>BCGF01000004.1:495732-1216806 GCA_001599175.1 Pestalotiopsis sp. JCM 9685
CCCCCCCCCCATCGCCGTTGGCGGCGTCATCCTTTTCTGTTGTTTGACGCTCGACGTTTGATCGCGACGACGACGACGACGGCGACGACCACCTCATAGGTACTGCTGCCACCTATGACATGCAGTATATCATTGATCCCCTTGTACGAGTACACATTCCATCAAAAGGGGAGGTGCCGGGAATCTGAACACATCGTGGGCGTGGGTATGTATCATTACCGTGCGGATCATATCATAGCCGCCGCACCGCACGCACTATTGATGACAGGATGATGGGCCAAGCAGACCAAGTCGAATCAGGGAAAACCGTTACAAGGCTAGGAGCTATTCGGACTACTCCATCGTAGTACTACCGGAGACACGCTGCACGATCTCCCTTCCCACCTGTCTCGCGGCACGATAGCGTCCCTTCCACCACCACGGTACCTATCTAACCCAAGGTAGCGGATTCATTATAGCCAACCTAGCCCGGGCTGGCGGGATGGGTGGAAATAAACGCTGTGCGCCTTGGAAATTGGGAGCTCCGTTGAAGAGGCATTGAATGGTGGACGCCGGGGCATGTGCGAGTCATGGGCCCAGGACGTAAATTGTTCGCGTTGTCGCACCACCAAACATACCTGATGCATGTGTTGTTTTTTCCTCTCTCTCTCTGTCCCTCTCACTGATGTCTTCTCTCTATCTCTATCCCGTCTTTCATGTCGTCCCTAACAACAACGATTTCGATCTTGCTTTTTCGTATTAAGCTCTGTCACATTTTGCGCTGACAGCTAGGAGATCTGCCCGCATGTCAGTCGTGCGAACGGCGTCGGAGAGAGAAAGAAAACAAGTAAAAGAAGTCTCTGCTCGACATGCATGCCGCAGCCCTGGGGGATCCAAGTGGACCGACGGGGACTATACACTAGAACGCAGGTAACGAGAGATCCTCTGTGCGGGCCTTGATTGGCTGCTCGCTGGTCTGTCTCGCTGGATTATTATGTGCGCTCTCATTCATTTGTTCGTTGGAGGGGTGCAGAGTCAGTACGTACATGCGCAGTACCTAGCCATGTTTCCTTGCCTTGTCCGGATTACTGAACATGACTCTATGGCGATTCGGCAACGATCTTCCCAATAAAACAAGGTTGATTCAGCTGCCATTAGCTTGCCGATAGTTGCCAATTACGTACGATCAAGCAACGGCTGCCGGATTGACATGATCCATTCTTCTTCGTTAATTACGCCAACCATCCAGTAGAAGAGAAGCATTCTCGTGTGTTTACTGATGGTTTCCCTACCAGTTCGTGCGCTCGGCTCGAGATGAATACCCTACCGAGAGCCTATGGATGCCGAGTGCTACGTAGTCGAAATACTACTACTACCACCACTGCTGCTGCCGACCATCGCCCACTCACCCACCAACCCTCGCACACACCATCATTTCCTTCTTGTGATTGTCATCATCGCCGTCCTCTACTTGAATAAGCAACCAGTTCATCCAACAAGACGCACGTTTGGGATATTGTGGTCTAGGCTGGGGTATTTGTCATGATATAGCGGAAATGAACCTATCAAGGGTCTCTTTCCCCCCTGCCGATACTACTACTACTACCTACATACATACATAACATACCTAACCTAGTGGCAGGTGGACATGCCGCACGCTACCGAGTATGAAGGGGTATGTACTACACTACTAGCCACACATACCACATGCTGTCTGTCTCTCCGCAACAGATCAACGACACCAACGAACGACCCTCTGGTTACAGGGTCGTTGATCAGCGCCCTTGTGACGAGGTTCGTTGCTCACAAACGTACGTGCTAGGTCGATAGTGGTAGGTCGATCTGGGGAGCAAGCAGGTGTCGGCAATGTCATTTATTCATGCGTGCAACTCAACCACGGTGCCGTATACCCAGTTACTGCCGGCTGCCTCTGTATTGATCTGCTGGTCAATCATCAATGACGTCTTTGTCCCTGTCTGAATCATATTCTTCGCCAAGTGAAGGAGTGACATCCCAAAGTACAGAAGCCACAGGCCTTCCTGGGTCAGCCAAGCAAGGAAGCGGCGCTACTAACAGGTTCAGTGGTAGCATAAGCCAGATGGTCGAATAAGTTATTGGCCAGCTGGAAATAACAAGAACACCAAAGGAGCGATGGAGAGAATAGGAACTGTAGGCCTTGTTGCGGGCACTTGCTTCATGCCCCGTTGCGGCGCGTGGGTTCAGCGAGCGCCGTCGGCTGTCTCGCTTGAATCGCATCCTTCTTCTGCCAGCGCGTTACTCACCTCATGTCCATCATACCTAATCCTCTGCGTCAACTGGGGGTGCGAGGCCTAGTGCAAGACCTTGTGTATCTGTTTGTATGCACGTACCGTATAGTACTCATACTAAGGAGGTATCCGTGGATGGGAATAACACAGCTGAAGAACAACAGAAAAGAAGATTGTGCTTGGGCGTTGCAGCCACTTTGGTGGCCCTGAGCCTTACACCCGATCCAAAAAGTCCGGGTCTCAGCCTGAGCAGGAAAAGGGAAAAAAAAAAACCAATCAACCGTCGCCGACCTGCCCCGACTCACGTCGATCAGACGGCGACAACGTTAAGCTAGGTAGTTCCTCACATGCATACCAATCATCACTCGCGTGCAAGGCGATATCTGTCGGTCGCAAGGTTGTGACCCAGACCAAGCAGAGAAACCCTGTTGTGCCCGATCAGGTCCCCATCACCTACGGAATAAATATCGAATATCGAATAATGCGCTTCATGTCGGACACGGAGGACCCGAGAGTGAAATCAGATATATCACATATCAACAATTGGCCAGCTCGAGGAGGGATGATGGCCTTTGTTCAGCTCGATACTTGAGTAAGAAACTGCCTTGCTGGCCTGGAAAGTCGTCGTCGGTTCGGCCCAGCCCAGACAGCCGGAAATGGGTGGGACACCCAGAATATGCGCCCGCGGGTCCATCAGCACTGTTACTGATGACCACCGAATGTCTAATGCTACTTACCGCAACTGCAACTACAACTACCGCCTCCATACATTACTTACAGGAGGAATGAATGGACAAGTGAATACATGAATAGATCAACGAACCAGACTGGCAGACTTGATCTCATACAAGATCCATGGGCTACGGCAATGTCTCACCATGACCACTGACCGACGTTTGCTTTGCAGCTTGCAGCATGCGGCCTCAGATCGTAAAATGAGCATCCGGCCGAATCAATTGCCCCTTATGCAGAGCCATGACACGAGAGAGCCCTGGCACTGGCCTTCTGGTTTCTCTCTCTCTCTCTCTCTCTGTCTCTCTCTGTTACAAGTGGTGCTTATTCCCACCAATCCTTCACATTGATCACCGTCGCTGTACTTGATGTACCGTGCCCCAACAATAAGCCGTCATGGTGGTAGAAGTGACATGGGGCAGAGGCTATTCATTGCTTGGCTTGGCGCCATGATGGAATATTCAACAGATGCTCAATTACTTGCGTATGATTTGGCTTCGGTACAAAGTACAACATGGAAGCTGCATACATATAACTATTACCTATGCATGTAGTCTAGGTATAGACATGGTCTCATGAATCAAGTATCGGTAGTGACGGGAGAAAAGACAGTCACGATGTATCTACATTATCGACCTGAGCAGTGAATTTTGGCTGGCCCTGGCGCATGAGAAGAAGAATCCAGGTCGTCCAAAGGCTGTACCTGGCTCGGAGTCGATGATTGAGGTAGAGGCATGGTTACAGACAACCTAGGCCTGCCTGTAAGTTCCCTCTAATGTAGTCAGATCAATGCGCGCGTGCCATTGCTGGCTGGGCTGGCCACATACAGTTGAGAGAGAGGCAAGCTTCGTTCTAGTATCCCAAGAACCTCACTACTGCTGCTACTAATAACAAGTAGGGAGATATCACATATGGCGGAACGGGATTTCCCACGTCGAGTGACACGGATCCCTGGGCGAGGCTGGTGGCTGTTCGTGGTCAATATCAATTCACCATGGCAGAGTCCCGATGGTAGAGTGCACTCATTCGGCCAGCGGAAACTCCACAAGGCCAGATTCATACATTGAGTTACCCTACTTGGATAGAAGAAGAGAATCGATACGAATCATGGCCCAATTTTACCCACGAGAGGACTGAATCGACGCTGGCTTTTGTGAGGGTAGTAATATCCAACAAACCCACCACCGGAATCGGTCCCGCGGGCTGACAGCGTAGACAGACAGGGTCGTCCAGCCAGACAGATCCCGGCGATAGTACCAACAGGCCGGTTGAGCTGCGCAGGGATTCGTCGATCATCACGCTGAAAAATCTATGGGGGTGTGGGTGTGGGTGCGGAGGAGATTGAAACAGCAGCCATCTATCGTTCATACGGGTAATGGCCCGCATCCTACTTTTTTTAGTCTCAGTGTGTACCTGTATCATGGTACGCTGCCTGCTCGAGGAGGCGCCTAATAGTGCCTACTACTTCCAATGCCTGGTCTTTTTTCTTCTTCTCATGCTGAATTGCGCCCCCTGGCCGTAGTTCTCCATATCATGCCTAGCAGACGGGTGGTCTTGTAAGCATTATTTCCTTCTCTCATATCGTCTATTTCTCATCTGGAAAAAGGATCCTGTTAGCATGATTATAAAATCGGGCCCTTGGCACCCGGAGAATCCAAATGCGGTTCGTGGTGCAGATACGCCACGCAGCCACTGACTACCGAGCACACACACTACCGACGATGGGAATTTCTAGTACGGCCGCCTACTACCAGCTACTCACTACAGTTCGTACACATCGTTGCAGACGGACATGGCTATCTAGACAATGCAATAATAATGATAATAAATCCTGCGGGCGGTAGTCAGCTAGCCCGTCAGCCGGACGACGCAAATAATGGCCTGGAACTCGTGATGATCAGTGTGTAATGTCGATTTACTAGTCGCCGCTCAGGGGTCACAGCTTCCAGGTCTGTCTCGAACCGCTGTCGCTCAACGGTCCACCAACTTTTTAAAGAAAAACACTACACCGCTGGCAAATGTCTCTTATAGTGCCATGTAGTGTGTGCGGTAGGCGGCATGGTAGATCCGATCGATTCTTGTACCAATATACACGTGTAATAGCCCTGTAGTGTACCTATCTGCTGAACTACCCACCTCTAGAATATGGGGCATGATGAGCGACATTACGGCATGGAACCGGTGGTTTTCACTACCTAAGATCTGCTGTCTCAGGCCAGGCGACGTTCTCGTACGGAGCATATTCCGGACTGCGATGATCCCCGATGGAAAACCACGATGACCCGAAACCGTGTTCTGGGCTCATTGACAACTCACGAAGAGAATCACATCCATCCCGGACGGGTGGGTTGCCATGTCCGGGTTCTTGGGGGCAAAAACAAGGGAAGTGGGAGCGGTGGGAGGACGAGGTGAAGAATGTGTCGGCGGCCGGGCGGTGGATTATGTTTCTTGCAACAACATCCATCCATCCATCCATCCATCCATCCTGTCATGTACGTAACCAAAGCTCCGCGATCAATTCCGCCCCCCGTCCCAGCAGTCTGGTTAACCTATCCTCGGCTATCGACAGTCGCCTTCCCGCGTCGTGGTAGCGGCCGCTCCCATCCCCTCCTAGTTACTCCGTACGACAGATCTTGTCAGGCACGGTATACTACGGCTTCTCTCTTGACACACCCCCTCCCCGGCTCCCCAGTCCTGTTCGAGCCCCAGCGTCCCAATCTGGCCTGGCTTGTTCGTAGTATTTATCTAGTGTAATTAAATCCAACGAACAGCCCGCCACTGATGCGTGTTCATAGCTCCCACCACTAACACAAACCACCACCAGCTCTCCCAGCTACATACCAGCTATCTACCTTGTACTTTGCCAATATCTATCCATCCTTGTTAGGGGTCTTACTACTGAAAGGAGCCGTGCCGCTGCGCCCGTTGCTGCTTGCTGCCACGCGCCAGCGCTACAGAGTAATAACAGCTTGCTACTGCCGGCTTCACTGACTCGACGTGTCAACCAGCTGAGCTAGTTCATTCGCCGAAATTGTGTGAACTTTTCGCCTTTGATATGATCGGACTTCCTTGTCCGGCAAGCTGAAAGAGCGCTCCAAGCGTTGCCCATGACGGTAATACCCAGCACAGCATGAGAGCTGCCCGTCGTATCTGGTTCATGTAGCAGGGATACGCAGAAAGGGCCATCCTTCTCTGTACATTACTCGTTGCCCATCCACCATGCCATGCTCCAGGATACCATCAGCTCGCCAGCTGGCCGCCCGGCCTGCAGCGGGGAGGGGAGGGGAGGGGAGGGGAGGCGGTCTATTATTATCTCCCACCCCAGTCCACCGCAGCCGGCTTATACCCATCCATCCTATCGCAACCCGCCGTCACGTCATGGACCATGGCGCTTTATAGCACACCCGTCTTAATTCACTTTTGATATACTAGGTATCGTGTCTTTGATGTATGTCGCGTCCCTCGCCATCAACTGCCCCATCTGGGCGCCACGGACTGCACTTTCTGCTGTTGCACACACACACAAATTCGTCAATAGTGTTCCACTGTCCGCTTACAGCTTCTTTGGTGAGGGGGTGTGCGGCTGTCCGCGGATGCTGCCGAGTTTCCGGCGCTCCATGGTTTCCGATCCCGACGACATTGGGCGCCTTGGCCGAAGGGCATCTCGCGTTTTCTCTTACCAAGTATGCACCGCTCCCTTCTGCTGAGCTGGGAGCACGTGTTCATACTTGCTTGACTCGAGGCAAGGTTTCGTGGCCCGTTTGGCAGCCAAGTGACAGAGGATGAATACGAGAGCAAAAATGTGAGACACGCATTACGATTGATACTATAGTGAAGAGTGAAAGGGCGTAGGCCAAACCTTCAGTAGGTCTCGTCGTGACGCATGCATGTACTAGATCATCGACTTGATGCACTACACCGAAAGCAAACTATGCTCGCCGGCCAGAACCAGGTGATCAGGAGCGGCCTTGCCTGTTCTGATGGATAACGTCCAAGCCCTTCCGTGACGGCCTCGGAGCTTATCTTGCCTACAGGGTTTGACGACGCGTGATCACGCAGGGAGGAAGGAACCGGATGGGTGAGGAGGGGAAATAAAAGAGAGTTGCCTCAGAATGTTCTAACGTTCGCCAGGATCATGTACGTCTGTACGTCTGTGTAGATCGCCGTCTTCAAAAAAATTTCCCCGCGGGTTTCAACATTGGAAGAGTGGCATGATCCAGACGCAGCCATCAACCTTCACATTGAACGATCAACGTGCCTCGCGTGCATACCATGATGTCTTCATGCCAGGTGCATTGGAGCTGTTTAGACTACGACGGCTCCGTTTATTTCCGGGCCCTGAACAACGACAGAGAACGTTGCCACCATTCACGTCACACTCGTGCCATTACTCAAAGCTGTGACATACATGCCAGAGCCTATTCCTGCCAAGGAAGGCCAGAATACTGTAGTCGTCGGTCATGTTCAGTCGAGTCAAGGACCATCGATACTTGCAGCGTAGAAGCACATGAGCCGTTACGCCTGTTTACATCCAACCGAGCTGCATCAAACTCCACGGCGGGCGAGACGACTCGATCTATCCTTCGCGAGTCCTTGATTCCACATGCCTCACGATGCGTGAAATCCTACATCCTTCTCCAAGTACGGCTCCCGTGCTTGCAAAAGGTGACCAGCACAGCTTCTAAAATCATGTCGGCATGACAAGTGTATGGACATCAATGGGTGACCAGACAGTTGCATGAATTCTAAAGAAAGGACTTGCACGAACTCGAGTGCACCTCGAGTCAGTGAGGCTTGCTACGTGATACCGAGGGGAGGTTTTCTTTACTTTGCAAAATTTGCCACAACTTCTGGCAACGTCGATCACATCCTTTTTCGTATAGACGATAGCATCGTGTACCACAGTATAGGGTTTCATGGCTGTCGCGGCGATCCATTCCTCTACGCAGCGAACTCAACCATGTGGCCAGCGCCAGGTCCCGCGCACATCTCGTTCCAACGAACACAAATTAAACACAGGCCGTGAATACTCCCTTTCGTCTCAGCTATAGACTGAACTTTCCGATTCTGCGACTAATGCGCCATGTCCCCATCCGCCTTGTCTGAAATGGTCACTGGCAGACGACCTTGGTTGAGCAGAAACTTCCACTTGGACAGCCTCGTCTGTCATCTCGCGGTACCCAATGCCGGAACCTGTAATTTTACTCTTGGTGAAACCCAAGCCGTCTGAATCTTGCTGACTTGCGTTATGGAGCCATTGACGGTGTGACTGATACCAACAGCAGAGACATGCCCTCGAGCCTGGGTCTGTTGCCAGGTTGCATGTCCCGGCTACTACCGGATACCTGTCGGCTGTTGGATCCACGTCAGATACCTCAGAAGCTGCTCTCGTCAAGCTGTTGAAGGGGGCTTGGTTCTGTCCTGGGGTGGGCATTCTGCTGCAACCTTATTGTATCTCTCCGACCGAGCTCTCCAAGTTCTTGGCCATGTCGGGCAGAGGTTGCTTGATATCCGGTACTCGGCAAGGCGTCGTCGTCACCAGCGACGAACGAGAAGCGTTGGGTTGACCCGCGTCTATTGGCTTTGGATCTAGTTGCAGGGGACCGTCGTGATCTGACTGCTATGATGCCTGACTCACTTGTGGCATCATTAGCATGCCAGTTCAGAGGGCGACTATGGACAGCTGTGACGTCCTGGGAGTCTCCATCCGAGTCTGAACTGCTTGATGTACTGTCAAATTCATGATATCTGATCATCGAGGCCCTACTTTGCGGGCTGTCTTGGGGATTGGACCGAGCTGGGTGGCCCTCTTCCGCCTTCGACTCCGGGCCTGGATCGGAACATTGATTCGGGGATTCAACGGAATCTCGAGCTTGGCAGCTGACTCTTTGGTCTTTATCCATGAACCTCTGACTGGCTATGAAATCCCTCTCCTTATCTAGAATGCTTGGAAGACGAGCTATGAAAAGGTTAGCTTGTCCATCAATGAATATTCAAAGGTAATGAATGCCAAAGGTTGTGAATGTACCTAGTCGTCCGGATCCAAGGTGTACAGCTGCTCGTTCACTCTGTCTGCTGTGCCGCCGCGAGGCGTTCAAGGTGTTGATGCGTGTTGAGTGCGCTCGACCGAGAAAGGCGTCGTACTCGTTGGCACCATCGAGGTCTCGTGGCGAGCCGGGGCGACTAGGGCAAGTCTCCTCGTCACGCAGCAGTTGCAGCTTGGCAACGAACTCACGCGGGTCGGGTCCTTCGCGGTCTATAACACTGTTTGCTCTGGCCAGAGTGACCGTTTCGAGGCCGTCGCGCGAGGTGCGTGCAATGATGACCTCGAGCCGCTTGACTTCTGCGTTATATTCAGCTTCACGCTTCTCCCACTCCTCGGCGACATCTGCCAAGTCCTGCTCAACTCGAGCGCGGTGCCGCACCTCATCGTCACGAGCGCTGTCCGCTGCATCGATCTTGGCTTGCATACCTTGAAAGGCTTCGATGAGATGCAGCACGTAGGAGTTGTACTCGATGGGGATTGGCGAGAGGGCGCCCCTTGTCATCATGGTGACCTGTAGTGATTCGACCATTTGCTTGATCGATGGGTTGTGCCACACATTGTCGTCGTCCTTGACAAGCATATCTGGTTTGACGACGGGAATCGAGGGGGTGCCCGGCTCAAGCGGGAAAGAGAGGTGGCTGCTGAGGCTCAAGTAGCTGGCAGTGCGGCTGGGTTCGACTTTGCATTTCTCGTCTGGTTCTTGAATGGCGCCTCGCTCTGAGAGTGCCGGCGAGCTCGGCGATGATGGCATTCGAGGACGCTGCCGAAAGGGCAACCATGCGAAATCTGCCATGATGGCGGCAATGCTCGTCCAACGAGAGTCTCCCAAAGATGAAAGGGTCGCTGTTGGATAGCGCAGCAGTTGGCTCGGCTGTCTCGAGCACCCAAAGAGTTGGTTGGGGTCCAGGTAATGAAGAAGATTGGTGTTTGGCAACCGCTGACTGAAACCCAGTGCCCATGGACTGAGCTCCGTTGTTTTGATGGTTGAAAACGCGAGGTGCAGTTTTCGTGGCATGGCAACGAGTTGGTTGCCCGCACAGAAGACGATCCAGTTGCAGGTCAAATACCTAGGTAGGTTGGTACCTATTGATGTGGTGTCAGGCAGCCATTGAATAACAAAAGGTCAGTCGTATGAGCGCACCTTCCTGCTGCCCACTGTGATAATCCAAAGGCCACACGCGCCTTCCAAAAATTGAGTGATGCTCTACCCTATTGATCCGATTTACGGCTTCAAATCTGCGGACTGTCACCTCCTTTCAATCTCACCAGTCGTGGTGCTTTACATCTATCGAGCTGTGCGTGCGTAGAATGTACAAGGCATTATTGTTAACTTATGAAACGCATCAAGCGCGATGGGAAGGATAGATGGAGTAACACGGGGATTCGAGACGGCCCAGGCAGGTCCTGTGCAGATACACACAGCATGTAGTCATTATTTCTTCCCCCATCAAGAGACGATGCAAATGTGTATGTGGCAGTCTGTCTGTTTGGCGAATGGTCTCAAAAAAGTCGACATGCCAGCTCTGCTCATGAAGTCTGCTCGAGCATCTCCACAAAGACACTGGAAATCAGCCCGTGCATCTCTGCGTCGGAGGTCTCCATTCCAGCTCTAGCCCTGCAAACACTCTCTTCTCCGCCGTCAACATGTCAGGAGCAGGCTCGCCATTGTGGCTCTCAAGGTCTAACCAATGGCCGTCGACATGGCTACGGACACCACTGCTGTCAAACTTGAGGCGCTTCACCGTCTTACAGTAACGCCTGAGGTCTCGTTCGAACGTGGTGCCGCCGCTCCAGCCGATGACAGCACATCCAGCCGTCTTCCATGGACTGACAATGATGTCCACCCGCCTGTGCGGGTTTGGATTGCTCGCCGACTTTGTCTTGTCCCAGACTGGATCTTGCCAGACGACCAGGGCCTTATCCAGGGTGTCGAACCCAGATCCTGCGTTTCGGCCCTCCCCCTTCCAGGCCAAAGGGGCCTGTCCTCGTTCGGAATTCTTTGTGCTGAGTGTCAGAGTGTGGGTAATGAACTTGTCCTTTTCCAAGCTCACGACAAGCTCTTCGATAAAGTAGTTTGTTGCCTCGGGATCTAGATGACTGAGGACGACATCGACGTCGCCGCTTGCTTCTTTCCCTCTTCTGTACCCGCCGACGATGACCATCTGGAAGCCCTTGCGTCTACTGTTTGCCCGCTCCAGAATGGCCTCTGCAATGGTTTCCACCTCTGCTCGCGGTATTTTCTTGAGGAATTCGTTATAGTACTTGACCCCGATTTGCTGCACCCGCGAGAGGCGGTTCCAGCCAAACTCAACCACATCATCCAGATCTCGCCAGCCATTGTTGTAAAACTCGCGAGCCGTTGTTTCTGCAACACCCCAAATTCCGTAAAAACGTGAAAGATCCACAAGGCGGGACTCGCGATCAGCTCTTTCGACTTCCTCAATCCGGCCGGATTCATTCCATTCTCGGAACAGGACAGCTATCTTGGGTCCACAGCCCGGTAGCCTCGACACTTCTGTAGCGCACATTAGCCTGGCAAAGTGCCTTACTACCACGGATCACTCCATTACCTCGAGCGCTTTTCAGGGCGTATGGATATGCGGCCAGTGATGCGATGCTGGACGAGTAGGCACGAACACCGATCTTATCGCTTGTAAGTGCGCGTATCGTCCGTACCCTTTTCAACTGGTCGATGAAGGCCGCGTTTGGTGGATCAAACGGCGTCGGACGCTCGCAGGAATAGGTAGTATGCAAATATCCAGGAATGGGTGGGAGGTCGAGATCATCCTCGTGTTCAGATGTGGTCTCCTGTAATAAAGCCGGCCGTTTGGACGGCAATGAAGCCCGGGAATGCACGGGAGAATCTCCCACTAAGCCGACAGAAGTGGACGACTGCGTTGCAGGATGATTGTTGCTCTCCATTTTGGCCCTGTGAAGTATATCTCCTGCTTTCTGGCGTGCCGTGTTCGGGGGAGTGGCATTCGCTGTCTCCTTTCGACCCTGATATATCAAGTACTCTTGCACTGGCAGCCTTCGTCCTTTGCTCACGCAGTCGGTAAACCAGGTGACATGAACCACCTTGATAATTGAGGGGCTCGACTTGTCAGAAGCTCCCGGCTCCCCCTTCTCAGCCGCCGTATCATCTTCATCTTCAGAAGCAGTACTGGAGTCGTCGTGTTTTTGGGCGGACTGGAGCTGCGAAACCTTTCGCCGCTTAGCAGGAGGCGATGATCCTCGACCGGCTTCAGCAGCAACCTCGGTGGAGATGATCCCACGCTTTCTCAGCTCAAATATGGCTCGTTCCTTCTTGGAGATCTTCCCAAGGATGATCTCGGCCTCATCTATGTCAAAGGTCAACGTGGATATTTGACTTTCAAGCTGCGGTAGGGCGTCGGGCTCTATATGAGTGGTGAGAAGATATATCGGAGGCATCTCGAGCTGGGCCATGGCGACGACCGGTTCCCTTTACTGGGCGCAGAATCAAACCACCATTGGAGGCCCAAATGCTGGGAAGAGCTATTCCGTAATGTTTCCGCGGCAGAAATTGCGAATCAGGCGGAGCTCATCCGATGTCTGGCCAGAGTGTCCGCATCTCATTCGTCATGATTCACGTGAGCTGCAGGCTGCCCGAAAATGAAACTGGTGATGCCTTCACGCCGCAATGTTGAGGTGCAAGTTAGCCTTGAAGCCTTGACATGTCAAGTGCGCAGAGGTAGTTTGTTGCAAGAGGCTGGACCTGGGGCATTTTCGCGGGAGGGGTACAAATCAACACCATGAACTTTGATGCCCGCGGCCACTAAAATGCACCTCTCGATTTGTGGTTTTGGAGAGGCTGAATGCCCAAAAATTCGTCGCGTTTCTACTTGCATCGTTGTTACCTAGGTAAAAACCAGGGCATTTCTACTCCAGATAAAGATTGCACGAATTACACGTGTGGTTGTTAACCAGTTGATACCAAATTAACATTGATGATAGTGGGAGGTCAGGTAGTACGTAGTTGGGAGGGACTTGACATTGATTAGCATCTTACTGTGTAAGAAAGTTGCGCCCAATCAAACGATTTCAAGTTTTGGCGCTAAGGACTTTCTTATATAATCAAGGAGACCTGCAAACGCCCAAGCCCAGGGAAACGGCGACCCACCTCATGGGCATTTCTAGGCTCCATTCCTTCCTTTGTATCAAACGACTGACCTCCAGATTGCAACAACAAACGAATCGCACATCCTGCACCTCTGGAATCAAACAGGAACGTCGCGCTCACTGGACATTTCCCCATCGACAATTTTCTATTCCTCTCATTACTCTGTCATTGCTGAATCCACAACAAGCGAGTGGTCGCCACCACCTCAAGGCACAGCTGGAACTCGCAGCAGAGCATTGTTCGCCTGCACTAGACACCCGTGGCCGGCACTGAGAGGACTATGGGCTACGAACCCAAGCGTCACCTAGGTACTGAGGGTTGTTGATCCACCGGTACTCCAAGGGCTCAGCGTCTCGTCACAAGCTCTCTTCCGAGTCAAGCGCATTCTGCTTTCAACCAGCGCACCTCGTTTCAACGACAGAACGGAGAAACTCTGCTCGTCTAGTACCCAAGCTGCAAGCTTCTCACAACACCTGAACTCTTGACAGTACCGACAATGGATCTGGCGCAAACTCTCGTGCGGTCTGTAGTCCGCGCCTTCTACGACCCGCGTGAGGTGGACACAAGGCACATTGTTATAGTCGATGCGCTCATCACTCACTCAGCTCTGCGCGACGATGATCTTTCATATTTAATGGCACAAAATACCAAGGATATGACCAAGATTTGTGCGAATCTGCAGGCCGACCGCTTCATTCACCAGCATGTCCGCGCAGAACTGCGTGAGGGTCAGCAGAAAGCCACGTCTCGCAAATACTACTACATTGATTATCGGCAAGCCATCGATGCCATCAAGTGGAGGGTGTATCACTTGGACAAATCGGTCCAAGGCAATGCAGTCCCAGCTGCCGAGAAGAAGGAGTACTTTTGCACCCTCTGCAAGTCCGACTGGACCGCCATGGAGGTCCTCGACAACAGCAGCGAGAAGGGATTCTTATGTCATCGATGTGGCAGTGTTCTGATTCACGATCCAGAGCGACAGTCGGGCGGCCACGAGCAGTCAACTCGGCTGAACAACCAGCTCAAGTTCATAACGGATCTCCTACCGCAGCTTGACAGCGTTGAGATTCCCAACAATACTTTTGAGACCGCCCTCGAGGCAGCCAGACCTGTCGTGCGTGACGCCACCAACCAGGTCGCGCCCTCAGTCGTGGTCGAGTCGACCGACAAGCCGACAGCTGTCCGTGGTATGGCTGATACCGGTCCCAAGAGCATTGCCATCAGCATCACAGCAACAAACGGTCCGAGCGATGCCGAAAAGGACGCAGAGCGAGCTCGAAAGGAAAAGATTGCTCAGCAAAACGCCTTGCCCTCGTGGCATACCTCCAGCACAGTCACTGGCATTTCATACGACAATACTGAGAATGCCAACTCGGTAGGCAAAAGAGAAGAGGACAAGAAGCCCGATTTGGACGCCGACTCCAAGGAAGACACCGCCGCATCGCAAGCATACTGGGCCCGTCTGGCAGAGGAGGCCGAGGCCGAGCGTAGAGCGGCAGAAGAGGGAGAGGACGATGAGGACGACGACGAGGACGAGGAGTTTGAGGACGCAATACCCGCCAGCGTGAATACCAGCTTTGCCGGGGAGAAGCGGGTTGTCTCGAGTGGTGACACAAGCGCCGCCGAGACACCTGCTGCGGAGGACAGGCCGGCCAAAAAGGTCAAGGTGGAAGAGCCCTCAAACGACGCAGATAGTGATGAAGAGGATGTGGCTTTTGAGGATGTTTAGACCCGACCGCCAGCGGACGTGTCAGTCCAGCAGGCTACCCACATGAAATGGGCGAGAGGCAATGGCGATAGTCATCGGTCGCTATGCTTGACTGCAGTGTTGAGTGGGGAGACATGCTCTACAAATTATAGCCGAGTCTTCAAGTGTATTGACACAGATTCCTCACTCCAGTAGAGGTACATAATACAGATCGTAATAAATGACACACAAACAAATATAGGATGTACTCCATCTGGGCAAATGAGTAAAAGCATACCGGTAAATGCATGCTCCCGCGACCTGACGAGTCATGCTGTCCAATTGCTTTAGAGCACCGTAGCTTGGTCACGGATGTCGGGTGCTTTGAATTCCATGATTGCGAATGCGAGGTAACATTAGCCAGAGCCATGTAGCGCGAGCAAGGCATCAGCAACTTGACGAACACCTCAAGATCCGCGTTATGGTAGTCACTTTCTTCTGTTGTACACGACCTGATGTGTTCGGCGAATTTATGGCCAATGGCGGTGTTCGGAGCGACGTCAGCCCGCGGTCGGATGAAATGGAGTCCTCCGTGATGCCGCTAGAGGGAAGCAAAAAAAAAAAAAGTTGCCGAGAGGATGAACCCATCTCTTCGTTAATATGCCAATGATACAATTAGTCAGCTGTTTCTATGAATACCTACCTACGTACTTGGTACAGCTTGCAGCTGGGGTTCTGGCCGACATGACCCTAGCCATGACAGTCTGGTGTTCTCCTGGTTTATTTCATGCAACAGATGCTGGGGAAGTGGGCCAAGGTACGGAGTAAGTGTAGTATGTCAGCAACGTAGCTATCTGCGGATTATCGACCTTGTTCCAGCTTTCGAAACGGATCTCCGTGCGTCGTTTTGCTTCCATTCCGCATGCTACGATGGAAGGAGGGTCTTTGTAGCAGAACGCCCCTTTTTATTTCGTTCCGTTACCGAGCTCGCTGAAGAAGGTTAGGTTAGCTGGTTAGGTGAGCTACTGGGTTAGGCAAATCTATTCGACCTACGGATACTTAAGCAAAAGGTGCCGGACTAGAATAGCCTCCGAACATTCTCTCTGCCCGTGCGTGATACATGATACATAAAGACACAACATCCTTCTCACTGACGTTCAAGAAAAAGGCCAATTGGCAGACCACTTTTATAAGAATCAAATTCTGATCCAGACCCCGTCATCCACCCCTATCAAGATGCCTTTCACTCTAGAGCTTCCCAGCGAGTACGGGTAAGTTGTCGCCATCTCAGCCCAGTATAACGCATCAACCGGGACCAGTCATGGTCGAGGGTTGGTGCTGACAGCTTCCCAGTCGAGTTGGCCGCGGCGCAGCCAGCACGCCCAGCGTGTCGGGTCGGCTCGTGCAGTCATACTATACAATGCACTCTTCACTTACAGGGGAAAGACGGCTGACCTGGGCATGATTTCCATAGCTACGTCCTGACCGTCGCCTCGCTTTCGTTCTTCGTCAACTCATACCACACGACGCTGTCGATGTTGGCGCGCAAAGATAGCGGCCTCAAGTACCCGATCCCGTATGCGACCGAAGAGCAGGCGGCCAAGAGTCCGGCGGCGTTCAAGTTCAACTGCGCCCAGCGAGCCCACGGCAACTTTCTCGAGAACTTCCCTCCCTTCCTCGGCGCGCTCCTGATCTCCGGTCTGCGATTTCCCACGGCCAGCGCGGTGCTCGGTGGCTTGTTCGTCCTTGGCCGCACCATGTATGCTGGCGGCTATGTCAGCCGCGGCCCGCCTGGACGCACCAATGGCTTCTTCATCTCTCTGCTGGCCGACGCTGCGCTCAAATTCATGGCTCTGTATACGGGTGTACAGATGGTGCTCGAGTCCCGAGCCTAGACGTCGATGGATCCTCAAGGTCGAGCGGGCGGGCTTTGGCGGGGCATCAATTGTATAATTATGTACCTATGATCACGAATGACGAGAAAGAGTCAAAAGCTATATAAAGAATTGCTCGAGCCACTATTCAAAGGGGTCGTAAAAATTGACAAATCAAAATCCCCCCGGCAAGTGAATGATTCCAATCTGAATGTTGAACAGCGTTTCAAACCCATTCAAGAGCTACCTGTGTAAATCACCCCACTAGGTATGCAGCATGCTTAACGGTGCGATGTAATCTGTAGACAGCATCGAGAAAAGATACGGGCGCAAGCCTACACAGTATGTCCATAGTACGACCAAAAACCAATGGCAGTCTATTTAACATCAGAACTCTTTTTATATCATGCATCATGTAGATGATGGTATATTCCGATGTAGCCTGTCTGATAAGGTAAACATACCTAAAAATCAACGTGGCAGTGTCTCAGCGTTGGCCAAATGGCAGCAGGGCTGCAGGCAGCCGCTAACTTAGCGACCTCCCGGCTAAGATAAGCAAGAAATCGCACCTACCGTACCATACCTACCCTCGTTAGACACCTTAGGTAGGCTTCCGATTTCCGCGCCCGGCTAGGCAGCATCATAAGAGAAAACCTGGGGCTGCCGACTTCCCAATATCTTTCCTCAATCCAATCCAGTCCAGTCGCCAGTCCAGCGAAGAGCTCCAAACATCCTGCTATTTGCACGTCGCATGTGCTACAACGGGATGTGCCATCCTTCTCCGGCCACCGACATCTCAAGCAAATACTAAGTAAGGCAATTGGCACCCACGGGTAGATACTCGTATCGCAATCGCACACAATGCGTTCCTCGGTCTTCCTGTCGTATCTCTTAGCCGCCTGTGTCCCGCCAACCGCACATGTTCATGCTTTGCCACCCCAACAGGACGTCCCCAGCCCCTTCGCTCCTCGAATCTCGACAGCCTCCACCAAGGGAAGCTGGTTCAGCGTCTGGCCATTGAGCCTTATCCGTACCGACGACGAAGTGATCCCGCTCAAGCCCAACTACGATCGCCAGGTCGTCCTGCGCTTCAATGTTTCCACCGTCGAGCACGAAGCCGCCTTTCGGCGGGCTGCCGATCAAATGTTGCTCGATATCTGGGACTTTGGACCGAGCTATACCGACATACGTATCCCAAAGAACCGCATTCGTGGCTTTTTGAATATGCTGCCCGAGCCTATGCGCGCCGACCATATGGTCTTGATTCAAGACCTCGCCCGTGTCGTTGCCGCCACCTATCCGGCGCGCAAGGATCGCAATGACGTTGCTTCCGCCATGCGCCAAGGTCAGACGCCAGCAGACACCAGAAATCGTGGACAGGGCGTCAATGATCTGTTCAAGAAGCACCAGATGGACGACCTGTTCTTCAAGGACTACCAACCACTCGAGACTATCTCGTCGTGGATGCATTACTTCTCGTCCATGTTCAAGTATCAAAAGGAAGGCTTGGTGAGCCTGATTAGTATTGGCAAGTCTTATGAAGGGCGAGACATTCCTGCCCTGCGGCTCGGCTTGGATACTCAGAGGCACCACAGCAAGAAGTCGCCCCGGAAGACGATTCTTGTTACAGGAGGAATGCACGCGCGAGAGTGGATCTCTGTCAGTACAGTCAACTATTTGGCCAATATGTTTGCGTCCAAAGTAGGGAAGGATGACGTTGTGGATGCGATGCTCAAGCATTTCGATCTCGTCTTTGTCCCCGTTCTCAACCCAGATGGGTATGAGTACACGTGGACAGTGGACAGGCTTTGGCGCAAATCAAGGCAAATCACCACCATGAGATACTGTCATGGGTATGACTTGGACCATTCGTTCGGGTTCGGGTGGAATTCTGTCGAGCACCAGGGCGACCCGTGTTCAGAGAGTTACGGCGGCAACGAGCCATTCCAGGCTGTGGAGGCCAGCGAGTTGGCCGCGTGGGCAGCCAACGAGACCAAGCACAACGTTGACTTTGTTGCTTATATCGACTTGCACTCCTATTCGCAACAAATCCTGTGGCCCTACGCTTACTCATGCGACGCAAAGGTGCCGAATCTGGAGAATATGCAAGAGGTTGCCATGAACATAGCAAAGTACATGAGACTTCTGGGTACCGGCGAATACTACAGCGTTGGCTCGGCCTGCGAAAGCGCCGTTTCCAGCAGCGAACCAGGATCGGAAGGGATCGAAAGCGCCCAGAAGCGTCGAATCGAGGCGGCTGGCGGTGCCGCAATAGATTACTTCCACCACGACCTCAATGCCCGCTACAGCTTTCAGATCAAGCTGCGAGACACTGGAAGCTATGGCTTCCTCCTCCCCAGCGACAGCATCGTGCCTGTCGGTGATGAAGTGTTTGAGGCTGTCCGATTCCTCGGGGACTATATGCTCGGCAACAACGGTATCGAGATGATTCCGGCCGTGAAGGGCGACCAGCAACACACGATGTCGAGCGAGTACAACTCGGCAGACTACGAGCTTAGAAGACGGAAGAGGAGATAGTAGTCAGTCTGTGGACGGCAAGAACATTCGGGGAGATACTGGACAAGGATCGTTCAGACATCCACGGAGTTTGGTTACAACAGCGCATTGTGTTTGGTAATCTTGATAAGCAAGGAGTTACGGAGTTCTGACGGGTCGTTATTCCATTTATCTTTACTGGTGCTTCCGGAAATATTCGACGAGGACAGGCTTGTAGTTGAAGAATTGTACATGGTTCCGGTTTCTCAGGGTGTAAGCAATACACACTACGTAGTTAGCTGCTCATATGGCTGCTGCTTTGAACGACATAAAAAAGCGGAATGCTTTTTTTACGTACCAACATTGTTTCTCCTGGCTGTTCCAGAAGGTTCGCAAAGATGACAGTAACTATATATAATGTAGGCAAGCTACTACACAGTATGTTTCTTTAGTCTGCCATAGGTGCGTACTGCTTGGTCTCGACCGTGGAATAAACGGCAAGAAGACATTCAGGTGAAGAAATACGTCGAACCCTTCTTACCACCCACGGCAGAGGATCCGGTCGTCCCGTACGGGGTACTTTATTATTAGGCGTGCACGGTGGTTCTGTTCATCCCAACTCCTGCAAGCTTTACAGATTACCTAGACTCCGTAACCCCACCATATCGACCTGGCAAAGTACCTTTGGTTTGGCGTGCCCGGATTGATGAGGATGAAGAGGACGAGAAGGATGACCCGAGCCGACGAAAAAGACAAGCGGATAGAGGTTCTCAGAAGTGAGAATACATGCGCTAAACCAGCAATGATACCAAGCTGGACTTATAGTATATAAGCCAACTACGGTTTGGAATGTGGACGCTGGAGCTCACTGGCTCTAGCTCTAGCTTATAAGTTATGACAATGGGTATGTAAATTTCAGCCATGGAATTCCGATATAATTCGAAGCACCCATGCCACCCATGCCGAAGTGGCTCGCCTCGAGGCAATCAATCTTATTGCGCTGACATGTATATGTATCTCATCATCAGGGCTTTGCGGTACAGTATGTAGAAAGAATTCATTCATGGGCCACCCGAAGGAATCTGAGTGGCTGGGGGCCGGCTCACTCCATTTTCAAGGTTACCAAAACAAGCAATAGTCAGAAGAAATAAGGAGAGAAAACAGATGATTGACGGTGAAGGAGGAAGAAAGAACAACACCAAAACAGAACAAAAGCGGCCCCCAGCTACGATGATGGGCAAGAACACGAGAACATGGATCGCTCCCAAGAAAAAAATGATTCACCTTGGGATCTGGAAATGAACAAATTGCGTTGGGCTTTCGACTCTACCCAAGAACATTTGATAGGTACTTAGGTAGCTACATACCTCAAGATGCGGGCAAAAGCATCGCGAAGCATAGACACATGTCATCGACCCCCGTTTTTGCCGTCTAACATGTCAATCTTGACCATCAGCATATGGAAGATCTCCATAATGTGTATTCTAGGGTGGAACCTCGTGCTCGCGTGCGTGGATACATGGGCAGAGGTATGTATGTATGTACGAAGTGTTTGGGTTTGACTTTTTCTCGCCCTTTTCCCTCTATTCTCCCTTCATGTGGTCGAGTCATTTGTCATATAGATAGGTAGGTAGGTCAGTAGTGTTGCATTTATATGCATATAAACTACATTTACACAAGATATAATCAATTCTGGCAGATCTGCCGCGTCTTGCATTGCAGACCGGCTTGGGTCTAAAAAATGTACTTTTTAGTTTAATTTTGTCATACCTCGAGCATATACCTTGAAGACCACGACACAAGGCCCCATACACTGGAACGCACAGAGAGAAATAGCGAAAGCTTTGTGCAGGTGGAGGGCTTGGAGCTTGTACGACAGACAGCACAACCCCAGCTGTCCAGCCGGGGAAGAGGGAGAAAAAAAAAGATCAAGTCCCGGCCCATACAATACCTATCGGCCAGCCCAGTCGGGCACACGGCACAAGACGCGACAGCCCTCTTGACGAATTTCGCTGATGACTGGATTATATGTGTTTGTGGTATGGGCGAGGATCCAAGCGAGCGAGAGGGACACCTAGAGGCATCTGTTTCCCTGCCGTCTATCCATCCGTAGTCCATCATCTGGTAGGTATTCTCTTGGAGCCCCGCCGCAGTAGCCTTCTTGCAGTGATTTATTTTATTTTATCTCATTTCCTTCCCAGTCTCTCCGGGTGCCACGATCGCGCCACGGCCACGGCTGCCCATGAAGCGCGAGACACCACACCCACTTTTGGGCTAAGGTACACGTACTACTAGCTAGGTGACACCCAGGAGGTAATGTAGGTAGTATCTTTTTCGACCTAGGAAGCTGTTGTGCTTTGCTTTGCTTTGCTTTCCTGGGCTGGGCTGGCTGGGCTGGCTGGGTGGCTAGGTAACTGGTGTGTATCCTGTAGCGTGCAATGCATTGCCGTCACCTGTGTTATGATTTCAAGGTTGCTAAAGGGGGCTCCCAACCACTGCTGCTCTTTTTTCGAAGGGGACTGGAGGGGACACTGAATCAAGTAGGAGGTACGTACAACATGCGTTCGTGAAATACTCCAGCAAGCATGGCAGGGTTGGTGAGGTACATGGCAAAATGTAGGTAGGAGGTGCCAGTAGGTAAGGTAGGTGATGAATGTAAGGCCCAGCCAGGCCATTCATTCCCTAGAACAAGCTAGGCTGCTTCGAGGGCGAGCCCGTACTGGTAGACATTTGGTCCAATGCGCTTCACTCGTTGAATCCAACAACCCGTTCACCTCACTTGGTCGCTCACTTTCGTTCGCTCAATCAAATCAAATCAATCCAATGTCCCTGAGTGACCAAATCCTGGTATCACCCGACTACATACCGTACTTCCTTATTCCGTGTCTCTCTGCAGCGGATCGGTTGCCATTGTGCTGACCGTCTCTCTCTTTCTCCATCTCTCGCTCACTCACACACACACACATTCCCTCTTCCTTTTTCCCTTTTACCTACCTCCGTCTCAGGGCCCGGCGACTTTCTAGTTTCGTCCTACTTTCGCAAAATTGCCCCTGTCCTGTTCCGTCACTGCCGCTGGTTCCAGCGCAAATCGAAATTCGAATCGCATCGCGTCGCCCGCCTCCAATTCTATCCTGGCCGACACTTTCTGACGTTACTTCGACTCGGCAGCTGCAGCACAGGGAGAGGGCAGCCAGGCGAAAACCATGGGGCCATTGGGCTCGTAGAATCTGACGTAACGACCACCAGCATTTGCAAGCTGCTGTTCGTCCGTCAACACATCCAAGCCCCACCTACTACGACGACGACGACGGCGACGACAACGACACGCTGCCCGCCCGGACGTCTGCTGTAATCAAAACCTCCACCCGCCCCCCATAACTCTCGACACCCCCCGTTTTCCCATCATGCCGTTCCTGCGCCGTCGCGGCGTCATGGCTAGTGAGAATGATATGCGACGACACACCTTCATCGACCCCGAACCCCCTGCGCAGTCGGGTCTGCCCCCCTTCAAGTCCAAGCCGCCAGCTCCACGCAAGTCTGTTACCAATGACTTTCTCGATCCCAACGCCGCCGCGAATGGTCACGGTCGGACCTCGGTCGACAGCCTCGCGCCGGCAAAGGGTCCCAATGATGCAGTTGTGGGAGAGACGAGTAGGACGGACGATGCCAACAACGACGAGAACAACTCCTTCGAATCGAATATGCCTTCCCTGTCCACGTCCATGTCCATAGGTCGGCCAAGCGAGGATCCCTTTGACCGCCCAGAGTCACCGCCCATCCAGGAGGAAACTCCCAAGCACCGCCGCTTTTCCATGTTGAGGTTCCGGAACGCCTCTGATTCGCAATTATCCGTGCGGATGAGGCAGCAGCAGCTGGCCGAGAAGCCGCCGCCTCTACCTACACAGCGTATGCATTCCCTCCAAACGGTTGTTCCTGTCGCGCCGCCACGCTTCTGTACTCGATTTGATACACTGACGTCTAGCCCGTTGACAACAGCTCCCGCTATAATCACGACTGCCCCCACCATTGATTCCGCCAAGAGTCCCAAGAAATCACGGATGAAGCTTCCCATCAAGATTCGACGTTCCGGCGAGTTGCCAAGGCCCAGTCAGGATGGCGGACATCTGGGCGTCGGCCTCGGCAAGAAGGATAGGAGGAAGTCCATGGCCGGCGTGGTGGAAGAAGTTCTCGAGGCACGAAACAAACAAAACAACGTGTCATTCCAGGACCCTCGCCCGCGACCATATAGCTCTAAATCGCATCCAGGGCCACGCAATAGCGACCAAGGCCAGCCGGCATTATCGTTACCTCCCAACCGTCTCTCCGAGTCCGAGAGGTCCGAGGCCAGCTCGGGTGAGCACAGCGGTGGCTTTGGCAACACGGCACCTGCGACCAATGCAAGCTCGCAGAGTAGTAGCATATTCCGCCTGGGCCGCCGGAAACAGAAGCAGCCAGAGCCCATGTTCCCTCTGGGGCATTTACCTCAACAGCGCAAAAATTCCACCTTGCAACCCACAATATCGAATACATCGCTCAGCAACGTCCCGGCGACAAGCGCCCAACGACCCTCGACAGGCAATGGACGCTACACTCCTGTTGCGTCTCCCTCACTCGGTCCATCGACCAGAGTCCCTGGCTCGCCTGCCACGGCCCTGTTTCGCCCTGGATCGCGGAACTCGGGACAGGGCTCCCCCACGCGGACTCATCTCGGTTTGAGGGAACGATCATCCACAATGAGCTCCTTGGGTAGGAATTCCGAGGACCACCAGTTCCCCGGAACCGCACGTACCTCATCCTCAACGGGCCGCAAGAGCTTTGGCGACCTATTGGGACTCAGTCGCCTACGCAACAATCCTGACGCTGGTCGTCCCGGCAGCTTGACTCCAGCTACTCCAGGATCGCTTGCGTCGAAGAATAACTCGCTGCAGCTCCCAAGAGAACGGGAATCGGTTGTGCTACCAGAGCGACGCGAAGACGACACACCTGCCAAATACCTGGGTCGTTTGGAAGACACGTTGAACCGCGGAGTCATCGCCAGTACACTCTCCAAAGGAACAGACCCCTGGTCTGCCTCCGTACTGCGGAGCTACATGCGGACGTTTGGGTTCTTCGAGCAGCCGATGGATATGGCGATAAGAAAGCTACTCATGGAAGCCGAGCTGCCCAAAGAAACGCAGCAGATTGATAGGTGCCTACAAGCTTTTGCTAATAGATACCACGAGTGCAATCCGGGAATCTATTCCAGCCCCGATCAAGCATATTTTGTAGCATTTTCCCTGCTCATTCTCCACACGGATGTTTTCAACAGGAACAACAAGTACAAGATGCAAAAGGCAGACTATCTCAAAAACACACGGGGCGAAGGGATATTTGATGATGTCCTGGAATGTTTCTACGATAATATTACATATACCCCCTTTATCCACGTCGAGGATGATTTCGACATCAACGGAGATCCCGCGAGCAACAAGACGAAAAAGAAGGTCATGTTTCCCAATGGCACAACAGAGGCTCCGAAGCGATCCAAGGACCCGATAGATCCGTACACGCTGATTCTCGATGGAAAGCTGGACACGCTCAGGCCACCAATCAAGGAACAAATGCCGCTCGAGGAGCACTTGAACTATACGGGCACCGTAAAGGAGCTGAATGTCAGAGAGCTCCAGAAGACATTTTTCAAGACAGGCGTGCTACAGATCGTATCGGCACGATCAAGGCCCGACGCATTCATGACTGAAAAGACACTCTCTAATCCCCAGGAGGCCGAGCCCGGCATCGTCGATATCAAGGTCACCAAAGTGGGCACACTGTGGAGGAAAGATACCAAGAAGAAGAAGACGCGATCACCATGGCAAGAATGGGGTGCTATTCTGACGGGTGCGCAGCTCTATTTCTTCCGCAACACGGCATGGGTGAAGAGCCTCGTTCACCAGTATGAGACACACGTCAAGTCTGGCAACGACGGCATTCCACTCATCTTCAAACCCCCGCTGGAGAGCTTCAAGCCAGATGCTCTCATGTCTACCGATGGCGCCGTGGCACTGTTTGATCAGTCGTATAAGAAACACAAGAACGCTTTTGTCTACGTCCGCCACGGTGGCTTTGAAGAGGTCCTCCTCGCCCACGACGAGGAAGACAGGAATGATTGGCTTGCCAAGCTCAATTATGCCGCAGCCTTTAGAACTTCCGGCGTGCGCATGCGCGGCGTAGTTGGGGGCAACCTCGAAGGACAAGGCCGCCGCGCGATTCGCAGACTGGACAGCAGTGAGGTCACACAAGTGATCCAGACTCCTACGGGAGAGGTCAGCATCAACCGGAGCCGTATCGACCACCAGATGGCGCATGATATTCTGGCCGCTCGTCGGTTCATGATGAGCGAGCGGATCGCCGAGGGCGAGGACAAGCTGCAAGCTGCGCAAAAGCAGCTGGACGACCAGTTGCGAAATGCCAGACACCTGCTTCTGTTGGCTCCCATTCAAGAAAAGACCCGCGAACAAGTGCGATTAGGTGCTGCCAAGATCATTGCTCAGCTCAAATGGTCGCGCACGGAAATCTGGCGGCTCAAGTGCCACATGGACATTCTTCTCCTGGATCTCGAAGAGGACAAGCAGATCAACGGCGACCTCGAAGATTCCGAGCCGGAGCCATCAGTAGCATCCGACGGGCCATCGCTCAAGCACAAGCAATCTTTAGCCAGCTCCCACAAGACAACGCAGCAAAGCCCCCGCTCCCCCGCGCCTCTCTCGCTTGTGCAGGCCCCGGGAACCATTGCGCAGACTGATGGAGAATCGCCCGTTACCGAGGTCTTTCAAACACCACCGACCAGCGCCACCACTCCCGTATTCCCAAAGCCGCAGACTGGTCTCGGGTCAACGCACCTTTCTGGCGAGACTGCCACCAAACCTAGGAAGGCATCCGTTTCGAGCGCGACCTCTAGTGCAGCCACGCCAATGTCGCCACCAAGGCAGTTTTCTAGCCCAGTTTCTGACCCTGAAAGGACACCATACGAGGAGTTGAACGAGGCCGAGGCGAACGAGCGACAGGTCCTTGAACAAGCCGGGCTTTTGGATGTTCAACTATCCAGAACTTCGGACAGACCGGGCTCGTCCAAGGGCGAGGACACGGCAGAGCGACACAAGCGCGGCAGCATATCTGCGTCGGACAAGGACCGACCAGACCGCAGCAAGCTGCGACGCAGCCTTCAGAGGACGATTCGAGAAAGCACCGGCCATCTCGCCCACCATCGCAGCAAAAAGGGCCAGGACTCGGCCTCCAGCAGTGCCATAGCCGATGAAATGCATCGCGACGATGTGCTTACACGCGGCACGGGAAGTTTCACCTTGCATGGAAAGAAGGCCTCTGTCGTCAATTTTGGTTCCGACTTGCAGGGTATCACTTCGAACGAGCATATTCGCCAGCGGAAGCAGCCGTTCTCGGAAGAGATGACGACGTCGCCCATGAGCGCCGAAGACGATGGGGAGTCTATCCTCGGCGCGGCGTCGCTCGCAAAGGAGAGAAGAGAGTCGGCCGCCAGTGCCAGCACTGCCACGGCAAGATCCTTCCGCGAGCTTCACCGAAAGTTCTCCTCGGCGCAAAACGCACATCGTGCGGCGTCGGGCGGCGGCCTGGTCGTGCCGTCTGACGATGATAGCGATGCGGCCGTTAGTTTCTCCGATGGACGACGCACTCCTTTGCCACCGGTCGAAGATGGGTCTGGCGACGATGACGATTTGTCAGCACGGCGCGCGCAGGCACAGTCGAAGCAGTCCGTCTACCTCACTCCGGAGCCGCCGAGCTCGCCGGTGGAGGAAGTTTCCGAGGAGGAAGATGATGAAGAGAGCACGCAACATCCACATGAAAGGTTCAGTCCACCTACCCAAGCCGTCAGTGCTTGATTTACCTACCGACACTCAAATTTCGAGATTATTCTCAACCTTGGCCCCCGTCACGTCGACGGGTGGGTCTAGATCTGGAATGAAAAGCATTTAGCGATGGCATTTTATTTATTGGTTTTGAGAAGCGCGCTCCCTGCTGCTAGAGCATGGCTGGATGGGACGGGACGGAACCAGGAAGATGGGCGCACAGAAAAAGCCTACGAGAGACGTGGACAACCTCACAATCCATCAAGGGGGCATCCATTCCTTTGTTAGCCAACTAAAAGCGATATCCGTGTACATGTATATATAAACATCTGGCTGGCTCGGCCGTGGAAATGAACTCCCAAAAGTTGTCGAGGCCTTTTCTTCCAGCTCATGTGAAGATGATGAAATTCAAAAATCTATTCGCATCCCATGCTCTTTTCTCTATACTCTCTTTCCTAATCCGTGACTGCTTGAACCAAATCATCTGATCTCGCAATGGTTTCATTTCAGTATTCCGCAGACAAGCACACCGGTACGCTAACTGTTCCTTTCTACTGGACCTCTTTCTTGAGGCTCGCTTCGCCTCTAGCACGAGATGCTCAGGCGTCCGGTCCAATTGGGTCCAAGCTGGCTTTGGTTTTAGCACGTCGATATGCAGCGGTGAAACAAGCAGGAGCGTGCCATGTCATGTCTTCTTTTATGGGAGTCTATTGGCTACATGGCGCACTTTCGACTGCCTTTGTATAAACACTAGCCCCTAGGTAAGAGTATGGGCAGGGCGAGCACGCTCACGGTGGCGGCGTCGATCATTTCTTCTTCTTGTTCTTCTTCTTTCCGCCGCCGCCCGTCGCCTTTTCGACCTTGACGGCACCGGCACCGCCCACGAGCTCGAGGGTCTCCTCCTCCTTGACGGGACCGCCCTGCGTCGCCTCCTGAGCGCGCTTCTTGCCCTTCTTGCCCTTGGGCCGGTACGTGCTGCGGTCCCTCAGGGGCAGCCAGCGCTCCGGGTCCGGCTCCTTGCCCTCCTCGTAATCCTTGGGCAGCCTCTTCTTCCTGAACCTCTTGCTGGGCTTGAGAGGCTCGGCGTCGGCTGGGCGCTTTGTGCCCTGCGGCGGAGCGGTCGCCACGGATGCCACGCCGGCATCGATCAGGGCCTGGACATCCGTGCGGGACGTCAGCTTGTCCACTGGAGTCAGCTTGTTGAGGTAGGGTTCAATCTTGGCGTAGTCGGTAGTGGCAAAGGACGCGACGAGTCCCGCTGCGGCGACGGTATCGTTCTCGGCGTTGGCGGCCAGGCCCTCAAAGGTGGCACCGGCGAGCGCCAAATCGTCGGGGTTGGAAGACTTGAGCAGCTCGACGCCGGCCTCCCGAAGCAGAGAAGTGGGCGCGTCCTCCTTGGGCCGCGACTTCCAGTGCGTGGCAGCCCTGGCCAGCTCCGCCCGCACCGAGTTTTGCCGCCCAAAGAGTCGGTACACGGCCACCGTGACGGCGACCAGCCCAGGAGAGAACCGCACGTCGTTATGGTCAGGCGTGGTAGCTTGCTCGACCCGCTTCAGGAAGGCCTCGAGCAGTCCAAGAGCCGGGCCGGGGTTCTTGGTCTGGACATAGAGTTGAATTATCGTGAGCAGGAGACCAATGTCGGCGGGGCGCTTCTCGAGTATGGGCAGGATCTCCTTGATGGCAGCTTTGCCCGTCTGCAGATGGGCGTGAGCAGCTGCGTTGACGACGCCCAGGCCGGCAATCTCGGACGAGGCACTCGGCATGGTGGTCTGCTGGATCTGCTTGTTTGTCGATCTGGCGACCCCATCGAACTTTTGCATCTGGAGACTCAGGGCCAGTTGGTTCCTTCGCAGGATCGAAGCCTGGTAGCCAAAGAGCTTGTCATTCCCCGAGAGCTCGGCATTCGATTCGAGGAGGCGCTGGGTCAGCCATGGATTCTGGGGTTCGGCGGCAACAGCAGTCTGGTTGTTTTGCGCAACAGCCTGCGACGAAGGCTCCGTGATCCTGTCAGGGTGCGAGGTAAGCCAAGGTAAAAAAGAGCGGCAATTGATTTCGACTAGAGTTTAGTACTTACTCGGCCAAGACCAGAGACTTCTGAAGAGCTATCGCGTCGGCTTCCTTGCCAAGCCTGGTGAGGACGTAGGCGTGCTGGATGAGGAGAGGGAGGAGCTCTGCCTTTTTCTCCTCGTCGGACAGTTCCTCGCTGGCTTCACAAAGGTCTCTGGCTCGCTTCAGCAGGATGGAAGCCTTGGTGAGGTCGCCCCGCGCGACACAGCCGCACGCAGCATTGTAGGCCGTCTCGAAAGCTTCAAGGTCCTCGCGCGAAGGCTGCTTGTGGTCCTCGTCCACCAGATGGCCCAGGCCATTCCACTCGAGCTGGGCGCTCGTGGCGAGGGTGTTGATGTTCAGGTCGTTCTCCTCGCCGGGGATGCCATCGTCGTGGGCCTCAAGCTCGCGGTAGATCTGAGCGGCGTCCTGAAACTTCTCGGCGCGGTAGGCAATCTGTCCAGCGAGGTGGCGCGAGGCTCGCGTGACGGGGCGAACGGATTTGATCGTCTCTTGGGCCTCCTCCAGCTTGCCGGACTTGTACAGAGCGTATGCCTTTTCTACCGAGCACTCCTGTTCGAGCTTGTCGCCGCCCTCGGCCAGAGCACGGAGGGCATCGTCGAAACGGTCGAGCTTGAGCAGGGCAACAATGCGGGTGTGTTGGGCTTGGATGTTGGACTTTGAGGCCTTGATGGCGGCATTGGCAGCCTTGAGGACCTCGTCGTGGTCTTGGATCGAGGAGGCGCGCAGCAGCGACGTGAGCGCCGCAGCTGGGTCTGACATGGCGGGTTTGGACCGGCTGGGTTTGGGTGTCGATTTATTATTATGATTCTGCCGTTGACATGATCCCCTCGGCGGCACGGGGACAAGCTACTGGAGAGGCTGCGGCGTGGGAGGCTCGGGGGTCCCTTGTTTCCTGTCTTCCTCTGTCCGTGATCTTGCTGCCACTATATGTCCGATGTGAGAAACAGCGGCTGCTGTGATCTGCTGCTGTGATACCGGGCGGGCTGACGAAGGGAGGGGCTTTGCGGCGATTCCCACTTGCTGTCGCTCTTCGTCTACGTGGATGTCAATGGGCAATCGAATGGACGGGATGGATTGAATGGTGGGGCCTTGGCCATTTCACCCCACCAAAAAAGATATCAGCCCACAAAAAACGTAGACAGCTACCATTTACACTAATAAATGCTAAGGTGTATTTCTATATTAGTTTCGCAACCGGGGCAACTTCTTCCTATTATTTTATATAATACGTGAATGACATGGATGATTTGACATTGAAACCAAACCAATGGCACAAAGTCTCTTACTCCTTACCGAATCCTAGACGAATTATATGGGCTGTAAAGATGCACACTTGAGCGAAGTCTGGATTTTGTTTTTTTTATCGAATCTCGAGAAGTCTACAAATATACCAGGTCACTCATTTGATACTCGACTTTCATAATAGTGGCGCTTCAAGTCTTTTACTTTGGAAATTAACTCATGGCCAGCGTTCTGTTGCAACTTCAAACCTGGGCAGAAGTCAGACACATGGTGCCCAGAATAAAAACATTCACTATCAAGATATTCTATTCTAGCCTTGGGATCTTGCATGACCAAAGAGCCGCCTCAACAACCCTGGCTTCTCTGTCGGGATAGATTCGTACTGCTGCAGGGGATATACAGGCCCATCGTGGTAGACGTGAGGAAAGCTCGTATCCGATGCCCTGTTCCCTCGCCGACGTCGGCTGGGTATCTCGCCAAGTTTGGTACTGCCAGACGACCCCGACGCATAGGAATGACGACTTGGTCCTCGGGCAGGTGGAGCCATTTTGGAATCCGTGGTGGCTAGAGACGTGACACTGAACCCGCGGCCGTGGTGTGCTTTCATGTCTGCTTTCCGGCGATTTGCATCTCGGCCTGCTTCCGTGGGCTTCCTATGCCTCTTGCGCCGCGATACCGAGGCTGCCTGCGACTCCGCAGTCTTGAGTCCATGCTGATCCATGCTGCCCCTTGAGGTGGACCGACTGCCATGTCGACTGCCTCGATCATAATTCGAGGATCTGGGTTTACCATCTTGCCGCAGGAGGCTGGCAGAGCTCAAACGCCTGGACAGGCTGTTGATCGTCCTGATCGTCTCATTCCGGGATGAGCTCGATAGAGATACCAGAGAACCATAGTCGACTGGCTGGCTCTTTTTCCCGGGTAAACCAACAAGATTCTGGAGACAAGTTCTCAACCTCTTCAAGATGTTCTTGAGAGTAGAATTGGCACGGGCTGGGGGGAATTTTGATCAGCCTTTTCTGTCTGGAAGTTGGGATCCGCCATGGTCCATACCGTCGCCTTTCTCGAGACGCGTCCCTCGCTTCGATAGTTTTGATGAGTAGGCAGAGCGTACACTTGCCCGATCAGACCTGATCGAGTCACGAAGCGACTGCACCTCGGAAGAGTCGAGCACGACTGAGCTGGTCCGGGTGTGTCGTCCTCTCAGCGACTTCAGCAAGCGAAGGCATGTCGTATAAGTCTCCAGAAGCGCAGACACACCACTCCCGAAGCTGGCCATCAAAACGCAGGTGGACTTGGATCTGGGCCCGAAACAAAGAATGTCAAGACGTGAACCCGGGACGGCGGCGTCTTCTTTGATCTGTGTCTTAGGAGAGTAGGAGCTGGATGGTATGAGTTACATTGCATCCTCTTCCACCACTGCTGCGGGGCAAGTCCCAAATGTGAGTGCGTCTTCAACCAAGCATTATTCGCGATTAGCCGCCTTCACGCCAGGAAGACTGTAGCCAATGGGAAGCTGGCGTGGTAAAGGCACATCCGGGCACACGAAGTTGGGGGAATTATATGGTATGGAGTTTGAACATTTAAACCTACAGACTACATGAAATAGAAATGTGTCCCTTTTGCTGTTACTCGAACGCTTGAATACATATCACCAACCAGGACTTGGGCTACTACAAATGCAACCGCATCAATGAAATAATTCCTGGCCGAGACTAGTGTTCTGAATCTGGCTTGGAAAGGGCCGGGATGAACAGCTATTCGTGTATAGTCATCTACTGCTCTGGACGGTTTCTATTTGCAGACCATCATCCGATGTCTTGCTCGTGAATTACACGTGGGGTGATCAGGATGAAGTGATTGCTAATCTCGCCGCTGGTAGCCCGCGTGGGGGCATAGTATATATATTTATATATGTGCAGGTGAGGCACCCGACCGACTGCCCGAGACGATCTGGAGCGATCTGCGGAACGGCTCCTGCGAGCTCGTGTAACCCATCAGTGGCAAGAAAGAGTAGGTGCCCATTGACCGGTGGTAGGTACCTCGTAGACGTGCCGCGGAACGGAGCAAAAAAGCGGCCTTCTCTGTTGTTTATATACACTAGTGAGTGGTTAATACGCTGCTCAAGTATGATGGAAATTCTGGTCTGTGCTAGTGTATACCATCCATTTTTTTATCGCATATATCCTCCTATTTGGGAATAAGCTGCCCGAGTATACATCACATGTAACCAATACAAACTGATAGTCAACACTTTGTGCTTCACATCATGGCGAAGATATTCATTCGACAGTCGTGGGGGTGGAGCCCTATGGGGAGCATCAAGTTGAGTAAGATTTGGTTCCTGTGTGGTTACACCCGCTGCAGCGCATTGCAACGTACGATCATGAAGATAGTGTTTGTGAACTTGTAAACTAGGAGAAATCGTGTCCTTGGGTCGGTTCCTGAACTTTGTATCCGGGCAAGGTATAGCGTTGGCTCGTTTGCACCTGAGTTTTCGAGACACCATTTGCTTATATATCTGTTGATTCCATTTTTTGACACAGGCGTCTATAAGCTGCTGTATGACGCAAAGAGCAACACCTATGTGCCATGACAGATGGCAATTGCCGCCTCATGGCAGTGTTTCTACCTAATGGGCCTCTCGGCACGATCGAGCTGCGATATGATTGCAAGCCAAGTGCGTAAAGAGGCTTTCGATTGTGACTGTTGGTCTTGATGCAACATGATTGCTTCTTCGCGATAGCCGTGAAACACGGACTCGTGGGGGCGGACAAGCTGATGATGGATAGATATCGCGGGTATGAGACGATATGAAATCGCTCCCATGTTGGGAATTTAATCAGCACAGCCTCGTCGGGAGGCTTCTTTAGCTTCCCCGAGAAACGCAACGGGCGAGTCGGTGTGAGTCGGTCTGACTCGGTGCGCCTGTAGTTGGGTATGAAGATGGACAGGAACAAGGAACATTCGAGTCTTATCTACAGACTTTGGACGACTCAGTCGCTGTCTGTCAGTGTACAGTAGCAGGTTGAACCTGCATGGCTACCGTACCTACCAGGCTGGTGCCAAAAAAAAACGACTCACCCCTATGAATTGACTACCTATACACCCAGCCAGTTTCTCGCAGCTACAAAAATATTTTTCGAACGCTGTTTTTTTCCTTTGATTCAGAAAGCGATAAAGTCTTATAAAAGCATTTTTCTATATTTTATTACAATTTTTGAGGGGCATTTAAGGGGGTGATTGTCCCAAGCAGTGTATATGCTTCTGGGGGAGGGGTGAGTCGTTTTTTTTGCTACCCCGTTGCCTACTGTATCGAACGATCCTTGCCCTGTCTAGGTAGCCACTGTTTATCTAGCTCCCGTCTTGCCCGTGAGCCAAACCACTGTAGCTCAGGGCAAGTGCCGGGATTCCAGCATGTTGGGGCCAAGGCTGTGCGCCTTATCTGGGTTCAGCTCGAACGATGGTTGCGGCTCACCGCAGAATTGTCAGTCGCTATCATGCGTACCAAGGAGATCGTCCCCTGGTCGAGACACGGATTGTGCAAGCTGTCGATGGCGATAAGGCAGGCCGCCTTTTGATGGCTTGTGGCCAGTGACTGGTGGGTAGGTATGACGGGCCCTGGGCATGAGCGAATACGCGGCGCGGATGGTGTTAGAAGTAGACACAGTCGTTGCTGTTGATGTGACACACTGTATTTCCTCCGGGGCCAGCTTTCGAAAGTCGATCTGCTTATTAGCAACGTGGGGGTTCCAAGTGGCGATGTGGTACCTACATACCTCAGGCACGGGCACGGAGTAGGCAGGCAGTCCCAGCAGCAACGTAGTAGCAGCTTTGGCAAGTAAAGGGAAGCAATAAAAGTAACTCTGGCGAATCGGGACTTGCGCAATGCCAAAATCCACGCCGGATCAAGAAAAGATGACACTGTTGGAAAGTAAGACCATGTATATTGGCTGAAGTTGTGCTGGTGATGCTCAAGTACGATGAGCTGTAATGCGAGGCGCAGACATTCTCTCTGTGCCCTTTTCACATGTTTGTCAATCCACAAGGCGGGTACGGAACACCTGCAAGATAAGCTTTCCGTGACTTATGATGCGACGAAAAGAATGTGTGCCAAGTCGACAACATTGGGGTCGATGATGGCGTCTCTGCATCCTCTCACCACTCATCAGCCCGGTGACTCGGGAAGGAAGAGAGGGAGAGAGAGAGAGGTGACACGAACGAACACTTTGGCACCACTTGGCCCTGGCCTTGCGACATCCTTACCACGGCTTATCATAAGGCTATAGTCGGTGAGACCCTGTTGGGTTTAAAAGGGATGATGCCTGCTGTCGATTGGCTATAGGCAGGACCCTCGGGCAGAGCGGGTAGCTGAGTGAGATGCCGGACATTGGCCATTGCTGCTCATTGGATCGCGTCGTACAGCATATATTTGCTACGTAGGAGTGCGATATCCCGCTGGTGGATAGGCAGATGGATTCGAAACTGATAAGGGACGAATCCGTACAGGATGAACTGATGAGATGTCAACCAAGCAGTGCGGTAGGTAGTGATTGTGTGTTCCCAAAAAGAGACTTTCTGAATCTGGACCACAAGGGGCCGTCCGTCCCGCCCCCTGTCGGAATCGAATGAGGTACGTACGGAGTACGGTACGTATCGCACGCCATCCTGCTAGTAGTACTAGCATAACGTTCTCGTCCTTCTTCTCTTACAGATCTCTCTGACAGGATTTATTTCAACGAGCTCTCTTGAGGACGCCATATCTATCAAAAAACACAGTGACGTTCTGCGGAGTGACGAGAAGAAGTCGAGTCGGAGACTGGATAACATGAAGTAAGAAGATCCTCCGGCAATGGAATGTGGCCAGAGCCGACAGCCATGTCAAGGCCATTGAATTGCCAGGCATAAGGCCGACGTTCCGAGGAAGAGTTTGATCTGGAGATAGAGCGATGTGTTATCGAAACCACCTCCTGCATCATGCCGAGAAGACGCGACCATTTTGAGAAAGAGTCATGCCGGCTGGCGTTTGTGTGTCGTTGCATGGGTGGTGGAACTTGACCTGTACATAGACGTTGGGAGGCGAATCAAGACCAGCATCTTATCAGGTCCCCCCACAGACCCGGTGTCCGTTCCCTACATACCTACCTTTACCCCGATGTACCTTTTCTCTTCTTTCCTTTCTATCGCCTCTCGATGCTTTCTTTCCATCTTCCCACTGGATAGAATGGCATGGCATGGTATGATGAATGATGATGGTGATGGTGATGATGGAGGGAACCAGCTTGACCATGTCCTGAATCCGAAGCTCTACCTATACAGTGCCAAGTCAGTCGGCGAACTACATGATAACAACAAGACAGGACAGCCCCAGTCGCCATCCCCCCGGAGATGGAGGTGACACCCAGTCTCCATCCAACTCCAGACTCCAGACTTTTTGCCAGCGCCATATGGCCTGCTAGATCCACCAAAATAGTTGCAGGACCTGGGGAAAACACCCACTATGAACCCCATTTCGCATTAGGTACGACTTACCTACCTACGACGAGAACATGATGGCCTGGCCTCTTTTCTTGTCGCTACTGCTGCAACCACCACCACCACCACCACCACTACATTGCCATTCCCATCACCACTTGATACATGCATGTTGGAATCTGCACTATAGTGGACTCTGGACTTGCCGCGGCCGCCCACGAGCGCCATCCCGACCCATTGATGCGTGACTTTGGTTGATACTCTCCTCTATCCCTCACGGTTCACCAGTCTCAACGGTAATACCATGTAGGTAGGCATGTATTCGTACATGCAAGCAATACATTACGCGCAGTCACCTCGCTCGTTTCCCACACATGGAACCATGGTGGCCTATCTAGTACAGTACAGAGTACAGACGATACAGCAGCGGGCACACACACACACCAACTGTCTCTCTCCTACACACTCTCACACTTGCAGAAAACCCGCTCACTCAATGGAAAGCCATTTACATACCTCGTGGTATCTCTGTCAAATCACAACGCCCCGTCCCTGCTTGACTCGCTACTGCGCGAGCAGCTTTCTCCCGCTCGTTCTGACTTCGCAATCGGCAGGCAAGCTGTCCTCATTGAAATGAGGCGCCGATTACCCTGCAGTCTGGACCGCGACATTGACACATCCACACACTCAAAATCATACATACCTACATACATGGACGCACACATGTTGGTAGGCAGGCAGGCTTGCATAATCGCCAACCCAAGCTCCCGTCGAGAATCGTTGTAAGAGGACACAGGGGAGGGAAGTAAAAGGTATCCTCTGTCTCCTCCCTGAAGCAATTCCGGCGCCCTCCATCCGTCGAGCGACTACATGATAAACAAGTCCACCGCAATGCATAATTGAACCGACAGCCAAGTCGAGCTTTGGGAAGGGTCGCCGACTGCCTTTCCCTATCCCTCTACAGATATACGTAATGGAATACCTCGATACATTTGCCTTGCCATTTATTACACTGCATACATACCCGGAACCTCCCACGTTGAGACGTCGGCGCGGGTCACCTTCTTTTTTGCCGCCCACGGGGGGCACTGCATACATACCCGGAACCTCCCACGTTGAGACGTCGGCGCGGGTCACCTTCTTTTTTGCCGCCCACGGGGGGCACTGCACGCTTTGGGGGAGGACCAGGGCGTCTCTCCCTTTTCTTGCTGTACTCGTACCTACGCACGACTTTTCCATGCGCGCATAATATAACAGCAATGAAGCTGCCGGCACACCAAGAGCCACCCAAGGTAACCTACATATCTATATCTGCCCACCCAGAGAGAGATCCCAAGAAAACTATAGAACCCACCGCCCAAGCCCGCCCCCCCCAAAGGTACGGACGGATATCTGGGTACATATCCTCCTTTCGAATCCACCCCCAATCGCCATCCCTGCCAGTCCACGACCAGGGCCTGTCCTGCCGCTGCTGTAGCATCTGTCTATCTCTGGTCCTCCATCTGCTCCAGCAGGCATCTCGGTCATTTCTGGCCTATCGGTTTATCTGCAACATCTACCAGGGCGAGCGCATCCGTCGAGGGGCTGCTTGCTGCTCTGCTCTGGCTGGCTGGCTGGTCTCAGGGTAAGGTATTAATGGTCCAGCGGTTCATCCACCTGGGTAGAGACAGAGAGACAGAGAGACAGAGAGACCGACAACCCTCACCCTCCCTCCCTCCCGAGAAGTCTTCGTCCTTGCAGTTTGCCATCCTCGATCCATTCGCTGCGCCTTTTTTGAGTTCTTGGGTCATAATTTCCCTTCTTTCTGACTGGAGGACCGATTCTTGTCACTTTTTCCCATCAGGGCGGCGAATGAGTAACTGAGTGAGTGAGCAAGATAGACAAAAACTGCCGTCAGTCGGTGCCACCACAACATTCACCCTGCGGCTGTCCGACTACGCTGCGCTCCCCATTTCCCATTCCTCGCCTCGTGCGACATCCCGCGCACTGTCTCGGCTGCATATCTCTCGAGCCCACTACAACGTTCTGCTCGGCCGGGTTCTTGATCTTGGCTCAGTTTGCACACTTATCACGTCAACCCACTTGGTCCCTTACCATAATAACCTTTTGGACTCCCTCTCGCCAAAGTACTCCGTACATCGCTGTCTCCTTGCCTCTCCTCGCAGAGCGTCCTTCTCTTGAACCCCCCAAGAAATATATCCACATATTCGGCCCTTACATTCTTGGCAAGTTCTCTTCGTCTTGTTACAAGACCACATCTGTAACCTTATTCTCGCTCCCACTCTTTTTCTTCTTCTCTTCTTCCCATCCCGGGCTTCATCTATATATTCATTCCATGGACGACACATATCTCACACCAAGCTTGTGCGATTGTTGGATTTGAGCACTGCCTTGGATGCCACGGAAGCAACCATAATAAATAGCTTCCAAGCCGCCCGTCAAAGAAGAAAGAGAGCCATGTCGACTCAATCACCGCCTGCTCCGGCACCGGGGCCACTCGGCCCGGACATAGATGAGACCAAATTACCAAGCGGGCAGTGCCGTTATATTTTACTCAACCCGGAGATCAAGGGACACCGCTGTGGCTGTGTGGGATTTACGCTCAACCGCGCGGTGCCGGGCGTGGCTTGCGAGTGCGGACATCTCTCGTGCTATCATATCAAGGCGCCCGAGCAGCCACCTGACCAGGCACAAATTGAGCAGCTCATACGACGCGTCCGGGCCTTGGAGGAACAGCTCGACCGGGAAAACCAGGGTGGCCTAGGTAGCGCTCTGGGCGCCGTTATCAGTCGACTGGGTGATCTAGAGGAGCAGTACGAGAAGAGCAAGGAAGACTTTGGGCAGGAGAACCGGGGCATCTACCGGCAGATCACGAGCGTCTGGCAGTCGGTCGACCAGGCGGGTAAGCGGCAGGTCGAGATGAACAACCGCCTGTCTGTCTATGATGAAAGACTCGAAGAGCATGATGACGATATGAGACGGCTCGAGAGGCGGCTGATGGAGTCGGACGATGCAGCCATCGACTTGGAGGAGCGCATGGATCGGCTGGAGGACACGAACCCGCCGGTCTCGGGACCTCGCCCGCGGAGAAGCTCTTCCTCAAACTCTAGACGTCCTGGTGCCACGGACCCAACGGCTGACTTCCAACGTGGCCGCAGCGACGCACGACAAGTGGCACATCCTGTAGGAACTCTGCCTCTCGCTCGGCAATTAGACGATGCGACGAGACCCGGCACAGCACTGGCCAGCCCGACTCGACCATGGACGGTTCACGTGTCTCTCATGCCCATGGCCACGGTGGCGTTTCCCTTTGAGAAGGATACGAATGCATACAAGCGATGTCTCTCTCGCGGTCTCCACCAGATGATTGCCGTACAAGGAACGGACCGTGAAGCCTTTGCCAAAGCTGTGATGGCCGCCTTTGGAAGCTTACTGAAGGGAAGGCCGTGGATGCCGTTGCAAGCGCGGCTTTGCGAGGCCGAGACATTGTTGGGACTACCCATGCTCCGGCCGCTGGAGCCGGCCATGATAGACGCCCGGAACTACGACCAAGAGTTTCTCAGCAAACACTGTGCAGTATGCGGGCCCAACGGTACGATGGACTCGCTGTATATCGCCATGCAGCTGGATACGTTCTCGTGGCACTTTCTACAGCGATCACCGTGCTACCTCCAGGGGCTCGAGGACAGCTGGGCGTACGATCCACTCCTGGACCGCAACGATCCGATCGAGGATGACAGCATGGATGAGGAGGACAGGCCGTCGGCTGGTGATATCCTGCAGCCACTGCCGTGCCTAAAGAGAACATCGTCGCAAATCTCCAGGACGCCGAGCTTCAGTGCCGGCTCGGGGGAAGGGGAAGGCTCACGATCCAAGGTGGCACGGACGGGAGCCTTGGCTGTCCCGGTGCCACTAGAGCTCCGTAGACGGGCAGAAAAGGTCTAAAGGATGTATCATGCCACGTTTGGGTATGAGCAAGGCCATGTCGAGATTGGAATCAGGGGTCGACTTATAGTAGAATAGGAGGAGGAAGATGATGAAGAAGAAGAAGAAGAAGAAGCGATGGGCGTTTTTTTGTTTTTTTTCCTCCCGGGATCAACGGCGCATTAGATAAATGGGGAGAGGATACCATGACTCATTCGAGTCACAGCGAATCTTTTTTGTTTTCTTTGGTGTTTCTAGCCATGTTTTCTTTCTTTCTGGAAGACAGAAGAAGTACTGTCGATGTACGTACGAGAGCTAGATGGGATATGGCTTCGAGCCCTGAGGACAATGCCAACGATACCTACGTATATGCCTTCTAGCCCTTGGCCGTGTGTTGACCAACTGTATCATGAATAAATGGCCAAATTTTTCCATGACAGGAGCCGATATGTATGCCCTTGGGAGCAACCCATGGAAGAAGGCACGTGTGACCATGAGACACTGTGCTTGGGGAGGCTCAAACATATCAGTATACTCCGTAGCTGTCATTGTAATGATCCATGATTGCAAACTACGTTGTACCATGACCGATTTATTTTATCGAAGACTTTGTATCACATGGACACGGGATCGTTGTCAGGAAGCCATGCAAGAGATGAGCTTAATCGAGGATTAATACTCAATGTTAACAAGCAATATGATGCATGTCTACCAAGTGCAAGAGTGAGACGATGAATGATACAACCAGATACCAGCAATCTGAATTCGGCTTAGCCCGACTGGCGTCTAGTTAGTCAACCTAGCACCATGTTTTGACAGTTTTTAGGGAACGTTCGGGATAGGTGGGGGGTCATTTGGGGCCGGCGGATCGGCCCTCAAGTGCCTCAATGCAATGCAATCAATCAATCAATCAATCAACTGGAACTGTCTGTGTGTCTGTCAGCTAACCTAACCTAGGTACCTAGGCCTCGGGAATGCGACGAGGAAAAACTGGTCCCTGATGGTCATCAAGCATATCTCCTTCTCAGCCTTACCAACTCCTCCTCCTCAGTCACAACTCTCAACCTCCTTGTGCATTCACGTTACTGGTCGTCAGTCTCGTGGTCAGCATAATTATCGCCGACTATTAAGCAGAGGTGGCGGCCGGTCCTTTTACCATTTAACTTTTATTGGTTCCTTCCAATTGATCAGCTTTCCATCTGATGGCTGCGCAATAACCTTAACCAACACATCTACTTATTTGCTTTCTTTCCACCACCGCATCTTCTGGCACCACCACCACCACCAATCTACCAGAATCAGCAAAGCAGTAATCTAGGTAGTCACCATTTCAATCACATTTGCGGTCACTTTCGCAAGAGTGCGACATACCACCAATACCTCACCACACAACACACGAGCCGCATACGCATCCTCGAGCGTTGACCGATCAACCACGCGAGACCGCTTTCCAACGCCCAGCAACGCCCAGCAACGCCCACAACTATATAGCGTCCACTGGCAATAGCTTCACTACCTCCCCAGTCCCAGACCCATTCTGTCGAGTCGCCCAACATGGACGCCATGGAGATGGATCTTGACGTCGAAATGGACACCGAGTTTGTCCCCGACCAGCCTATTGCCGCCGACGCGCAAGATACGCCCGTACGTTGAAACCCCCCGATCGTCGATGGAACATTTGATTACTGAACCATTGCCCACTAGTCGCCTGGCGAGGTTGTCGATACCGAGACTCAGGAACAGCCCGACGACAATACCATTGTACCGAACAAGGTCCACCTCTCTGGTGGACTGGACAATATGAACGACGCCGAGGTCAGGGCCTACGTCAAGGAGCATACACAGGTTCAATTCGAGCGGCTCGAATGGATAGATGACAACAACCTGAACGTGGTCTTTCCCTCGGACTCGACAGCACAAGATGCTCTGCTGGCACTGGCTGCTGTCGAGATTGGAGATGTTTCCCTTCTACCTGCCATGGAGCTCTTGCCCGCCAAACCATTTTCGCAAAAGGCCAGTATCACCCTACAACTACGGTTGGCTGTCGCTGCGGATAAGAAGCAGCCCCATGCCGCAGAAAAGAGTCGCTTCTACCTTCTCAACCCCGAATGGGACCGCGAGAATCGCATGCAGAGATATCGCGACCGAGATGGCGAACGTGGTGGACGTCGGAGGGGCAGGCGTGAGGACGAACCAGTCTCACATTTCGATGTCAATCTCTACGACGACGATGCCGGCGCCTTGGCCACCCGCGAGAGCACCTCGCGCCCCCGCCGCCGCCGTTCTTACACCCCCGAATACGATCGCGACGACGACCGAGCACGGTCTTACCGAAGCTCAAATCGCAACAAGGAGCTCTTTCCCACCGGCTCGGGTAGAGACCGCTCGGCTTCTCCCGGACGTCGTGATCGGGATGGCGATCGCGGCATGGATGGGACACCCCCAAGGGAAGGCTCAGCCGAGCGCAATCGCCGTGGCGCCCGGGCCATCAAGGATCGCTTGGTGAGCAGCAACCGCGCCAAGGAGCTGTTCCCAAGCTCGGCACCCTCGGCTCAAAGTAATCGCCTAGATGATGCGGACGAACTATCAAACCGCTTTGCGCTTCCTCTCTACGACGTTAGCCACGACGAGCAATCGGTCCCCCGAAGCAGGAATCTTGGAGAGCGTATCACGGCGCCGGGCAGCAGCGGCCGATTGGCAGATCATATCTCAAACTCGGCCGACTCATCCGGGTTCAACATCCGTGGGTCAGCTGGGCAGCGACACACTGAGCAGGGTTTTGCGATCAAGGGCGGCGCCAAAACGGCCAGGGAACTGTTTCCTGATAAGCTGGGAGGAAGCAATGCCGGAAAGGAGTTGTTCGCAGACAGAGTTGACGGCAGATCGCGGCGGAGGCAAAAGGCAGGCGATCTGTTCGATTAGACATGGCATGCATAACGGCACTTGTGCGACATGCGAAATCATCACGCGAGACTGGCCTCTTGGGGCTACTCTTCGTGATCCTAGGTTGCTTTGGGCATTCCGGAGTTTGGACCATGGAAAAGATCGCAAATCAGATCTAGAAGGTGGGACCAGAGATTGTGTGGGCGTTGGGGAGTTTTCCATCATGAAGGGGCGGCTCGATGTCAACATGAGGCCTAGCAAAGACGACTTCATTACCAGCAGCCATTTCACGCGCTGAAAGCCTTCGAGCCACGAACTTGATACCACCCTTGTTTTCTTTGAGATGTCGTGATGCGACGGACGATGCTCGCCGTACTACCGTGAGTGCTTGAGATTCTGCGGTGACATGTAAAATGTTGATTACAGATTGTGCCTGCAGCGCTTCATTTGGATCGTCTGTAATGTATGTTACACGGCACACAACGCATCAATCTTAAGCGCACACTTGACTCGTGTTCCGCACCATTCGGTGAGAGCTCCAATGATACATTCGAGGTTTCGCATAAGTTGTCATGATTCTGCTGTATTGTTGTCTGTCAACAAGGCGAGACTTGCCCTTGCATACGGCTGGCTGAAATGTGGCGTCAAAACACGGCGACTGGTAATTGTATGTAACCTGGTGTAGTCTTGGGTATACAAACTCAAATACTGCGACTGCAACTGTGCAGCTCCTTACCTACCTGAACCTTAATTGGCTGGGCGCGGCATACACACACGTACGCTTTAGTATGACCACCACGAGAGGGATCCTGAACATATCTTTAGGAGGTTTGAAACAAGACGGACCGCCTCCTGTCTGCTTGCATGACGCGTGCGTGTTATTGACAGCTGCTGCAAGCTCTTGCGGTATGTATAAGAAAAGAAAGGGAGTTGTTTTGATGGATCTGGCATTTTGCACGTGTGCCGGACGCGGGTCCAACGCGTAAAGCCGCGATCCAGATCCTAGCACCCTGCCTCGCCTGCCATGGGGCCAAGTATAACAGACCTATCAAAAATGACGGGCCGCAGGTGACGGTGCAGCCACCCAGAGTTTGTTTTCAGAAGGGGAAAGGAGGGGAAAGAGGAAAACGCGCGTGGCCATTCTAGAACAAGACCCACGGAAACAAACAAAAGATGGGCCGTTTATAAGGACATGTCAACGCGAATGCTCTGCTATCCCTTGCGCTCTTTGCCGAAACCAAGAAGAAGCGATCAGTACCTAACTGCTCGTACGAGCATCGAGAACATACAAGAGAGGGAGAAACCCCACAACGGCTCAGGTTTGCGGGCCCAAGCCGCGATCGACTCAACCGCGTCAAGCGTCTGCGTCTATTCTATTGCTGTGGGCCAGCGGTGTCTGGAAATAGGTGCCACTACGGAGGATTATATCGCTCTAATGACCTTGATCCAGAGGCATGACTGGGCAGTAGATGATACTAGCAGAGTAGAGACTATAGCTCCGACCTTTCAATGGATAAAACAGGGCGACGAGGAGTATGCAAAGCGGCTTTAATTATCACGTTGTTTGCGGCGTGCCCGTCCCCCCCATGTGCCTTTATGGTGGACTACTAGCACGCGACCTGGGCCGCGATTATGGTCTGGCAAACGCGACTGAACTGACACAAAAGGGCAGATTGGATGGGTCCTGTATGAATCTTGTTTATTGCTTGGTGTCGCGTATCCTCTCGTGATGGATCCCTCCCTCCTCACCAGCCTCCCTGCTAGTCAGTGATAGTAGTAGTATACCGCATGAGACGTGGATATGTCCTGTCGCGACTGTTCATTCCGTCGTATCTTCATCAAGGGGGACGGCTACGGATGCCTTTAGACTGGATGCTACAACGCGCTTCACTCCCAGCCACCTTCTTGACCGTCTCTTATGCCCACCGCCTGGCTGAGGTTGGTTGAGATAATTGCTTATGCGTGCTTTCAGCTATATTTTATTTGTCTGTAAAGAAGCGATCATGAATATACGTGTGTATTAAGCGTTGCAGGTAGTATAGCAATGACTTATCGTCGGTAGATAACCGTACTGCTGAGAGCTTGGGAGCTGCGATACGTGGTATCCACATTTAATAGGCAGGCGATCCGGAGGGAAAACGGGGTTCAGCCAATAAACTCTTCTTGACAAGTGATTGGTGACAGGTCAATCGACTTGTCTTGGGCCAGCGGCCAACGAGGCGGATGATAACATCGGATGGGCGCGTAGTGAAGTCGGTCACTAGAAGATCGATACGTACCTGAAATCAAAATAATTGATAGGCGTACAGAACAGGCGACCTCAAGTGACTTTGACGGCCCTGACGGCCACTTCGTTTACATCCACCGACCGCGACGGGCTTAGCGGCTGGCGGGGTGGTCCATGCTCTTGCCTTAGCGCGACTTGGGCTGCTGTGATCTCTGAACTCTGACGGTTCCCCTGCCCCCGTTGCCCAGTTGCCCAGGTTCTCCAGCGGTCGCTCAGAGGTCCTCAGAGGTCCTCCCATCGGATATCTCAGCACCTAACCTAGCGGACCATCGCTCGAACCTTCACTACCTACCTACTCCGTACCTACCTACATAACGCCCGCCCATCGCCACGGCGACAACACTGGCGACGACGACAACAACAGCAGCCCGCCGGCGCAAGCGCAAAACGTTATTTGCGTCAACAACAAACCCGCGTCCATATTCAAACATTTCCTACAAGGCAGTTTGTTTGTCGTCTATCCTCACGCCCGGCGCTTGGTTCTGGCAGCCGCAGTCCGTCCTGGTGCTTCCATGAGATAGCCAGCGCCCATTTGAGATTGAAACCCCAGCCTCTCCAATCACGACCTCAACTCGACCGACGCCAGTCACAATTGGAGCATGCGATGAATCAGTAGAAGGAACCCGAGGTCATTTCGCAAATTGTTGGCCGTGGGTGCGCATTGGGGACAATCTCATTCCAAGAACAATCGAAACCGCATTGATTGACCCGTCGCCCGCCTTTGGTCGCCCGATTGTTGCTGCGTGCCGTTCGCCGGTTCATTGTTTCCTGGCGCGCGCAACTGCTCTCTCGATTCGCAAAAAGTCGCAGCGGCGGATTCCAATTCAATCCTAGATTTATTCCAACTACCAGACTCGTTTCGTTGCCCGTTCTCGTTCCTTCGCCTTCGACGAACGGACGGATGCTGGTTGAGCAACCCACCGCCCACTTCTTTAATCACAACCCATCACCCCGCCAACAACAAGTCGCCGCCGTTACGCACCGCCAGTCAGCCCAAGCACAGCCGCCACAACAACGTCCACCACAACCACAATGACGATAGAACCAGGAGGGCCGGCGATACTCGCGCCGCCAAAGCGCACAGTAGACGACTACCACAGTCCAAAAAATGCCACTCCCGCCAGGATATCTACCCCGCCCCCAGCTTCCGAGAGGGGCCGGCTTGAGTCGAGGATCAACAGTGACATTGGCAATGCGAGAAGTGCTCGTCATGACAGAAGGGGAGGCAGTTTGGGAGGCATAGACGCTGGAACTCTGTCAGAAGCTCTCTCGCGCGAGGTCAAGGGCGAGCGTCGCGACAGCACACCCGGTGGCGGAAGTCCTAGTAGGAAACGCCAGAGGATCAACGGCGACAGGTATGTCTTGTTTGCAAACTTGCGGCGCGGCTTGAAGCAGAATGTCGACCGTCCGCTATGAATCTCTTTTTTACAGAACCCCGAAACTAATTTTGGCAGGTTCATCCCCTCCCGCTCGGGACAAGATCTCCATGCCAGTTTTAACCTGCTGCATGATGAAGGGTCGCCAGCCACGCCCTCGCGGCAAAAGAAGAGAACACCTCATGGCGAGCTGCATTTCCAAAGAACAGAGGAAGCTAATCGCACCTTTTCAACCTTGTTGCGGACAGAGCTGTTTGAAAACTCAATACCGCAAGCGCCACCCCCGGCATTGTCGCCAGACGCCTCGGCATCTAACCACTCCACGCGCGTCCATGACCCTACGAGGTCCAACACACCACCAAACAATAACCCACCCGCATCACTGCCTACTTCCTTTACTCCCTCAACCCCGCACAAGAATCTGTTTTCGTACATGTCGCCGCGGCATCACACGAATATCGCAGGACATCCCACTCCCTCCAGGACCCCACAAAGCCGGCACGGTCCCAACCTGGATACGAGATCTGAAATCTACAGTCTATCACCGGTCCGCTTTGGCAGTCAGCAGATGCTGCTTAGCCCGCGGCGTCAGCCAAGAGCCGTGTCAAAGGTGCCATACAAGGTGCTGGACGCCCCCGAGTTGGCAGACGATTTCTATCTCAACCTTGTAGATTGGGGAAGCGCCAATGTGTTGGGCGTCGGCCTGGGTTCCAGTGTGTACATGTGGAATGCACAGACCAGCAGGGTGAACAAGCTTTGCACCCTCGAGGACGACACGGTCACCAGCGTCTCGTGGATTCAAAAGGGAACACATCTTGCCATCGGAACTGGCAAGGGTCTGGTGCAAATTTGGGACGCCGAGAGGTCACGGAGGCTACGTACCATGACGGGCCACACTGCACGAGTGGGATCCCTCGCCTGGAACACGCACATATTGACGTCAGGGTCCAGGGATAGGCTCATATATCATCGCGATGTGCGCGCTCCCGACCAATGGTTTCGAAAACTCGTGGGCCACAAGCAAGAGGTCTGTGGTCTCAAGTGGAACTGTGATGATGGCCAACTTGCCAGTGGTGGCAATGATAACAAGTTGATGGTCTGGGACAAGCTCTCGGACACACCACTGTGGAAGTTTTCAGACCACACGGCAGCTGTCAAGGCGATATCGTGGTCGCCGCACCAAAAGGGCCTGCTCGCGTCTGGTGGAGGAACAGCTGATAGGAGAATCATCTTCCACGACACGGTTCGCGGGTCCGTGATCAACGAGGTCGACACGGGCAGTCAGGTATGCAACATTGCCTGGTCTAAGAACTCCAACGAAATAGTATCGACGCATGGCTACAGCCAGAACCAGATCGTCGTCTGGAAGTACCCCTCCATGACGCAGGTCGCCAGTCTCACAGGCCACACCTACCGAGTACTCTATCTCGCCATGAGCCCAGATGGCCGTACTGTGGTCACGGGCGCCGGCGATGAGACTCTCAGGTTCTGGACAGTCTTTGGGAGGAGACCAGGCGCCCGAGAAGACTCTGACGCGGGCGGAGGACGACTTTCCGAGTGGAGCGTCATTCGGTGATGAATCCTCGGCACAAAGCAACCTACTTCTCAGCGCATATATCCGATCAAGCGAAACACACAACTCCAATCAATCATCATGTGGTCAAATAACCACAACCATGAGACGGACCCGGAACCTCTCCCAGCGACGAATTTCTTTCAAATAATGACGATGATGAACAAACAAGGAAAGGCGTTGTACATAATACCCCCACGAAACAAACCTACAGAACGCATCCGAGGGCGTTCTACCTACTACCGGCGCAAAAAGGGAACGGTGGCTTTTTTACGGATCAAGAAAGACATCGCACTTCAGTCACCATTCAACAGCGAAATGCAGGCCGCTTCCGGCTTCGAAGCGTATATCATCACTTTAACAATATTCTACTCATCAACAGCGACGGGGGGTCTTTCCAAAGGCATGGCGTTGGGGTGGATAATCATCTCGGCCATGTCGAGGGAGAGCCAATGGTTCTTCATTTTTTTTTTCTTCCGTCCCGCTTTTGCGGATGTCTTCAAAGCATGCAATGTCCAGGTCCTTCTTCTGACCTCGAGGAATTGATTTCACGGTTCATTAATGATACCGTGGTTTTTGATTTCTCCGCATTCAGGCTGGCTCTCATTTGCTTAGATAGACGGGAAAAAAAAAACCAAGGCATTAATGTGACATTATTTGGTTCAATAAATGCATAAATGGAATCATGACCTCGTCTTGTAATGTGCAACGTCTGATCTTGGTGGAATCCCGTCTTGATACTGCTGTCAAAAAGCCCGTCTTCAGAGAGTGCGTGAGTATTTCAAAGGAAGTGGAATAAGAGCCGAAATATATTAAAGGGGTATCAAGTACTATGAGACGAATCACCCATAATCTAAGCCTTCCAAACTATCCTCTTATAAGGAATGCCCGTCGATGCATCTTCGTGATCCCAAACAAAAACAACGCCAAGTCTTGTTCGTAGTTCATACTGTCATTCTTCGTAAGTCAAAAGTGAGCACTGCGGCAAGTCCGCCACGCAGTCGTGCTTCCCTAATTCATCAACTAGATATACTCCGTGCTCAGCGGTTACTGATGGATTAAGATTCCGGCACTGGATGATGCCGGTATGGCCAATGCCTACGAACTCTTCTTGGGCTCGGACGAGCCTTCATCATTCAGCAGAGGAATCGAGTCGACATCCAAATGTGTTCCAGTGGCTGGATCCACAGCGCGCACACTACCCTCTGTTACGGCCTTCTTCTCTCGTGCTTGCATTTCCATTGAAGCATCAAAAATTGGCGCTTTGCTCTTTTTCTCGTCTGCCGGTGTGGCAATGGGGGATTGTAGCAGGAGTTCAGGGCCTGGGATGCATGTTAGTTGCGCACGATCCAATGACAAAGATGGAGAATTTCGGGTTAGAATATGACGGGAATACATACTATTTTGCCATTTGGCCACCTCGGCCTTCATGAGCTCAAGCTCCTTCTGGAATCGCTTGCCAAAAACATCAATGTAATAAGTAGAGCCATTGTATACGCTCCAGGTAAAGACGCCCACGAGGAATGCAGCCGACGCCCAGCGGCTGTAGAACCACAGCGGACAGGGCAGCATGGTCAGGACAGCGTATGTGTACTGGATCAACATGAAGGCGGGCTCGTGTAGCGACTCGGGAAGTGAGAGTACAAGCCTGCCGATCCAGGCTTTCTGGTAAGACTTGAGAAGCCAGGTGAACGAGGTCGGGCGGCCTGCAGCAATCTTCTCGCGGCGGCGGACCGTGATCAAGAAGTAGTAGCTCAGCTGCCACACCAAGTAAGGAATGGTCGACCAGGCCAGCATGGAAATGATATTGCCATACGCCGTGGGCGATCCTGGTGGCGAGGTCTTGACAGCCCAAAGTGCGGGAAAGCGCTCCTTTTGCAACTCCTCGGGGATGAGATGCGTGATGCAATGGAGCGTCACGCACGGCATGATGTGGATGAACAACGAAGTGACCTTGTCGAAGCTGTGGAAGACGAGTGAGTTGCGCCACATGATGATGGCCACTGCGTTGTTACCAAAGGCCAAGCAAAAAGCCGAGATGAACATGCGTTTCGAGGATGGGAAAGCCCAAATGGCGAGCAACAGGAGGAAGTTGACAAAGTAGCAGAGGTCGGCCAGAAAGTAGTGGTATCCCCTCTTGTGATATGTGTAGAAACGGATGGGCATGAAGTATAGCAGCTGGGCCGTGTACCAGAGGTGAAAGTATTCCGGGTAGGCGCCAATCAGATAGCCGCTGATGAAGATGTTCATGACGCCAAAAATGAATGAAACCTTTTCGCGAGCTGTAATGATCTTGGTATCGTTCCACTGCCGGCCGAGCCTATCGACATTCTTCTTCATGCGAGAGCGGTACTTGTCCAGCTGTTCTTCTGCCGAGGGTACTCGTCGGCGCCATTGCTCCACCATGCGCTCTCGAGCTTGATGGCTCTTGGACTTGAGAGCATCTCGTGACTTGCGGACCTTTTCAGTTTGAGCGGATATGCCCTTTTGGATCTTTTCTAATTGTTGAGGCAAGGCAAAGTTGTCGAGTAGGTCGAGCACGGTCAAGCGATCCAGCGGTGGAAGGGCTTCCCAGTCCTCTTGATAGGACGAACTGCCCGAGAAGGATGGATTTCTGGACAGCTTTGGACTGGAAATCGGGCCAAGGATTGGCGTTTCGGACAAGGCGACACCGTCATCCGGGGACGAAGCGCTTAGAGGGGGTGACGCGGTATCATCCGGAGTCAGGATCGGGTCGCTATCGGTATGGCCATTATCCGACGTGGACATCGGTTGATTGCTTGTTTCCGCCATCTCGGAAATGGTATGAGAAGGGAATCTTCTAAGGTCGTGACGGAAGGAAACTAGACGAAGCGCATCGGCGCCCCTAATGATCAAGACGTCAGCCATCATGGACCTTTGGTCTGAGGCATGGAAGAATAACAGCAGAGATGGCAAGCGTTTCCACCAAAAATGGCGAAAGGTTGCAAAGGGCAAGGAGTTCGAGGGAAGGGTCCTTACTATATCATGCAGGTCGGCTCTCGTCAAGGTCGTCAAAGGGCCGCGGGGTATTCGAGGTACACAAATAAAAACAGATAACGCTCCAGCGAGATCGGACAGGCGAAGATCTCTGCAATCTATAGTGGTCTCGTCGACAGAGAGTGGCAGTGAAGATCGTGTGCCTAGGCGTGTCTGGAGGCGTGTGACCACCGACTAGACGGACTCGAGTCTCGAGCTCGGAGGATGGTTCACACTTGTGACTGTATCAAAAGTGACCAGTGTATGCGAAAGCCCGAGTCTTGCAGACAGATTTGCGCACGCAGCGAGGGCAGTGGCTAGAGTTGGGCGAAAGTTGCGCGCTCGAGGGTGGAAGAGACAGTCCTTTGAGTTGTCGCGGTTGAGGATCGTGTCGGTTTGGTGGCCTCTGGTTGGACGAAAGCGGATTGCTGTCTTGGGACGATCACAAGTCACGATAAGCTTTTCCAGGAATGCAGAACCAAGCTAGGGATCTAGGTAGGTCAGATCGCCTGGGGCTTGGATTATATAATAGAATGCGTGTATGGCGAGCTGCGAGTAAGTGGAATGTCAGATCTTTGGAAAGAATGAGGACTGCTGCCAGCCAATGTTATAAAAATACTTACACGGCAGTCCGACGATGATGTATGATGTGCATCCAAACCAAGAGCTGGATCCTGGCACTGGGCACTGCATGTGGTATCCACTCAGTCTATTCGTAGCTGGTCTGGGGGACTGGAGTTTGCTGGCGTTAAAGAGCACCCAAGCACCTAGAGATACGGGAGTTTCTTGTATGTACGGACTTGTAGTAGTATTTCGTTTGATGATTCCACGAGTTGACAGAATCCGGCTGGGCGGTCGAGTCGGTGGAAGATCGTGGCCTGTGGCACGAAACCCGGCAGTTGATACCTACTTGGAAGCAAGAAAAATAAATCTATGCCCGTTGGCCAGACCGCGTCTTTCTGTGTTGTCATTGCTGGAGCTTTCCAAACGGTACCGATGCATGTACATATCCCACACGTAGCATGTGGTCCAGTCCCTTAGGTAGCGAGCCAGGCCAGTGACGCTTGTGACGTCTTGCCCTGCATGCATAAGGTTAGCAGGGGGGAAGAGCTGCTAGACCCAGACCCCACTGGCCCAGACTCCATTGCAGCTCCAGTCTCTCTTCACCAGTTCATCAACCAGCTGGCCAGCAGCTGTGGTTACCCGACAGTCTCGTCTTCCATGAGTTCCGTCAACGTTTGGCTCCGTCTCTCAGAACCGTTACGTCTCCAGACGCCCACGAGCCGAGTGAAGCAGGTACCTGAGCGCCTGCTGCCTGCGCCCCCCCTAACATACAGACTCAGTTAGACGCGCCCTGATACTGTTACAGTCGAGACGCCCACCCAACTCAAGCTGTGGCTCGTGTCACCTCTCAGTGGTCTGCTCCCCCGCCGTGGGCTGAATTCAATTGAACCGCTGGCAGATGGATGCGATAGGCCGCACGCGTGTCAATTGATCGCTGTCCAGGTACCCGACCTCTGCTGAGACCCGGCATCATAACGAATTGCGATAGCTTCGCATTTCCATAGCCTTGCGCCCTCGTGGTCTTTCCCCCTCTCTTTCGTGATTCTGCCTGTCGCGTATTCTTCGACTCGTCCACTCCCCATTTTATTTATGCCGGCAGGCGACTCGAGTGCTTGGGATGCACTGAAGCCGCGTTGCATCGCACCCAGTCAGGTACCTGCCCATTAGTAGCAGTAGTTCGGGTCAACAAGGCCTATCTTGCCTGCACCTTTCTTCCCGCCGCGGCGCGTCGCACAAAAAGTCGCGTCCATCCCACCGCCATCACCGCCATCACCGCATCATCACCTTGACCGCCAGCCCGCGCGACCGTCGTCGTCGCTACCTACGGTCACGATGGGCAAGCTCATTCGTTTGGAGTTGTTCAGTGCGTTCCATTCCGCTGCTTACCTACACTGCAACGCGTCGCGCCTGCTAACCACCGTCAATCTGCAGACTTCAAGTCCTACAAGGGTCACCATATCCTCCTGTTTGGTGATTCCTACTTCACCTCCATTATTGGCCCCAATGGATCCGGCAAGTCCAATTCGTAAGTGTTGAACCGTCGCGTCTGTCTATTTTGCGCATACGCTAAGCAAGGCCACCACAGTATGGATGCTATATCCTTCGTCCTAGGTATCAAGTCGTCGCATCTGAGATCCGCTCATCTGAAAGACCTCGTATACCGTGGCCGAGTTCTGAAAACTTCCAAAATCAATGACGATGGCTCTGCCGATACGCCCGCTGCAAATGGCGTCGCAAATGGCGACACCAATGGCATCGACCAGACCGAGCAGCGTCCCACCCGCGGCGACCCCAAGAACGCCTGGGTCATGGCCGTCTACGAGGACGATGCCGGCGACGAGCAGAAATGGAAACGAGCCATCACTAGCCAGGGCGCCAGCGAATACCGCATCAACGATCGCGTCGTCACTGCTCTACAGTACAACGAAGCCCTCGAGGCCGAGAATATCCTCATCAAGGCCCGCAACTTTCTCGTCTTCCAGGGTGATGTCGAGGCCATTGCCGCGCAGTCGCCCCAAGACCTGACCCGCCTCATTGAGCAGATCTCGGGCAGCCTCGAGTATAAGCCTGATTATGAGAGATTACAAGCCGAGGCCGATCAAGCCTCGGAGACCACCGCATTCCAGTTGCAGCGACGCCGAGGCATCAACTCTGAAATCAAACAGTACCAAGACCAGAAGAGGGAGGCCGACAACTTTCAGAGCAAGACCGACGAGCGTGACAAGGCCGTAGTTACACATATCCTCTGGAAGCTCTACCACTTTCAACGCATCATGGACGAGTCCAGCGCCCAGATTCAAGAACACCAAGAGAACCTCAAGGAGTTCCGTCGCAACGTGGAAAAGTTCGAAAAGGATCTCGAGACCGCCCGCCAGGCCCAGTCCAAGGTCAACCAGGAGGTACACAAGGTCGAGCGTCACATCAAGAAGCAGGAAAAGGAGCTCGAGGAGAAGGAAAACAGTCTCGTGCCTCTTGAAGAAAAGGTCCAACAAACCAACCAGGCTGTTGCGCAGATCCGCTCGAGAGTCAACGACGTCGAGGCAGATCGCGGTGAGCAGGCCAAGGTCATTGCCAAGGTCGAAAAGGACCTGGCTCGAGTACAAAAGGCACAGAAGCAGTTTGAGGATCAGTGGAAAGAGACCATGAAGAAACAGGGCAAGGAGCTTAGCGACGCGGATCGCAAAGAGTACAATTCGCTACGTGCCCAGGCCATGGCCAAATCCTCCGAGAACCAGGCCAAGTTGGAAAATCTCATACGCCAGCTCAAGACCGACCAAGTCACCGTTAATAGTCTGAGAGGCAAGGTCGAGAACTACGAGGCGGCTGCCGAGAAGCTCGAGACCGAGTTGGCCGCGATCAAGGAGAGAAGGAACACGGTGCAAGATTTCGTCAAGCAGACATCGGGCGAGATCGACGCCAAGAAGAAGGAGTTCAACCGGATCCAGTCTGAGCGCGTCAGGACGAACCAGCGAAGGACCGAGCTGGATGAAAAGCTGCAGGAAGTCCTGAGAAAGCTGATCGAGGCCGATGACGGACGCCGCCAGAACGACAGAGAAGCTCGGCTAAAGGAAATGGTCACCTCGCTCAAGCGCGTCATCCCTGGTGTCAAGGGTCGTATTGGCGACCTGTGCAAACCCAAGCAGAAAAAGTACGACGAGGCCGTCATCACCGCCCTTGGTCGCGACTTTGATTCCGTCGTGGTTGATACCGAAAAGACTGGCCAAGAATGTATCAAGTACCTCAAAGACCAACGCTTCGCCGCCATGACTTTCCTCCCCCTCGACAATATCAAGGTCAATGCCGTTAGCAATGCGATTAAGAGCATCCAGGGCGCCCGGCTGACCATTGATACCATCGATTTCGATTCATCCTTGGAACGCGCCATGACATACGCGTGTGGAGGCTCCATTGTCTGCGACACGCTGGATATTGCCAAGGACATTTGTTACAACCGGAGGATACCGGTCAAGGCCGTCACTCTGGAAGGGTTCGTGATTCACAAGGCAGGTCTGATGACTGGTGGCCGCGGCCCCGAGCACAAGGGCAAACGACGATTTGAAGAGCATGATGTTCAAAATCTGCGGAACCAGGCCGATACACACCGAGCGGAGATTGAGAAACTCCCCAAGGCAGACCGCCGGGGAGCTGCGGAAGAGATCCTTCAAAGCGATCTTGCCGGCCTCGAACAACGGCTTAGCTTTGCGCGCAGCGAGCTGACCGCATTTGATCAGAATCTATCCAGCAAGAAGAAGGAGCTTGACAATGTACGGCGGCAACTTAAGGAGCTGCAGCCCAAGCTCAAGGAGGAAGACAACAAACTGCAAAAGACTCGAACTACCGTGGAGAAGTTCAAGAAGGCGATTGCGGAAGTCGAGGATAAGATCTTTGCCGACTTTTGTAAGCGCCTGGGCTACGCAGACATCCGAGCATACGAGGCACAGCAGGGAAGTCTCGAACAAGAGGCTGCCGAGAAGCGCAACGAGTTTGAGCTGCAGAAATCGCGCCTCAACGGAAGCCTTAATTGGGAAAATTCCAGATTGGCCGATTCTGACAGCAGATTAAAGCGCATGCGAGACCAGCTGCAGCGTTTCCAGGATGACATTGAAAAGTACGAGGCTGAAAAGGCCGAGATTGAAGAGGCAATGGGCTCTGACCAGGACGCCCTCGAGGCGCTCCAGGAGCAATACGAAACGCTTCGGGAGAAGTTGTCTCAACGTACCCAAAAAGTCAACGACGCCAAGGCAGATGTCCAGAAGAGGAGTAAAGACATTGATGGTAGACAAAAGGCCATCAATGCGCTAGAGACAGAGGTGCAAAAGAACAGCGCTGGCAAGTTTGCTCTGCTCCGAAGATGCCGGCTTGAACAGATCAACATTCCTTTATCAGAGGGTTCCTTGGATAACTTGCCGAATGAGGACAATCTCCTCCAGCAAGACCCAGACGCCATGGACGTTGACGAGGCTGAAGACGAGGCCATGGAAGAAGCCATGAACGATCACGGTATTGAGATTGACTTTGAAGAACTCGCCGAGGATCTCAGACAAGTAAGTTTTGCCGAAATGATTTGTGTTGTTCAACATTGGTATGCTAATTCTCGTCAGCCCGATGATGACACTGTCGAGGACAAACTGCAGAGCAAGATATCATCTCTGACGTCCGAGCTCGAGAAACTGAATCCGAATATGCGTGCAATGGAACGACTCGAGGTCGTCGAAGCTCGCCTGCAGGCCACGGACCAGGAATGGAACGCTTCCAAGGAAGCGTTCAAGGTTGCCCGCGAGGCGTTTGATGAGATCAAGACGAAAAGATTCGAGCTCTTCAACAAGGCGTTTTCCCATATCCAGGAGCAGATCTCGCAGGTCTACAAGGACCTCACCAGATCGGAAAACTATCCTCTGGGTGGTCAGGCATATCTTGATATCGAAGAAGACACGGACAAACCATATCTATCTGGTATCAAGTACCATGCGATGCCGCCGCTCAAGCGATTCCGAGATATGGAGCATCTGTCTGGTGGTGAAAAGACCATGGCAGCTCTGGCACTTCTCTTTGCCATTCACAGTTACCAGCCAAGTCCATTCTTTGTGCTCGACGAGGTCGATGCTGCCTTGGACAACACCAACGTGGAGAGAATCAAGAATTATATACGCGAGCACGCCGGCCCCGGTATGCAATTTATTGTCATCAGTCTCAAGACGGGTCTGTTCCAGGATAGTGAGAGTCTCGTCGGTGTCTACAGAGACCAGGAAGTGAACAGCTCAAGGACGCTGACATTGGATGTAAGTCTGCCCCATATTTTCACCTGTTTGCTTCTTACTGACCTCTATGTGTAGCTTCGGAAGTACCTCTGAGGCATCGATGCCGGCGGGTTGGAATGAGATGGGTTGAGGAGTTGGGAGGAAACTGATCATGATTATCACGAGTGGTCAATTGGTTCAGGTTTTCAGGACTGGGTTAGTCTTGATTGCATGACTGGAAATACCTCTTGCATTTCTTCGCTAGGAGACGGTTTCGCCCTTTGCAATACCACTCGATTTGCGCGTTACAAATAGGTCGACTCAATGCTCGAAAGAAGGAGCAATTTTGATGAACATTGTACACTTGTCCATTCCATGTATTGCTACGTCGTCATGGAAATTTTACTGTGAGCTGGTAAAGGTAAGTTGTAATGTATTGCTAACAGATGCCATGTCTATGCTGCTTGTTGAACCACCCGATGCCACACTTGCCGAAAAAGAACAACTCCTTGTGGTATACGTTGAGTATGCCAATGCAGATTTCCCAATGCTGACCCGCCTAACCTGAAATGACACCTATTCAAAAATGAAGACGTCCCCTCACGACCGCTCCTCAAAGACACCCAATGGCCCCTTGAGTTTGGTAAACATCTCATCCCTCTCGCCATCGGCCGTGCTGAGAGCCGTCACGGCACCACCGGCCCCGATCCGCCAAACCTCGGTGGTCTCTCCATTGTCACCAGCACCGCGCGACGTCTCGTCGTCCCACCGGAACAGACTGCGGATCGTGACGCTCCAGTCGCCCTTGCCGGTGACGTCCATGTACCCGACCACGCCCGAGTACAGACTGCGCTCCCGGTGGGCCTCGATCTCCTGCAGGATCTCGCAGCTGCGCTTCTTGGGCGCGCCCGTCATGCTGCCGGGCGGCAGGCTCGCGGCCAGCACGTCGAGGCCCGTGTAGGAGTGTCCGTCCTGCTCGGGAGAAGGCGACGACGGGCTGGGCAGCTGCCCCTCGACAACGCTGATCATCTGGAACACGCTGGCGTACTCCTCGACCTTGTTGAGCTGGGGGACGCGGACTCGCCCGGGCCCGCAGACGGCGTGCAGGTCGTGGCGGACCAGGTCGACAATCATGAGGTTCTCGGCCTCCTCCTTGGGGACGTGCAGGATGCGCTCGGCCTCGGCGAGGCTGGCGCACGCCGCCGACTTGCGGACGGTGCCCTTCATCGGCCGCATCGAGCACAGGCCCCCGCGGTCGTACTCGAGGAACCGCTCCGGCGACGACGAGATTAATGTGGCGCCGCCCAGGCGTATGTACGAGCCGAATGGCGCCGGTTGCCGCGCACGCAGGGTGCGATACAGATTCCACGAGTCGGGGGTCTTGGTGGCGCTCGAGGGGGCCCAGCTGTTGTTGTTGCTCGACATGGTTTCGGCCGCGGCTGCATTGGGCGCCGTCCGGGTTATGGTTGTCTGGTCCGTGAGGCAGAGTTCGTACGAATCGCCGCCTGCTATATACTCCTGGCATGTCCGCACCTTAGCCTCATAAGTGTCGGGATCTGGGGTCAAGATTGTTGCCGCGTTGGAGGCGCCCGTCGGCGTGATTGGTGGTGTGAAATGGGCCGTCTTGTTCAGCTTTGTATCATTGATGCGCAGACCATCCTGCCAAAGACTAGCAGACTGAAGAGTAGCTGCAGTTGTTTGTATCCACTCGTCGGCCTCCTGTGACGATGAGTGCAAATATTGAACGCGCAGAGTGCCTTCGAGGTGGTCAATCACTATGCTCTTCTGCACCCATGCAAAGCACAAGTCTGGCCTCTGGTGGTTTCGAGACGCGGTAATGTCGACGTCTATACACTCGAGACCGAATTCGTAAGTGATAAACCCCATGAAACCTCCCAAAAAGGGCGACTCGGCGTCTTGTGTCTTTAATGTTCTCCGGCTCATGAAATCAGACAAAAGATGCCATACAGACTGCCCTTGGCGTAATGGAACCATCTTGGTCGACTCATATTTTGCCGAGGATGCGGGCAACCGGGCACAAACGTGAGAGTCGCCCACATGGTATTCGAGCCTCAAAGACTCTTCGACATCCAGAGCAATAATACTATACCGACCACGAACATCAAGGCCTATCCGGTTGGTGTGCGCACTGGCAGAATCGAGAATGATGTGATTGCGTGCATTGCTTTGCAGCAGTTCCACGATATCCGGAACTTCCACGTGCGAGGGAAGTTTGATGGTTGTAGACATGTACTTGGAGTCAATCGCAAAGTCTGCCAATTCATCAAAAGCGGTGTCTCCCCCGACTGGCAAGAGTGATAATTGATGCAGGAGACTTTGAGTCGTGGGGCCTGTGATGGATGCTCTTGGGCGCGCTGTCACTGTGCGACCATGCTCCTGGTTCCATCGAAGGGCTTCCTTGAACCAGTTGCTGATGATCTGATGACCGGCATCCTCGGAGCATACAGATTCCGGGTGATATTGCAAGCCCCAGAACGGCTTCCTTGCATGCCTCATACCCATGAGTATACGCCCCGAGGACACAGCGCTGGATTCTTCGACCCAGGCGAGTGGGATTACATCCGAAGCTGGAGACTGTTGCCATTTGCTGGTGGGCCATTCCGTATCCGCGGCCGAGTCCTGGCCAATATCGGCGCAAAGACTGTGGTAGAGTGTCGCCTTGAATGGCTGGACGCCCTTGAAAATATTGCCCTCGGCACAGGGAGCTTTGTCGAGAAAATCGATGTCACGAATCATACCGTGAAGGCCGCCACCAGGCACCCTTCGGATCTCGGAGCCACAGCTGACGGCGAGGCTCTGGAATCCCAGGCAAATGCCGAGCACGGGGACAAGATGCTCATTGTCTAGTTCCCAAATGTGCTTGATCAAGCCGACATCAGCATCATTCGTAGGCGATCCCGGTCCAGGCCCACAGACGACAGCATCATAGTGTTGAAGTTCCTGCCTCCATTCGTGCTGGAAATGTTCCGACTTTGGGTCGAACCGGGGTGAGTCAATATGCAGGATATCCACGTCGGCCCCCAGCACGGTCGTCAGCAGGGAGACGACATTGTTGCTGAAGGAGTCGTAGGCGTCGAGGAACAGAATCCGGGGGAGGCCCATATCTACTTGGCATAGACTAGAGTATGTCGAAAAGAAGGGTTGGTCAAAAGCATGACCGTTTCATCACGTGGTTGTATGTTGTATGTTGAGCATCGCCGAGTTGCGGGTAATGAGACGACGGTTGGGCGGAAGGCAAACCAGCTAAAGAGAAATTTTAGCGGGTCGCAACTGCACGATTTGTTTTTAGCGCCTTCAGGGTCTCGCCTAGCTCTGCCTAAAGCAGCTGCGCTATGCACGAGTCAAAAACAAACTTTAACCCTGAGTCGCATATATTCATCAGGTAGCCACGACCCTGACTTGCCGACCATATGATATGCTCGCCTCACTGTATCAAGTCGAGCCGTGGTGTAATCATTCATGTGGCGTACCACAAATATGATCATCAACTTTGCCAATTTATTTTATACGTATATCGGACTGGGTACCTCGTACAGTTCCGGAAAATAGCTGAATATTTCATATACTAACAAGAGGACCGACTTGTGATACTCACTAGAAGACGGGATCCTCCTTCTTACAAATGCTTGAGACTGATGTCTAATACAAGACAGTTACGACGAACAATTTACGCATCGCACGTACCGAAAGAGGAGTCGCAGTATGTTGAGCAGTAGTCACTGGACGAGCCACTATACAGTCACAAGAGTCAGAAAACAATCCTCGCAAAGCAACAAAGAAGATGTAGAAACATACCAGTATCCGTAAATAGAACAGCAGTCGCCAAATTGGGAGCCGGTACAGACATATCCATCAGTGCCTCCACAGGTGCCGTCAGGAGAGACCGAGCTTGTGGCTGAAGCCGCTGCGCTGGTTGATGTTGAAGTTGTCGTGACTGCATCACAGTCGCCAAAGCCACTATCACAGTACGTAGAGCAGTAGTCTGTCGTGGAGCCGCTATATTCAAATGTAAGCAGTGCTAGATGTTTGTACGGGCTTGATTCCCACTTACCAGTATCCGTAAATGCTGCAGCAGTCACCGAACTGAGATCCCGAACAGGTATATCCAGTATCAGACCCGCAAGTTCCGTCGGGCGAGACGCTGAGGCCCGTAGAAGTCGCACTCGCAGTCGTGCCCGTATTGGTGGCGCTGGTCAGCGTGGCGGTGGCTCCAGTGGTGGCTGTCGCGGCGCTCGTGTCGAGGACAATGCTCGTGTTGAAGCCCGACGTGGGAAGTGCTGAGTTTGCGTTGACCAGGCACACGCGCTGGTACTCGCTCATCCAGGCCGTGTTGTCGTATGCCTCGTCAGGCAGATCATCAGAGCCATCGAGACCATAGTATGAAAGTGCTGAAGAGCAGAGGGTGTAAGCTGAAACAGCCGAGTAGACTGTCGAGTTGTAAGGCTCAGTCGTGGTGATGACAGTAGGCCAAGAATAAAAGAAATGACTACGTGTTTCTTAGTCAGCTGAAATACCATGAAGTTCAGCCTGCATGATACTCACGTTGTTGTGCGGTTGACTGTGCGAGTGACGGCCGTGTTCATTGTAGAGCCAAGAGTCGTGTAGTTTCTGGATGCCGATGCATAGCCCGAATAAGTGGCAATACTGCCAACGGCTTCAACACACTGCCAGGGTATCAGTATAGCGCCGTACCAAAGGAAGAAGACGGCCTACGTATGCATTTCCAACCCAGAGAGCCGAGCATGTTCCATTCAGCTGAGGGTTGAGAAAGTAAAAGTCGTCAACAGATATTCCATACGTATCAGCCACATCGACACAAGTATCTTCGTCTTGTATAGTGTACCAATAGCCACAATCAGTGTTGGACGTTGTGACAGCATTGGCCGGGACGGCACTAAGCTCAAGGTTAGTCTATTCAGTTGTAGAAAGGGATGGGCTGGACTTACACGGCAGTTGTCGCAGGTCGCAGTCCAAAACTGGTAGGCACAGAAGTTGTGCCGAGAGGACTGACACAGACATATGTGCCGACGAGACTTGCAATGTTTGAGCAGATACTGTTGATGTTGCTGTTCCACGAGAGAAAGTACTGAAGCGGAACATCCATGACTAGGCTGTCCAGAATCGAGTCGCACGTATCATTGGTCTGCACCATGTATACCTCGCAGATCTCTGGGAGACAGAGAGATTGGCCTGCAGTCAGGTATGTACAGTTTGTATCCAAGGCGTTGATGCTGGTGAGCAAGCCAGTCGATACGTTTTGCGACGCGGAGATGGAGCTGCAGGAGTCTCCGTCCTTGGCAGTGTAGACTGTAGAGTCCGTGTCGGTGAGATTGCATCGGACATTGGAAGTCTCTATCGCTGCCGCCGAGGTTGAAGTGGCTGTGGCAGTCAGAGTATAGCCAGTGGCAGAACAGCTTGACACACGAGCTTCGAAGTAGTCTTCGCTAATGATGCCTTGGCCAAAGTCCGAATTGACGATGGTGTAGAGATAGTCGAGATAACACTGACTGCAGCCAATCTCGGGGGCACCAGTTCCATTGACAGCGGCATCTTGGAATTCGGTGTTGCAATATTCACCAGTGGAACCATCTTCGAGGCATGTGACCGACTGTTTCCAGACAAGCTCACTGCCCGCGAGGGATGCAGTCTGCAAGGTGCCCGAGATGTTGTAGGTGGAGGAACCACAGGCATCGTCTACTGCTGCGATATAGTCTTGCAAGGTATCTGTACACTCGTCTGTGCAGATTTTGGTAAGCACAGTCGAGCTCCAGGAAGTCTTCTCAGTGACTGCCTTGTTGAGACTTGAATAGCAAGTCACATTTGATGCCATAGCACTCTTGCAGGCATCCGAAGCAGTAATGTTCTCGATGGAAGTGGAGGTGTAAACATAAAGAGTGTCTGAAGAAGTGGCTGCTGTCACCAAAGAGAAGCAACCAAGAAAGAGCGTCGGCAGAAATGTTCGATGCATCTCTGCGATATTCTGGTCCGATGGCCAGTAAGTCAAGGAATGATCATGAAATGAGTGTGATGAGAAGAGACAACTGGTACAAAAGTCCTGGGGGATGTTACGTCTACGGAGACCATCTAGATAACTTGATTCCTTATGATATTATCATGGACAAACCCATCTTCCCAAGAAATATGATCCAAGTTTGAATGATACACCGGCCAATACCGAGGCACAGACAGAATCTCATCTTACAAGTCTACGTAGACCCGCATATGACTATTGTCCAGCCCTGCAAAGTCGTTGGCTGGTGGTGGAGTCTTGTTACCACAATAGATCGACCCGCTGAAGGATCCGGAGAATTGGCCAACCAAGGATAAGCTCGGTATAAGCTCATAGGGTAAAATTTAATCGTGAAAATAAGCATGCCAAGGTCAGTCAATCCATTGCTTGGACCGAGTTCGGAGCCCCTCTAAAGACCCTCCCGTCGCCACTTATCGCCAGGCACCGGGATCGTCTGCAAGGAACGAATTCGATAGTCGGGTTTCTCGACCAGTATGCAGGGTCCGATTGTCCGGCCAGACAAGGGCGAACCGCCCAGGCGGGCGCACCCGTAAGGCGGAAAAAGCGACCTGAGCTATGGAACCCCATGCGAGCGATCCTATAGCAGCTAAATATCGTGCGATTTTCTGCTGTGCCGCTGAAGAATTATCATGAAACGGATACCATGCCCGTTTACGGATCACGTCAGAAGTGGAGAGACCGGTTCTTCAGGTCGATAGTCTCATAGTTTCATGGATGGGAAACTTGACTTCTGCACACTAGGAATCCTTCGACATGCCAATTCTGTCACATCTAACCACGTCGAGGCCTGAAGTCCGCCTGTATTGGAAATGCTATCACGAAATAAACTCCAGACTCGGCCGTTTGTGGATGCAAAGAGACGCGTAACACCTGCAACTCGCGGGCCTGCTCGAGAATGCCCGAGATTACAGAACACGATGGGGGCCAAATTTGGTCCTCGGCTCGGGTTGTTCTGGAAAATCGCATAATGAGGGATAGAGACTCTTGTTCTTAAGTCAATGAAATGTCTGGTCATGTCGACGATATTGGCATCTGATCGTCAAGTCGCTCTTTTGCCATATTCGGCTGCCGTTTGAAACAGCCTGGGACTTTCAGCTCGATACACTGAGCAGAGTCCTCCAACACTCTTTAGCCATGCCTCGTTCAGGATCAAGCCTTTCAGGCTTCATGGCCTTCCCTTTTCCTATCTTGTTTCTATCTTTACTCTCTTTGATTAACGCGCAAACCTACTACTGCGACGCCGACAACCCTTGCTCCAACTCTGCCTGTTGTGGCGTTAGCGACGGCGAAACACAAGGCGTGGGTGATGTTTCCGACTCCTGGAAGGATAAATCAGCTGATATGACTACAGATTTGTGGTTACGGTCCTACCTATTGTGGAGATACATGTATCAGCAACTGCAGTGCCACTGCTGAATGTGGTCGCTATGCTGCAGATGAGGGTACAACTTGCCCATTGAATGTGAGAAAGTCGGTCCAACACAAAGACAGTGATTACTAACAAGATCCAGGTCTGCTGTTCGGCATATGGATTCTGCGGAACCACCTCGGACTTTTGCACAGAAACCGACGATGACGACAATAGCTGTCAAAGCAATTGTGACTATCCCACTGAACCCTCTTGTTCCTCCAACAATGTCCTGAAAAGGGTCATTGGGTACTACGAGTCCTGGTCAACCACCCGAACCTGTGACTCTTGGAGACCAAACGACATTGCGGCCAGCAGCCTGACACACATCAACTTTGCCTTTGCTCTCTTTGAGCCACAGGGAGACGATGAGTGGGCCATATCGTGGATGCAGAATGATGAGGACGACATTGGCGATGCGATTTCCGAGTTCATCAGCCTCAAAGACGACAACCCTGGTCTATCCTGCTTTCTTTCCATTGGAGGGTGGTCATTCAATGATGGTGATACCGCCAGCTACTGGTCGGACATGGCGTCCACGTCGGCCGGTAGAAAGTCTTGGTCCAAAGATGTCCTCTCGACTGTGCGCAAGTATGGCTTTGATGGTGTCGACCTTGACTGGGAGTATCCCGTCGCCGACGACCGTGGCGGCAGTGATGAGGACAAGGAGAACTATGTCAAGCTTCTCAAGGAACTGCGCTCCGTGTTTGATGAAAGTGGTTTCTCCCTCGACATTACCTTCACTATCCCTACAAGCTACTGGTACCTAAGACACTTTGATATTGCATCCATGGTCGAGGATACGGGAGTCAATTGGGTCAACGTCATGTCTTATGATCTCCACGGAACTTGGGACGGCGACTCTCCGTAAGTTGCTAAAGAATAGGAGGATCGGCTGCTTTTGTTGCTAACCAAGAACACAGGTGGACCGAGTCGGTGCTGGCAGCTCACACCAATCTCACAGAGATTGAAACAGCCCTAGACCTTCTCTGGAGAAACGATATCGATCCGTCCAAGGTTGTTCTTGGAATGGGTTTCTACGGACGGTCGTTCACCATGACTGATTCGTCGTGCAACACACCCGGCTGTGCTTGGTCAGGCGCAGGCAAGGCTGGTGATTGTACCGCCACCGAAGGCATACTCTCCTACAAGGGTAACAAACCTTTACTTACCTTCTCCGGCGATACTCTTGCTGACTATGCGCAGAAATCTCCGAGTTGCTGGATACTGCGAATAGCATCCTTACCTGGAACGAAGAAGCTGCCGTCAATTGGCTCACCTATGATGACGACCAGTGGGTCTCGTTTGATAACGAGCAGACCTTTCAACAAAAGGTGGACTTTGCAAATGATCACTGTCTCGGCGGAGTCATGATCTGGGCAGTTGATCAAGACACCTATGACTGGCAAGGTCTCAGTGCTCTCCTCGGTGAGAGTGTTGACGGAGCCGCTCTTTTAGAGGGAGGGAGCGAGAGTGAGATGGACAAGGAGGAGCTCTCCACAGTGTACTCTGCTTATACTGGTGCCGACTGTTATGTCACTGGCTGCTTCGATTCTGGAGAGGGACAGTGCAAGACGGGCTACAGCGTCCTGGATTATGTCCATGGTGGAGATTACGGCGTCATTACGCGTCCCGACAATGATCTTTGCAAAGTCGGCGATGAGGGCGAGGGCCAGTATCGCCTAATCTGCTGCCCTACCGAGGCCATGCCTGAAAGTTGCTCCTGGGGAGGCGACGACACCCTGTACGGAGACGGTCTATGCGCTGGTGGCACTTCAGACTTTTGCGGAACTGGAAAATTTGAACTGATTCAGGACGGATATACTACACGCAGTGGAGGCACAAAGTGTGTGGCTGGTGCTCGTTCACTCTGTTGCAATACGAACCCCGAGCTCGAGCTTTGCTCTTGGACAGATTGTATGGGAAGCTGCCCCGATGATCTGCCCTATGAGGCGACATACGAGTCCGAGTGGGAAGGACCTAGTAAGTGAGATCATGGCGTCTTGACGATCATTATTAACGTAATCAGATCTCTCTCCCGAAAGCGAAAAGTGCGAGGACTTTAGAATGTACACTCTAGGCTCAACTGCAAAGTTTTGCTGTCCGGCCAAAGGTTTGATCTTGCACTCTGAAACTTTCTGGCATTTACTTACTAGGGAGCAGATACCTACAAGAATTGTGACTGGAAGGACGGCGACTATTGTACAGACTCGTGTCCCAGCAACAAGGTCTTGGTTACTCAGAGGCCTAGCATTGTCAATCCCGATGATGATTCCGACACCAAGTCTTGCAGTGATGGCTACGTCAAGCTTTGCTGCGATCCTCCGGATGCCACGACCAACTTTCCGGTCGATCCCGCGGATCTGTTTGAGTACCCTGACGAGGAGAACACGAGCTACTACTACAACGTGGAGGAGACTTCCAACGATGAAGGTGAGAATGACCTAGTGACTCGAGGTTTGACAAGAGCTAACAAATCATAGCCACTGATGACGATTCGGAAGATCCTTTTGCTCTCGTCATGATCACTGGAGATACAGATGCGTACGACGAGTCTCTCGTGGACCAATGGACCTTTTTGGACGATGACGAAGAAGAGCTCTCAAAGCGCGATCTAAAGGGAAAGCCTATCAAGAGGGATATCTTCACCAAGAGGGATGACGTCTTTAAAAACGTCGTGGAGACCCACCGCATCCGATGCAGCAGTTCAATCCTGAAGAACAGCAGCGAGACGGCCTGTCAGTCCATCTTCAGCGGCGGCGCTCGCAACACCATTGTCAAGATGCCTAGCCACGTTGGTGCTGGACCGTATGCTCGAGTCATCAGTCTCGAACCTATTGAATCGTTGAAGAGAGACACGACCGAGACCACGTACGAGTTGGTTACGGATTACGATCTTTCTGCCGCAGCCGAGGAGGAAAAGGGTGATGTCAACTTTCGTGTTGACTACACCAACTTGCTTGAATACTGGTGAGACATCGCACCGAGGTATTTATGAGCCTGTAAAAGCTAACCGACGCTGCAATATAGGAATGACATTACTGATGAGCCCGCCGATAAACGCAAGAGATGGTTTGGCGACTTTAGCGGCTGGCTGAAGAAGATGACCACGATAACCTCCAAGGAAGACGGAACCCTGCCTTTGGAGTACGAGGACACGATCAAGCTCTTCCACTTTCAGCGATATTGCCCCAAGCTTGGCGTGACAACGACACTCGACATGGACGCCAATATTCACGTCGGGTTGTATGCTCAGTATGGCTACTACTTTGAAGGCTCCATCCTTCCGAGTACCGAGCTGATCAGCGCTTATGGATATTTCTCCGTGGAACCTGCTGCTGCTGTGAGTAAAGACTGCTTCGATTCTCAGTATGTCGCTAACTGTACGACAGATTCTCATGACCTTGCGAGGAGAAGCTACTGTCCAGACCAACAGCGACACTGTTGACATCATCAGTGGTATCGGCTTCCCGGGTCTGTCAATCAAAGGTTTGATCAGTATCGGTCCCGAGTTTGCCCTGACCGGATCCATGGATGCTTCCCTCAGTGTATCTGGCGAGATCAATGCGGGACTCTCAGTCGGTTTTGACAAGACGACCGTCTTCTTCCCCAACACGGAAGCTGCAAGTGAGGATAGCAGTGAGCCTGGCTCGGAAGGAGATACTGCCATGAGCGACTACACCCCAACATATGACGTTGAGGCTTCCCTGGACGCCGCTCTCTCTGCTGAAGGCAATCTAGCTCGTACGTCTCCATTCCTCTGCCCACGTGTATAACCTCTTTCGACCGGTCGCTAACTTTTCATTCCAGTTCACCTCACCCCTGAGGTCAAGTTTGGCATCTCTGTCCTGGGAGGGACCCTCATGGAAGGATACGTGACTGCCGGAGTGACAAACACGGTCAACCTTGGAGTGAGCGCCTCGGCGAGCGCAAGCACCGACGGGAGTGCATCGGCCGAGTTCTGTTACTGGGCAGACTATGAGTACTCTGTGTTCATCGGGGCTGACATCTCGTAAGCTTCGTCGCAATATACTCCTTGGGCAGGATACTGACGTTTCCCTCCGACAGATTCATCGATGACCTCGCGTACTGGGGCGGCGACTACGAGGTGGCCTCCTCGGACGACCCCGTCACCTTGGTCGAGGAGACCTGCGCGACCTACTCCAACTCGGACAAGAGGAAGCGCAGCGTCGGAACTCTCGTGGCAAACACGACGGCCAGCTCTGGCTGCTTTGGCGGTCTCATCGAGTGCTCGACCACGGAGGACGAGTCGGAAGAGGAGTGCACCGACGACGGCACCGACAGCGACAGCGAGAGCGAGAAGCGGGCCATCACCTGCTACAAGAAACCGGCCATGTTCTTCAACTGCGATTACTTCCCCGACGTCGCATACGATAACCTCAACGAGAACACCAAGACGCAAAACCCGACCATCAGCTTCATCGGCATGTGCCAGAACATTAGAAACTACCTCAATAATCGCCCCTCGGGTACCACTGGCGGCAGCAACTGGATGGAGCTGACGTATCTGCCGACTGGCGGCAACAACCGCAACGATGCGTGCAGTGCAAAGAGTGCCGAGTGCGCCAATACAAAGTCGCTTATGTGGCCGACTGCCGTCTACAATCTGGCAGCAGCCGGAGTGACGAATCCGGACTATCAACTGGAACAAGGATACTCTGACAAGATCTCATGTGATGAGTTTCCATGTAAGTCTCCCGTTCCCATCAAAAATGGAGTAATGCTGACTTTTAAACTATAGTCAACTCATCCGATGAAGGAGGTACAGGCGCTGTGAGTGGATTCCGAAGATCAATACTTGCGAACTAGGCTAACACACTTGATTATAGCAAGTTGCTTGTGTCGCCGTAGAGCAGCAAAACTACCAAGGCCAGATCATTGCCATAATTCGAGATATCACGGATACGGTAAGTCGTCTGGCGCTCAAAGTATTCCGAGGACTTGACCACTGACCATATCAAGACTGTCGGGGCCAAATGGGGCGCTAGAACCTGGAACGGTGGCGACAGAAAGTATACGGTTACTCTCGTGTCTGGAAACACGGATGGAAGCAACCTGGGCGGCTATGCTGGAACCATCTCGTCCACGTCAAACTACGCGATCGACACCATCATTGGCGGAGTCAACACTTGGAGCAATCCCAAGTACACACTGTCGAACAACTGCCTCTGCCGCGCATCCCAGAGCAAGGACATTCTTCTGCCGCGACAGATTGAGCAGTATGTTTACGCCAGATGTTCCGTGACTTTTGAGTCTGGAAGTATCCTGTCCAAGAAGGGATTGGATCCTGATGACGCCAACAACTGGGTGGTCAAAGGTGAGCACAAGACTTGTTACCGATGCCGATGATGCCATACTGACTGTCGACTAGATGCTGTTTTCGAAGAGGGCTGGGAAAATACGGCATTTTACGAGGATGGAACGCCATTGATCAAGCCTGACCATCCGCCTTCTGCCAAGATTACACCATCGCCGGAGGCAGATGTTGGACATGTCAATAGACATTTATACCGCCACCTCCATGGAGCTCATGTTGCTCATGTTACCGCTATTTAGGGCAAAAGTTGGATTTGTTGGTGGCTTTATTATATACCTAGAATAGGAAGGAACCTAAGGATTGCATTTTCGAAATAAGACCAAATTCCCGAGCTCACGAAAAGTCTGCTGTGCTCTCGAGAATAGTATCACGTACTTGGTAAATACGGCCTGAACCTAACCCTACCTCAACTTTGACCGCAGCCAAGACGATCCAGTCTGCCAGTCAAGACATCGGCCACATAATGATGGGTTGACCGGCGGTTGGGAATTATACCCGTAGCCAATGATTTATAATAATGGTGGTAGTTTCATGACCAATTCCTGTAGCCTACAAACATTTCTACAGCCTGCTAGAACAGAATATGCATATCTGCACCACGTAACCCTTGACATCTTTTACGCGGTTCTCTGCGCAGTGGTCCGAGTTTGGAAAAAAGACCGCTGCTGGCTCTGCAATATTAGATTAGGGGGCCCATCGGGCCTCCACTGTGCAATCCTGTTCAGCGCTTGTAGGGGGGCCAGTAGCGGAGACTGTCCGCTAGACAGGACCGCCAATTGCTATAAACCAGCGCATATCCCTTCTGAGAATGCGGCCGAGGCCAGCCCATTGGTGCACATCTACCTACCGCCAGGCATTTATTTCTTCACCATGGCGAACCCGGCACGATTCTGGCCTGGTGGAATTCCAGACACAATTCAGTTCCATGGAGAGCCAATTCTCAGTCCTTTGAAAGAAGTTGTCAAGAGCTGGCAACTTTTTCTCGAGGTAGATATACCAGTGTCTCTCGACGCCTGTGGTCGTCATGGTATAACTCGTTGCTGAATTTATACCAGGAAAATGCAGTACTTCGAAGCTCAACAGAACAGGATCCAACCTTCGAGGTTCAACAGCGCCGCAGACTGATGCAGCAGTGGGCCTCGCTGAGCCAGGTCGAGCGCGACGAGTATCATGGTCGTGCCACAATTCGTTCCAAGGAGTCGTGGTATTCCCCGGCCCTCAAGAGCCCCGGACCCAAGCAGCTCGCCTCCATGGTCAACTGCATCGCTCCCTGGCCCCTGAGCCCCCGGAACCAGGCCCTGTGGACCAAGCTGCGCATCATGCTATACTGTCTAGACGGCGACAGCGGCGCCCTTTTCGGCGAGGAAGACAGCGAGGTCACGGTCGTAGAGCCCAACCCGGCCGGGCCGAACCCGGTGACGCCCCGGGATTTTCTCAAGTGGTGCCACGTCGAGAGCGCCGACTTTGATCACGTCGCCATGACAGCTGAAGGAACCGTCGTCTGCCATAATTGGCTGAGTACTTTGCTGTTCGCAGATCAGGAGGCTCTCGATACGGGGCTCATGCTGCTCTGCCATATCGAGAATAATGGACAGGTCATGTGCGAGGGCCGAGTCTGGCCCGTCCTCATGAAGGAGGCCTATGTGGGCATGATGGTCATGGGCAAGCCCGTCAGCTCCGTTCTCGATCAAGACATGTTCAAAGGGTCTGTCGAGTCTAGAAGGTACGAGTATACACAACATGGCACCGTCCACGTACATTGCTGACCATGAAACAGGGTGAACATGGAAGCGCCCATTATTGACATCCTCGAGTCCAAGGCCGCGTATCTCAACAATGCCGATATCGATGTCTGGGAGGAGGCGATTGATCGGTGTGCGCCTGATTATCTGGAAATGGAAGAAGCTGCGGGTGGAATGGTGACTGATTACGATCATGCAAAGTTTAGGTCTCACGAGGAACTAGAACAGATGCCGTGGAGTGACGAGTAGTAGTGAGACTAGAGTTTGGATTATTACTGGGTATAGAGTTATACTAGACCGGTCATTCTAATCTTCGACTAGTCTGGAACGATTTCGTCTTGACAGTGGCTCCCAAGCTGCGATTGGGAAAAGCCGCCATTGAAAATTTCTAACAGTAGATGGCCTCGAGCTCTGCTTTATAAAGCTTCTCGGACGGGCCACGCATGATGGTTACCTTGCCAGTCCTAGCAAGCGGCCGATCTGGCGCGGTACAGATGATCTTGTCTCGCGCCACACGAACCTTTCCGGGCAACGAGGCATTTGATTGTTCAATGTGCGGCCAAAGTGTTTGCAAGAGGTCCTCGCGCGCGGTGGCATCCAGCGATTGCTTGGGCTCGACGATGAGCGCGGTCTGATGTCTGGCGTTGCCGACCAAGAGGGCGCCGCTGAGCAAAGGATGCGTCTGGACTGCCAACTCTAGCGGAACGGGATTCACCTTGTCGCCAGTCGCCAGCACGATGATTTCGTCCGTGCGGCCAAAGTACTTCCACAGGTTCTCCTTGGTCGGATGTCTGGTGAACAGGTCTCTCGAGTGGTAGACCTCGACCCCGGGATAGTTGTGACAGAGCGGCACCGTATCTCTGTCTGCCTCTTTCGCGAACAGCACAAACTCGTAGGTGCCCTCGTCGGCATCGTAGAGTTGCATCTCAAACTTGAGGTTCGGATTGAACTCGTGATAGTGGAAATCCGCCGGGTCCTTGAAGAGCTCCGGAAGGGGAAACGTCTCGGACGAGCCATAGAATTCCATGAGATTCACCACTGGCGCGAGCAGGGCCCCGATCTCGGGAGATAGCGGAGCTCCGCCGTGGACGACGAACTCGAGGTGGTTGTAAATATCCATACCGGTGGGCTCCTGCAAGAGCTGCTCCATGATGGCTGGGGGTACCATGATGCCACGTAGGTTCTGCTGCTGCGCTATATCCACGATAAGGCCGACATGGGGTGGGATTTGCGGGGGGCCAATGACGATAGTAGCCGTGTTGAAGATTGAGTGAACTGGCCTGTATCAGTATGTATCCCGGTAGGATGAGAAGATTGGATTCTCACATGTATAAAAAATGAAGCCTGAGAGCTGCATGACTGACTGTTAGAGTCCAACAATCCCGATTCGATCGCAAAGTTGGTCACATACATGGAAAAAGGCAGAAGGAACATATATGCGGGCTTCTTCTTGGAATTCAAAGAAGGAAATGTCTCGCTTCTTGCGACCGGCCGGCGTTGGCAAGAAATGCTCACGGTCGTGGGCGGCAAACGTGCCATGAGTGTATTGGATGGGTCTTGGAAGTCCTGGATGTTGTTAGTGGTAGATCTCAAACTCAGGATGAATTGCAGTTACCAGTCGATCCAGATGAATGAATCACCAAGATTGGGTCATCTTTGGCTTCCTCAAAGCTCTTGTCGTAGGGGTAGTGATCCGGACTGCTTTGCAGCATTTCCAAGAAGGACGGAACTTCGTCGAAAGAATGAGATGACGGTGCAATGGAGCGATAGGACTCAATCAGAGGAGCAAGCTCAGATGAATACAAAACCTTGGTACATCCCGTCTGTTCCAAGAGGGCAATGTTGGTAGCAGTCGGATTTCTAGGTGATGTAAGGAAAAGCTGAACATGTCAGCGCAAATGTCTCGTGGCAGTATGTAGCAACTTTACTGGCCTTGTACCCAGTCTTCATGGCGCCGAAGAAGAGAGCTGTTCCTCGGAGGTCTGATAGTCCAACATAGCCAATGGTCTCGAAGTTTCGGCTCTTTCCAAACTTGTCCTCGATCCACCTGGCCATGAAGTTTGCACATCGTGCAATGTCGCCGATAGTCACATCAAGGAACCCATCCTTGACGTCTGCAGTCTTTGGAATGGCAGCATAGACTCTCTCGGGATTTGTCTGTGCAATCTCATCGAGATGCGTCGGAAAGAGCCTCCGCCCATATGGAGTTACGCCAATGCTTCCCATGATGAGTGAGTACTGAAGAAGAATACGATCAAATGGTCCTGGTGCGAGATAAGGCCAGAAGAATACGAAATTCTGTTCTCGGAGCAAAGATCCAGATTATATACCGCTGTCCCCATTGTTTCCCACTGATCTGCGCTTCTAAAATCTACCGCTCCCGAGCCGATGGGCAAACATGATTGGACACTTAAACGAGAGTCTTCCGCGGTCATACTGCAGAGGCGAGGCACAGTCGTTGAGTCTTTCTGACTTATCGGGTTTCTCTCCACATCTTTGGTTGCAGTACGAGTTAAAGGTGCGTGAGAGCACCGAATGATGACTGTGTTCTTATCCAAACCACGCAAAACTTTGCCCCATTCTCGTCTATTCTGATCTCTTCTTGTGGGTCTCGCATACGCCTTGATGCAAGTGTGTTCAGCGTTATCTTATCACATCCATGAACTTACCTTGACACGGCGCAGCGGCTAATGCATATGTGTGCGGCACAGCTCGATACTCGCCATCGTTGAAGAATTATGTTGTGGGTTCATGTGATCTGAACGTCGAATCAGATTGATCGAGAATGAAAGCCCGGAGATGCTCCCGGCGATTGAAAATAATTACGGGGCGGCCGCGTGGAGATTTTTTATTATAAATCTGTAAACTTACCTGATTTTGAATAAAAAGAATTGAAATTAAATACTTATAATCATAATAATATTCATTTACATAGTTTCAATACTTGAAAAATCTTAGAAAACGCCTTATGGCTAATAACAAATGCTGGAGCCACCGGCATGGCTCCGGGTGTCCTGGGAAATACAGACGCCTCAACAACCCTGAGACCATCTACGCCGCAAATCCTGAAGCGCGAGTCGACGCAGTACTCTGAAACCCCGTCCTCTCCCGGAGGGCCCATACGACAAGTAGATGTGACATGGTGACCAAAGGTCTCACCCATGATGGCCTGTCTCTGATTGCCGACCTCCGGCCGTGGCTCATCGACTGTGAACGGCGCATAGGGCGCGCCAGTAGCATTGAACATGCGCATGGTAAACTCGACTCCATCTTCTAGAGCCTGGAGATCGCGGTCTCTTTTCCCCTCAGAGAACCAGTTAAAAACAATCGATGGCACGTCTCGCGGGTCGGCAGAGCGCAACGTCACTTTTCCCTGGCTCTTGTCTCCTGAAGTCTGCATTTTGGCAATGGACCAGAACCAAGACTCGGGGGGATAATGTGCCACGGAACACCCGAGAAAGAAACCTCGAAAGACGGTTCCCGCAGCTCCGAATATCAGCAGGTCAGCGTCCTCGTTCTCGGACATCCTGGTCCGGTACAGCAGGATATGGGCGCGGCACCTTCGCCGTACGGTCCTGTATGTGTGGTCTTTCATTCGACGAGGCATGGATCAGACGGATTAAAGACGTTGAATCGGCAATTAGCAAAAGGATTGTTCTCCCACGGAATAGACGCATCCACGGTGACGCCGGCCTCGTGATTGTCCTGCATGTATGAGCCCTGATAGATGAATTGTCAGCCGTGTAACATGGATGAAGGCACATGAGTTGGCATACTACTACTGGAAGGTCAGCCTTCACGTAGAATTGGTAATTCTGGAAAGTTATCATACGGCTCCGCGTCTTCGGGTGGCTCGAGGCCGTAGTAGTAAGACCCATCCGACAAGCGGTAGGTAAACTTGGTATCACGGCGGGCTTGGGTTTCATTCTGAAAGTGGGAGATGAAGAACTCCCAAGACATTTCAGGATGGTCGGAGACAGGATCGGCCCTGGTAATTCTTAGCACTGAGTCCAAATTATGGTTTGAGAGTACCTACATAGCTGGAATTTGCTGCAACAGAGTGTCGCCATGGTCAGCTCCAGCTTCAATCAAGAAGACCGAGTGCCCGCTTCGAGCCAGATTTGCCCTCCGTCATGTTAGAGTTGCGTCTTTCGTGGATCAGTAGTACACTTACGCGGGAGTCCCTCCTCCACGCCCCGACTCAATGATCACGAACTCATATTCAGCCGTGTTGTATGCAACTGGCAGTGCTGCAACGCCGCTCGTGAGCGCCACAAAATACAGGCAGACAATGTTCCGCGTGTCTGATTTTTGAATGATGATTGGAATCTCAGTGAATTATTTGGTTCTGTCAAACATTCGCGATTCTACTGTAGGATGATGACCCCTATCTGTATTTGTGTTTGATCGCGCACAGCACATTGTTATCTCCGTCCTTGACCTCAAAAATGATCCCGGTGTTAAAGTCTTACACGGGTTCGTCATATACATTACGCCCAGGCACTATCATGGTCGACGGATATGGATTTAAGCAGCTTGAAAGAACGCGGAGTATGCCAAGTCGCCAAGCTGTGGCTCAACTTGCTGCCAGGTTTGACGGTTGATTATAGTGCTGCTACAGGTAATGCAACGATGAGAGAGCACAAGTTACTATGATCTTGGGCTCACTCTTTACATGTATCTGAAAGCAGATCTGCCTCAGAGCTGCGCATTCTTCAAACGTATGAGACCCTCCTGTGTACCAGACATGACGAGGCGACCGGTACGTCCATTCCAGAAGCGCTGATGGATCAACACTCTACCATCCGCTCCCCATGATGTATCGCGCTCGCCCAGCATCCAGTCATCGACCCTAGCAGTGGGATCGTGCAAGGAGAGATTATGGTTGAGACTGACGCCCATGGCCACGTTCCGCAACTTTGGTCCCACCATGGCTGGGTTTGCGTTGAGAGCCGCTCCCAGCAGGAAGGTGTCGGACAGATATGACAGTGCCGCTAGATGTGCAGAGGGACTGCCTGATGCGCAAGCTGGAGAACGTACGAAGGAGCGCTGCCGGAAGTGTGTCGGGTCATCCGCGGGCGAGCTCTCCAGTGGTCGCCAGTCGAAGGGTTCTTCTCGCGCGCTCAGCTGCAGCAGAGGTACATCTCGAGTGATCGCGGCCGACATCATCTGTTGTACTTTATCCTCGCTGATGTCGTCGGGTCGGGAGTCTCCTACATCTGGCGGCGAGATCCCGTACGTCAAGACATTTTGTGCCGGCGGGGAGTTCTTGTAGAACGAAAGAACGCCGACGTAGACGTTCTTGTCACCCGGGCCCGAGGTTGCTCGGACGACACGCGTGGCAAAGGCTCGTGAGTCTGCAATTCGGTCCACCTTGTACGAAATCCTCTCTTTACCATCTGCAGGGCGCAAGAATGAGGATTGGATCGAGTAAATGTAGTAATCTGATGGTACTGTGGCAGCGGCAGCGTTCACAGATTGGCCTACCAAGGCGCCGCCGAATGCACCAGGGACTCCTTCTTGAGACGTCAGAGGCCTGATCACAGGTAAGTAAGTGTTCATGGTGATTTGGCTGATGTAGACCTACTTTGCATTCACAAAAGTGTCAGCCGAAGTGTCATCTGCGTGCACTGTAGCGATGAGAATCTCGACGGGACTTGGTTTGGACATGATTGCTCAATTGGGTGGATTGTAAGTATGATGAACTGAGTATCAGCATGGATCGAGGTAGAGGTAGGGTTAAGCCGGGTTACTTCGTGGGTTTTATAGATCAGTGTGGGTCAATGACAACAAGAATCCGATGCAAGGGTCTTTATGTTGCATCTCCAACTCGAGAACTATGGGTCGCATGCATACAATCCATGTTTAGTATTTTCAAGTGCATATTATTATCGTCAAATCAAATCAGCAAAGAAGAATCAGGTCACTCCAGGTCGGAAGAAGTACACTGTTGTATGGGCCACCAAGCAACATACTCCTTGCACTTCAAAGCAGACACGTCAAAGTATAAGGGAATACACGGAAATAGATATTCCCTCGTGTGATCAGAACCTATGTTACAGATCTTGCGAGCTCATCGCAAAAGCCACGACGCGGTGTGAACTCGAGGATTGGCCCGTTATGGCCAGCTGCGAAAAGATCATACACGGGAAACTCACTCTCCTCGCCCCCTCTATGCGTAAACCCCGATATACCTGCTCCCGTACTTTTCTCGGCCTCAGGTGATGCTCTCTTGAAGTCAAAATACCACAGTGTCTTGGCTAGAACAAGACTGGTTTCCAGGTAGGCCATTGACTTTCCGGCACACCCACGAGATCCGATCGAGAATGGTGTAAAGGCAGCTGGGTGGGCTCTTCTGGGGTTCCCGCCTGGCAACCATCTTTCCGGTTGAAATTTGAACGAGTCTGGAAAGTACTCCTCGTTGTGATGGAGGCTGTATATACTCACGCCAACCTGGGTTCCTGGAGGAATGACGTGTCCGTCCACAATCATCGAATGGTTCATGGATACTGCTTCACGCCACAATGTGCCGGGAACCGGAGGAGACATGCGCAACGACTCGTCGATGCAAGCACGAAGGTACCGGCATCCCGAGAGTTGCGGGCCACCACGAATCTCATGGGGCGATTTGAAGGCATTCCGGATCTCTTCCGCCAACTTCTCGTAGCATTCAAGATTACGGGACAGGTAGAAGAATGTGGCAGCCAGAGTGGAGGCGATTGTTTCTCCTCCTGTGACAACAGCCAGTCAATAATACGAAAATGTTCCGAGGTAAGAGGTGATATTTACCAGCCGCGAAGAAGAAGACTGCCTCTCCCCATAAGCTTTGCTGTTTGATAGATTTGACGTCAATATCGGTCTGTTGCGCATATACCGATAGCAAGTCATGGTGGGAATCGGAAGAGTCTGCCAAGCGATGTTCTATCATTTTGGTCAGTGTGTCCATCAGCTTCCTTCTCAAGCTGTTTGGAAATAAATCCACGATCGGTCCGGGGTTGAGCAACGCCAGAGGCGTAAATTGCATACACGAGTTGACACGATAGTTGCCGAAAGTAATGGCATCAGCAAGATATCTATGCTTGTCGTCCGTCTGAAGGTTCAAGTCGTAGCCAAAGCCGAGATGCCCAGCAACGTTCAGACCTAGATTTCGACACGCGGGAGTCACGTTGTACGGTCTGGAGCCGGAGTGTAGGATTTGCTCAAAGAAAACATCAATCTGTGCCGACATGGTAGACTCGAAACTTCTCATCGATTGGTCTGAGAGAAGCTGGCTCATGAGCTTTCTCTTCGGGCGATGTTCGCTCTTGTCCGCGACCGTAAAGACATTGCGCTTGTCAGGCTGTGCGACGGCATAGACGTACGACTTGGTGACTGCGTCATTTTGGTAGATAGCTGAAATTATTAAAAATTGACTGAAATCATGTTGAATCGGTGTGTATTTACCTTGAAGAGCTGTAGCCGAGTTGAACACGAGTCGATTGGGCGCTTCTCGAATGACCGGTCCTTGATCATTGTTTAACAAAGCTCACCACCTGGATCATTCGCGACACTCACCATATCTCAAGTGATTGTAATATGTATTCAAATGGCCAGACTTCTTGATAGCATATAACCCTCCATAGGCCTCTGAAAGACTGGCGAGAAAAGGTCCAGGGTACTTTCGAAGTGGATGCAGCAGAACACGATAGCTCAGAATGAGAGCGTACTCCACACATGATCGTCAGCAGGAATAGAAACTGTCAAGAGATCACTTCTTACATAGGAAACCAAAGCTACAAGACTGTAGGTCACCAATGTTACAACCAGTGCCATTATTCAAAGCAGCAACCTCTGGTCGTAATGGATAGCAGGACAAGCGGGTATAATGATTCAGATAACTCTGATGACAGGTGAGTTGCGAAGAGATTTGTGAAGTCGCTTTCAAGGACGGAGTCACATGGCACCATTTGATTTTTTGCAAGCGTTTGACTGAAGAGGCGATATTTGGCAGAGGTAGCAGTTGTTGGTAGCATGTGCCGTACATATGCATGAGACTCCCAGCATCAATACCACATATATGACCAGGGGTTGCGAATAGAGGCGGAGCTAGAGCATCATCTAATGCCCCGGATTATGCAGTCCACAACCAACTGCATTTACTTTTCTCTATTGGGTAACTCTATGGCGAGGGCTCCCAGCATGGTCTCTTCTTTATGCGCGCTGAGAAGGATCCTTCAAGATCACCAGACCGAGTTCTTACACGCCCAAATGGAGGTACTCGTACCTAGTTGATGGATGCCTGCCAGGTGGGAAGATGCACTCCATTTCGTTGCGAACAATGCGATTCAAGTGCAGTAAGAATATTCGGACAATATCAGTTTATGTGAACTCTTGACCATGGCTTTATACTGGCCAGTCAGAGAATGCTGTAAAATACAACAGACTGAGTCCCATAATCCTCCCCACACTATGAACGAGCATCAATGTTCCCAGCGCTCTATTCTGTACAGTAGCCAGCCAATAGCCCCACTGGAGCCTGCCAAACGGGCCCCACACTCAGGTCAACATTCCGCAAACATCTAGATTTTGAGTGCCAGCGCTTTGCTACCTCTTCAAAATTTTCAACATCAACGCATTCGCAAAAGGCAGACGCACCACCTCCCGCATTGATAATCAACAGAAAGATCCAATACCCCCATAAAAACTTTCGAGGACAGGCACAAACTCAGCATGGATCGACGTGGAGGAGGGCGCGGACCGCGCGATCGGGACTACGACCGAAGAAGAGACTACGACAGGCGCAGTGATCGCAGAGACGATAGGAGGGACGACCGAAGAAGAGACGACAGAGGTCACCGGCAAAGATCTCGCTCTACATCACCAGGAAGAAATGACAGGCGCGACAGGCAACGTGAACGCGATCGAGGCGGCCCGCGTGACCGTGGCGATGCCCCATCGGACAGATACCGCGATCGGGATCGGGATCGCGGCTACGGCAGAGACCGCGACCATGGTGATGGCGATAGGGACAGAGACTCAGACAGACGGCGACGCGACGACCGTGATCAGGAGTCACGGCACGACAGCAGAGAAGTCGACGAGGTACGACCCAGCAGAGAGGCAGTTCGGGATGCTCCGGGGAGGGATCAGCGCTCAGGACACGACTCTCCCCTTCTATCACGCCCCAAGAATGATCGAAACACTCCACTCTCATTCCGCGTTGGCAAGAACAATGAGGATGTACCTCGGCCTAGCAGAGAGAATGACGGCCGCGGACGGGCAACCAGCGAAGACCGGGGCGATGCCATGGACGAAGACGGTGAGGTGGACGACGATGAAGAAGACGTCGAGGTCGACGATGGCATGGCGGCCATGCAGGCCATGATGGGATTTGGAGGGTTTGGTACGACCAAGAACACCAAAGTTGTCGGCAACAACGCTGGCGGCGTGAGGAAGGAGAAGAAGACCGAGTACCGCCAGTACATGAATCGTGTGGGAGGATTCAATCGCCCTCTCAGTCCTGGCAAATAGAGTTTCTATTATGGCTGACAATATTTGCAGCAAGCTCTGGTATCTTGTCATTCTAGCCATGCTAAATCTCTGCATGCGCCTCCCTCACCAACCGCAGACGTTACAACTTTGCGAGAGCACCGTATATGGGACACGCTCGAGCTTCAATCAGCCTTACGCCTTCATGGGATTGCAAAACAAACTGCCTGGATGCGTCTAGGATAGGAAACGCACCAAGTAAGATTGTGTGCGCCAAAGCGCTGGTCCCAACCTTGCATCATCCCAAGAATCAGTTCGCTTGTTAACAAGACCAATAAATGATACCACAATAATTCCACAAAGCTCTGCTCTTTCTGTACCTGTTTGGTAGATGATCGAGACATGGTAAGGGTCACTACAGCCTCCTTACTGCAGCGCCATGATCGAGACCCTTTCTCTCGAGGTCAGGCAAGAGTTCTAGACCAATTGTCTCAGGACTGCAGAGTCAAGACATGATCAGTTCTAATTCAGTCAATAAAGATATACTCCATAAACTATTGTCCCCTTCCATTGACTGTGAACATGACATTGCAAGTCAATATAGATTATCGATAAGAATCTGATAACGATTAGCCCCGCCAACTTGTTCCCGTACAACGCATTAATCAGGGGCAGCTTCTTGCGCTAGAGGGAGGCCGCGTTGGTGGTTACAGGGATCTTCGCCATACCTTAGGTTGTCAAGGACTTGAAGCTTCCCAAAAACCGCTGACGCAGCTCCCCCAAAACTCAAAACCGTGTCCAGAAATACAACAAACCCGCCAACCTTTTTATTCACACAAGGTTCGCTATACATTCTACCCAACCAGTTCCTTTCCTCTGCTTCTACCGATTGACGCCACCACCGGCCGGAAAATACCAGATGGTGGAAAATCAATCGTGAAGCTATGGCAATCCGTGACCAATTGACAGCTATGCTGTCGTTTCTCCTGCTTCTGGTCGCCGGCAGTGCCTTTATTGGCGGAGCTCGTGCCGAAGCTCAGGATGAAGCAATTCTACGCGACACAGTCACCCGAGAGAACAACCAGAGCTTGCTATGGGGTCCCTACCGTCCCAACCTGTACTTTGGCATTCGCCCGCGTCTGCCCAAGAGCATCATGACCGGCTTGATGTGGGCCAAGGTCGATAACTACGTGGAAGTTCAGAACAGTGAGCTTATACTCTCGGATACACAAAATGGACCAATTGGAAGCTGATATCTATGTTCCAGGCTTTCGATACACTTGCGAACAAAACGAGGGAATGGCCGGCTACGGCTGGGACGAATACGATACCAGAAAGGGCGGCGTTCAGACCATCCACGATACCCAGAACAAGATTGACGTTACAACCTCGTTTGTCAAGATTCCCGGCGGAACTCATGGCGGCAGCTGGGCTGCACGCATCAAGGGCGAACCCAGATCAGACGCTCCCGAGGACCTCAAGACGACCATGGTCTTTTACGTGACTTCGGAACCCCGTTGGGAGGAGATTGAAGTTGCCAACGATGGAGACGAGTCCGGCTTCGAGAATGATGTGACCCTATTTGGAAGCTCGGAAGCTCTGGGTAACTGGAAGATGGTTGTCACCAAGGGAACGGGTGACCATCCTGGCAGCGACCACCCCGTTGCACAAATCCGCGATCTGGAAAAGACGAGCGTCCAGTCCTTGACTGTGCCAGAGGAACATCTTTGGCGAGGCAGAGAGGTGCTATTCTCCCAGCTCAAGCAGGGCGTCGACAGCATCGTCAAGGAATATGGCCCAGACAATGCTCCTCCTCCTTGGCAGACCTACCAGCTTCCCACCAGCGCCGGGAAGGGCAACGTGCAAATCATTCAGAAAGTGTTCGAAGGCCCATTCGAGTTTGACATTCTCTTCAGCAGTGGATCTGCCGGCAAGGATGTGACCAGCGATGATCTGACAAGGGAGACCCAGTTGACTACAGAGGCCTTTAGCGAAAAGTTCCTCGATGTTTTGGCACCGCTCCAACCTTTCAACGCCCAGAAATACCAGAAATTCGGTCGCAGCTTGTTGTCCAACCTTGCTGGTGGTATAGGATACTTTTATGGTAACCACATAGTCGACCGTTCCAATGCGCCCGAGTATGAAGAGGAGAATGAGGGATTCTGGGAGGATACTGCCGAGGCCAGATCCAGACACTCGGAACAGCCCGAAGGACCATTTGAGCTCTTTAGTAGCATTCCCTCCCGTCCCTTCTTCCCCCGTGGATTCCTCTGGGACGAGGGCTTCCACCTCATGCCCATCATCGAATGGGACACGGACTTGGCCATGGAAATCGTCAAGAGTTGGTACAACCTGATGGACGATGATGGTTGGATTGCCCGAGAACAGATTCTGGGCGACGAGGCTCGCAGCAAGGTGCCTGCGGAGTTCCAAGTCCAGTATCCTCACTACGCCAACCCCCCGACTCTGTTCTTGATTATCGAGGACTTTCTGGAGAGGCTTCAAAAGGCCAATGGCACGCAGGCGTCGACTAGGGAGACCTTGTCCCGACAGGGCCTCCAACACGAAAGCGCCCTTCTTGCCAACCCTTCTTTGGGTCTCAAGTATCTGCAGGACATCTATCCTCTCCTGCGACGCCAATTCTACTGGTTCAAGAAGACCCAGTACGGCGACATCAAGTCATACGACCGAGATGCTTACTCTTCGAGAGAGGCATATAGGTGGCGCGGCAGATCTGTTCAGCACATCCTAACCAGCGGTCTCGACGACTACCCTCGTCCTCAGCCTCCACACCCTGGTGAGCTTCATGTGGACCTCATGTCGTGGGTGGGACTCATGGCCAAGACCTTGAACACCATTGCAACTGCCATTGGCGAGGAGGCAGACGCCAAGGACTACGCCACTGTCCTTGACAATATTGAGCACAACCTCGTAGACCTTCACTGGTCCGAGCAAGACGGATGCTTCTGCGATGCCACTATTGATGCTTTCGAGGAGAATCAGCTCGTCTGCCACAAGGGCTACGTTACCCTGTTTCCGTTCATGACTGGCCTTTTGAAGCACGACGACCCCAAGCTCGGCAGCCTTCTCAAGATCATTGGTGACGAGGAGGAACTCTGGAGTCCTCATGGTATCCGCAGTTTGAGCAAGAAGAATGACCTTTACGGCTCCGACGAGAACTACTGGCGAAGCCCGGTCTGGATCAACATGAACTACCTGGTTGTCGTCCAGCTCTACGTACGTATCACTGCATTGTACCTCATTTTAGTCACAGATACTAATCATCCCAAACAGAACGTTGCGCTCCAAGATGGCCCCTTCAAGGCTACTGCCACCGACCTCTACAGCCGCCTTCGTGGCGCCCTCGTCGACACCGTGTACAACAGCTGGGAGGAGACGGGCTTTGCTTGGGAGCAGTACAACCCCGAGACGGGCCGCGGCCAGAGAACTCAGCACTTTACCGGATGGACGAGTCTGATTGTCAAGATCATGGCCATGCCAGACCTGGTCGCCACTGACGGACACGGCCACGATGAGCTATGAGAAAATACACTTGCACATGACATGTAACGATAGCTTGGAGGTTTTGATGATAGATTTGTAAATATGTCAAGTCATAGAGTGAAAAGCGGTCGATATTTCAAACCTTTTAAAATGATGATAATATTCAGACAACATTGACGCCTGCTAAAAAATAATAATCCGTAACACCAATCCATCGTGATGTCTTGCCCCGGGTATGTATCATGTCCATGCTTTTACGTTTGAATCTCATTACTGCACAATGCCTTCACCTACCGGCGGGAGTCCGCCGTGAGCCCGTCGCCCTTCTTTTGTACGACTTTTCGCGGGAGGATTTCCACTTCCCTGCTGAGAAGTTTGCGCAGCTCCGGGCTGATGACTGGGGCGGAATCCTCCTTGGCCTTGCCATTGTCGACTGACGGGGCCGGCTCGGCCTCTCCCTGCGACGCCGAAGAGCTCTGCCGTTGGGTCCGGGGCTTGGGAAAGCTTCGCTTCTTGTCAACTGCCTCGACTCTGCGCTGGAAGCGACGGAAGAGGGCCTCTGCGCGAATCAGCGTAGAGTCGAGATCGATTGTGTTGGAGAGTTCGTTGACTAAATTTGGTAGGGTTAGTACATATTCTGGCAGAAACGTAAAGATGCACGCAACGACATACCGTATTTGAGCACCTCATCAAAGTGCTGGAGATGAGTCATGATAACATCGCGATGCTTCTCCAGTATTGCAAGGGCAATGAAGAGATGAAAGCCACTGCTGAGGAAGTCGGTCCAGAGCACCTCCCACAAGTGAAGAATGTCCATCCATTTGAATTCCCGTTTATACCAAACGAGCAGCATGCGGAAGAAAAAGAAGAAGTTGGTACTGTCGGCCGACTGAAGGTGAAGATACAGCTTGGGGTCGATGAACTGAACAAGATGGTCCAAGGTCAAAAGTTGATTGCGCATGCCCGACTGATCGCGGAGGAAGTTGCGCTCCATACGCTCCATGAAGCGCTGGAAGCCCCAAAAGGCGATGGCGTCGTCTTGTAGGACAGCATAGATGGGTGCCAGCAGATCAGACATTCCCTGGACATATCCGAGATCCTTGTTGTACTCATTATAAGTAAGAAGCATGTCCTTCATCTGCTCCATGTGGACGTTTGTACCAGCGTCGGCGAATGGGGAATCCGGATCTGGATGTGGTATATCCTCGCCGGCAAATATGGGAACCGTACGATCAGTCCGATGAACGTCCTTCTCTTTAAGACATGTTAGTAAATATGTTTGAAACAGGCAATCGAGTCAACTTACCTATGCGATTCTTCTGCTCTCTCCACCATTCTCCCTCTTCACCTTCGCCGCCAAGATCGACCAGTCGCTCCCACCATGCTCCCTTGAGTTTGACATATTCGTCCCGCAGAGACGCAATTTGAGCTCTTCGCTCTTCTGATGTGCTATACCAGTCGTAAACGCCGAGAATGAAGAGCCATGCCTCCTTACGAACGCCGTCATCAGGATCCAAGCCTCCGTGGAAAACACGTTCCTTTACTTCATCGATGGTGACCGATAGCCGTCCTGTTCGGGCATCGAAAAATGTGTTCCACTCCTTCATGGTGACGGGTTTTCTCTTATCCTCGAGGGACAAGTCGCTGGTTTCCAGAAGTTCGAATTCTCCAACCTCGGTATCTTCGAGCTCCAAGACATCACGGGCAGTCCAGACTCTCTGGTTCCTATCGCGCTCGCTCTGTTCGGCAATTCCCATGGCCCATCTGGCTAGGTATATTCTCGCACTGTCGAATTCCTCTTGGAGTGTCTGAACCTCGGGGTTGCGCATGAGCCTGCGTACCTGAGGCGGCATCTTGGGGTTTTCCAATACGTCCTGCGCTGTCCGCCGAGTAAACGTGGTGACTTTGCTGAATTTCTCCATGATATTCCATCCCGTCTCCTTGACAAACTTTGTGAAAGGATCCATCTGAGCATCATTACCTCCCTGACCACTGGGACCTGCCCCGGCTCCGGCAGCGCCCGTAATGTTGGCGCCTCTCGAGCTGTTCCTCCGATCGTTGGCTGAAGACGTGTTGCTGGTCACCTTGCCACCAAACGCTTCACTATCCTCCTTGCTCGGCTCCACCAGGTAGATGTTGGGTTCCGCCTCGCTTCTCTCAATCTTGATATATCTCTTCAACCACCTGAGCACCTCGTCGCCACCCCAAAACATCTGCCCATGCTCGCCAAACGGATCAAAACTATCCCTGGCACGTTTCTTCTTCTGCAGAATAGTGCTCTGGCACTCGCTGTCGTGGAAGAAAAGGGCGGGGAAACTGTCGCCCGCGCGGGTATTGACGACGACGCTGCCGAACCACCAGCCGAGACTCGGCGGCCGCACCAGGAGCGAGTAGATGGCACTGACGGGGATCGCAAAGGCGTAGTGTCCGATGGAACCGCGGTGCGTCGTCACAGTCGGGATGGGAGGCACGAGGTAACTCTGCTTAGGAGGCGACTCGCCCTCGGTCAGGTCGACCTTGACGTAGATGCTCGCGGCGTCTCCCAGACTGGCCTCGGGGACCCAGGCGAGCAAGAGGTCGGAGGCAGCCGGCGCGGCGGAGGCCCCGGAGCTCGAGGACGTGGGACGCTGATCATTTCGAGCGCCCTTTTGCTGTAGGAGTGCTATGAAGCCAGCGATGTTGTCCTTGGAGGACGGAGTCGGGTGTATGTAGACCTTGCTCTTTGAGTACAAGAGCTTGACGCCGCGTCCGGACTCCGTGTGCGTGATGGTGTCGTAGTCGTTTTCCGAGTCGTCCGACATGGCGTAGAGCGACCCCTTTGGAATGTTGTAGTCAGTAAGAGGAATCTTGATCGCCGCAGAAGACAAAATCGAGCTGGCTCTAGTGTGCCCCAGCGGAGCCCTTCAGTATTGAACAAACACACGACATACAGATGGTGAGCCTGGGCGGTTCGGCGCGGATGATGACATCACTTCATGGAGGGGCACTAATGCCCACGGGGTGTGGTACGGGCTGTTTGCAAGCTTGTAAGGTCTAGTGATCTACGACGTGTGTGTAATGAGTGCAAATAGGAGGAGTGTGAGACTGAGGACAAAGAACTGCTCTGATATCTGTCGTCAAGTGTCCAAATCGTTTGCTCTAAATGTCTGGCATGTGAGCCACTGTAATGTAGGTTAACAAGGCGAAGTCGCAAGGCATCAGCGAATTCAGAGCCCCGCTATGGATCTCGTATGTTTGTGACTAGCGGGGTAGTATCTGTATACTCTGTAGATAGCTGATAAGTACCCGACATCACCACCTAGACATGCTGGGGATTACAAGTCACTTTTGTTTTAGGGTGACCCCCCGGACATGCGGGCAAGGCTCATGCGCATTTTGCATTGCGCGTTAAAATCGCCATTGGCTTTCTAGAGCCATCCATCCACATGTGTGACCTACAAGTTGTTATACAAACCCGCGTGACTCTTCTGGTGGCGGCGCGAAAAAGACATTGCTGTGCTTGCGTCTCCAAATAGACAATAACAAATAATACAGGCCGAAGTTTGAACTCGTTGCAATCAAATATACAATTACTATATTGCTTAAGAGGTTTATGGCATCCAAGTGAGACAGATCAGATGGGTTCTATGATTGCATCAGAAACAGAAACGACACTCCTCTCTGGCTTTTCTTTCTCTCCACCCATGGACGGTATTATAGACTTAAAAGCTTAGTCTAATTATTTCCCTCCTCTGAATGAATCATCTCTTAGTCTTGGTCTACTGTTTTCCATATACCTCGCTGTGTTGCAGTACGACAGCAGCCACGTAATCTATCCAAGGCAGCAATATTCACGATCTTTTGTTGTATAACCGCCAGTTTTGGGCAACACAACGGCTCAGCAAAACAACGAGTGACGAGAACCGAGTCAGAATTCAGTTTACAATCCGTTATCAAGTCATTCCCTGATGCCAAAGCAAGTAGGGTTATCGGCAGATGGTAGTTATAGCGATAGCCACGCTGCTCATCATTATCTATAGAGCAGTACTTGCCGACTAGAACACGAACGCTCAGAATCTCCGCCGTCCTACACGCGCTGCTGACTAGCCACAGAGCACAATGCTTCCGGTCCTGCCGCTCATGTTGTCAAATACCCAACGTCTATCGCCATGACAGAGTATACAAGATGGTCAAGAATCAAGGGGCCTCTCATCTCATGCGCGGACCACTAGGTAGGCCCGCCCTTCTGTTCCCCCCTGGCGGGCCCCCTGATCTGCCACCACCTCCACCCATCTGGCTTTCGTCGCTAGCCCATGGCGAGTTCGAAGCCATGAACGGCTTGTCGTTGCCTCTGCTGCTGCCACCGCCGCTTCCATCATACATGCCTCCAGGACTGAATCGTGAATCGTAATCATCTGTACTTGCTCCTCGTGAACTACTCTGCTGCGGCGGCGGGCTAAACGGGCTGGCAGACGCTGGGCTGGCCGTCCTAGATCCTCCCCAGAGCCGCTGTCGTAGCCGATCCTGAGCGCTCCCGCCGCCCGAGGCCGCCGCCGCCGCCGGTGCCAGGTTTGCACTCTGATAACTGCCTGCTCTTTGGCTGGGCAGCGGTCGGGCCATGACCTCATCTCGACCACCGCCGCCCGAGTTGAAAGGATTCATCGGGTTGTTCCTGGGATCGTTTCCTCTTATGGGCGGCGGGGCTCCCCTGCCTCGCCTCAAGCTCTGAGTGTCCTGCGGCTGCTGAGCCGGGTTGTTATCCCACAGGCTGCTCAGACTACCTCCTCCTTGTTGTTGAAGGCCGCCATATCGTGAGCCGACGCCGGCGGATTGCGCAAGAACGGGCTGGACTGGTGGCGGAGCCTTGGGGTCGGGCGGGAGCCAGCCTGGAAAGGGCCGGCCCTTCTCGGTGTAGTGCTGGCGCAGGACTCGGCAGACGTGGGTATCGTCCTCGGTATCGCCGTCTGTCTCTCCGCCGAGAAAGCTGCGCTGAAGGTTGTTGATGCGCGAGGTGGTATTTGTGAGGATGTTGGAATACCACGACATGCTGGCAGTTGTTGGGCAGCTCGACCCGCCGTCGTGAGGACTACTCGGTAGATGCGGAGAATAGAGTTTCGTGAAAAGAAATCAGGACTCTTGGAACTCGTTGCGCTTCCGGGCCGGGCGACTGCGTCTATGCCCAAGCTGTCTCGAGCTGCCGTCGCTACCTGACAGGGAGAGAGTTTGAGACTGTGCCAGCTCAGGGGTTGCGTATATCCAGTCGTAGTGTGAGTTGACGAAGGACGGCCAAAAGATTCGAGTCGGCTTTGCAAGTCGAGTACTTAGTAAAAGTGTTTCTGCAGCTTTCAAGAGTGAATGAAAGCGAGCCGGAAAGTGGTTAGGAAGAATGAATGAATTACGCGCCGTGTCTGAGCTTGAATGGCTATTGTTTCAAGGTAATCAATGCCGAGTTGATGGTGGGGGGTTTGGTAGCCACTAAATTCAGTACCGGGCCACCCATGCCATACTACATTTACTACACTAATACAGAGTACCTGCACTTACAAAGTATCCATAAAGTGACTCGAATCGAATGATTTATGCTTTATTGAATTGTTCAATTCCAGACAATTTTCATATGCTACAGCTGCATTGCCTAGGCGGCATCCTACAAAGCAGAACAAAGACTCGGAATTGGTATGGCATCATCCAAGGCAATAGCAATATGTGCTGCATAATTGGTATCATGAGTACTTCGTAAACGCCTGACATACAATGAAGAAAAGACATGCCCAAACCGAGGCCAGCAGCCGACATTATTAGAATGCCAGCTCGCGGTTGGCACGGGGCTCCATCTCGACCTCGTGCTCGATTTCGCGTCTTCCCTTGACTCTCTTCTTGGGCTTGCGAGTGGGAGCATCCCGCTTCCTCTTGCCACCAACATCTGCCTTCTTGGCAGGCTTCTCGTCCTCGTCGTCACTGTCCTCGCTTGCGGACTCTTCCTCATCAGACTCTTCATCACTGCCGAGCCAGTCCTCGATATCCTCAAGGTCGTCATCGCTCTCCTCGAGATCGCTGACGTACTCGACATTGCCATCCTCTTCCTCCTCTTCTTCCTCGTACTCGTTCTCGTCCTCTTCGTCCGAGTCGACACCATTGTCTAGGTCCTTGTCTCTTGTGCCCTCGCCCTCGCGCTCCATCTCGTTGAGGACCTTCTTCCAAATGTTCTCGCTGACGTTGAGGGGCTGGTCGCCATAAGCACCCTCTCGTAATCGCTGCAGAAGCTCTCTCTCGATTGTGCGTTCGAGTTTGGCGGCGGCCTCGGCCTTGCGCTCGCGGGTCGATTCTCTCTTGCGGATCTTGGGGGCCAGCTTGGGCACGACCTTTTCGCCGAGTCGGGCTTCTTCCTTGGCGATCCTTCGCATGCGGATGGCGACTTGCGTGAGTCGGGTGAGCCTTTGCTTGGCTTTGTGGATCAAGAAATTGGGCCAGTACACCAGCCACTCGTCCAGTTGCTTCAGGGCTGTCTGGTAGTTGGCAGAGAGCTTTCTTCTCTCCCACAGCTTGGAAGGTTGGTGTGCTCGCTCACTAGAGGAATTCATGTTAGCAGAATGTGGGAATGGTTTCAATATCGTGGTCGACTCACATGGTCTTCATGTAGAGATACAATGTGCCCTTGGTAGGGTGAGCGCGTACAGTCGCATATCTGGAGTTGGCCAGTGGCTAGGAATAGCATGTTAGTATGTTGTTTTTGCGATCGCATTCGCTGGGCCGAGCTGAGCTTACGCATGACTGGCGATTGCACAATCCTGTGACGTTGTATTCATTTCTGCAAAAGTTCTGGTTCTTGGTCGTCTTGAGCTTGAAGGAGCACTGCGATTGCAAAATTAGCAACAGTCAACAGCGTTTGCTTTTGTCCGAGAGTGCATACGAATTGCTGGTTGATGATCTGCCAGACGATTTCGTCCGACGCCATCGTGACTGAGGAAGCAGCTGGTGCTGCTGTCGTGAAGACGAGAGAACCTGGGCGGTAGTCTTTGAATTACGATCCAAACAGACAATGTGAGCGACGAGAAACAAATACACCAATGCGTGATGCGACGTTTCCTCGGGTGCAGAAAGGAATGTTTTCGAGTGGCAGGTAGGCAGCCTTCACACGGAAAAGGCAGATGTTGATTGAAGCCTTGTAGCTTTGGGAACTTTTTTTTCGGCCTTTTGGAGGGGCGCCGCTAGCAGCGCAGCATCGCAACATTTCAGAAAAATTTCGAGGAAACAGCGAGATCTGCCAGGGCGGTGAAGCTAGTGTGGCCCACAATGGCGGGCCGCGAAGCCGCCAGCTGCCAATCATCAGTCGTGTGTTTCCTTTAGCTTAAAAACGCAGCTGCTGTTGCGCCGTTGTTGCTAGGCGGCCGCTACCTAGGCTGAACTGCCTGTAAGTCCAAGCAGCAGGCCCTCCATTGACGATACCTTACTGGCTGCATCTTGTGAGATCTGTATCATGATTACAATTTGCCCGCACTCAACACGACCCAGAAAATCCATCATCTTTCATTTCTCAGTGACAACTTCTTCAATTAATATTCTTTGAACACTGCGAATTTGAAAATCACTCAATTCAGTCAATGCTTCGCCGGTATCTCACAAGGAACACAAGTTCACGCCGATTGTTCAGTCATAGCCGGGCCTTGGCTGTTCCAAACACAGGAAGCTGTTCGCATCTAACCAGGCAAGCATGCAAGTCATGGCCTGAAAGTACGAGATTGGTGCCACGTGCACTCTCTTCCCGACAGAATCGATCATTCTTTACTGCTGGTAGCCAGAGCGACACTATATATGCCTTGTCATCTGCTCAAGGCAAGGCCGGCATTGCTGTAATTCGTATATCTGGCCCACTATGTCAAAAGGTATCTTCCCGCTGGGATTTCTTGGTACGATGAGTCTTGATCTGATAAGTTCGTAAGGTATATGATGCATTGTGTCCTGCCAGATCCATCCCAAAGCCTCGCTTTGCTGGAGTCAGGACCTTGTACCATCCAAATTCCAACCAGACCATTGTGTTGGACTCGGATGCGGTCGTCCTATACCTTCCGGCGCCCAAGACCGTCACTGGCGAAGACGTGCTCGAACTGCACGTACACGGCGGCAATGCCACGGTCAAGGCTGTGCTGTCCGCTATTCCAGCATCTGCACCCGGCAGTATTCGGTATGCCGAGCCTGGCGAGTTCACCAAGCGGGCATTTGTCAATGATCGCCTAGACCTCGCTCAGGTCGAGTCCTTGAGTGATACGCTCTCGGCCGAAACCGAGCACCAGCGACGTGCAGCCGTTCGTGGCTCCTCGGGTCTCCTGGGCAAGACCTACGAGGCCTGGCGCCAGGATCTGCTTCAGGCAAGAGCCGAAGTGGAAGCCATTATTGATTTTTCCGAGGATCAACACTTTGATGAGACGCCTATAGATCTGCTCGAGAATGTGACGCGGCAGGCTCGGGAAATACTGGCCAGTATCGATGTGCACGAAAGCGCCAGCCAGCGCACCGAACTACTCCGAAATGGCATTCGCATAGCACTTCTCGGTCCCCCAAACGTCGGCAAGAGCTCTCTCATGAACCAGATCGTGGGAAGAGAAGCATCCATTGTGTCGGGCGAAGCAGGCACCACTCGCGACATTGTCGAGGCTCATCTGGATATACGTGGTTATCTCTGTACATTCGCTGATACCGCGGGTTTTAGAAGTGCAAGCAGTGACGACAACCCGATTGGATTAGTTGAGCAAGAGGGTATTCGGCGAGCCAGGGCCAAGGCCTTGGAGTCGGATATAGTGGTCGTGCTAGTATCAGTTGAGCAGGACCCGACCGGCATGTTCTATCTGAACTATGATTCGCAGACGCTTGAGCTGCTGTCGACAGTCGGTCAGGGCTTTCTCGTTGTCAACAAGCGAGACGTTCTACCAGAAGAACAACTCGATCGTCTTCTCGAAGAATTTCAATCATCTGTGCTGAGTGGACTGGGGCAGACTTCATTATTACAGACGGTCTTGGTCTCGTGCAGAGACGCACAAACCAAAATGCCTAATGCCAAGGACCCTGGTGGTGTCCATGCAGTGGCCGATCGTCTGGGTGGCCTCTTTGCAGACATGACTACACTGCCCGACAACCAACAAGATCTACACGGTGTGACTGAGCGTCAGAGGCAACTGCTGGCCCAATGCCGGGAGCACCTGGAGAACTATATTGCCAATACCACGTCTGAAGACGCCTTTGACGAGCTCAACTTTGTGATTGCGGCCGAGGAGCTCCGATACGCCGCCGGTTGCCTGGCGCGGATCACCGGGCGCGGCGAGACGGGCGATATCGAGGAGGTTTTGGGTGTCATCTTTGAGAAGTAGGTTCATCCGAGAGTCCAGAACATTCAAGCATTGTGCTAACAGCGAAATAGATTCTGTGTAGGGAAATGATTGGATTGTAAACCAAGACCAAAGAGGTCATGTAGAAATAAGTACAACTAAGCCGGCCCAATACAAGTACAGTCTTTGCGCCAGAGTTGCCCAAATGTCCATCTATAGTCTAGTAAATATATCCCGACATCCACGCCAAGAACTCCTTTCTAATATGCAGTGTCTGATGGTACAGTCTATCCCATCGCCCGTTGCCGGGTCTCAATCTTTCTGCTTGATCGTACACTCTCGATGCGCCCAGTGTTGTTGTACAATGCTGAAAGCAGTGGTCTTTTCCCAACGCCGGGTCTAATGCCACAAAGGAAAGGGGATATGCTGATGGTGGTGGTGGTACTGTTGATACTGGTGATACATGTGGTTGTTGATACAGGGTATAGTAACCGAGATCTCTCGGCTCCATCCCGTAGGGGCGAGACTATCCGACGGCTAGCAGAAATCTATTGCTCGTCGTCGTCATCGTTCTTGCCGCCCTTGTTGTAGCCGGAGCGGCCAAAGCACTTCTGCTTGTCGTCGTCGTCGTCGCCGTCCTTGTTGTAGCCGGAGCGGCCGAAGCACTTCTTCTCGTCCTTGTCGTCGTCACCGTCCTTGTTGTAGCCGGATCGGCCAAAGACGGCGGCGGTGGGGCAGTTGGTGAAGGCGAAAGCGGTCATTGTGTTGATGAGAAGTGTGGTTGATTTGGTTTGTTTGTGGTATTGTATATTGTTTTGGGGGTTGCGAGATGAAGCGAGTATGCTATGCGAGGAAGAAAATGCTTGATATATGAGAAAACAGATATTTGTACAGATGACTCGAGGAAAGTTGATCAGGTTTGTTGTTGTAGAAGTAGTAGTAGTGGTCTTTGTTGATGATGATGAATGATTGTTCTGAAGATGGCCTCAAACATCAGGACGTCTTCTGGACTTATATAGGAATGCCCTCACACTTCTCCCGTCCCATCAGGAAGCGAGTATGTATGTCATGGCCCAGGTCAAGTCCGAGCCGGGCTGGCCACCCATGACCGGTCAGACAGGACTGGTCCCTGGATGCATGCCGTGAGAGGACACAACGGTGCCTGCCCCCTTACAGCCTCCCTCAGCCTGGCCCATGTCTCTGATCCTCCGGTAACTGGAGCCGCAAAACGTGGGAAGCATGGGGTTTGCTGCCTCGAGGGTTTGGTGGTGGTCATGGTGGTGGGTGGACTATAGGAAGAAAGCGAAGGGACCAATGAGAAGGCCTCGTGTGTTCCAAGTAAAGCAACAGCAGGTAGGTGCAGGAGAGGGGTACCGGATTTAGGGTAGCCTGTCATCCATCTGACTGGCCTGTGTGTAATCTGCATCCAGGTACAAAGTACGAAGCAGGTCCAGAAAGGGGAATATAGATGTGTACTACACTACAGTACAGCTATTCCGTGCCGCAGCACATGCCATATCATTATGGGCCACGATGAAGAGAACCATACAGAATGCAGGCCGTTTGTCTTACAGATAGCAACATGAATGGGCTGCATGGAAGGACCGCGCATGGTGCAGAGAAGCTCTCCTCTGGGTCACTAAAATCTAAATTTGGGGGCCGGCCTAGCAGGGAGCAGGGGAAAAACCCACGCTAATCGGTACGTATGCAAGGGATAGGGCTGAGGGCCAGTGAGACAGGCGGTGCAAATCAATCGATTGCTGTGGTTTGTTTTTGGGTGCATGGCCGATGACTCTCACAGCAAATCTCACCACCACCTTGAACTCTGTCTTCAAATGCGCAGCAGGTAACGCGGGTATGACAAATATTGTGACCACTTTTCTGTCGAGTGCTCGTTGTTTCCAGACGCTGCGATGCGATGCGATGCAAGTGCAGCACGCCCACGAGTTATGGTCGCGTCATGATTGGGACTCTGGCTGCGCATGTCATCCGTCATCCATCATTGGCCCGTGGAGACATTCATTTGTCATTCAAGTAATGTGTGTACCTGCTATAGGCAACTCGAACTGCAGATTGCTTCGGCCAGTGCCGGACAACCCACCGCCTTTCTTTATTTCCAGTGTGCAATTCGGAGATAATACATACGTAAGGTAGGCGCTGCTGCTATTCTGGCTTATTATTGTTACTGCTGCACGTCAGAACCGAACCAAAGTAAAAAGGGGTCATCATGATACGCTGCTCACTCGCTTCAGTCCGAGCAGAAGAAACGAGACATGCTCTTGGCCAAGACCTTGGACAGATACTACAGGCATTCTTCATTCCTTCACCGGGGGGAATAATAGGCTTTCCAACGGCTCGACCCATCGTGTCCCGGTCGGTTCTTGATATTCAAAAGCCGGGTCCATCATCCTTCAGACTTGTTCAAGGGTGGCTTGGGCCCAAAACTATCGGTTGGGGGTTGCCGAATTTGGGGTCCTAAAGCAACAAAATGGTTCGTTACCGAGAAAATGTGTTTATTATTACCGTCTATTAAGTTTCATCATCAGGGTCTTGAGATGTCGGCTGCTGACTGGCTCATCGGTGATAATTGTACCTAGTTTGCCCGGATATGGTAAACCGAAGTCGCTTGCACCCATGTCTACTCCCTAGGTTTCGCTTCGTGGCCTGACCGAGTGCCGTATCTTTCATCCCAATGCCCGCCCATCCAAGCAAACGATAGTTGCACCGAAGGATCGCAAACCCCAAGCAAGACTGCCCCGTCTCAGATGATGGTAATAATAACAGTCGACAAGTGACCGAATCAACTGGTCTGCGCGTGAGGGCTTCGAAGAAAGGCCAAGCTACCAAGCGAACCCGACACCAGAACTCCGGGATTGTGGTATCTGTGGCCCCTCCAATTCCCCATTTCCATACCCATACTTACTGCCACTGGACGTGGAGAGACGTCGCTAATTAGCGCTTACATGGACCTATTTCCTGGCGCTTCAGGGGTGGCTCGTTCATCTTTTTCCACCACCAAAGAAAAATGATCGCCTGCCTTACCTAACTGAACTGATCACCTACCTCACCTATTTTTAGCCCCCGAAACCCTATTGATGGATTACGTTACCGAACTGTTACTCGTGCGCCAACACAGCACAGCCCACCCTGGACCTGCATCATATCTTTTCGAATACCATATGAATCATTTCTCGATGCGCATTTCTCACATCTCATCGTTTTGTTCATCATATTGTCAAATACCTTCACTGCATTCCTGTACGAAGTCCGTACCACAGGAGAAGCCGTCACGATGATGAGGTCAGCTGCGTGCATGTCAGCGTGACCGCGTTTTCTTTTTTACCCTCTTCTTCTTTTCCCTTATCATTTTTCTCACTCTTTCCCGTGTCTCGCTAATCAGCCACATCAGATGTAACAAACAGCCCTGGTCATCATTGAATGGTTACCGACAGGCCTGGTAACGTCTTGATATTATTCTCTCTTTTTTCTCGCTTGGCATCCATGTTGCCCTGATCTGATTGGGCATTCTCGGAAAACATCAGATCATTATGATTTTTCTTTTCTTTTTTCCTCCTTCCCGCTGTCGTCGACACCGAAGATGACTTCGCCGTCCTCTCGCGTGTCTATCGCATTCCTTCTCTGCCGGCAAAAGCTCTTCGAATCATATCATTTTACCCAGAGATTCTTGTAGAAAGCCTCCGCGGTGCCATGTCGGTCGTACTAGGCACATCCCACCATCTTTGCGTGCGACGCATCCAGGACGGTATATATTCGAGCCCCCAAGATAGACGGGCTTCAGCCGCCACTGGGGCGCACGCACAGAACAAATCAGTCATATCTCGGCTACCACCATGTCGGCCGCGGGCTTTACGATACTGCGTCGAGCTCAACCCCAATGGGCGCCGGTGATCAAGAGTTTCGGCTCGATCCTGCTGCTGCCTGGGCGCATGCTCGCCTATTGACCGAATCGTCCGGCTTGGTGCGATTCCGTTGCCTGGACTCTAGTTTTAGAGAATTTAGGTATCTGGGACGACGTGGCATACATTTTCATGGATGCTAGCCCGCGCGGAAACGAATGAATACAGCATCCTACTGGCCGGTAACACACCACCAGGAAATGCGGAAAAAGGACGCCTGTCAGCAAAGACTTGTCTCACTCTGTGACGGCAAAAGACACATGGATCGTATCCCCGGGGGTGGGATGCGTGGGGGGAGCAAGTCCTCTACCATGACACATATGCAGCAAGCAAGCAGAGCTCACGCGAGCTCGGAAAAGAGTCATCGGCGAATGTCCATGTGGTTTTAGGCAATGCAGGTCAGATGGCAGGCATGTACGAAGCAGTATCGAGTACTGACAAGACCTGCGTACTCGGGAGTCGGAACCGTACTTTCTTCCGGGGGGTGAGCCCGAAAGATGACGCATATGCACAATGTCAGGGACAGGACTTCTTTTTCTGAGACTTCTATTCAGAGATGCCAGCCAAATCAGACTGTGCATTCGTCGTGCAGCTGTTCAGGTACACATCGTACACATATACGATATGTATGCAATCTGCCTTGCCTTGGCGATGCGATTAGTGATGACGTGACAATGGATCTTTTTCCTATTGCTCTGATACTCTCGGCCGGCCGAGAGGATATACATGGCATTTGGGGTCATCACCGAACTGACAGTTCCGGCCAAAGCATGCACTATAAACAGATTTACAAAACCAGTCATACGAGGAAGAGAAGCGAGGCAGGTTGCGTATACGTGAATCTCATCAGTGGTTGGGCAGAATCCAGACCCCTCGAGGCGTAATCGCCACGTGGTGAGGGATCGTTACCAACTGCCGGGACTCGAAAGTGTTTTCCAATCATACTTGATCCCCACAACACCCTCATCCTGCAGGATTCGTTCTGGCCTGGGATGGCTGCCAAGAAAAGGTCTGAAATGTCCTGATATGTCCTATAATAATACCTTGGGACAGGGACGGGAAATAGGCAGACACGGACCGCAGATAGGACTTGACTCTATTCCAAACATACGGTACCGACATTGAAGCAGCCTGGACTCGCCCTCCCCCATCTTCCTCAGGGACAGCCCCATCACCGGTGTGAGAAGAGCCGACGTCGATCACCTGCGCGGGTCTGGGAATAGTAGTGGCAAGACGCGACTCTTGAATTGGACCTTAGCTACTGAAATGAAGCGAAGTTTGATGATTGAATACTACTGTGCAAGTGCCGGGGATGATCTGCGAGGTGCTTTTCCATTAAGGACATGCATGATACCCAGTATCCTGGTTTTCATCTTTTTCTGCATATTTTGTGCATACACTCCTCAAGAAGACGGCCGCGATCGCGATGCCGAAGTGATATTGACCGAGTCTCCTCGTCGCAGGTCAAGCTGGCTGACTTCCTCCGCCAGTCTTTTCATGGCACAGCAGAGTGAACCCCAAGTCTTGGCATGTTTCCCCCATTCTCGTGCTACGACAGCTGAAGGAGTGCTGCGGCTCAGAGCCTCGCTCGCGTGGTAATAGCCTTCCAAGGCGCAGTCACAGACTGCGGCGCTGCTGAAAAGTGTTGAAGAAAATAAGAGTTCAGGCTGTCATGGACAGTGATGGCTGTAGATCAAGTTCCGAGACAGCACGGCAGCCATACGATAATTGAGACCTTGGAAATCCTCCTCTGAGCTGGTCGCTGCTGCGCATTCAGGTATCATTACCGCTATTCGCGGCGCTCTGGGCGTTCAGCCTGCTTCTTTGGCGTCGAGACACGACTTGGCATTTGCCTGAAAGAGTCGAAAGTCTGCCTAACAACTGAAGCCTGGCCCTGTTCTGTACTTCATATATCCATTTAGGGACAGATGGCATTCTCATGTGAAAACTAGGTAGTCCTCCGTACTACGAGGTAGAGGGCGGAAAAAATGGCGGCGAGTCCCGCTGGGTACCAAAACTTTTAGCGAAGACGCCTCTGCACCGCGGAATGAATACGAGCCTATTTAGGGTACCGTCCTGCTGGTAACACACGCGGAGCCCGTCGAACTCGGACGCAGATCTGAGCCCGGGCGATTCCAGTCAGTCGGGACAGAGTGGAAACACGGGAAACATAAGTAACAGCCACGGAATGCGACTATAATATGCCACGTGTGGCACTTTGAAACTTGACAAGTTGAGAATAAGAAAACAAAAATAAGAAGGAGAGAATAGTCACCGAGGAAGCTGGGGCCTGGGCCCCCAAAATACAGACCTGCTTGTAAGGCTTTTTATCCTTTTTTTTTTTTTTACGACTTCCTATTCACCGAGTCTTTTCCGATCGATCACACGACTGGTCCATGTCAGGTTATGATCATATCATGTTACTAAACGCCTTCCTAGGAAAGCACGGCACTCTGGAGTCTGGAGAGGTCCGTTCACCTCAAGCTCCACGCGTCTCTCTTGAACCCCATCACTCTTCTGATGGACAGGACACAGATTGCCATTTCCTACTAGTGAGTGGAATAAGTGTTCCGCGCAGCCTATAGCCTTGAGCGGAATTGCCAAAAAAAAAAAAAAAAAAAAAAAAAAAAAAAACGCTGGGGTATTAGAGCCCCACCGGATTGAACGGCGACCGGGTCTTGCATGGGAATTACGAGTACCGCTGCCGTCTTTTTTTTTTTTTTTTTCTTCTTCATTTTCGGGTCTCTCGAGATGATATTGCATTACGTGAAAGTGATGAAGGTTGCTGCAGAAGGACAGGACTAACAAGAGATGTACATGAACAGAAATCGATTAATAACACATCTCTACCGTGGATATGGAAATGATCTGACGGGGCAAGAGATGCACGACCGTTGAAGTCGCACCGACACCCCAATAGCCCGCCGGAGATTTTACCCGATTCTCTAAAAACCCCCGGAGATCGTTGGTTGGAAAGAGAGGGACATGGCGGCCAGACAGACAAATCCATGACTCGATCGCGACACGATCTCGAGGCGGCTCATCGCGCCTCGGCCAGGAACAAGTCCCCGACCGAGAGCTGGCATTTGTAATGGCATCATGTTTCTCTGCCCTGTTCCTGTCTTGAGATGGTGGCAAGATGGAACAAAAGCCGCATCGCCGGGGTTCTCTAGTTCTAGTGTAGTTCTCGCTCTAGACCTGTATCATATCATATTCTATATAATGTAAAGAGCGATAAGTCCGACCTGACTTGCGAATATCTCTCGTTCGTAAGTAGAAGCACAGAGATTCGGAATTCGCTCCGACGACTCTTGTCCTCGCAAATTACACCACCTCCACACTTCCCCCATATCGTCCCATTCCCAATCGCCAAGCGCCAATCTAACAAGAAAATAGTAGTACATACGAAGGAGACATTCTCCTCCCCGACTGCCTCCCACTCCCACTTTGACCTGACCCCCCAAGGCGCGGCCCGGCGCACAATCCCCATATAAACGCAGCAGAGGCAGCCCCGCTTCCACATCTACACTATCAATCGGGGATCTTCAAGAGTAAACGGCAGTCCGCATCCGCCTCATTATTCCCCAGTTTTTTTCTTCTTCCCTTTTTTTTGTGATCAATTAGTTTTATTGCTTTTTGTTATTGTCGCCTGTCGATCTTGGGATTTGCTCGGTATCTACGAGTATACTTGAAGGTGTTGGTGGTCGTTCTCGATCCGATCCTATTGTCCATGTGAACTTTGTTTTTATCCTTCGACGGCAGAGATACAATAGTCATGGCGACCAATGGGACGACAGCCTCTGAGCTGCCGGTTCTCATCATTGGATCCGGTAAGTGATTATATCCATTCCAGCCGCGAAGAACGAGATCAACAATTCTAACAGATGTACCAGGATGTTGTGGCTTGGCCATGGCCAATGGCCTCACGAGGGTATGAGATGACCAAGGATGCCCATCCATGAGACAGAAATTGACGTCGTCCTATATAGGCCGGGATCCCTTGCAAGGTCATTGAAAGAGCCAGCGAGCTGCGGAGAGAGAATGATCGCGACTGGGGCATAGCATGCCATGTAAGTGATCAACCCTTTCTCATATACACACATACACGTGAGACTGATGACGACAACAAGTGGTCGGCACCCATCCTCGCCGACCTGATGGGCCCCGAGAAGTGGTCGCGCCTCAAGTCGGTCCAGTGCGACCCCAACATGGACACGCCCGACGAGGACTCGCTCAGCGTCCTCAACGGCGCGACCGGCGAGGTCGTCAACCACCTGCAGTTCCCCAAGGTCTACCGGTTCCTGCGGTCGCGGCTGCGGGCCCTGCTGGCCGAGGGCGTCGACGTCTGCTTCGGCAAGAGGCTGGAGTCCCTCACGTACCACGAAGACGGCAGCCAAAAGTACGCGACGGCGCACTACGCCGACGGCACCTCGGAGCGCGCGCGCCTCGTCGTCGGCGCCGACGGGAGCAACTCGACGGTGCGGCGGCGCCTCGTGGGCGCCGAGGCCGCCAAGCTCAAGCAGCTGGGGCTCAACGCCATCTTCGTCAACGCGGCCTTCAGTCGGGAGCGCGCCCTGTACCTGCGGTCGTTCCACCCCATCACCAGCATCATCGCGCACCCGGACGACATGATGTCGGTGCTGCTGCTGCTGGACGCGCCCGAGCGCGACCGCCCCGAGGGCTGGCGCTTCACCTTTTACATCTCGTGGCGGAGCTCACCGGAGCAGCAGGAGGCCGAGGCGGCCGTCATGGGCGTCCGCGAGCGCCTGCGCCAGGCCAAGGAGAAATCCCAGCTGTACGCCGACCCCATCCGCAAGGCCCACGAGTGGCTGCCCGAGGACCACGACCAGGTCTACTGGACGCGCAACATGAACTGGGACCCGAGCCTGCCCGAGCACGCTTGGGACAATCACGGCGGGCTAGTGACGCTGGCTGGCGATGCAGCCCACGCCATGACTTATCGTGAGTGAAAACTCTTGTTTTCCATCATTGACTCGCAGGAAAAGCTAATCTGTACCCAGACCGCGGACAAGGGCTGAATCACGCTCTCGACGACGCTGGCAAACTTGTCAAGCTTTTGACGGGCTCGAGCGGGCGGAGCCAGAGCGAGATCATTGACATTTACGAGACCGAAATGCGCGCCCGGGCTGGCGAGGAGGTCCGCCTCAGCGAGATGAACTCGCACATGCTACACGATTGGTCGCAAGTCAAGGAAAGTCCCTTAATGACTCGTGTGCTGGCCAAGGGATCGAGCGACAACTTGCCCGCTGCGACTCAAGGCACTCCTGAAGTAACAAACTCGAGCTAGAATTATTTGTGTCATACTACATACTATGAGGAGCGAGCGATACCAGCGTTGACGTTAATATCCTATTCAATGTACATATGAACCCCCGAATAATAAAGGCCATTTTTGACGCAAATATACAATACATTCTCATCACAATCACTACATGATCCAGTACTCACGGAGTCTTGGGTACATTTCAGAGCTCATTATTAGTCTACGTCTGTCTAAAGTAACATGCCAAACGCCAATTTGCTCCCATCATGCTCCTCGCTGGCGAGGTCCACGCTTTGCTCTGACCCACAGCTTCCAATCTCTACGAGATACATACCCCTGCCAATTATACTCTTCCCTGTCGCAATCCTACTGCTTACTATATGGTGGTGGTTGGCTGTTCGGATCTGGCAGCGATCTCGCGGATGGAGAGAGCTGGTCTGCCTTCATCATCATGATGGGGAAATACTGCTGGATGAAGCTCTCCGTGTAGAAGCTGTGTTGAGAATTATGCAGCTTCTCAATATTGTGCGCCAACTCATGAGCGAGAACGACCCACCACCAAACAGCTGCTTCGATCTGCTTCTGTCCATCTGCCATGTCCCTAGCATGGAGCTGGTTAAAGTATCGAAGATTGCAAAAGATGCTGCCCTCGCTATTGAAAGCAATCGTCGTACCGGAGTCGTCGTAGAACATGTGAAGCGACTTTGGATTGACCGAGTACACTTCGCCGACGTGACGAATAAGGACAGCAAATGTGTTGATGTTTTCGTGGTTCTGCGACAGGAATTGCTGCACATCCATGTTGAGGTTTCTCATGACGAAAACCGACATGCCATTGGCAGCCTCGGCAGCGATTTGCAGATCCTGTCGGGGTATATCGTCACAGTACGTGGCCTGTTCCCTGACATCCTGAGTGACGGGTGGGCTGAACAGGGTGGATGAGCTGTAGGGTCTCGTCGAGTCCACGGCCTTCTTAAGGTTATCTTGAACACTCGACAAACCGCCCTGCTGAATAGAGCTCTTAGTCTCTCGTCCTCTCTCCTCGCTGGATTGCCCACCGCTGGACGGCCCGTCGATACTGCCACGACCCTCTTCCAAGCCCAGCCGCTTCTGAATGTTGGAAAACAGATTCCTACCCCATTGTGGAAGATCAGGGGCGGGAGCTGGTGCTCCGGGAGTTGTACGCTCCTCTGGGCTGTCAAAGGAGCCTGGCATCACCGGCATCTTTGGTCTGTCCCGTACTGGCGGTGTCGCTGGACGTTGTGGCTGATCCAATTGTCTGGTTGGCTGGGTTCGAGCCCGTTCCTGCGCCTCTTCTCGCAATCTTGCCTGTTCAGATTCCAAAGCTTTGCGCTTCTCTTCCTCGGCTATTCTGGCCTCTGCTGCCTTTGCGCGAAGAATGCGGTCAACATTGTAACCACGAGACCGCAGATCCAGTAGATCCAGTTTCAGAAAAGGCTCAAAGGATGTGTAGGCCTGCTGAGAAGGACGGTGGAGAATATGCTGGCAAATGGCACAACCGACTTGATACATGTCTGGGCGTGGCCGATCCGAAGTGACGTAGAGAATGAGGCCCTTGTTTGTCATGGCCCCAGCGGCAGACCTCTTCTCCGTGTTGGACTGCCCGTGGCCACGCAGGGTTCGACGGAGAGCCAGAGATCGGACAACCTCAACTACGAGGTTCTTCTCGAGCCAGCGGACGTCGTGCTTGATGGGATCACGAGCGTGCTTGGAGTACTCATGGATGAAGATCTTGGACCGCTCAATGACATGTTTGCGAAGCCATACCGAGCTTTCTTGGCTCTCGCTGTGCCCACCAACTCTCAAGTCATCTGTAACGAGGCTGCCAAGATTTTGCGAGCCAAGTGCGACATAGAATGCCTCGAGGGCGTCTTCTTCGGGCGCACAGAGAAGACCATCTTTGAAGAGTCGGTAGCTGATGTAGTCATCGAGAATGACGATCTGGTCAGGAGAAGCTAGCTGGTACTGTCTCACAGGCACATCTTCCTCATCAGCATCCGATGAGCCGCCTTTAGCTGAGTGTGTTTCCTTGAAGGCGAGCAGGAAGCGAGATGTTCGCATCTTTCGCCAGAGATCCTTGTCTCGTTTGAGGCTGTGGACATCCTCTGCCAATGACCTCAGCAAGTTCAAGTACTTTTCGGAGCTTTGGAATACGCTGAGCAGGCGGGCTGGCTCACCAGCTGCCATTTGGGCGATTTCCAGCTTTGTGGGTTCGGTTTTGGCTCCGAGGCTGAACAAGAATGAGTTTGCTTGTTGGCCAAAGTCAACAAAGTCAAAAATATCCCCATATGTTGCCGAACTACCCAGATAGCAGTTTCTCGGGCTAATGTGAAAAACAGAACCACTGCTAGATTTCTCTGATGTATCAGCAGGTGACCTTTTACGGACTACCGGTACTAGTGGTGTATCTTGCAGACGAGAGACAATGGTTCTGTCCAATTCGTTGACCCGCAGGGCAAAATAGCTGAAGACGGTAATGGCTGTTTGAGGCGTCTGAGGGATATTCCTGAGCAGGCGATTGACGCAATCTTGAATGGGAGGGTCTCTCTTGACACCGAATTTGGGAGCGTGTTCGTGTAAATCTCTCCTCAGAATGTTGAAGCCCAGGATTGATGCAGCTTCGTTGGTATAACAGCTACCGGGAGATACGAGGCCTCCGTCTTTTCCTTCTTTGCCTTCTAGCGGGAGGAACGCCTTTCCGCAAGACCCAATGTCGAACAAACCATATCTATTGGTGACATGATTTGACACATAGTATTGCATGGCGTGATTGCGAAGGTCTCTGTCCGGGCACGACATGAGCTCGACAAGTTCAGGAGCCGAAGGGTACGCTCTGAGACCCAACGCGGTGAGAAACTTGCCCTCTGCAGAACTCGGGCGATACAGTCCGGGCCACTGCAAAATGTTGACCCGCAGAGGTCTCAAGGCGCCGTTGGGCTCAAGCAGTTCAGAAACCTTGTAAAGCTGGCTGCTTGGTTTGGAAAACTCATGTCCTGGTGGGCCAGCTTCTGCTGGGCAGATTCGCGAATCTTTGAGCTTCTTAAGATCATCATTAGGAATGTCTGCCCGGACTGACGCCAGGTACTTGATCAACTCAACATGACTCCACTGTGCCTGGCCTTCTGATGGATTCAAAAGGCGTTGAAAGATGATTTCCAGGGCAACTGTTTTGCGAACGCCCAGAGCCGACAGGAATTTGTCTCGAAGCCCAGAACACTGTTGAGAAATGGTTGGCAGATCGTCAAAGAGCTTGACAGTAGGGAAGAAGGAGTCCATGGGCTTCCTCATTCCCAGTTTGGTGGGCATAACAGTGTTTGCCTTTAATAAAGACACCACTGTCTCCTTTGAACTTGGACTCAATCCATCCCAGCCTTTGGAAAGAACTGTCAGCACCTGTACTGCAAACTCGGGGTTTCTGGTACAATCCTCGGTTTCCGGTCGACTGGATCTCGTCTCTAGCAGGAATCGAAGCCACGGAACAATTTCCAAAGATTCCCAACCCAAAGCTCGAAGGTCGTTAAAGTTGATCTGCTTGGTGAATTCAAAGGGAATCGTCGTTGGCGGTATCGGCAAGCCGGCCGGGATCTTTTGGGGAATCACAAAGTTCTTGATGCTTCCTAGAGTGATGATTCCGCCTTGATTACTCTGATCGCCAAGCGTCGCTATCGCAGCGTCGAGAAGACGATCTTTGTCGGCGGGGCTGAGCTCATTCCGGGATGCCTTGCTGCTAGCCCACTGAAGAAACGCCACGAGTTGATCTTTGCTCATCGGATACTCTGATAGTTCTTGTCTAACATCGTCCACGGTGATTTCAGATAGTAAGTCGTAGTAGATTAGTTTCCGCACAAAGGAGATATCCTTGAGTTCTGGTGGAATGACTGGAACACCAGGAACGAATTTGGTGAGCTCCTCAGAGCCAAGACGAACTTGAGTAGTCATGCGCACGCCACGAGTGCTGTATATCTCGATATGGGCCTTCTTGTATGATGTCCAGAAAGCCTCCTCAATGTACTGGGATACTGCGGCACTGGGGGTAGATTCGCCAAAGGCGAATGAGTTCAGAATGTGCACTGCTTCTGGCATGTGCTTGGCCACCATCTCTTGGCTGACCTTTGTTCCAGGGGATCCCATTGCCCTCTGAATTTTCTTCTGAAGTTCGTCCATTTCGTTGGCAAACGCCAGCCTCGTCATGATACCAGCAGCGCGCAGCATCTCGATGTTCCAACTTCTGACCCAACGTGCGTTCAGGTCAATGGCCTCGCGCTCGACAGTGGGGATGACGGAAGGCGCAAATATATGCATGCCTGCGCCAGTCGTCTGTGTGGTCGGAAAACCAATGAAAATACGGCCGCCAGGTTTCTTGCTCGGCAGAACCGACGCAAATATGTCAATGGCTTTCGAAAGTGCGCCAGACTGTGTTGAGCTCTCAGATGCTTGTACCTCGTCGTATGAGGACGTCAGAATAGAAAGCTTGGTGACCTTTGGAGGAGGCTTCTTGGTGGCGCGCTCCAGTTCGGCAGAGAAGCTGGCCGTCACAGATGTCTTGAGACTTGCTGTAGTTACTTGGAGGAAAATGCTCGAGTTGGACAAGGCAGTGATATCTTCTGAGATGGCCTCCTGGACAGCCTTTTCTTCCTTGGCCACCTTTTTAGCCTTGGACGACGCCGTGTTGGCTGTTAATCTCGAAAAGAAACTTCTCAAGGACGGCGCTTCAGTATTGCCTATGCCGTAGGACTCGTTGGTCTTGGAAGCGGTTGGAGGCTTCCAGCCAAGCGCGCTCATGTAGGAAGCATCGATCTGGGTACTGGCCCTGTCGACTTTTTGGATCTTCATGAGACGGTCTTTGGTGGTGGTCTCAATGTCTCTGTGGAGAGTGACGTCGGCACTTGGGCTCGTCTTTTTGTGCAGAGAGAGAACCTGATAGTCATCAATCCAGAATTCCACGTGCTGCAGAGCGACAAACGTCAGACTGGTTGCGAGAAACTGGCCGACGGATAGTAGATTAGGTAGTGTGGTAGTCGAATTTCTGTAGTCGAGAACAAAGGCAGTATCGTTGGTCTTTTGGTCTTCGCCAAGTTGGAGTTTCCTCGTGAACAGAGCGTTTCCTTTCCAGTAAAAGGCCATGGCCTCGCTTCCCGAACTGATGAACGGCTCTTCGCAGTCGGCAAACACACTGTAGAATCCTACACCAAACGCACCAATCTTGGTCTCGTCCGGATTCCCCTCGGCGATTCTCTTGAGTCTTCCCCAATCGGTTTTGGTAAAGGGCTGGCCATTATTCGATACCACCAACCGCCGCAGCGTATGATGCTGAAGAACGTGCTTCAATACCTCCGACCGGTCGGGGTTCATCGGGAGGGGAACTTGGGTAGACGGCAGTGTCTCCCATTGTATCTTGACCGTCGTTGCCTGCGCATCGGCGGCGTTTTGGATGAGCTCTCGCAGTGTCGTCCACTCGCCTGAATATCTGGCAAGCACCTTGTCGATCAGTGCCCTCGTGTCTACGGTGACGGCTTCCTCGTCTTCGCCATGACTAAGGGCGGCGGCTCGAAGCTGGCCGTAATCCATGTTGGATCGCTTGCGTCGTCTTTGTCGTGTGCGGCGGGGTCCTTCTTTCGTGGTGGCAGTCTAGAGTTCTTGGTTGACCACTGTTGAAAGGCTCTCGACCGATAGATTAGGGAATCGGTTTCCCGTATGGGCGGTGTTCCGTTTACGTTTGTAAATACACCTCGACGAGGCAAAAATGTAAGCTCAGGTACTGAGGCCTTGAGGTGGCAAGCTGCAGTAGTTGCAGACAAAGCTAGAACAAGATGCCCCGAAATGCGCCCCGGGCGCTCGAAGATGGTCCGACGAGAAGATGAATGCAGATGGGACAATGCATGAAAGGGCCGAACAGGAAAAGTTTAAAAACAAAAACGAAGAAAAAGCGCTGATGATTCCGAAAAAGACAGTCTGTCTATGAAGGCATCAACATCTTTGCGTGGCTCCCCTAGCAAATGCCTTGTAAGAGGATGACGGTATGGAACGGCAACGGTTGGGCCCCAGGCGCTGAAACAATGATGATTGGACTCATTTTGGCTTTCAGGGGTCTCCCCAGGTACCTTGCCTTATCGCTAAACCCCGCCATGTCCGGCACCACATCCGCCACAGCTGTTCGCTCGGATAAGGTACTGTGCAAGTACTGGGCGCTCTCAAACAGCACTTACATTGTATTTATAGAGAATTACTATTCGGGCTACCCCCCTTGGCTATCGGGGCTATGTATATAGGTACTTACAACTCGTTTTGATCACAACTTAACCAAACCTGATCGGATTTGATTAAAAAGCTGGTGTGTATTATCTCCAAGATCGCCTGTATACGCAGACTTATTTTGTTTTTTCGAATTTAAACCTCGAAGATCGCTCGGGGCGGTTGTAAATACCTGACCGTACGTGCAAGCAGGGAAGGGCCGTATTTTCGCACCGCGGCCGGCTACGAGCATCGTACACTTTGATACTATCTGCTACGCTGCAACGTTTAGGACCCTTTTGAGCTCCGTACCGCTGCTATAATAATAAAACAAAAATGTTAAAATATTATTTCGATACATAGAATTTAAATCGCATAAGCTATAATATCATACCGGCAAAGATGGTGAAGTTGTACTCAAAACAATCCCTTATCAACATAGCCCGGATAGCCAGAGGGGGTAGCCCGAATAGTAATTCTCTATTTATAACCTAGACCTGTGATTCAACATGCCAATGAGGCCGGTGTTTGCATGGAGCACCGAGGAGGGTTCCAACATAGGTCAATATTTTACGTTCGGCTACTTGTCACGAAATCCTGCATCAACAACATTACCGAGGTCATGGATTTACGTTTTGCGAACTGCAGTTTGTCCATTCCAATTTATACACATGGTATCCGTAGACGGAAGTCCTATCTGCATTATAAAAGAGGTCATTCTTGTCATGTGAAGCAATCACGGCAGAGGACTTTTACCCCTTCTTCGATCATCAGTGCTTCGGCTCCGCCGCCTGTCCCTCGAGTGTGGTCGACGCCGCTCCTCCCTACGAGGACCCTCAGGTCTTGGGCTCCGGGAGCGATCTCTTCTGGAGCTGTGATATGATCTGTCGTGACCGCGCTCTCGACTCGTATTTCTTCTCCGCTCGTGGTCGTCCCTCCGACGATCATCATCGTACCGCCGAGGCTGTCGCCTGTCATGGCCTCGCTCTTCACTGGGAGCTCGTCGACTGACAGCGCCACGCTCATCTCTCGTCCTGCGACTGTCATCTTCCCTTCTTCTTGGTGATCTGTCGGATCGATGGTGCCTGCTGCGGCTATGACTCCTGTGTCTCCTCCGGTGCCGTCTTTCCGAGTCCTCATGCCGTTTGTGTCTCCTGCGATCCGGCGCATCTTCCTGTTTGGCGTCGCTGTTCGCCACTTCCTGTGGTCCAATGCGCGGCTTTGCTATTTCCACAGAATTGGCGCCAGTCTGATCTCTTTGTTTGACCGGCAATCCTAAAGCGCGTGCGAGGGCGTCTTCTTCGGCCTCCTTGACCCTCTTGATCTCCTCGCGTCGCTCCCTGGCAGCCCTCTCTTCTGGGGTTTCGTCCGACGGGCCGTCGTCTGCGTCCTTGTTCTTTGCATACCATTCGAGGTCGCGGCCCTGTTGCCATCGGCCCACGGGTGCCTTCAAGCTATGTCCCAGATAGTTCTCGCGATGTGCCGAGCTTGCAACCTCGTCCCAGCTAAAGTTGACGCCGCCGCGGGAGCCCGACTTGCGGATACTGGAAACGAGATCCATTTTGCTCGCAATGAGGGTGACGACGACTATTCGGAGCTGATGCAGTAATTTATGGTGTAGCTTAATCTCCTGAAGCGGCGTAGATATGGATGTGTTGATGAGTGTCGAAGTGATGTTGTAAATGGTTGTAACAAGATTGATACCTTTGCGACTTGCTTGCGCGGGAGCTAATGTCAAGTTAACCTGAACAGGCGCTATCGTTATCGCTTGGAGCACTTTGGCGCGGACGCATCTGTCAAAGCCTAAAGACCCAAGCTTGAGCTTGTCCCAGCGCCCCCACCAGCCGCAGCGATCGATCCTCGAACTTGCAGGGTTGTTGTTACGTCCAAACTCGCCAGCCAAAGTTCACTGGAAAGCTATCCTTCACTTTAACCATTTGAATTCCTCACTGCTAGTCCGCGCAGCACCACAACCCGTCGCGGCCACAACCAAGCTTGACCCTCTACTCCCTACGCAGCCAGCTACTCGACAGCAAGATGGGGTCGACAGACGTTCCGTTGGACGAGATCCAATGGCATCATCCCCATCTCGCCGAAACGATGCAGGGCATCCACAGCAACAGCGTACTCTTCTACTTTGCCGAGTCGCCCTTCTTCGACAAGACCTCGAACAATGCCGTCATTGCCAACCAGGCCATGTTCAACCCCGCCATGTACCAGTACATCCAGACGCGCGAGGCTTTCGAGGGCCGCCTCAAGACCATGAGCGGCGTCGAGTTCATTGTCGCGGAGCAGCCCGCGCAGATGGCTCCTGGTACCGGCACTGGCGTCTGGGTCATCCGCAAGCAGACGCGGCGGAAGCGCCCCAGCGAGGAAGATGAGATCATTGTTCATTCCAGCTACTACGTCGTTGGCTACAACATCTACATGGCCCCGACCCTGGCCGACATCCTCAGCTTTCGCATGGCCACCATTACCAATTCGCTGCGCAAGTGCTTCCCTGCTGCGGACGCAGCGAGGACGTGGTCGCCCGCCCAGGGACATGCTTACCGGCCGCAGCCGGCGCTCACGAACCCTCGAGAACGGCAACTTTCGGCTTCCAAGGAAGCAACGCCCCTGCCAGACAGCCAAGCGAGCAAGCCGTCCGAGACAAAGAAGCCCGCGCAGTCTTCAGTACTGGACGCGCGACTGGCCGACCACTCCTTTGCCATTCAAATGCAATACGGTGGCGAGTACATGGACGATAACCCCATTACGGGCCAGCCGGGAAATTTCCATCTCTCCTCGACAGGTCGCAAGGAGAAGCCACGTGCACCTACGCTGAACCCTCTGACCACCAACCTGAAGAACCCGATCTCGACCAAAGCGGGAGACAAGAAAGACGGGGCCAAGGAGGCCAAGACGCCGAAAACACCAAACAGCGGTATTTCGAAGCCGAAGCGGAAGAAGACCAAGACGGGACTTACACCCGGAGCTACGCCTTCATAGGAGAAGGAGGGTCCGGGTCAGAAGACACCGACGGAGAAGAAAAAGAAGAAGAAGACACCGAAGAAGAACCAAACCCCGAAGACGCCGGCGGCGGCGAAACTCCAAGCGGCTCTTTTCTCGTGAAAATTGTTTACTGGTCAAGCACCACGACTTTATATTATTATAAATTTGCATATGGCAGGGCGTTGATGGCCCCAATCAGTTTGGGCGGGACAAAAAGCATTTGATACCCCTGGGACACTGGCGGGGCATAGATATATAAGATATGAATATGCACTGATTTCAGCATGAAGACAGCGTTTTTTCCCAAATCTGATATCATTCAAAATGCCTCTCGAGAGGCCGGTGTCTATCTATAAATCTTGACGAAATTTTGTACTCCTCGAAATGACGCGTTTGATGCGTCCTAGACATTACTGCGCAACCCATCCCTTACCAGGGACCTTTTTCTGTATCACCTTCTTGACCGGGAGCGGCCAGCCCTGGCCGCCAGAGCCCTCGGCCCGGAGGTACGGCACGACAAAGGTCTCCCGCACATTGGGATCGCTGGTCTTGCCCTCCTTGATCGGCTTGCCGTACGTCAGCAGCGGGGTGCCCTTGGCCAGGGCGGCGAGCTGCGCGCCCGTGACGTTGGTGAGCGCGATCATGCGCGTCCTGGGCGCGCGGGCGGCGTCCGCGCCCGGCGACGCCCGCTGCAGGTGCGAGTACACGACGTACTCGGGGCACTCCTGGGGGCTGCGGTGCGCCAGCGACGACGCCGGGTGGATGTACACGCACCGGCCGAGGTCGTCGGCGGGCGCCGCGTCGATCGGGTGCAGCGGCACGTACGGCACGTCGATGGCGCGCCGCGGCTTGCGGCCCAGCTCGGGCGGGCTGGGCGCCAGGTCGCCGCGGATGGCCACCTGGTCGATGAAGCCGGCCGCGACCATCTGCTTCAGCGCCGTGATCTGCTTGGCCGAGGGCCGGTCGAGCTTGTCCTGGTACGTCAGGTTGGCGAAGGCGGGGATGTCCTTTTGCAGGAGGCTGGTGATTTGTTTCCGCAGCTTCTGCGTCTCCTGGAGGGCCTTGAACCGCACAAAGTGGTTCTCGCACCACTGCTCGCTGGGGTCGTGCGCGAACTCGCCCACGACTTGCAGCAGCTTGATGGCGTCGGACGCGTCGTCGAGGGAGCGGAAGTTTTGGTGGATCCTGTTGTACTTTTGTCTCGCGCGCGCTGCCTGCGTCTCTGCTATCACGTCTTCGTTTGTGCGGAACGTGCCCTCTTCCCGGTCGGATATCGTGGGGATGGCGACGGCCTCGGGGATAAATATTTCTTGGACGGAAAGGCCGGCGACAAGAGCGACAGTGTAGGGCATGCAGTCATGGAGATGTCCAATGAGCAGGATGCGGGCGAATCGTGGCGGTAGGGGGAACTTGGCCATGGTGGTACCAATGTCTGTTGCCTGACCTTCCGGCGTGATGGCTGACAGATATGTCAATAGTCTCTCGGCCTTGGCCAGGCTCAGCCTGTTGGGCGGCGTTGGGAATGGGAAATTGATGACGTGTTGAAGTCTCATGGCTTTCAGCTGCAGCACGATACCCTCGATGGGCATCTTCAACAGCTCCGGGTCTGCAAACTCGACGAAGTCTCTCTCATACACGGCCGACGAGTAGAGGCGATAGCAGTGACCGGGTCCCGTTCGACCAGCACGACCAGATCTTTGGTTTGCGCTGGCCTTGCTGATCCAACCAATCTCGTAACTTTGCACGCCGCTTTCCTTGTCGAATCGTCGTTCCTTTGCTCGCCCGCAGTCAAACACATAGCGCGTGCCTGGAATGGTCAAACTCGTTTCAGCGACGTTGGTGGCCAAGACGATTTGTCGGGATCCTTCTGGAGGAGGCTCAAAAACTCGCATCTGTTCACGCGTGGGCAGTAGCGAGTACAGAGGAAGAACGTGCATCTTCAAAGGCCCGGTTCCTCCCTCCTCGTCGGGTATGTCAAACTCCTTGTCTTCCTCGTCGTCTTCGTCCTCGTCGATGAAATTGAGCTCATCAAAATCATCCTGTGTCGTGTCGTTTGTCTGGCCAAACTCGATATCCTCCACTTCCAAGGGCGCGTCGTTGGCGGACATTCGGACTTTGGGCAATGCTGCCGAGGTCCAGCCCCCAGAAGCCTGTTTCAGCTTTTTGCTCAGCCGTGAAATTTCATCGTGTCCCGTCAAGAACACAAGCATACCGCCTGGTGGAAGTTTCTTGTGGCCCCTGCTTATCTTCTTGAACACTTCGTCCACGTAGTCATGCTTGGTCTGGCGCGCAAAATGGATAGTCACCGGGAACTGTCTTCCCTCGACGTCCAGCACAGGAGGTGGCGTCGGAAACAAGGTCGGGTTCTTGGTGAGGTCGTCTATCCTCAGTGTTGCAGACATGATGATGAGCTTCAATGGCTTCACGCTCGGATCCTCATCTGCCAGCTCCTGACGCAATTTCACGACGCGGCTGAGCATACCAATAAGGATATCCGTATTGACACTTCTCTCGTGAGCCTCGTCAATGATGACGGCAGAGTACTTGCGCAAGGCAATATCACTTGAAACCTCACGCAGAAGCACACCATCTGTCATGAACTTGATGGCCGTCTTCTCATCAGCTGTGCCCTCGAATCGTATCTGATATGCCACCTTCTCCGAGTGGTTGCCCAACTCCTGTCCTACTCGCTTCGACATACTGACAGCCGCGACCTTTCTCGGCTGGGTAACTCCAATCAAACCAGGTGTCGGCGAATCAGGTGATCCGTAACCAGCCTCGAAGAGAAACTGTGGCACTTGTGTCGTCTTTCCGGAACCAGTCGAACCACAAATGACAACAATATTGTTGTTGTGGATGGCTTCCATGATTTTCTGCTCCTCTGCCACAACCGGCAGCTTCATCCTTGCTTCTTGAATGTCCGTCAACCGAGTCACAGGCACACTGTAAACTTTCCGAGCGACGTTTGACGTTGGCTGTAATTCCATGGGCAACGGATCCTGTTCCATAGGTCTGGGTTCGAAATTCTCTGGTTTTGGCAGGTCCAACAATGCAGCATTTGACTCGACTGGATCATACCCAAGAGCCTGATTTCTTTGCTGGTGAGCCCATGCTTTGAAAGCTGAAGAGCGCTGTTTCGTGTTTTCCGGTGCCTCGTCTGAATCCTCGTCACTTTCGGCGTCCGACATGTCTTCATCTTCCGATCCCGAGTCGGACTCTGAAGAATCTTCCATGTCCTCTGCGTCATTCGAAGCGTCTTCGTCGGAAACTTCATCTCCGCTGAGTCCGTTCCATTCGTCGTCTTCCGAGTCTGATTCAGATTCGCTCTCAGGCTCTGGTTCGGGCCGTTTTGGTGCAGACAGTTTGGATTTGACACCGCCACGCTTCTGACGCTTCTGAATCACAGGGCGACCGTCCTCGCCAAGGTCCAGCGGACGCTTCAAGCCTGAACCTGCCTGCACTGGTGCCTGTACCGCGGGTGCGCGTGGAACGATAGGTTCACTTGCGACGATAGCTGCAGGCTTGAGTTCTTCGGCCTCTTCTTCTTCTTCCGCAGGCTTGGCGATCTCGACCTTCTTTTCCTTGCGCTTAGGTGCCACTGGCTGAACAGTAGCCCGCATGGGCGTTGGTACGTCGCCCTCGTCATCAGAGCTGTCCCTCTGCTCGAAAAGCTCGTCGTCATCATCGCCGCGCAGACCGGCCTTGTGCTCCTGCAGAGCTCTTTTCAAGGCCTGCTTCTTGGTCTCCTTGCCTTGACCCAAGGTGCGCGTGCTGTAGAAGAGGCTGGTGTCGACATTTTGGTTGGCCAGCTGGGCCAGAAGCCTCTTATTTTCGTCGTTTTGCAGCTTGTTGTCGATGTATTTTTCAAGTCTCTTGGCCTTCTTGCTGCTGACTTTGACGCCCTGGTCCTTCAACTCTTCGCGCATCTTCTTGGCCTCGGCATCCTTTTTGTTTGGGATGATCTCCAGCGCATTGCTGTCGGCCACGGGGGCTTCCGCACCATCACCCTGGTTTTCTCCGTTGGCCTTTTGTCGGGCGAGCACCTTGTGCTTCCTCTGCCGAGGGACGAATTTCTTGACCATCTTGTCGGCTGGGATTTGGAGCCTAGAGATGCGACAATGTGCAGCACTCTTTTCCAATGCGCTTGGCTCAGAATTGTTCAAATTGAGTGCGCAAATTTATATGCAGCAGGTACTCATGTTTGGACACCAGAAAATGAAAAAGCCAAGACTGCTCTGCCGTTCACCAAATGATGGATGAAGTATGAATGATCCAGAGTACTCTCATAGAGTATGCGATTTTGAAAAATTTGACCGCCCGGCAGAAAAGCCCCACGGTGCTGAAGAGCTAAACCCGACAGTGGGGCAAGGTGCATCATCCTGGGCGTGGGCGTGCATGACCCCACTAAACTCTCAGTGGGCGAGGGGCTGCTCCGTTTCTAAGCTCGCCGACGAGTGAGTTGCATATAAACTGACCAACACTAAAGATCTTCACGACTTGTCATTGCCAGCAATAGTCTTCTTTGCGTTCCGGACAGAGGAAATATATCCAATTCAGATCCCCTCTTAAAGTAAAATTACATCGGTCTTCGGTATTCCAGTTGCCGTGTTTTCTCGATTGCGCAACACAAAACACAAAGACACAAAAGCCACTGAAGCCACATCATTGCTCCCGAAAAGATGGATGACACTGGTATCCGGGAGGACGCTTTTCCTGCGCCCGCCCAGCAAGCACTGGGTCAAGTCGATGGCGTGGAGACACAAGCCACGTCGACTTTCTTCTCGGACAAGATCATGGTGACCTTGTCACAGGAAGGCCGTCTATCCCAGTGGGTAAGTGCTTCCCGACAGCCTGGCGTGTCTTGTGTTTGCTCTCGCATGGCTAAGCCGTGAATTCTAGATACAAGTTTCCCTGTCTGCGCCATCGGCTGCCAGTGTAGATATGGCTCTGCCCGACACCAGCTTGCTCCCGCTCCCGCATCTCACGCCCAAGACGCTGCTGGGCGGTGGAGGCGAGGAGAGGGAGTCGTCCGGCCAGCTGTTCGCCGTCCAGATTGCCAGTCACATTGTCAGAAGGAATCCCGAGGAGAAGCGTATGCTCATCGTCGGTCTCGGCTTGACTAAGCCCAAGCCGGATAGGGAGTCTTTCTTTGATGTTATCGAGCTTGTTCAGCAGATCCTCTGAGCGAGGCAATCGTGTAGAACAGTGCAGCAGACATCCCGACTCGATCCAGTCAACCGACGAGCACATTAGCTTCAGCGCTAGAACGCTCAAGAGGCTTGCCTATCGGCCACTGCAATTCACTTGGACACGTCGACGATTCTTCCCATCATAGACAAGGGCTTCGCAAAACACTCGAGCAGAAAGGTATATTCAGCTGACAGGTGTGGCTTGATATATCTCATATATTGAGTGCTCATAACAAACGCTCACGTCCCACGCCAAACAGGCGCAATTAATCAAATATGGAAACCCTATCGAAGGATCAAGGAACAGTGGCATGAGAGGACAAACACAACCATGACCCTGAGCATGTCTAGGGTTATGGCAGCGCAGGGTTCATAAGAGTGGAGCAAGTTTTATGACGCCTGAGCTTGAACGACCACAGCACTGGGGGCCAACGAAGCTGCCGACGCCTGTTTCTTATCAAAAGACTTCCTTTCGAGCTCGAATCGCATCTGGCACCCTAACATAATGGATTTAAAATCAACACGGGATGGTCATACAATGTATCATACTTACAATCTCCGCATGATATTGGCTTATACCTTGCCGGATTTGTTTCGGATACGCAACTAGGGATTACGCTCTCGACGCAGTTGAAGTTGAGGCCTTTATTGTATACTTTAGTCAAATTCCTCGCGGCTTTGGACGAGATGTGGCCCTCACCAAAGAAGAACGGCATCGAGACGCGCTCCAGTATCGACTCGTTTGTCACTCGGTGAACCGTCGACTTGTACGTGTCATTGGACAGGCGCATCATGTAGTCGCCAATGTTGACGACAATCGTGTCTTCAATGGGCGGGGCCTGTTGATCATCAGCTGCAACCTTTCTTGTGACATCTCACCCCCGTGTACATACCTTGATCCATTGGCCCTCCTTGGTCAGCACCTGCAAGCCACCAATTGTATCCTGCCACAAGAGAGTAAAGAGCTGCAGGTCGGTGTGACTTCCGAGCCCGACAAAGTTTCCCTCGACTTCCTGTTGGCTCCGCGGGCGGTAGTAATTGAACACAAAGTCCGCACCCGGGAACGTGACCTTGTCGTCCCAGTAGTCCTCCGCCAAATCGAGCGAAAGCGCAAACGACCGGACCAGCTTCCTCGCGAGCCGCAGGCATCCGGCCCAGTACGCCACGCAGTCCGTCTTGAAGTCGGGGATGTGTGATGTGCCCTCCCAGACAAAGTCCTCGCCTCTCAACCACGGTCTCACCTCCGCCGGAACCTCCGACACGTCCGTCGGGTGGTCGGGATCCAGCTCGGGAGAGTACCGGAAGGAGAAGCTCTCTCTGATGTCGACGCTCTCGCCAGGGGATACGTTGGTGGTAGCTGCGCCCGAGTAGCCATTGAAATACTTGCTGTGCTTTTTGGAAGATAACAGCTCCTTCTGCTCCGGCGACTGTCTCATGAAACTGAGTCCTTGTTGCTTTGCTTTAGATATGACCTCTCGCGGGATGCCGTGATTCTTGATGTAGAAGAAGCCCGTATTTGCGGCAGCCAATCTGACTGCCTGGGCAACGTCATTCCTTTTGCTGGCATCGGGGGAGCAGAGATTCTCCAGATCAACGACGGGTATCTCGTCTGAGGTACAGTTTCGAGGAGGAGCGAGGAGGACATCACGATAGACTGGCCCTAGAGCAGTTCGAAGCTCAAGCTTGGTGGTGGCCATTTCGAAACTTGATTGGAGCGAAGTTTTGGGGGTTACGAAGATTGTCAACAGGAAATTTGTAGGAAAGAAGGCGCGAAAAAATCGATGACCGTACGAGCTTCTGGGAGATGTACAAAGTTTATGACTATTAAGAGTCTAGCATATGGATCGAATTAAAATACGGTCATCAAGCTGTTGTACATATTATCATCGGATCTGTAGGTACAACAACGGGTGTCTCCCGATAGCGGTACGCTTTGTGTGATCGTCTCACGAGGCCGTCGTACATCGGTGGGACTAAAGATCGTGGTATCCGTCGGTCGCCGGTGGCTTTTTGCCATTCACAATGACTGGCCCTTCATCTGATGATGCGCTACTATAGCATAAACTTGTGTAGTGGTAATCGTCTGAGTAGTGTTTATGACCCTGAATCGATGTTTACCTCTTTATACAGGCAACGAGCTTCACGCCGAGTTTTTGGGACTTCGCTCCGACTTTAACGAAGAAAAGAGCTCTTCCCGTCTCCTGCCAGCGTCGGTGAGTAGCAGTCTTAGATACCAGGCGTGTCATGTCATGGTTGAAACCACAAGTTTCGATGTTGTCGGTAATGTGCTGAGGCAAATCTAGGTGATCGGCGATTGGGTGCAGGATTTGGCGATAGATTCATTGACAATCCCGAACGACGTGGGCATCCATTTTTCTGCGGTTGCGCTCTGCTCTCAGATATTTGATCGGAATGCGGATGGTATCGTCCCGCATCGCCGGATTCTGCTCCTGATCAATCATTCCCTTGAAACCCATTTGCTGGTGCAAGTGGAGGGTGAAGACAAACCCGGGCGGTGTCGGGGCTATCTCGCTGTCATCGATAGCGATCTCGCTGCCTTGGATGCTGTCATCGGCGCTGGTCGCCGCGGCACGCTGACCTTCAGCAGATCTCTGGCCTCGGGATAGTTTGGATGATTGTCCTCTGAAAATCAGTCTTATACGGAGACTTTCGGCCACGAGCTATTTGACCGCAAGATTTCATAGGATTATGCCATTATAATTACATATCTGTTGAGGCATACCATCTAGGGCTGAGCCAAACCACAGCCTCGTCGCCGGTAATAGTTTTTGAACACTGCGAAATCTATCTGAGCCATACTGAAACATCATACCTGCGTCTAAGTCTCAATCAACCGGTGTTCTCACCGAGACTCCCAGCTTTTCCACTCCTCCATACGGCCGAATCGCTTGATACACTTTGGCCGTGTATCTCAAGCCATATTACGATTGAACCTTGAATCGTTACGGTCCAGAATCTCATGCGACAGCTCACGCATGCCATGGGGCTCTGAAAGCTCCGTCCAGCCGTCTTGAGGATGACTTGCCATGCTTGTTGCCTGCGACCCCGGCCAGCGGCTGTTCTGAGATTGGTACCTCTGAGAGTCGTAGTACGGCTTCTCCTTTTTTCTAAAGAAGGCCGCATCGAACAAGTGAGGCACGTACGGCGCACCGGCAATCATGAACCCCGCCGTGGCTTCGAGAGCGCTGTGTTGGCGATAGTCAGCAGTAATTCTGGAGCAAATTCATTCGTCAGGGGTCGGAAAAGACCTACGCCCAGAGGGCCACCGGCATGATGGCCCATGTTTGGTCCTCGGTGAAGAACAACTTGATACTATACCCGAGTCGCGTAATTGCCGCAACGATGCCACTAGTAATATTGTCAGCACGCTGAAGTTTTCGTGCAATGCCGACCGCGCGGATAAGTCCGAGGGGAAAGCATCATACAAGATGGCGAGAGCAAACACCGACGCAGCCCTGATTTTCTTCTTGAGCGGCAGTCTCAGTCTCCATATGGCGACCATCGGCACGATCAAGATGGCGACATCGGAAGCCGCGTTCAACGAGCTCGAGGCCGCCGTGCCGACGAACTCGTTGAAGCACGTCCCCTCGATCCACGGGTGCCAGATCTTTTCCTGTGGCGTACAGCGAAACGCGATGGCGAGGGCCATGCCGAGAAACAAGCCGGCGTTCAGCAGTATCATGATGTTGATCCAGATTCGAAAGGGACTCCAGCGGTCGTGGGAGAGGAATATGGTCTTTATTTGCTGGAGCAGGGCGTATTTGATGGCTAGCATGACCACACAGTAGATGATCTGGCTAATGTTTCCGTACTGCCATCGAAATCATTAGGGTGTTCCATGATTCTATAGCGACGTGATCGGGGCTCTTACGAACAGGTTCAAGAATAATTCGGTTAGGGTGACATTCCACTAAGATATACAGATCAGTCGGACGTTCGAAGTCAGAGCAATAAAGCAAGGCAGCTCACCTGGTGCGTGCCACCTCCGCCGTGCATGCAAACCAGTATTATTATGGCGCTCCATGCGATGTAGCATGCCTATGGTTCAGTAAGCTCTTTTCGAATCCAGACATGGGTGGGACATAATTTCGTACAATCGCGAAGATGAGGACAACTTAGTGCTGCTGTTAGAATGGGTCCTTCCCAGTAGAATCTTGCAAGATACGTACAGTCTTCATGATTGAACATGTTTATTTTGTATCGAACAAGCAGGCGTACAAGGACAGAGATGACCGACACTGCTAATGTGAGGGACGTGATTGCGATTCCTGTGTTCTTCATAGTGGTCGGGTTGATGAAGTTTGATTTAGTACCCTCCGGGGGTTTCATCCCCGGAGTCGTGTCGAAATCTATCCCGCTGAAATCCATCCCGTGCTCCAGGATATTCTATACGATTAAGAACGGGTTATTACGAAAATTTATGGATGAAGTGTTTTGAGCCGGGTGAGATTGTTAGGAAAATGAGGCCGGATTCCGAGGTGAGCGGGGGAAAAACAGTGCTGCAACGCAGGATATAAGGCTGGGTGAGATGACTGTGCCTAGAAGGATTCGTGTCTCAACTCGCCGCCGCGGCGCATGCATCGTTAGTCCTATAAAGTCGTACAAAATCCTGTGCGAAAAGGATTTTAGATGGCGGATGACATGCATTATATTGCCAGGGGAATACTGTTCAGCTAAAATCCCCCTGAGAGTAGAACGCTCTTGGTAGTTTAGTCTGATAGACCTCCGATGCAACGCAGTCCTAGATCGTGGGAAGAACTCTTCATTCACCAAAATACTGTTTAGTTTTCATCGGGCTCGAGTCAGGATCGACTGTCTGATTGCACCAATCGTGGCCGTATGATATTCTATCAAACAAGTTCTACTTGTAAAGTTATATGATCTCTCGCAATTGTTTCAGCGGTGACTGATAACGCATCCATTTCTCGTGTTCTTCTGCCTTCTTGAGGCCAAGGCTGATCCAAGACAAGGTTCGGATTCAGCGAAAGTAGATATGGACGGGACGACCAAGTTCCACGACTTAAAGTGCGTATTGAAGCATTTAAGTAACAAAAACCACTTTCGCGATAAGAAACGGTAGCTATGGTCGCAAATATGGCAACAGTGACTTCGGCTGCGATCCACTCGAATCACAATTCACCGTTCATTTTGCCAATTTTCGCCACGATATTTTTTGAAATGACTTATTTAGTGGAAAGCGTGAGATCTACGCTGACTATGCGTACTTGTCTTGAGACAAATCGATTCGTACACAACTTCCGAGTCATCATACATAAAAATTGTTGAAGTTTCAAGGATTCCGAGGTTCTATGCATGCATCTGAAATCTGATTAAGTTTGGCTGACATCAAGGAGCGTGAATATGCAGCAGTCGTCACGCGGTTTGTCTACCGAGAATGGCCTGGGGTATTCGACCAGCAATTTCTGGAAGCCCAGTATGCATTAGTTACACCGTAATGGTTGGGTCCTAGATGCCCAAATTCATGTTTCTCGGTTGATCGACATCGAACGAAACACAGAGAACCTTTGTGTTCCAAACAAATTGCTTCCGTGCTATGCATACGGGTGATCGACCTCTCGCAGCGCGTGGTAATCCAATCAGAAATATTACTATTGACTTATGCTTGGAAGCGAGCCTGATATCGCGATACATACCCACTAATTCTTCGCGAGCAGAGAAGTGCATGCGTCTAAGCACTGACACGTCATCTCAGCTTTGGATGGTGCCTGTGGATAAACATGGCATTAGTCCCAATTTCTCGACAGGTCGTGAGAATCTATTATAATCTCAGTGTATCCCTGAGCTTTTATACTGCAAGAAAAGAATTCATCAATTCACGGGTCATCATACAAATCATGCCAGATCATGGAGCCTTCATTTCATCGTGATTCAAGAAAATTGCCCGACGCCGTCATTAGGCTTCGACGAATCCAACAACAATACCTCGAAACTTTGGAGGAGGTATTCGGACAGCCAGGAATTGCCCCTGCTCAAGATGAGCCTGTTGTTCAAAATGAACCCAAGTCCACGGATGAAAAATACGCAGAAGCTCTCAAACCCTATGCTGAATTCTCTTCACAGAGAGTCAAAGACTTTCCCGGAGGTATCTATGGACGCATCGAGTCTGGCAGTATTCAGGACTCCTTCACTCCCAACGATCCAAGCGCGCCATCACCTCGGAATGGCTCTGGAAGTTACAGGCCCACTGCTGGGGACAATTGGGTCTATTGTACGTGTACGATCGGATTTCAAACGTTGTTCTGTGTCACTAAACCACAAGAAGTACTCCAAAACCACAATGAAGATCCATATTTCAACAGAGGGAGCTGTTTGCCAACTTACGTTCCTATCTGGGATCTACGTATACCGCTTGAACAGCCTGCGTCGAACGCGTCAAGATCCGACCAAACAGATGCTAATTCGATTTATCGCATTCATGTGGATGATGTCGAAAAGAAATATGAAATTCGAGTCACACTCAAGGATTTCATGTCTGAAGTCCAATGGGAATATTCGGACAGCATTCTCGGCGGCTCGTATATTGAAGTGCCATATTCATTCACACCTTTGCAGAGACGAGAAACGCCCCATGTGATACTTAGTTCGTCTGCAATGCTAGGGCCCTCGCCTGTGGATTGGAAGTATGTACATTCTCAAATTCAGGGTCTTCACGCCGTGCCGCCTGACTCTAGAATTCCCCTCGCCTTTGACACTGGAAGACTGCGTCAATTGGAGTCCACGATGGAGGGTTTCCTTCAAGAATTGAAATTTCGATTGGAGACACTGAAAAGAGTCGACGGAAATTTTATGGTCATGGATATCGATTACAATAACCGATGCGTGGTCTACCCGAGTGACCCTTCCACCGAAAATCCAGAGGCTCTCGGCGACGACCATCTTCAAAACGCCACGTCCACCGAGCACAACATGCGGGTGGTGAGAAATGATTTCGACTGCACGGTGTCACAAGCATTTCCTCCGTACTTGCGAGCTGTATTGCCTGCACTCTTGGCTGAGCTTCGAGGTTTCCAGGTGCCCCCTACTCGTATACCACTGGTAGCACTGGAGCACTGGATTTCAAACAGAGAACCTTCCAGGCTGTCAAGGGATGCGGCAGACAAGAAGACCAAGATACCCGCCTTTGCACGTCCTTGGTGCCGCATCATTTCCTTCGTGAGGTTTGCGGAAACCATACAGTCAGACCTTGGTTCCGTCAGTTTAAATGCCCATTTGGACACCTTCTTTGATTTCCAACAGATGAACTACCGACTCGCAACGCTCATTCATAAAATGTTTGAGGCCCACGTCTTCTGTCGGCCGTACAAGGTTTTTCGCGACAATCCTTCATCAATCTGGAGAGCATTTCATATAGTCTGGCATCAGATTAGCTATGAAGGTGAAGCGCGAGGAGGGAGGCCTCTCAATGACAGGTATGATCGGTTCTATCTGAACGAGAACTTCTCAATCAAACAACATGCCTTCACTACCGCCCACGTCCCTCATCTAGCATTTGACGTCGACAAAGACAAGCCTTTTGTCCGTCCCGTGCTTGAAGACCAACAATATTGGACGATACTGCTGCTTTCTACTCATGCAAATGCGGTCCCGCTGCACGGGAGCCTTGTCATGCGGTCTCTGATCATCTTGGACATCATAACAACTGCACTGAAATTGGCTGCAGACTCTTGGGACGACATATGGACTCAGATGAAGGCGGTTCTTGATGACCGGATACCCATCTCCGACCCGACTGCGCATGATCAACTCTTGTTCGACGACAGCCAATACTCACGCTCACGACAGTACTTCTGGGCTATCAATGCCCTGGGAGTGTTTCAAGATCAGATCGATGATGCCATATCTCAGTGGCACTCTTTCTGGGAAGAAAAAGAAGACATCTTGCGGCAACTATGGAACATTGAGTACAGCGAGCTCGAAAAAGGCCAAATTCGTGGTGTGCATATCGATCACTATACTGCTAGGATCGAATATGAAGTCAGCAGACTCGATGTTCACAGTGAACAATTCAAAGCCATGAGACAGCGAACACTCTTGCTCAGAGACGGGGTGAGTAGCCAAGCTTCCGGTGCCCTTGTTCCGAGTGGTACTAACGATGGTTGGCAGCTATTCAACGCAAGCAGTGTTATAGAAAGCCGGGTAGCGACACAGCTTTCCGAGAACGTCAGATTGCTCACCTTCGTTAGCATCTTCTTCCTTCCGCTCAGTTTCTGTCTTGCCATTTGGAGCATCAACGAGAGCTACGCAGTAAAATCACTGATCGTCACGGCAATTTCGGTGGCTGCCGCCACATACCTTATCGTTGCCAATCTGGACAACAGCGCACGATTACTGAGGCACGGTTACAAGAAGTCAATCAGAAATCAGGCAGTCCAACACATGACCGCTCATGAAGACAGGATTTGGAGAGATAGAGCTCGACAATTCAGGAGCTTTCGGCCCGAGCGAACACCACTTGAGCCTTCGGAATGGCTGATTCTTTCCTTTTCTATACTGGCCATGCTTCCTGTTAAATGGAAACGCGATACTCTTTGGAGAGTTCGGGACTGGTACGATTGGTCGCATGAAAGACTTTCGAGATGGGGCTTGGAAAAAGGTGTCAGCAACCCTGATCAAGATTGGTCATAGAGATGAAGTTGTACGAATGAAGGGGGCCCATGGAAAAATGCGCCAGAAGAATTGCGACAATTAAGTACTTGACAGCGAATGGCGCCGTGGCATTGAAATTAGAGATGCCAAATAAGGGGGTTGTTCTCTTTTTAAATCTCACTATGTTCCGCAAGTGGCTTCTCCGCTTTAGTCGCATTATGCAAACTGACTTATGACATGTTAATGGCCGTTTCAAGCAGTAAAATGTTGCCGGATTTGTTTATACACGACGAGATGCGGGGAAAGAACTCATGCGTCAAGACGTAAACTCTGTCAACGTCACACATGATTTGGAGTTGAACATGATTCGCAAATGACAAATAGAGGACCTCGGTATAGAATAACCGTGAGAAAGTGTATAAATCTCCAACATTCATGCGGGGCTCACTCATATACCAAACGTCGGGCTTGACAACTTTGAAATCAGAACTCTATTATAAGCACTTACAAAAACCCGACTGTCTACTTTTCTTTTGATGCCACTACTAGCAAAGATCAAGAACCAAGACGTCATGGCCGCCGAGATCAAGCACAACAAGAACGGCATCCCGGAATTTGACGATCTTCCGTTGGGGAAGACGGATCCGCGCCGCTCCGCCTGGGGCCTATACGGCGACAAGGACGAGCTGGGCTTCCTGAACCGGCTGACGGACGAGCGCGTCGCCGCGGCCGCCAAGTCAGAGATCCAGACGGGCCGCCGGTACATTCCCCCTCTTGATAACCTCAGACCCCAAGTACCGAACTGACGTCTTGACCTAGAATCTCCCTCAACTGGCCGCTCGACGCGCAGGCCGCCGACGGAGGCAGCGCCTTCTTCGGCCGGGGCGCGTTCCACCAGCAGCTGCTGACCAAGGCGCCGTTCACGGGCAACGACGACGTCTGGACGTTCAACTCGCAGATCTCGACGCAGTGGGACGGCCTGCGCCACTTTGGGTACCAGAAGGAGAAGCTCTTCTACAACGGCGTGACCATGGAGCAGATCCACGACTCGGACGGCGAGCACGGGAAGAGCACCGTCAACGGGATCCAAGGCAAGTCACTTCACCTCTTGTTGGAAACATTATCTCCTCAACAGAGATGCCAGCTAACAGATACAAATAGCCTGGTCAGAACAAGGCGTAGTCGGCAGAGGCGTCCTAGTCGACCTACACAGCTGGCGAGAAGCCAACAGCCACCTGGGCGCATACAACGCCTTCGACTCGACTAGCATCCCTCTATCGGACCTCAAAGCCTGTCTCGAGTTCCAAGGCACGGAGCTCCGCTTCGGCGACATTCTCATCATCCGGTCAGGTGCGCCTACCTCTATATTCCCTCCCCCATTGACTTACAGTCACGATCTCACAACTTCCCCCAGGCTTCATGGCGCAGCACGCGCAAAAGACCCAGGCCGAGATCACCGCACACCAGCAGGTCCACCGCTTCGTCGGGCTGGAGCAGAGCGAGGACGTGCTGCGGTGGATCTGGGACAACTTCTCGGCCGTGGCGGGCGACCAGCCGGCGCTCGAGTGCTGGCCGACCCAAAAGGACTGGCTCCTGCACGAGGTCCTGCTCGGCGGCTGGGGCTGTCCGATCGGCGAGCTGTTCAGCCTCGAGAAGCTGGCGGCGCACTGCCGGGAGCAGAAGAGATGGAGCTTCTTCGTCTCGAGTGAGCCGTGCAACGTGCCCGGAGGAGTGGCCAGGTGAGTCTCGAGAGTCTGCGTCTTTGGTTTCATCACGACTAACAAGAAAGCCCTCCAAATATTCTAGCAATTTTCTAGGTTCGTCCACCATGGGTGGCTTGAGGCAAGGTAGAATTAAGAATGTCTTGATTCACTCGCAGGGCTGAGACTATTCGGAAGCTAGCAAGTAGGGATCAACCTGATCGAGTGTCCCTATAGCAAAGGATATATATAGTGTGCAATATGTAGCACAAGGTTGACACTTCAGCCATCGGCCACGTTGCATTCACTCTGAACCAGTGCCCTGATCGATTCCTGTGACACGAACGACGATCCGAACCCAAGATTACATCTCATGCCTGTCGTCAAGTGGAACGCTGTGGGCTCAGTAAATCTCGAATAGGGGTAAAACATCACCGTGCGTGAAACTTCATTGCAGTGATCGACGAAAACAACAATGGAATCAAAATAGCATGTATTTGAGAGCGTGATCAGGATTGATTTACTGATCTCCTTTCCCGCCCATCAGTTGTCCCGTAAGCCAGACCATTACCCTTTGGCATATGGAAGTGGTGGAAAACATCCCCAACTCAATGCTTCGAATGGAAGTGCGAGCGTCGCCTCCTTCTACACCTCATGAATGAAATCATCATTCCTTCTGCATTTACCGGCCACCTGACGCCATGTTTTCCAATTATGCTCTCAAGAATGCCTTCGTGTCTCCAGCGATTATCTTTCTGATCCGAGCGCGACCCTTCTCAAAGGATGATGACTTGGGAAACTTGGGGGTTTGTTCAGCCAGTCATGGCTGGTTGAGCCCTGCATGACACCGTTGCGAATTATCCACGAATAATTATCGCTTGCGGTCACTAAATTGAACGAATTAGCATCTTGGACCTTAAATTGTTGCGGATATTTGTGTACTCACGTGCTCAGCCTTCTCGAGAGGGATTGCAACTTGGTATCATTGTCAGCCTCACGCTTGGCCCTCTCCATCGCAGCTTCATGTTGTTCACTCGCAGCCTTTTGAACCTCCTCAGATGTTGGCGGAAGCCTTTCATTTTGCAAGTCGACTTTTCTCGCATCTTCAAAACTGCTGATAGCATTCTTGATTCCCTCGGCACCAAGCATGAGAGTTCCAGCGGGCAGTCTGCCGCCAGACACAGTCTTGAGCTCTGTGACCTTCTCCGACTCCTCGCGGAGCACCTGGAATACACGCGACAGTCTGCCAATGGCAAGAATCTTGTTCTTAATCGCACGTCGCTTGTATTCGATGGACTCGGGATCGTTCATTGGGTCGTTCAGAGGCGGCGATGCAGGGCCCGGTGAGTTGGTGAGTGGCGTCTCCTCCTTGAGCTCCTCCTCGGAGCACGTGTGCAGGATGGCAATCAGCATATCGGTGATCTTCTCTCCAACAAAGGGCAAGGACCACGTAAAGACGTCCATGAAGTTTGGTAGCCAGTACGGGTGGGGCGTGCAGTTGAACTGACGAATGTTCATGACGTTATTCTCGTACTTCAACACGGCTGCCTTGTTGTTATAGACATCCAGGTAGTTGGGAGCGGAGAAGATGGTCATGACACTGGGGAAGCCAGTCGTGCGCGTCTTACGATACATTCGGTATCCAGCATCCTGTGCCTCGTGCGCCCGAATGACCGACAAGAGGTTGTTCTTCTCTAGAAAGGCGCAGGCGGCGGGGTACGAGAAGAAGTAGGAGCATCCTCGGACGTGGTTGTGCATGAAAAACTCGCTCGACTTTTCCTGGCCAAAGTCCTCGAGGGGATCGGCCCAGAGGATATCGCACATCAGTCCCTGCGTAGGGGGCTCGCGGAAGCGGTCAATGTTTCTGATATCGTCGAGGGTGTGCAGCTCGGGACTCAGTCCACCGTGGATACACAAGAACTGCTTGTTCATAACAGCGGCCAGAGGCAAGCAGCAGAAGGATTCCATGCAGGCCTCGTAGATGTTTTCCGAGTACTTGTGCTTACACTCGAGCTTGAATGTGAAGTAGTCGGTCAAATGCCGACATTCGTGGTTGCCTCGCAGCAGCCAGAGCGTCTTTGGGTAGTGGATCTTGAGACACCAGAGGTACAGGACACACTCGATACTGAAGTAGCCACGGTCGACATAGTCACCCAGGAAGAGGTACCTCGTCTCGGCGGGGTCGCCACCGACCTCGAACAGCTTCATGAGATCGTAGTACTGGCCGTGAACGTCACCACAGACGGTGATGGGCGCATCCATCTCCAGCAGGTTGGGCTCTTCGCGGAGCAGCTCTGTACCCTTCTTAATGATCCAGAGTGCCTGCTCCTCGGTCAGGCGACCTTCGCGGTAGAAGTGTTGCTTGAGGAAGGTGATGTTGGGCTTTTGGTGAGTCTCATCTTCGAAGAATTGCTCGTCGCTGGGGGTAAAGGTTGCGGGTGCCTGCACATCTGCACGGGAATGTTAGCCATGTGCAAATCGATCGCGGGTTTCTGTGAATTGTGTTCATGGGAGCTAGAAGACGACGCGGCAAGACGGTCAAGTCCGTGGCGGCGGGGTAAGATGGTGTCGTAGGTCGTAGGACAAAGGGGAGGGGGGGGATGAACGGAGAGAAGGGGCAGTCTCAACAACTACACCTACCCTTGCAGACTCGCTCCTGTGTGTTAACCTGAGTTCCGTCTTCCATTGAGTGGATGGTGAAGTCGATCTCGGGCACCGGCTTCTTCTCGCGGATGGCGCGAATGGCATTGTCCACCTGCATGTTGCGCTGCTGCTCCTCCATGTTGGAGGGCGGCTGGCCGTCTTCCTCCATCCTGAAGCCTCGTGAGGAATTGCGCCGGGGGGTAGGTAACAGGAGGGGGTGGGGTTCGCTGTGATGCGAGCGCTGGCGGCAAAGGGGGAGAGGCGAGGATACAGTCGCGGTCGTGTAGAGATCTGAATCCGAGCGATGATTTACGGATTGGGCTCAGCCTTGGTGAGCGTGTATGGAGAGTTGCGAAGGGAATGGGGGAAGAGTTGGGAGTAATGCTAATGGGAATGGATGGCCCAGAGCTGAAGGGGAGTGACGGGAGCGGGTTGGGCGACTAGAAGGCGGGCAATTGGTAGGTACAAAAAAGGGTCTGCACAGATCGGGGAGCAGGGACAGGGAGTGGGAGGTGAGAATGTGGGCGCCGCTGCTGCTTGGGGGGGTTTTCTCTGCGATGCGATACGTCAAGGGGACGCTAAAACCACTGGAGAGGCCACTCAAGCCACTGTACGTCTAATGTAGTATAATGTACCTACCTAGAGATGGCCAGGCCTCTGTCGTGCTGCGGTGTAATGTAGTACATGAGGTAATGCTTGTAAACTAGCCATGGTTTAGGTATTTCACGTACATCCCGACTGCCTGTGAATAAAGGTGTAGGTAGGTATTCATGAATGGTCTGGCAACCTGGGTGCGAAGAACTGCAAAAGTATGCCTTGTCTGACTGATGAGACAAGCGAGGCAGATTTTCGGAGTTGTCTGTTGTCAATTAAAGGGACAAGGCTATCCGGAATGATACTGTGCACGACCACTCGCGTCGCAGCCAGGTCAGGTTCAAAGCGATAAGAAATAATTTTGATCCATCAGCTTTGTTGGAGCCGGATGGAATCATCACCAGAGAGATCCCCTATTGTGCGCCCATGTGCCAACACGAGTTGTCTATACACGCCCGTATAAGTAATTCATGTACCCAAAAATAAGTATCGATTCCTCATCACTGGGACTGGGGATATTAATATTTAGCATGGAACGCCCACAGAACAATCCCCGATTAGGGAAAGCAAGCAGGTAATCTGGGGTTTCTCATTCGGGCCCTGGAAGCACTGGAACCCCACCATTCGCTTAGAGTCTCAAAACTCGCCGCTGCGCTTGATTCCCATTACACAATCTCAACGTCGCCATTTCCAAGCCGACAATAAGTGACGAGGCAGCCGAAAACATGGAAAAGGTGTCAGACTTCCAACGATCCAAGGCAGACGAAATTCGACGCACCATCCTCATATCACTCCTGGGATCACAAGCACATTTTTATCGCCTTGGCTTGAACAGCGTGCCGGCAGCCGCTCCTCTTCTTGGCGGTTTTGGGGGGTCTCGAGTCTTGACATCAGGATCGACTCGTGCTAATATGCCGTTACCATCTCCGATCTGATTGGCGACTTGTCAACGCCCCGGTGAAGTGTCTTGCATCAACTTGGATCGCTAATACGATGACACGTTCTTCTTGTATGAATACTCAAAAATCAATATGTCTGGTTGGGCAGCGCCTGGTCCATATTGATCACTTCCTTCTCGATAATCATTCTGCACTGCAATTTCTATTCAAGCCTGGTGATAATGAGTAGATTGCGTTCTGAGCAATATCTCTCCATGTCTTCACTCCCACTCAGGAGCGAACTGGCCATGCATACTGTGTAGGTATGGATCGACTAACGTAGGTGCTGCTGCATTGCAATGCAGCCATCCTATCAATCGTGCCCATGTCCGCGTATGGAAGGCCGGTTGGTATGTCTCAAGCTCTGGCAACCTCCGTCTGGACATTCGGCTTCGTCGTGGGCGTAAGAAGGCCACAGCCAGAGACTTTGCCTTTCCTTGCACCTTGGATCTCCTCGTCAATAAGGGGCGAGCAACGATCAACCGACTACTCTGCGCATAATCTCGTCGCGAGGAAAGTTGGTGTTCCTCCAGCGCGAGATGAAATCATCCCGGTTGACTGAGGTTTCATTAGCCCCATACATATTTTCCTTCCGCCAGATTGTCCAACTCACTATAGGCACCGCAGATGCGTCTGATGCCGGTAAAGGCGCTTCGTCCATGTAGGACTCTCCAGTTGTCAAAGACTGCGAGACACCTGTTAGCCAATGACTTCCAGGCCGGTCGGAATAAAAATGAGACCCGAACATACCGAGAAGATTGCCCGGCTTGAGCTGAAACCAGTACTCGACTGATTCACGCTTCAGTATGGCCTCCCACTTCCTAGCAGCGTCGTACCACTCCTCGGGAGAGTATTCGTTGTGGAACGGTACAACACCACGGTCATCATTGTTCCACCGGACTCGCTGCAGCTCTCCGGTGATCTCATCCACCTCGAGAACGGGGTAGAGCTTGTCAGGGGCAATGGTGATGCCCTCGTTTCCGCTGGCATGCCACGGCAGCCTGACCCGGCTCAGGACGTTCCAAGCCTTGGGGTCTTCGTCCTTGAGCAGGGCAGCCGCCCAGAAGCCGTCGACGAGGAGAGACTGCCCGCCCAGTGATTCTTTGCCATTCTCGGCAGCCTTGTCGACATGGGACAGCAGGTGGAAAGCCTGGAGTCCGGCTGGGTCGGAGAAGTAAGTATTGTCGGTATGCGCCGCCAGGGCAATGTTCGTGTAGGCTGTATCAGCGAGGGCGAGGCCTGGCACGAAATCATAGAAACCACCATAGTGGGTTTGCCTGATGAAGGCAATCTTCTCGAGAAGCTTTTCGCTAGGCTCCGCGGTGTCGAAAGGAACATCTGTGATGAAGCCGAAGCCGAACTTTCTCTGTATGACACATCAGCACTTTCTGATGCTCAAGTCCCAAGTGTGGCGGTTTGGGTGATCTGACAATATAGTTGGTAAGACGCCCAATCGCCTTTGTCTCGTCTTGCTCAATATCCTTGCTGCTCACTGATGGTGGCCACTTGTCTGCCAGAGCGTTGCCTTTGTTGGTAAAAGTGTTGATCCTGGAGAAGTCAGCGGCATACTTTAGAGCCAATGTCGGCAAACTCACGTCACGTCCTCGAGTGTTGGTTTATCCTCCTGCAGATAGTAGTCGACGAAGTCCCAGGGATAGAAACTCTCATGAGAATTGTCAGACCCTACGATACCTAGTGTTAGCGGCGGCACTTCGTCTCTGCTCAAGAAAACCTGACGTACAGCGGACCTTCACACCGCCTTCCTTGCTCTCAACGCTGAGTGCGTGGACATCTTTCGGGATCTGGTAGGATATTAGTTCTGGAAAGAGTACAACCAGCATAGTAGTCTAACATCAAAAGTATTGAAACCTCGCTGCATCGTGTCTTGATTGACGCAAGACTGGCACCGGCAGTTATCCCTGACAATACGTCAACGGCTAGATCTTCTTCTTCTTTTTCGGAACTGTCACGCCTACCGCAGCCATATGTTAGGTCTGTAAAATAAGGTCAGTTGATTCGGCATACAAGATGGTAAGGCTGTGGGCAAACTTACAGAGAAGTCCGCTTCAAGCCATCTGCAGCAGCGCCTTTGATAGCAAAGTTGAGACCTCGATCACTGGCAATGACGCTGCGCAACGGTGTCTTGATACGTCCGGAAAATTGCCTAATGACATTATGGCCAGCCCCGAACGATTTAATACTGCGCCTGCAATGGTCAAAGTGAGTATAGGATACACAAACTTGGTTTGGTTCAGCATAGACTCGTCTCACCTGGCGAGGGGCACTCGTTGCGCCACACGTGGTATCATGTCGATTCGATTCGCGTATTCGTGGCAGGCTGCTGTGCAACGTCGTCAAACGGATCAGACTGGACTCAGGAATCCCGTTGGCCAATGGCTGTGTTCCTTCAAATTCCTTATCGCCTACCCCCGAAATAGTCGAGAAGCGATAGTTTTCGGCAGAAACAAGAGGCGATCATAAGTTACGCTTGAGCCTTGAGCAGACGGGATCACAGCAACCGAGGTACCCGCGCTAGGAACCGGAGTCATTGCCAGCAGCTGGAGCGCATACAGTGGGTCAATCACACATGGTGTTAAAGGTGGTAGGTACGAGTGCATATTTCACAAGTTTGGGGTCTACCCCTCGTTCTTTTCAAGTGCGAATGTAACCTACTCGAAGATACTGTATTGTACCACTTAACCCTGGGATCGCAAAGAATAAGTTGTATTGGCGAGAAAAAATCTATTAAATTTGATCAAAATTCCAATACTGTTCAAACATGATCTTATTGTATATAAAGCTTTTTGAAAAAGACTTTTGTTTATAAACATCGAGATGCAAAGGTCAGAAGATACGTGCTGCCCAGGCTTAGGGTTGCTTGGAGTGTGCTATTCAAAATCGTACTGTAGAGGTACCAAAGCAGAGACCCCAAACTTTTGAAATATGCACTCGTACCTACCTACGAGATATGCAGGCGAGTGACCAAAAAAGTAAGACTCCGCCCATACTAAAATATATTGCCAGCACCGTACCTTTACGCTCAAACGTCTTGATTGTGCTCTAAATATTAAATATTCTTATTATTGGTTGAATTCCGTTTGTTCGGATATTAATTTCATCCCAACATTAATCGTGGCGACCGGATGATATGCTACGGTAAAATATAAGTGAGTAGCTCTATTCTCGCTCTATTGTGCACCCGCCTGCTATGCTTACCATGCACACCCAACACCTTTGCTCGTCATTGCGGCTACTGCTTCGAGGTCATCCGAAGACGGGTTTCTACTGGCCACAGGTGATGGCTACTGTACACCGAATCTCGACTCAAGCTGGAACGAAATATAGGCGACATTGTCATGGATCATTTCTTTCGTACACGTTTGGAGCAAGTCGGTGTCCACCGTGGAGCATTAGACGAACGCGCTTGGGCATACCAAGAAGAAGCAGTGGCTAGGCGCTTCTTGTCGTACAGAGACAATGAGATTGTATGGATTTGTGCTGAGACTAGGCACTCGGAGACTGGCTATTACCAACCCGCATTTGCATTCGAGAGAACCGTGAACCTGGCGAATTTGTTCACTTCCATCACAGCCCCAGATGTTCTAAGAACGTACTGGTCGAACGAGATTGTCTCAGCATACATGACCCGAGACTTGACTTACCGATCAGACATCCTAACAGCACTATCGGCGGTGGCACAAGAATTCCACGCCAAGACGAATTCAACCCACCTTGCTGGTATATGGAAGGAAAATCTTATTCGGGGGCTCAGTTGGTATTGCGACAGCGATGAGATATTGCCCGAGCCGAGTCTCCACGATGATGCTCTGCAAGATGAAGATCGAAAAGAGTACTGCCCAAGCTGGAGCTGGGCCTCTGTCGACAGCCATGTCATATTGAATGCCGACTGGTACATACAGGCAGGGAAAGACTACGAAGATGTCGCCACTGTTGTCGAAGCTTATACACTCCCTGGACCAGTGAGCCCGTTCGGACTTGTGCGTGATGGTTTGGTGGTTTTGCGGGGGCCTTCGTCGTCGGTGGCCTTCAAACTCGACACGTCAGGCCGAGTTCGTGGATCTTTGAAGGGTGTCTCAGACCTATTCCCAGAAGATACGGGAATATGCAAGACGCACAAAGACAACAAACTTGTTTTTTGTCAAGACACGCTATTAGTAAAAACCAACCTAGTGCTTGATGAAGGGACAGTGGAGAGATCTGCAAGAAGACGAACTTCCCGTGATGAGGCTCCACCCGTTGATAGCCCCGTCGACTTTGAGAACGAAGAGTATGCAAATGCTTGGCTGGTACCGTTGTACATGGCCGGGGATGATGAACACGGCTTACTGGAATATCTTGTGCTCGGGCACGTTGAAACTAACCCAGATCGTTTCCAGAGACTCGGTTTGTATATGGCTTTTCGTGAGAAACACGCCGAATCCGATCATTGCGATTTCCACGAGTCACTTGATGGCATGGAAACTCGAGAGTTTGCGATTGTTTAGAATAGACTATTATACCAGGCCTTATGACTACATGCTACCTACTTAATCTACCACCTTTGACCATTCATCTTCGCTTCGTTCTCCCGAGCGGTCTCGGTCTCAATGCCGTTGGCGTTTCACAGGATATCAGAAATGCCTTGAGACCGGCAGTGTCAATTCATAGAATCAACCCACCCCTGTTCATAACAGTAGAGCTCATTCATCGCAGCTTAGCGTGGTTTGATCCTTCGTGATGGTTGACCACTCCTGTTGTGTGATTAGTCGCCGTCCCATTCTGTCGGGTCACCACCAACGCAAGGGAGGTCTTAGTGTCTGCCAACTCATCTCGATCTGGACAACAGGTGGATCAGACAGATAGTCATAGATATATTCTCTACTTGCCTAGGTATTATTCACCGATTTAATAAGTGCTGTTCGTCCCAAGATGCCTTCAACGTCGGTGGTTGCGATATCTATATCACCGACATCGCTAAATAGGCCTTTTGATATTGCCAATGAGGATTTACAGCGCGCGTATGGTTCCTCCCGACTCGACAAGTTGCAATCAAAAAGCTTTGGATGGGGACTAATACCAGGCCTCTTCATGGCCGTACATGGATCCAGAAAAACTGTCGTGGCGTTCCCAACTGCCATGCCTCCTTGGCCGCAACTCGGGCCGCATGGTATTTCAGCCCAGGATTATATCAACAACCTGCAGATTCACATACCCAGCCACTCGGGACTGCCTTGCAAGGCCGAGTCTTTCTTGGTTCCCACGTTTTACAAGGCCTACTCCTGCATTCGAAAAACGTGTTGTTGGTCCTCGTCGCGGCAAACATCATCACTTCATTCGTCCATTAGTCGATCAAGCGCCAGCCGAAGGCCGGATGTGGGGGAGACTGACCTTCTGTACACAGACGTGTAAGTGATTCACAACACGGCCCGAGGACAGTTGCCAGGCTGAGTCCGCCTCCCGTGCCGGCCAATATCTATATAATATTCTGGCATGAGTTCTTGGTATCTTCTTTGCTTGAAAATTTCTCAAGCTTGACGCTCACTTATTCTCCTTTCACAATGGCTCCAGTAGCAATCTTCGTTCTATCCGCCTGTCTTTTCTACTTGCCGACCACACTTTGCAGTGTTCTACCATCGTCTTTCCTTCCTCCTCAGCTACAGCTCCGTACAGAGGAATGCCACGCCGATAACTACACGACCTGCGGCCCGGATTTTCCAGCTGGGTTCTGCTGCCCGATTTCATATACCTGCATGCCACTGTCGGCGAACACCAGCGTAATGTGCTGCGAACCAGACCAAACCTGCTGGCAGGTTCAACCGATACCCTGCGATATCCAGCTGCAAAACGTTACAGCAGTCCAAGGCGCCGAAGTACATACAACGAGACTCAACGAAACCATGCCCACCTGTAAAGACGGCTGCTGTCCCTTTGGCTATTTTTGCAACGCCGATTTACTGGTTTGCCAGCTCGAGCCAAACGAGAAGCCTGCAGTTGTAGTTGCGTCCGTCGATCCTACGGCCTCCTCGTTCACGTCAGCCGTGGCAATCTCAATCACGACATCTCCCTCGCCATCATCTATAGGCCAAGCACTCCAGAGCAAAACAACCACTACCGACCCGGCTCAGCCTCAGACATCTTCCGCAGACGACCAGAAAACATCTAACGCCAACGGATCGCGAGCCAAAAGAACCGGCATCATCGTCGGCAGCACCATCGTCTCTGTTCTGGCCAGCTCCGCCGCCGTCGTCGCTGTATGTCTCTACATTCGGAGGAGGCACCGCAAAAGACAAGACACAACACCGCCCTCAACACCAACAATAGACACCAAGAATCACGACGATACAGTCGTCGAAACCCGCCCGAAGTTGCCACGGCGCCCACCAAAGCACGACCCGGCCCTGACTAAGTTTCGGACCTGGCGTGGACAGACCTACTACGCAAGGGCCGACGCTCGCACACCCCCGGAGCCCGTCGTTACTTGCGCCGAGCTGCCCGCGACACCGGTGAAGTCGAGTTTCCCAGAGACTACCAGTATAGTCACACCTCCTCCTCCTGTAGCTCGTGCTAAGACCACGCGGCAGAGGTTTGAAGGTACGAAGCCGGGAAAGTCTTTGGACAGGTGGAGTATGCGGTGATGTATTATAACTTGTAGCTTTAGGGCTACTTTTATGTGTTTACGATGTCATGACTTTCTTCTCTCTTCTACTCTTCTAGAACTAGCCATGATACCAATGACGAATTGATATTGTTTTTCAATTTTCTTTCTTGGAGAACAATGCTTTGTGAAATCTGAGGTGCTTGTGCTTGTGCTGCGAACTCCATGTATCAAATGCTTCGGGCATACAGTGGATGCCTCAAAAAATCGAATGCATTGCTTCCCCTACACTCCTAGCCGTCAGATTCTAAGTTACCGGCCAGGGAACCAAGGACTACACAGTTCAGAAACAGCCCGGCATGACTGTCCTTCGAAGTTTCTCGGCTCAGCTACAACATGACAGACAGTAGGGACAGGTCTTTGGTCTCAAATGAGACATCACCGTCAAAGAAACTGTCTCGAACACACCGACGGATGCCCTACGGCATCTCACAGGGAAAATATTTGAAATCCATAAAACCCAATTGTCTAGGACGACTTATCAGAATTGTCTACTCGAAGACCGAATAAATGTCATGGCATATATAGTCCAGTAAAACTACGTGCTACCGGACAGTCCATACACAATCCTCGCTCCAGATCCAGACAGAGTATCAAGAACATACCAACCAGATCACAAACCGCCCCAGCGATCCCAGCAGAAGCCAACAAGACTTGAACGAAAATGTCCAAACTCCGAGAGTGCACCCACCGCGTCATCCCCATCTGCGGCGCCGTCCTGGTAACCTTCTCCCTCGGCGGCGGCCTCGGCTACGCCGTCAACGGCAAGCCGCTGCCGCGCGACGCCGTCGTCGGCGTCTCCATCGCCTTTCTGGTCCTGGGCGCCCTGTTCGGCGCCGGCTGCCTGCGGCTGTACATTTGCCGGCGCGCGCGGGACAACGACTTCGACCTGGAGAAGGCCTCGCCGGATCCGGACCGTTCGAATGTTGGCGACTTGCTGGAGAGGGGGCGGGCGATAGATCCGTCGCCGCCGCCGCCCGTGCATAGGACTGTTGGAAGGACTGAGCAGGGGCAGGGACAGGGCAGACGGGAGAGGGCTGGGAATCAAGAGGGATTCGACATGTTCGGCAGCTACGCGGAACAGGAGAGCACGATAGCACCGGTCATCTCAGACCAGCAGCGAGCAGCAGAACAACGTCAAGAACCCCCAGAGACCCCGACGCCAAGACCCCGTCCAGCTCCATTCAGTTGGGAGAGGCGTTCTGGACTCCTCGATCCGACGAGGAGAAAGACTCTTCGCGTTCAAAATGCACATCCGAATCCGCAGCAATCGACTCCGGAGCGTTCGGAACATGCTGCAGTACAAGATGAAGCACCACCTAGAAGGCACGATGGCCCGAGTAACAATGTCCCTAGACGAACCCAGACCGTCAGGCGGCGTGAACCCCCTCATCAACGGGGCGACTCCGCCGCCACGATCCGAGCCCAGAACCCACACGCAGCACGGGCGAGCGAAGACGACGGCAGGCTCATGCACGACATCGTGGCGCTGACCGGAATGCCCAAGACGCAAGCCAACCTAAGGGACGGCGGAGAGCCGATCCTCCCGCGCTCATCCAGCCTGAAAAGAACAGGCAGTGCCAAGAAGACGGGGCCCGGGAACAAATTCCCCGTCTTCGGGTCGAAATCCACAGTCTCGAGGTCGTCGAGCCAGAGGAGCCATAGCCAGGTCAGCGGCGCTTTGGGCGTCGGCCCTTACGAGCGGCGTGCAAAGCCAGCAAAAGTACAGCCATCGGAGCCCGAACCAAACTTTGAAGCTTGGCATCCGAATATGAGCAATTCGTCTGTAAACGATTACCAAAATCCATCGGTGGAAGCGGGTAGCAGCAAGCAGAAGGGGAAATCGGTCGCCAAAGCGCAGCGTCCCGGGCAAGAACTTGACCGATCATTGACAGCACGGAGGGTTGATGGATGGCGGGAGGACAATGTAGGGACGACGCAGATGGGCGGCTGGATCTGACGGGAAGATATTTTCAAACGTAGAAAACCCCGTTTCGAGGACAATTCATTGTGAATATTGAATATCACATCTAGAAATCTGTTTCTTGGGCAAGTTCAGCCTTGAACACCCTCTGTAAACATTTGCATCGCATTTAGACCTTGCCCGACACTGCTCCTCGGACTCTATCCCAGAAGGAAACGGAGGGCTTGATACCGTCAACAAGCTCTGGTGTCACAACAACAGTGTTCCACTTCTCGACGCCATCAACGTAGAGCCTGTAGAACAAGCTGCTTCGCTCTCCATCTGCGCGGTTCTCAATCGTCAGGGCTCCAAACTTGGAGTTGCCAGTGTTGATGTATCTGTGATCGTGTTAGATGACCGTCATCATAGTAGTTTGACATTCTGACTTACTTCAACTCAACATCCTCATCGTCTGTCTGCTTATATGTTCCAATGGGAGAGTAGAACTGGTTCAGCGGGCTGGCGCAGAACTCGTGCACTGTAACACTCTCTGGCCACTTGCTCTCCCTCGGTGGAGGGAACGCCGTGGCGCCAAACTCGTGGCGGTCGCCAGACAAGACGACGACACCGTAACCTGCGACACCAGCGTCCCACATGGCTTCCAGAACTGTCTGGCGCTCGTGAAGGAAACCGCCCCAGGTGTCCTTGGTGTTGACACGCCAGTTCTTGGTGAGCGGGACAGAGCTAGCAATAATCTTCCACTTGACACCAACAGGCTCAGGGCGACGAAGCCAGTACAGAAAATCTTCCAATTGCTCCCCGCCGAGCATGGTCTTGTTGGAGCTTTCGAAAGGCTCGTTGTTCTTGGAGCGGTAGCTGCGGGTGTCGAGCATGAAGAAACTGGCTGGTCCTTGCGTAAAGGAGAAGTAGGTAGCATCAGAGCGACTGAGCATACCTCCAGTTGCGGCGGTCTTGGCATGAGGTGGGTTGACCTCGGTCTGGTAGTGATGCCAAGGGTCGACGGCGGTCTTGTAGACTCCTGCAGACTTTTGGTCCCAGTCGTTGCGAATCTCGTGATCGTCGAGGACGTGGATCCAACTCAGGTTCTGGCCGATAGGGGCCCAGTCAGGAGAAGCATAGGCTTGGCGATACTTCTGCCGGTAGTCCTCAACATTATCACCAAACAGATTCGGGACATCAATGTAGATAAAGTCTCCCATGAAGAGCATGAACTGGGCGCCGAGACTGGGAAGAACCTTGGCCAAGTGCCTCATGCCGGGGATGGCCAGAGCGTGATCCATGGGATTGTATGGCAGGCGCGGGAGGATGCAAGAGGTGGCCAGGAAAGTGAACTTTCCATCAAACAATTCTGGCATCTTTCCGGCCTTGGGCGCACTCGTGAACTCACCAGAGTGGTTGTTGGAAGTGGTCCACTCATAAACGTGCTGCTTGCTGTGTGTCAGAGGGATAGTAACAACGGCTGTATAGTCGGTCTCGTTGGTCGTCCACTTCACACCACCAGCTGCCTGCCACAGCGGGTTGTCGAAAGGAGGCTGAGCATCCTTGAGGTGGATCTGGACAGTAATGGGCATCTTTGACTGATCCGGCTCTCGAATGAGTAGCTTTGCCTCGGTGTCGGAGACATAGCCAACCCTCGCAAAAGACAGATCATGGCTAGGATATTGCCAGCGGGGCCTGTATACGACATCCGTAATCATGGCGACGCAGGCCGCGTTGATGAGCAGAGTAATCAAAGAGGGCAACTTGCTTGCAGGATTCGGCAGACCGCTGAGAATAGTCCGGAGAGGCGTTGGTGAGCGATCGACAAGCGAGACCTTTTCAACGACATCGACATCTTCCTGCACGACAGGCTCTCCGTTCTCGTCGACCAACGTATCCTTTACAGTGACATCAACCTCGTCGAGGACTGCAACCTCGGGTTCACGCCTCCATTGGGAGATGAATGTTGGTACATAGATGGCGAATAATGTGTAAACTACATAAATGGCGGGCTGCACAGAAGGTTTGATCAGCTACAAATGCGACTAGATATACGTAGCCGGAAAGCACCTACTGGTAAAGCTGCCTGTATCTCATGCATTAGTATCCATGATCCACCGAAATATATGTTCATATGACTAGACTTACCCAGCGCAGAAAGAAATATGAAGCGATTCTGATTATGGCAGATGAAACTGCCACGGTACGCCTTTGGAGATCCATGGCAATATCTGGGGGCCGCCGGATCTGCGGCGAGAACTGGAATGGTTGTTTGATTCAGTATAGCTCCCCGAGTGGAATTTCCAGCACTTGAAGCTATAGAGGATAAATCGCCAATGTTGGCTGCAGAGACGCGGTTGAAAGACTGCCTTGGAGTCAAAAGAGAAAAAGGAAGTTTTCCAGAAAGAAGAGAAGCTCACCCCTCGACGCGTCTCGACAGTTTTACAACACGAAAAGTAGCTATGGGTCAAGGGAGCAACTGAACTCTCACACCAGAATCTGGAGCGTCAGGAGCGTCACAGATGACGACAGGGTACAGGATGGGGAACTCTCTGGGTAGAGCTCCCCTGTAATCAACAGCTTTAGTGGGGTAACGGGCACTGATTGGCAGGCTAAACCCAAGCTTCAATGGCAATCAATGCACCGCACTTCATTGGAGACGCTAAAGTGGCGCCCGAGTCGGTCAAGCTCAGGCTTGCACAAGCTGCTGCTTGTGCCGGGTGCAGTGCTAGCAGTGGTGTCTTCAAGGCGCCCCTTGCGCCCCTGACAGCCAGCAGCCCAGCCTAGCACAACAAGCAGGACCCCCGGCCGATTTTCCCGTGTCGCGCATCAAATCCAAAGACCATCTGGCCAGCTGGCCGAGCTTCTGGAGGATTTACCATTTTCCACGTGCCGAATCGAATCGCGTGGCAGCTTCCCAACCGTAGGCTGTTCTCACATCCCAGCATCGCGACAGTGACCTTCATAGGAGTCTATTGCTAGATTCCATTGCAACAAACAAGATGAAGTCCACCCTGATGTCGGTCGGCCTTTTGGCCTGGCTGATCTCCCTGGTCTCTGCGACAGCCCTGACCTACAGGCTCAGCGCCAACGAGAAGGCCTGCTTCTACGCCGTCTCGCCAAAAGAGAACACCAAGATGGCATTCTACTTTGCTGTGAGCAATCAATGGTTTGCTCTTATTGAGAGAGTCGCACTGACATGTTTGCTTCTCTTCCGCAGGTGCAATCCGGTGGCTCTTTCGATCTCGACTACGAAGTGACCGGCCCCGAGGAGAAGATCATCCTCTCTGGCGAAAAGGAGCGCCAAGGCGACTTTGTGTTCACCGCGCAGCGAGTCGGAGACTACAAGTTCTGCTTCAACAATGACATGAGCACGTACACGGAGAAGGTTGTCGACTTTGAGATTGCTGTAAGACCAAACGAGCCCAATGCCGGCTGGGACAAACATGACTGACAGCAGGAACCACAGGTCGAGGACGAAGTTCGCGCCCAGCTCCCCGCTAAGCAGGGCACCAGCCCCGAGCAAACCTCTGCTCTGGAGGAGTCCATCTACAAGGTCTCCGGACAGCTTTCGACCATTACTCGAAACCAGAAGTACTTTAGAACAAGGGAGAACCGCAACTTCAGCACTGTCCGCAGCACGGAGAAGAGAATCGCCAACTTCAGCATGATCCAGTGCGCCATGGTCATCTGCATGGGTGGCCTGCAGGTCTTTGTCGTCCGATTCTTCTTCCAGGGCGCCAGGAAGGGCTACGTATGAACGATCAGCGCTCAGACACGAGATACGATCATCAGATATTGGAGTACAGAAGGGCTCGCCCACGGACACAAAAGCATCTTGGTAGCATAGTGTGTATCATATGACTTGCTTTAGAAGAGATACAGGCGTTAGCGGCTGTTGTTAACAAATTTATGTGATGTGCTTATGATTACAGAGTCAGCTTTGACAATGGGTATTGTGCACAGACTGGCCATCTATCAGAGATCTCTCTGGGGTGTTGATATTCAGATTACAGCACATCCAGCGGTTTATACTCGTTGATACGAAAACAAGGACCACTATCAGCACCTAGCTTTTACGTCATGCACTGCCAGTGGCTGCCATGTGCTAATGTGATATGTTTAGAGTGCACATATTCAAGAATTTGCGCATTTCCCGGCTGAGACTTGATGCTATTGATGATCCTGTTGGCCTGAATTAAACCACGAGTATGGGAAAGGGGTCGCGTTTAGATAGGCGATGCATTGGCTGAAGCTGCATAGTCGTTCGCAGGCGATAAGGTGGAGAGCAATGCGACATACCCAGCACTAGCCACTTTTCCAGTTCCGTCACCCAGCAGCCAGCAGCCTACAGATTACAGCCCGGTTAATGCCCAGCCACGTCCGAGCGCCTCAAAAATAAGTGAGTGCAGGTCAAGTCACGTCAAAAGCTCCCGAGGCTGCAACCTCCAGCTACTTTACTGCATCATCGTGCCGCGCACAACAAACCTTCGCCCTCGCCATGGCATCGATAGCTGCCTCGCTGGCGCAAGCCCTTCCGAAGCCCAGATATACCGGCGAAGATGAAGAAATCCCTGCACACGCACAGCAGCGCGGCCCCAGGATTGTCGGGCCCGGCCAGCTAGACGAGTCGCAAATCGTGCTGCGAAGGACCGGACCGCCGGCGTACGGCCAGCGAACGGGATGGCGCCCGAGGGGACAGGAAGACTTTGGCGACGGCGGCGCGTTCCCCGAGATTCCAGTGGCCCAGTATCCCCAGGGAATGGGCCAGAAAGGCTCGTCGACGAGCAACGCGCTTGCCATTCAGGTCAATGCTGATGGCAAAGTCAAATATGATGCCATTGCTAAACAGGTACGAAGCACTGGTTTTAATCACAAGGAACTATCCCATACTAATGGTTTTCCTTCACAGGGCCACCGAGAGGGCAGAATTGTGCATTCTTCCTTCAAGGACCTGATCCCCCTCCGGCAACGCGCAGATGCCGGCGAGATCGACTTGGCCAAGCCGAGCGAGGAAGAGATCAGGGCGACGACAGAAAAGACTCAGAATGCTCTGGCAGCTTTGATCGGCAGCGCGGTGGCCGCGCAAAAGCCCAAGAATGTCAATATTGGAGGGAAAAGGGACGCGACATTCGTCAAATATACTCCGGCAAACCAGATGGGAGACAACTCCAACAAGCAGGATCGCATCATGAAGATTGTAGAGAGACAGAGAGATCCCATGGAGCCGCCAAAATTCAAGCACAAGAAGATTCCCAGAGGACCTCCGAGCCCGCCTCCACCGATCATGCGGTCGCCTCCCCGAAAGTTGACGGCGCAGGACCAGGAAGATTGGAAGATCCCACCGCCTATTAGCAACTGGAAGAACTCCAAGGGTTTCACAGTCCCGCTCGATAAGCGTCTGGCTGCAGATGGTCGCGGCCTACAAGATGTCGCCATCAACGATAAATTTGCACAATTTTCAGAGGCGCTATTCATGGCCGACCGACATGCTCGCGAGGAGGTCAGACAGAGAGCCACGATGCAGCAACGTCTCGCAGAAAAGGAAAAGTCACAAAAAGAGGAGAACTTGCGCATGCTTGCTCAGAAGGCCAGGGACGACCGTGCCGCTGCGGGCAGGAGGCGAGATTCGAGCGGTTCCCGAGACTCGCGATCCCGTTCCCGAAGCTACAGCTACTCCGACTCGGGTTCTGACAGCGAAGACTCGGAAATCCGGGCCAGAGAAAGGGCGCGCCGCGAGAGACAAAAGGAAGAGGAAAGGAAACTTCGCCAGTCTCGCATGGGCGCGGAGAGGAGAGTGCAAGTCATGGCACGTGAACAAAATCGTGACATTTCAGAAAAGGTTGCTCTTGGCTTGGCCAAGCCGACACAGCAAGCCGAGACCATGTACGACTCCCGCTTGTTCAACCAGACGAGTGGATTTGACAGCGGCATAAACGAGGACAACCCCTACGACAAGCCACTCTTTGCCGCGCAGGATGCCATCAGCAGCATCTACCGCCCCCGTCAAAACGCAGAGGACTACGAGGATGAGGCAGCCGGCGACCGGGAAATGGCAAAGATTCAAAAGTCCAGCCGCTTTGGGGAGGTTCTGGGTAAAGGCACGTTCAAGGGATCAGGCGACGCCGAGGCCCGTGAAGGGCCGGTCCAGTTTGAAAAGGACGGCGGCGATCCTTTCAACGTGGATAAGTTTTTAGAGCAGGTGGACCAGAGCTCGTCGTCCAAGAGAGGATACGGGCTGCAGGAGGACGAAGCAAGGCAATCAAAGCGTGCCAGAATGGAGGACGACGACGAATAGCTGGGCGGCTAGGTGTCACGGCTATCTACTAAACTAGATTGACAAGCGTATAGCTCTCGTTCGAATCCAGTCTGATGCACACAAAGTAACGGCATGCGCGCGCAATTCAATCGCAAGTGCTCATACAGATTTAAAAGGCAGGCGTTCAGGCTTCGGCGGCAACGCTTATAGTTATAGGAAACATTGTAAGCGAATCATCCCAACGAAGATGCTTGTATTCAAGAAATCGTATAAATGGGTGCCCCCAAGTAAACAATTATTCTGCAATCTCTCAGATATATATATCAGACAAAAGAAAACGGGATCGAGTCTTTGCATAACCCATGGACTGACGCGAATCCGTCCCATGTTCGCCCGTCCTGGTCTGGGACCAGGTCGTCGTCGATGAAACGGGAGCACGCCAAAGTTCAGACCCAGGTCCCAGGGTCTCGATACATGGAAGTCGGGCGAAACCCTTTCGGATGAGCCAGCTTCCCGGTCCCAACAGTGTTTGATGGCCTTGGCTTGTGGCCCATATGATTAGATGGGCATGATCGTGAGCATTAGACGCGATCAGATGGAGTACTTCTTTGGGACTACATATGAAGACCCGACGGGATGGGAAAACACACGGACGATGGAGGCCGAAGAGAAGAAAAAAACTCGAACGTTGCGTGACGAATGCCATGACGGTAAGGATGACGACGCCTCCGTCCGGGTGGGTTCCTGCTGCTGGCGCCCCGAGTAGCGGCGGGAAAAAGGGTCTAGCGCCGGCTTCTAGGTGGGATGGGCGCAGATGGGTTGACGGGCTGTGTCGCCAGCGTCCCTTGTCCCATGTGGTTGGGGAGCGAATCATACAAACCGAGACTGCGAAAAAGGACGAACAAGATGATCGACAATACGTATGCATTTTAAGTTGCAAACTACATTATCCTCTAGGTTTCTGCTAGTTCCCATGTTCTAGATTGTGTCAGAGCTTATTAGTGCGCAGTCAAGTTCTTGCCAGGAGAATGGATGCTGCCGAGGCAGATGGATCCAGGGACAAGGCCTCGTCACCTCGACGTTCTGTGTGAATATGTTGGCGAGGTTGGGATCCGCTGAACATGTCTAGTATCCAGCCAGTTTTGTTAGTCTTTTCCTCGACCAGATCCAAGTTCAGCTGTGTGTAGATTAGATTGATGCAAATTCCCTCGAAGTTGACAATTGTTTAAGCTTGTCTTTTGCATTGATGACACAGCAGACTAGAGGGACTCGTCACAGGAAGAATCCACACGAATGTGCGATGTGCGTGTGGAAGTATGAGTGTGGGTGGGGGTGGGTTTTGGTTTGGGACGATCCGGGGAGGTCGTTCTTGGGAACCAAGATCCCAGACAAGAGCGTGAGAGAGTGTATGATTCCTATCCAGTATGCAACAGTAGAATGGCGGCAAGTATCATGATCAATGCTGTTCCAAGTGTTCCGAGCACAGGGCGGGTTTCGAAACAGAGTCAGCCCTTCTGTTCGATCTGATATATCCTTGGCCCATACCCACGATTATCTCGTCTCAAATATATACCAACCGTTCGTTTTTACTTTTCTATTTCTAATTCAAGATTGATGCCAACCGACAATAATCAAGCTCAGCATCATCATATCATTACTCTACCTAGTAACTACTCCCTGCCGCACTAGGAGGAAACCGCAACTCACAACGCGTCAGCCTCGACTCCATTTTTCAAGCGCAGCCCACCACTTAAAAAATAGAGGAGAGCCTAGATTTCCCAAGGGCACCTGTTATCTGCCCCCCGGAGAACAGAAGAGGGCAGTGCAAGCTTCTTCGAAACAGTGCTAAGAGCAGCGTCGGGGAAATAGTGAAGCTGTTCACCCAAAGGAAACAAGAAAGAGAGGGGAAAAGGGCACAGTAGAGTGATACCTTGCAGGTTCGGTGGTGTGACTTTTTTTTTCGTCCAATCTTGGCTCCCAATATTCCCATACGCCCTACATACGCAAGCCGTCCGGTCCCCTGGCAAGGGAAGTAATTACCTTTGACAGGTACATTGCAGCAGGCAAAGCACAATTCAAAAGAGGGCGCTCTCCCTTCTTCGTCTTTTCCTCTGTTTCTCTTCCCCGCGATGCCTATCGGTGATGAGAACAATATACCCGCCGTTGCGTCCAAGAACAATATCACGTCGTACCAGGCAGCAGCATTCTCACAACTGCAGAGACAACAACTCGGCTATACCCCGTTCGAGTATTGGAAAGGTCCCAAAAGGGTAATACCGGGGTCCCAGCAGACTGGACCAGGCTTGTCAGGCCCGATTGCCAGCGGCAGGACCACCACGATTGCGGTTAGGGAAGTCGATACTAGCAGCGGTCCCGGGGCACAGCGACAGTTGTCAGCTCATAAAGAAGCTACTGCAGGTGCCGTGGTATTAGTGGCGCCGCCAGTGGGAGAAGACGAAAAGAACGCGACGAGGAAGATCAAGAACAAGGAAGACAACTGGGCAGAGCGATCGGCAGCGTCTTTTGCGGACCCAGCAGCAGCGGCAGCAGAAAAAATGGGCTGGAACAACACATATAACAGCGCCATGGACGCCCACCATGCCCGGTCGGCTGGCCCGTCGGTATTTCAGGTTCACGACCGCCACGGCTTCGTCGAGTTACTCACCAGCCGACCTCCATCGTATGCCAGCAACGGCGCCAAGCTGCCGCCCAGAGACAACATGAAGAGAACCGCCGCAACCTCGAATTGGGACCCTCGCGGCTGGAGGAAGAGGACGTGGGCCGGCGTCGCACTAGTCCTGATCGCCGCCATCATTGCCGGAGTCGTCGCCGGAGTATTGGTCGCCAAGGCCAACCGGTATCCCGACTATAGCAAGCTGACTTATTCGTTGAAGGATACCTGTGAGTTGCACCTTTTGCGCCTACAACACCAGATCATTTCTTTCATTTCTTACTAATAACGAAATTCTCTTACAGATTCTGGAACGGACTTTTTCGACAATTTTGATTATTTCGAAGGATACGACCCCACGTCGGGCTTCGTGCACTATGTGCCAGCAGCAACGGCCGAGTCACTTGTAAGTATACCATATACTTGGCGCATGACCATTGCATGTAGACTGACAATACTACTTTTCTCAGAACCTGACGTATGCGTCGTCGAGCACAGCCGTGCTGAGGGTAGACACATCAGTCGGCAACACCTCATCGCCCGACGCCTCGACGGGCCGCTTCTCGGTGCGCGTCACGTCCAAGACGCAGTACGACAGCGGGCTCTTCATCTTCGACGTCAAGCACACGCCCTACGGCTGCGGTACGTGGCCGGCGCTCTGGCTTAGCGACCCGAGCAACTGGCCCGAGAACGGCGAGATCGACGTCATGGAGGCCGTCAACCTGGCCACGGATGGCAACCAGATGACCCTGCACACCGACGACGGCTGCGACATGAAGGTCAAGCGCAAGATGACGGGCACGGCCCAGTACAAGACGTGCAGCAACACCACCAACGACAACGCCGGCTGCGGCGTGCTCGGGTCCACGTCGAGCTACGGCACCGGCTTCAACAGCGACGGCGGCGGCGTCATGGCCCTCGAGTGGCGCGACGCCGGCATCCGCATGTGGCAGTTCGCCCGCGGCAGCATCCCCGACGACATCACGGCCGGCACCAGCCCGGACCCGTCCTCGTGGGGCACCGCCTCGGCCGACTTCCCCAACACGGACTGCTCCGTCTCGAGCCACTTCAAGAACCAGAGCATCATCGCCAACATCGACCTGTGCGGCGACTGGGCCGGCGGCGTCTACGCCGACAGCGGCTGCCCCAGCACCTGCACCGACTACGTCGCCAACTACCCCTCGGCCTTTAAGAACGCCTACTGGGAGTTTGGCAGTTTCAAGGTCTATAGTTCCTCGTAACACCCGAGGTGGTGGTATGGTTGTACAAAAGGGACCGGGGTGGATATAAGCCAAGTCTTGTGCAACAATGAAGAGAAAGCGATGCCGGCAATTACCTATGTTATATGAGTTAGCGAGGCGTTTTTTTATTTCAATTTCGGGCGGGGAGAGACGAAAAGGAAGTTTGTTGAAGACGTATGATATCCCATATAGATTTTGAGTCTAATGACAAAATGAAGAGATTACTACTGTTAAATATGATCAACCGCCAGGGGCGACTTGGAAGTTTGGCGACACATGATATTAACATGATTCAGTGACCGGTCAGTATCGCGGCAATAAAGAAAACAGTAATGCCTGGCCGCTTAGTCAGAATAATCTATATTTTTCCTCAACAAAGTCAAAAGTAGTAGCTATCATGGCTACCGGTGGTTATTGAACCCGAAAGATTCTAGTGGAGATTGTCGCTTGAAAAAAAAAATATCCCTGTGATTGTTGTTGTTTCCCCGAAAACGCCTCAATGCTATGCATTTTGAAACCCTCCAATCGTTACTGTCCAGGTCGCGTGAGCGCTAGGTTGCCTTCCCCCATCTTCCTGTCTCTGGGCTTGAAAATGCTGCAGATTGATAACCGCCGAAAAAGGGTATCTCTTTTCTCCTTCCCATCGTACAAAAGCTTCATCGTACATCGGCCGCGGTCGTGTGATTGTCGTGTGTCGAGTCCCGACGTCTTTCTGGTGTCGCGAGAGAAGAGAATGTTCGGCCTATTCCGGTCCTGTCCGGCCTTTCTTTCTTTTCTCTTTTCTCGTGTCCCATCTCGACTGACAATCCTTCCATCCCCGCTCTTACTCCTCGCTCGGACTCCGCATGTAGGCATCGATGGCCGCCGAAAAGGCCGCAAACGCCGCGCACCCGCCGCCGACGGCCATGGGGCCGCCGCCCCGGGCCAGGATGCCGCCCGTCAGGCAGCCGGCGGCGACGCCGTTGGCGAGGTCGTTCTTGGCGCGGTAGCCCTCGATGCCGCACTCGATGCCGGCGAACATGGCGCCGACCTTGCCAAAGTTCTTGGCCATGCCGTACGAGCGCGTGCCCATGTCCTTGAAGCCGGTGGCCAGCTGCTGCCGCAGCGGCAGCGACGCGATCTCCTTGGGCGCGGCGCCCGGCGCGCCCGGGACGTGGTACGGCGTGTCGTAGGACATCTGTGTTTTGGGGGCAAGCGTTGGTTAGCAACGTGTTCTTCGTGGTTGCTGCCTAGAGCGATGGACAGCAGAGGAGCGCGCAAATGTTGCAAATGTAAGAAAGCCAGCAACTCACAGAAGCCATGAACATTCCGAACAGACCACCCATTCCGAAACCCATGACGCCGGACATGACAGTCTTGCCAAAGCACGACTCCATCATCTGGTTCATCTACACAGAGACACGGGTTAGCCTGCGGCGCAAAAGGAAAATGTCTGGCAAGGGGACTACCGTCGTACCCGCTTGATGTTGGGATCGTTGGGATCGTAGCCGCCGGCGCCGGCGGCGTTCACATTGCCTGGTAGTGAATTCATCTTCGCGATAATCTGAAGAGTGAGTGACGCTGGGTAACTAAAGCTGGGATGTCGCTTGCGCCTGTCTGTCTGCAATATGGAGACCCTAGTATGGTGTAGGACGGGTAAGCTCCCTTATCGCCAAGGGTCGACAACTCCGATAATGGAATTTATTTTGCCGCTTTCCACCGCTTTTGGCCACTTCCCGCTACCAAGTACTTCGTATAGTCGTCGCTCATTGGCCCCGCCTATGATAACTTTGTTAGCCGCATACAACAAGGTACTCCGGAGTCTGTACGATACTTTGTGACAAGTTTGTACACATCCAATATCAAGACGACGAACATGGCGAGTCTTGTTATATCTTGTATATGGTGTATTCGCCTGATAAAATCATTTTATCAATGTACCAAGCACGTCAACTACAATAATTGGATCCCGCCTTTTCGTGATAGCGTCGCAAAACTCAACATTGGCACGTACAACCTCGACTCGTAGCAGACCGCTACGAATTAATCAAAACTTATGGCAATGTACGTATTTGATCTGACTAGCTGCACTACCATTATCCACATGAATGGACATTGCTTAGCCACCTGTCTGTCTATACCTTTGTAACAATACCTAAACTATCGCACAACTGCCAATCGGATGTCTCATCCACAACTGCAGCAGAAATTGCTGGTCAAGAGACGCAATATATACAAAGTACGAATGGGCGTCGGTAACCACGTTCCCCATGGGTTTCTACAAGTCCTCAAGAACGAAATCATCGTCATGTTTGTTCCTGAATGTCGTAGTCCCCATGGTCTCATGACAATGCCCCCCAAATGTACAAAGTGTTGCTCGCTTCGACCCAGCAATTCCGACTGCATCCAAGAGCCTAGATCAATCTCTATGCCGGTTTGTGATTGCCTCATGCGTCTGTGCCCTTTCGATGCAGGAAAGCCTTTGCCCCCGACATCTCTCTGACAGCCCTCCAACAAATCCCATACAGAATCTGGAGATGTGCCAGCCAGAGGAGTTGTCCGCGCAGGTCTAAAAGAGCGAGTGATGCTCCCGTGCCGTACAGTAGAGACCCCTCAACGCATCCCCCATAAAACTCACGGCCATGGTATATCTTCAACACCACTCACGAACTGTTGCCACGATCATGACGTTGATGCAATGCGAAGCCGGTGCGCATCTTGTACCGTCTACTTGAGGAACATCTCCTGGCCGTTTCGAATGCTTCTGCTTCTGTCAACATGGTCAAGACCAAGCGACAAATCCTCTTCCAAGCCGCCTTCAGTAAAGAGTATATCATCTATCGGTTGTTAGCAGCGGCTCGAGTTGCACACGAGATAAATTCTGGGAAATATTACCATCCACGAGATAAGTCAATTTGCCATATCTTCTGACCAGGGCAAACTTGATCTTCTCAAAGGCCTTGCCCTTGATACCTGTCCGCTTCTCCAGGCGCTTCTTGGTCTCCGAGAATGGTTCGTCCTGATTTTTAGTTAGCACTAAGACGACATTTAACAACGTTCGGGTATACTCACGTCCTTGAGGAGGAACTTGAAGGGGATTCCGTGCACTCGGCTGGTGTCCTGTTGGAAGTGTATGACCTTGACAAAGTCACGTTCGTCTGCGTCGAGCTCCTCCTCGGGGATTCGCTCAGCAATCACGTCAGTGTATTCGTTAATACTCAGAACCGGATAACTGGGGGCGAGATCCCTGAAGATCTTGTTGTTGTGTATCTCGTACACCCGTATACGACCACCTGTCTGCTCGTCCTCAATCTTGGCCTTGGCGACAAGGGCCTGTACCAGGTCCTCGACGTGTCCGGCCTTGTTGACAAGTACATCATAGGTATCCTATACAGCGTCAGCATGGATTCATTAGTTTCACAAGATCCGGTGGTGCTCACCGCTTTGGAAATACCGTCCGACAACCAAGTAACCTTGAGGCTCTTCTTGGTGTCAAGCTCTGCCAGACTCATATCCAGCACTTCAAAGAAGAGTGCATCAGTCTTGGCTTGTGTGTTTGCGGGATGGCTGCTGGCCGAGCTAAGAATCTGAGCCAGGTTTTGTTGAGCGGTGCGCCTGATAGGAGTCTTCGGGTTGCCTGTGCTTGCATTGACGGTAAAGAAGCGGATATGCGTTGGATCGACACTGAGGGTCTCTCCAACACGTCCGGCGAGCTCATCGTAGGTGATCCGACTGGGCATAGTGAGGTTAAAACTCTCGTACTCCTTCTCGCATCGGGGATGGGGCCAGAATCGGACGTCCTTCTTGTAGACAAGAAAGTCGTAGTATTCACGAGCGTCGTCAAAGTGATCCCACTTTCTGGGAGCGTCTTTGGTGGGCTTCTCGGTCGGGCGAGGAATCTTGGCCAAGTGGGTAAAACTCTCGCCGGCTTTGCGCTCGGGCACCAGCTGGAAGCAAATGATATCGCCGTCTTGGAGCTCAGCGGCCTTCAAAGTTTGCCTAGACTTGAGGGCCTCGATCATTAGCGGCTTAATCTCCTCCCACATAGCGACCTGTTCTCCTGCGGGCTGCTTGTCGCCCCATCCCATCTTTCTGGAGATGATAGGAACCAGATCCTCGACCTTCTTCTCCTTGCTGACATAGACATGGCCGACGCCCTCCAAAGCCTGCTTGTCCTGATCAAAGTACTTGAGGAATAGCAGAATGAGATCGGTCTTCACGACCACGCCATTTGCACCGCCCTGATAGGTTGGCCAGACAGCCTCGCCATTCTCGTTGACTTCCTCTGCAACTTCAACCCACACGCGCAATGCCAAATCGCGACTGGTGCTGACGGATCTCTGATACGTGTCATCGACAGTGGGCTTCAGGTCCATGATTGGCTGATCAGGTCTTGTGGTTTTATTTTGGCGATTAACCATTATCCATAGCCGGAGCTTGCGCGGGTCCTGCTTGATGTCCTCGGCGATAGTCGTCAACAGAGTCTCCATGGAATCCTTTCTCTTGGCCTTGTACACTCTAGGGGCAGCAGGATCTTCTCTGGGGTCTGCATCGAAGTTCGTAAGATCGGTTCCTCCATGATGACGGAAGGTCTCGGGAGTCACTGCCTTGACGGTGAGATAGAGATGTTGCTCCTCACGCTCTTTGCGCTTAGCTTCTCGTTCGGCAGCTTCTTCCTCCAATCTCAACCGGAGGTGGGCCGGTGTGTCTTCTTGGGTGACGGGCGTCAAAACCTGGTCTAGGTGGGGCTCACGAATATACACCAACATGTACGCATTGGCCGAACGCATGATCGGCTTCTTAGACGTTGCAGTGCGATAAGGCCCTTGCGATGTTCGCAGCTCACCACCATAGTTCTCCTCGAGCGTCTCACGGATGGTAGCTTTGGTGACCTTGTCGTCGTCGAACTTGTAGAACCAGCCGTCCTTGTTGGGCTTCAAGAAGGCGTAGTAGTGGCCAGCATTGAGGTCTCCACTGTGTACAAGTACTCCATGGAGCTTGTAGGTCCACGACTCTGACATGTCAGATCCCTTCTCGAGGAACGGTGCAGCATCAAAGAGTTCCGGGAATTCGAAGCGGTCGTTGACCTTCATCATGGCGTCCCTTTGGATGTCGTACTCGAATCGCTTCAGGTGTAGGTGTAGAACCTCGGGAAAGCTCTGAAAGATGACTCCCTTGTTTGCGTCCTGGTACTTGAAATCGTCTCCAGCCCAGTACTTGTTGTCTCCGTCCAGCGTCTCTTGCTGAATGTAGTCTCTGAAACTGTCCTCGAGTGTCGGGTTTCCACGCACGTTCAGTTGGATATCCCAGAAATCCTCGACACGGCTCGACTCGTAGTCCACATTGATGCAAGAAACGTACGTCTTGACCTTGCCGCTGAGCATTCGGGGAAGAGCATCTTCAGCAGCAGTTCCCTTCATGCGCTCCTCCATGCGCTCAATGAGTTTGCGCGAAAGCTCTTGAACGTCCTGCTGCTCAAAGATGTGACGTGTGTCCCAACCAAAAGACTTGGTTAACTCGTTGGTTCCGACTGCGCTGTTAGAGGTCTGGAGCTGATAGAATAGTCTTTGCAGAGCGTAAACGCTGTTGGTGGGACTGTCGTCATTGTCGGTGGGAATCTGGTAAACAGCCTTTCGAAAGGCGTTGGTAAAGTACAGAGACTGCAGAAGGGAGTTCAAGTAGCAGGTGGCGCCCTGGTTCTTCAGACCGACGTAGCCAGTCTCCTTCTTTGAGTCGTAGTTGTTGAAGTTGTGCCAAAGCACACCCGTCTCGTCCTCGACAATGCGAACAAAAGCTGTAATCAGAACAGAGTCGTTTTCTGCCAGAGGGTGACCAGAACCCTCAAAGTCGACATTGAACATTCGGCGGAACTCGATAAACCTTGTGAAGCCCCAATCGCTTTCATCCTTTGTGAAACGGTGGTGTGCTTGGTGGTGCACGAATTGAGAAGGGTCATTGACGTTGGACATGACCAGGCCGAAATGGACACAACAACTCCAGTCCTCTGGGATTGTGCTTGGATCCTCAAAGCCATGCTCGAGGTAGAGAGAGCATTGGTCGACATTGTTTCCGAACGGGAAAAGCAAAATTCGCCTACAAATTCGAAGTCAGTGAATGCAACAATGGTCTGTTCCGGGATTGTGTACTCGACGCACCAGGGAAAGCCTCCAGCATGGAAAATGGGACCATGCTCCTTCTTGCTCTGGAATGCTCTCCAATTCTCGATCTTCCATGTTGAGGTGACGTCCTCGAGGATCTTGGGCTCTTCAGTTAGTAGAGGAAGGACTAGATCCCTCATGGAGTCATCTACAAGAATTTTGGTCAGCGTTGGTATTGTATTTGCGCCGAGTAGAATGCGACATACGGTCGGTGGCCAGGATGCGAGGTTCTCGGCCATTCTCCAAGCTCTCTGGGTCTAAGCTTTCAGGGTTGATGTCGACAACCTGTTCCTTCTCGTTCTCGACGGCAGCGAGCTCGTCCGGGGTATCGATGACCATCTCGTTCGGCGAGTGGAATTCGGCAGGATCGTAGCTCTTGAGGTTCAGGTTATTATGCATTGCTCTAGAGAGATTCGAGACAGGTGAGAGAGGGGGAGGGGGAGATCTGTTTTCTTTGTCGTCATCCATCTTGAAGTGGTGACTGGTGGGATGCTGGGGATTCTTGTTTTCCGCAGTGCAGGCAAGCAGAGTTAGTGGTCGGCCGACTTGTGCTGTATTCTGGCGGCGGGGTGGACGGATCCTGGTTGAAAGTGTGTGTTTGCGCTTGCGAGTTCACGAATGAATCCCAAAGAACGGGAGAAAATGAAAGAGGAAAACAGAAAATGGGTGGTAGATGCTTTCTGGTCGGCGCCTAGACAGACAACTTTGTTGCGGGTGTTCACATGCGAATAACTTGGGGCAATCTCACCATTGTGACTGACAGTCCTCAAAGTGTCATGTCAAGATGCGGATGCGGCAGGCTGAAAGGCTGGTACGACCCGTTGGGATCGCGTGCGACTGTCCGCTCGGTCGTGGTTGACGACAGTTTTGTTGGACGGCGGGGTCGGATGACGCTTTTTAGTAGTGACAGGAAGGCAAGAGCTTCCTCTCTTGCCGTGGGCGGCGGCGGCGGCGGTTTCCCTCAAGAGGTTCTGGACCGCAGAAAACTTCCAAAACACCGGCAGGAAGGTAGCTGCGATGTGGAAGTGACGATGGGCGTCGGGAAAAAGTTGGCAGGAAAGGAACAAACAAAACCGCCTCGGTCGCGACTGGTGATGGAGGGGGAGAAGTGGTAGGTGTTGCAAGACGAAACGGTAGGTGATGTCGTCAGGTGTGTGATTGTGTGAGAGAGCTTTCGCCTTTGGGTCGCCCAGGCGGCGCGCAGTGTGTTTGGTTGGCAGGCGCTGGGCTAGCTTAGTTGCTTAGCTACCTACCTAGGCTACAAAGTGGGCTGTGGACAATCCGCTGGACGCGGCGGGCGGAACTTGGCGTTTCTGGCGTTTCTGGCGTAAGGCCTAAGGCTTCCAAGAGCAAGGCAGCAGGGATTTGCACTGAGCACAGCCGCGGCGAGGTTTTGCCAGCTGGACCTTTTGGGGGATGAGCAGCGTTTTTACCAGCAATTGGGTACTGATTCAGTGCACTTGCAACATGAATATCTTCAGTGTCCAGATCTTATTCAGTTTCTCATAGACATTTCCTGCCCGTTCTTCTTCAAGTTGATTACCTAGTTCATGAGTCAAATGGCAGTTAGTCACAGGCAGATACACATTGCCCAAGAAATCGAATCAGTCTCCAAGACTTGTACATGACCGCCAGAAGAGACATGGGAACAATGCTAGTGTAAAAAGCAAGCTGCTGGCTGTACTGCAGCAGGACTCGGCATGAACGGCTTACTGCAAGTGGAGAGAGCATCGAAAAAGCTCCGGGCTGTGTATTATTGAAAAACACGATACTGGACTTGTCTACACATTGCTAGGTTAGCAGGATTGCCAGGGGTACCTACATACTGCACGACGGACATGGACTTTGGACATCAGGTCGACAGATCATCCCCAGTCACATTGATTGTTTGGCACTTTGGATTGTCCTATGAATGGCTTGCCTTGATCCAAGAGTCCTGCGGATAAGTTTGAAGTTTCTGCCAAAAAGAGGACATGTTCTTTCCCAAAACAAGACGGTGCGTCTCCAGAATCTGCATCATAAATATTTATCTGCATACAGACAATATTGGAGTGAACGTACGCCAGTTAATTGTACATACCAGACTGCTGCTAGGCTGCTAGGTACTTACTGTACTCGCAGCTACTTCGGCCCCACCAGCTGCCGGGGCCCCTACGTGCGATCGAATGACGTCTGTGTAAAGTAATGTAGAAGAAGTACTGCTTTACCTAGATTCATCCATTGATCTTGTGCCTGCGACACCACAGATGTATCATGGCAACTGTGCCGGTCACAATTCTCTTCCTTGCTCTGCGGTCGACATGATTGGGTAACGACCATTGTCATGATCTAATCTCAAGTACATGGTGTCCTCATGTTGCATTCAAGTTGTGAAGCACTTCCAAGACTTATATACTCCACGATCCTAATCTTATCTATCTACTTCGTACAACACCAGACATGCTATCTAAGTGAATAGTAAGGATCTATAAAGCATGATATGCATGGTAATATTTCAGCCGTCATATTCTACAAGTTCCGTCTGCTGACATGCACTGGGATTCCTCGCAGCAGAGCCACTTGCAAGCTACAGCTCTGCTATGTGATCGCTTCCACCTACGTAGCATTGTGTAATGTAGCCTCGGTCCTTTTAACTTTCTCTGCCCTGGACCCATTCACGGTTGCACTCCCGAGTTTACCACCTTGGTTACGCTCTTCCAGGAGCCTCCAATAGCACATCATACACACGCAGGCTTCACTGTGTTATGATTGCCTAGATTGGTCAAACTTATGTGTCCGTTGCGAGCTTATCCATTAACATTTGAAGAGCGTCAGACATCCCCCACGTCCGGTTCATACAGCCTCTACTTCGTACATCTGGACGACCCCTCCTCAGGCTTGATACAGGCATTGCCATCTAACATGTTGGTGTAGCACTCATATATAGGGAACCTGCACTGATTTCCTGCAGACGGCCACTCGCCGCTGTTCCTCCCGAATGTGCGAGGAGCAAACGTGCCGGATAACCTCGAGCTGTGGCGCCAAGGCCATCTACGTCCCGCTTCATCACCACCTCTTTCCAGCGCAGAGTCGCAACCATGAAACCCCCACAACAGAATCCAATGTGGGGTAAAATTCCTCATCCTCACATGTTCGCGCGCTAAAGAGGCGCCCCCCCGGTCGACCCTTTAGACTTCGAGGGTTGGCCTGGCCACACCGGTCCAAGTCCCAGAGCTACACTTTCAAGCTCTCTCTTACGATTCATATGCAGAGAGTCATACGTTGCGACACCGGCAGTGCCCAACATCTTGTCAAAATCTCCGTGAGCTCTGCGCAGGTTCCATCTTCCAGTCTTCAACCTCCTGCGCGACAAGACTACAAACATTCATCGACTGGCCCTTCCTTCCCCGTTCCTTCGAGCTTGCTGTGGGGAAACATCGTGCGCACATATGGACTTGTCACAATGGGGACGTCACTCGCGGTGCAAAATGCCACCAGGGTCTTGTCGTTGACCAGGGCCTCGCGCATCGCCGCCAGGCAGTTTCACACACGACAGGACGGCGGCAGCACCAGCAGTTGCAACACCACATCTAGCACGGCGACAACGGCGAGGGCCACGAATGACTGGCAGGCCCGAGGTATACAGACCACTACCAAATGGCGCCCAGTGCAGGTGCTTGACGAGTGCGTGACCCCAACCTCCAACTATACTAGACGCATATATCCTCACCTTGCAAATACACATATACTCTCTTGATTCCCAGGGTCACGACTAACTTGTATATTTTCTTTATAGCTGGGTTGCTAAAGAGGCACGCCCAATATCTTTGCGCCAGCTCATGGTGTTTGGCCGCTCGCTAACCGAGTCGCGCCTCATCTCCTCGGCCAACTATGTGCGGACAGAGCTTCCCACCCGAATCGCCCACAGGATTCGTGACATGCAGCGTCTTCCCTACGTGGTCGTCACGAACCCCCACATCAGCGACGTGTACGAGCTATACTACAATGCGTTTGACACCTTTCGGCGGGTCAAGGAGATCAAGACTCTCGAGGACAACGAGGCCTTCTGTCAGGACATTGCCAGGATGCTGAGGGCTCATCTATCAGTGATACCCAAACTGGCCATGGGCATCTTGCAGTGCAATGGGCTGATGGAGAAGGAGGAGCTGGATACTTTTATGAACACAATACTAAGATCGGTATGTCAAAATTTGAGGGTATGACATCAGTCTATCTGAGAACTGACCATATACTCTTTTAGCGCATATCACGTCGCGTGATAGCAGAGCAGCATCTGGCTCTGACCGAGACCTTCAACTCCCCCTGGTTCTCACCTGGCGCCAAACTCTCAGAGTCCGACTTTATTGGCGAAGTGTTCATCAAATGTGTCGCCAAGGACGTGGTGGAACGTTGCGGAGAGGCCGTTCAGGCCCTGGCCCGGGTCGCCAACGGCCCGGAGGTGCAGATTCCCGAGATCAAGATCACCGGGCACCTCGAGTCGACATTTCCGTACATTCTCTCCCATCTGGAGTACATCATAGGAGAGCTCCTCAGGAACAGCGTCCAGGCCGTGATCGACCACCACGCGAAGAGCAAGAACAAACACCTGCCGCCGCCGCCCATTGAGGTCACGCTCTGCGAAGCGCAGCAGCACGTCATCATTCGAGTCTCGGACCAGGGCGGCGGGATCCCGCGGGATATCCTGCCGTACCTCTGGTCCTTCAGCAAAGGGCCTCGGAGCCGACAGCGCCTCGAGAACCTGACCAAGGTCCCGCTCATGGCGGCGACCCTGCAGGAACTGCGCGTCGACGGTAACTTCAGCGGCCTGCAGGACGGCAGGGCCGCGCAGCCCGCCCACGACGGGTCCCTGACGTCGCTCTCGACGCGGCCGCCGCACCTCCGCCTGGGCGTCGGCCTGCCGCTCAGCAGGGTGTACGCCGAGTACTGGGCCGGCAAGCTGGAGATGCACAGCCTCGAGGGCTACGGCGTCGACGCCTTCCTGCAGATCTCCAAGCTCGGCAACAAGAACGAGCAGCTGGCGACGCGGGCCACCATGGACTCCCTCTAGAAGGGCGGGGCTCCAACTACACGTTTTGTTTCATGTCGAAAGCAGCGCAAAAGAGCATTTACACGGGAGTAGGATACAAATTTCGGGGGCGTAACGATAGGGATTGGCGCGGGAAACACTCGCAACGAGCACAAGTTTACTATTGCCGGAGAGCCAATATTTCCAGGTATTTCATTAGGAAGGTGTTCCAGGTTTCATCGGTCTCATCATAGCGTCTGCGCATAGGAAATAGACCATTCAGCGTCTCTCGTGTCGTTCTTGTTTTTGCACCACACATTTGCCACGAATAGCATGAAAGAGATATTAAGGTATAAGAGTAATAGAATCAGTCTTGGCTGGTATCATAAGAAACTCGAAATTACATCGTTCACTAAAAGGCCTAACTTGTCGCATGAAAGGTGAAAGAAGTGGGCGTGGCGGATTAGCACCCCCCTTACAAAAGCAAGAAATATTTTGGTCCCTCGTCATCCTCCATCGTTCAGGTCCACGAGCCGCTCTGCGCTGGACAGACAATAGCTATTGTCCGTCCATATCTGCGCAGCCCAGTGCGTCTAACAAGTCGAATGCTGCCTCTGACCCGTATGAAAAGAGATTATGGCTTGTAAGCATGTCTAACCATACCCAACCCCAGTGGTCAAAAAGGGTGGCACTTTTCAATCAGTACGCCGTAATTTTGGTTGTAATCGAAAAGACGAGGTCTCTTGCTTGCTGTTGCTCTAAAGAATATGCCCGTATTAAAAGGACTCGAGGTGGGCACGAAACGCGTGGGAAAAGTTGTTTAGCGGCGGCCGCTGCGAGCAGCGCTGCCCTGCATTTGCTCGAGCTCGCCCTCGAGCTGCTTGATCTGGGCGTGGGTCTGCTCGAGATCCTTGTTGAGACGGTCTCTCTCGGCAATGAGCTTCTGTTCCCACTGGCGGAAACGCTGCTCCTCGACCTTGACCTGCTCGGTGAAGCGCTTGCGGAGCGCCTCCTCCTCCTCCTTGTACTTGGGGTTGTCGAGCTTGCGCGGCCTGGCCTCGCCGAATTTGCGGGTCTCCATTTGCTGGGCGCGGTAGGCCTCGTAGTGCAGCTCCTCGGTGGTGTGGATCAGGTCCAACATGTGAGTTCGGATCAGGATAGATCGGAGCTTCTTGAAGTCGCAGTGGTCCTCGTTCTCGACCTCGGCTACACCCCATGAGTACTGGCGGCCCTTGACGATTCTTCCGTCGCCAGTCTTGACGTCTCTCTCGGAACCGATAACAGCAAAGGGCATGGCAGCCATCAGGGCGCGGGCGTGCTGGGCAGCAGCCTCATCGTCCTCCTCAACGGGGGGCTGGTAGATCTTGATGTTCTGAGCCTCAATGACAGCTTGGATCTACAATCTTGTGAGTCGGACATTCAGTAGTAGAATCTTGTGGTCACTCATACCTTGGCCTTGAACTTGGCAAGGTCGGCCGGGCTCATGGTGTCGGCCTTGGCAATGACGGGAATGAGGTTGACTCTCGAGCAGAGTCTCTTCATGACCTCGATATCCAGAGGCTTCAAGGTGTGGCCGGTGGGTCTGATGAAGTACAAGCATGCGTGCACACGGAGATCGATCTTGTCATTTCGGCGGGGTTGTTGCTCCTGGAGCATGTAAGACTCGTGCTGGTCGTCCAAGAACTCAATAATGGGCATCCACGAGTCTCTGTTGTTGACATAGTCGCCGAAACCCGGGGTGTCGATGACGGTCAACCGGACTGTGAGCATTTGAGGTTAGGGGCCGGTTTCGTATCGACGCGTGCCACGTTTGTTGGGGACGTTTGAGTGTTTTTGCATACCCTTGAAGAACTTCTCCTCCAGCTCAGCCTTTGTGATCTCAATCTCGACCGTCTTGTCGACCTGCTTCTGGTGTCGTCGCTTGTGGTCGGCGTAGTTCTTGATTGTGGTGGAGAAGAGGGTGTTGATGAAGGTGGTCTTTCCCAGGCCGGACTCGCCAGCAACCTGTCACGGTGGCAAGTCAGCAAGTATAGCGGGAGAAGCGCGCAAAGGAATCGTACCATGATGGTGAAGGCGGCACCTCTCTTCGCGACAATCTTGTGGCGCTCTATACAGGAGGTTAGTCAAGGGGGGCGCCCAACATGTCAGTCCATCTAGCTTCTGGGGAGTACGTGCGATTGGGCAGATTGGCAATGCCAATCGCGGTTGCGGTTCCTTGCTGAGCAGACGCCATTGTGTCGATTGATCCGTGGGTGGTGAGATGGGAAATCGCACGGGTGGGAAATGGTCGTGATGGCGTTTGGTTGAAAATGAGAGACTGTCGACGTACGTTGCGAGTCTACGGGATGTTGTCCAACGTGTTTGGGGATTGGGATGGGCTGCCAGAGAGTTTAGGGGATCAAAGTGGACCCTTACTGGACGTCCAGTCCAGAGATGCAGACAGGCGCTAGCACAGTGGACGCCCCTGGGCCCGAGCTCCATATGGGGAAATTTGGCTTGGGATTCTGCCCTCCGCGACCGCCTCCGCCCGACCCCCTTTGGTTCTTGGGAGAGCATCCAGCATGCCACTGCAGCGTTTGATTAGGTGCGGAAGATGCCAGTCAAATCCTCAAAGTTCAGACCAACTGCCAGGTCCGGTACTATTCTGACAAGGGCGACCCCTGAAACCGCCGATGATAGTGCGCGGCAGCCATCAACGGTCTTGCTAAAGGCAATGGTTTGTCTGTATGGTAATGTGCACATCTATTCGGTAGGTAAGATACACCAACAGTCTGAATCTGGCTGAACAAGTGCGACCCTCGGATTGTAGAAATGATGATGGCAGATTCTCAGAAACTCGCGACGAGATATTCCACATATTACCTGATCAGAGTCAGTATCTTATCAAAGGACATACGATGATGAACCCCCTTTCCTCACCAAGGTCTATCTTTCTTGGGCACTCACAGGCTCACAGCTTGACGCGATACCGGAAATGCTCCTTGTGACTTGCAGTTGTGCAGGTATAGTTCGTCACAATCCGAACAAGTAACCTTGAAGAGACGTTGCCAAAATTATTCGACACTTGAGACCAATATCTTGATTGGGTAGGTGTAAGAGAAGTCTGCTATACCATCGCCCTTACGATAGCTTCGTCGCATGATTTGGTCATTCAAGCATACGAGCTGGGTCGAGGCTTCTTGGTCATTTGCATTCAGCAGCTCCGCGATTCCCTCGGAGGCACCAACACGACATATCATTCATTGATTTATCAAAGGCATGAGCGAATCCTCATCCTTTCCGCGGCACGGTCTCTCTGCTACGCAATCGCAGGAAATCGCAGGAACTCGCGGGCCCCAATGAACATATATCGTTCCTTCCCTTGAGTGGCAAGAACATATACAAACTCCGTGCCCATTTTCCAAAGAGACGCCATGAAAGGACTGCAACATTTTAAGCCATTTCATCGCCACCGTCCACGTCCCAACCTCTTCTATTATATCCCACTCGACGACTCGATTCGTCAACCACAAGATGCCCTCGATTCACAGCCTCCCGAACGAGATGCTTGTTGAAGTTTACAGCCTTCTGTGCGTCGAGGATAAAGCTAGCCTCGCGCGCTGCTGTCGCGATTTCTACGCCCTTTTGAATCCCCTTCTCTATCGCCAGTTCAGAAACTATAAAGAACTCGTCCCCTGGGCCGCAAGAACGGGCCAAAGAGGGACCTTGGAAAAGCTGTTCGACGCTGGAATGACCGATTTCGCCACACTCGTCTTCATCGGCTCGCGGACGAGAGGAGACAAACATACACCGCTTCACCTAGCAGCTCAGCGAGGCCACGAGCAGGTCATTGAGCTACTTCTGGCCCATGGCGCCGACATCGACGCCCCGTGCACGAGTATCGGTAGTTATAGAGGTTAGGGGCCTGCGCCTCCATTCGCGCCTCCCGACACCCAAATGCAAAAGTATCATCCCGTTTTCCGTTTATCTGAAATGGCATTTACCCACTGCGTGTGGACGCCCCTTCACGTGGCCCTATGGCACGGCCGCTTGGATTCGGCGAGGCTGCTCATGGCTCGCGGGGCTTCATTCCGTACAGGCAACCGTCCAGCAAATGGGCTTGGTCCTGTTCCTTCCACCATGGCGGGATCGGCTTTGCACAGTGCTGCTGCGGCGGGTAGACTAGCTGTCACCCTGGCAGTGATCGATCATTTCTCGGTCATGGACGTCGATATCATGGATGATCAAGGTCTTACGCCCCTCAGATGGGCATACACACGGGAGTCAATGGCTACAGTCAAGCTCCTTCTTGACTGCGGCGCCGATATCAACCATCCCGGGTTCCATGAACATTCAATACTTATGCAGGCGTGTGCTTCAGGGAGATTTGATGATGTCTCTGTGTAAGTGGAAGATACTCCTTTTCATGTCGAATATGATCAAGCCTGGCTACTCATCATCGCTTACCTGTTTTTCTGAGGCAATGCTGACTCCAAACATCAGGCTCCTCGGTTGGGGCGCTGATGCGTCCACGACAACCGAGCACGGGCTCACGGCTTTACTTCATCTTTGCAACAACATTTCATGTTTCATCGAGAGCCATCCTCTTACATATCAAGCAGAGTCGGTTAAACTATCAAAAGCCCGATTTGCGATGCAAGCTCTCTTGATACATGGAGCCGACGCCAATGCAGAAGACCCTGTGCGTGGTAAAGCCCCTCTTACCATCATTGCACGATATTGCCAAGTCGACATGATTCAACTGTTGCTTGATTTCAATGCAGATGTCAATGCTATCGGGTTAGGTGGTATGACGGCACTGCGCGCTGCGTGCAGTGCGGATCGTTCTATACCGGCCAGCGATATGGAGGGGACTGTCAGACTCCTCTCGGAACATGGTGCTTCAATTTACACGAAGGGAGGCGGATATTCGGGGACAGTCCTCGACGATCTTGCCAACAACTACAGTCGGAGCAACCTCGGACGGGATTTTGAGAGTCTTCGCGGAGTTCTCTGGGAGATCCTGTCTCATGGTCTCGAATTCGATCCCTCAATGGACACAAACAGCCTCTTTGAGCGGTTCTTCATGTCAGGTCATTTCGGTTGCTGCGAGCTTCTCCTTGTGCACGGATTAGAAGTTCCCAGGTCTCGAATCCAAACGATGGCGAATTACGCCACCAGTTGGAACAGTGCCGAGGGAGTGGGTCTGACTGAGTTACTCGAGGCCGCAGCCGAATCGGCGGAGCAATGGATCGAGCAGCAAAATCCACCCGTCCATGCCGAGCCAGACGAAGGAGTGATAGATGATGCGGATGTCAATGTACGCGAGGAAAGCCCGTCACCATAGAACTTTGGAAATGGATGAAGTTGTTTCCATACCTTTTGCAGCAACGAAAGAACGTCAGGCATTCAAGTCAGATGGCAGTTGAGGACAATGCAGATGTCTGGTTAGCTATTCAACATGGGAGTTCCAGCTACGGGGTACGGAACTGGGAGTAGGTTCAGATTCGAGGGGTACCTGATGTGGACATGTGCCCATTTCTTGGGTGAGCCGAGTTTCACTATGACGGTGGAATTCGTACCAGTATGCTTTCCACCATAAACGTTTTACTTGTTTTCCAATAGTTGCAGATTCAGTAAGTAGGTAGGTATAAACGTGAAAAGCGTTCTCCTGCGAGGGGGGCAAGTGAATAGAGAGCACGGCTTGAGACCGCTGGCATAAAAAGCTCACTTGAGGGTAGAAAGTGCCACGGCCTTGCAATCGGCATTGGGAGCCATTATAAAAAGAAAATTGAAAAATTACCGTAAGCCCAGTGTGGTCATAGTTCGAAATCACAAGAGAGATCGAGGTTCAATCAAGGGGTGTTGCTGAGGGGCTCGAGGCAAGCCACAGGTGCATGTATTCGCAGGACAGACCGCTATCATTCGTGGAACAGAAAATAAAGCAGTCAGACAGTCGGTTTCCGTCTTGGTTTGATTAATCGCTCGGCTTCACAATATCACTATCTGCTGACGTCTGTGATGTCTCGAGAGGATGCAATATCCCGCGAGGTGCAAACGGGAGAAATAACTCCATCATGAACTTGTTGAACAATTCCCGGCAGAAAGGAGGGTCTTGCCCGTGATGGAATCTTCTGGGGAAATTCGTGAGTTGCAATGATTCGTCTTCATTGCAAGTTGTTCGCACCGCCCTCCCTCCCTTCTCACTGCGTCATGATCGTACATGGCCGGTCACGTTTCCACATTTTGACCACTGCGAACACATGGACCATCAGGTTGCCCACAAGGCGATCGGTCCTGTCAGGCCTACTTATCTCCACGTCGCACGTAGATCAGTTCACAGATCCTGTGCGATGCGACCTGCACTTTTGGGACGATTCAACACTCCGATCTTGGTGAGTGTCCCTGAGAAGAAGAATAGCACTGCTCTAGATATCCAAGTATTGCGACAGTGACATATACAGCCCCTCTTGATCAACGTGGCAGATTTGATGCGATGCGCAAAGCCCCCTGGAGACAGAATAAATCCACGCGGTCTTTTGTAATGACGCCGATCACAACATGCGCAGGGGGCATGAGAGAAAGAAAGCGGTAGAAACAACGTCCGCCGATACGACACATGGAGTATCGCAGAAGCCAGAGGAACACCGCCGAATGGGCGGGTTACCAAACAGTGACTACATACCTAGTTACAACAGGAACATGAACAGAAACAACGCGCAAGCAAAACCGTCTCTACGGTACCCCCAACTTTTTTCGCGCGCGCATCGCAATCTCCCCTCTCGTCCCCTCCGTCCTTCTCCTTCGGGCTTGGGCCGTTTCGCTCCTCTTTGCGGCTCCATCGTGTCGCCTTGTCGATCCGTCTTGGCATTTTCTCTATTTCGACTTCATACGGTCTTGGCATTTTCGAGTATACCCAGAGTATATACTGATGCGCTTTTGGACCAAATAAACCGATTTCAATTCCTGCATCCACATGACAATTTCTAGACTGATATCGCCGCCCTTATTGACCGTATTTGACCGACCTTGGATCAACAATCAGTACACAACCACCTTCCCAACACAACAGCAAAAATCCTACCCAACTCCCTTCCCTATTCACGTGTCAACTTCGACCAAGTCAAAGTTCGCCCCCTCCCTCTCCCCCTGTCGCGAAATGTTTCACCTGGGGGCAACTAAACGGAAACATGTTTGCAAACTCTAAGACTGCGCCCTACCCACCAGTGACAGTGATTATATCCCTCGGCCGTTTTCATCGCGAACCAGGGGTCCAAGCTCCCTTTTTTTGGTTTCTTTAGGACTCAGGAGACAGCGGACCCTCTACCCGTCTTTCCCGCCATCTGGGTGAGACCTCCAAGGGCAAAAAGCTGGGACGATGGGACTAGCCATTCTTTTGCACCCGCCTCCAAGACTCGAATCATATAATGTTATCTTGAATGGCTAGGAAATCGCAAGACAATGCAAGCTTAATCCCAACGCATCTGTTCATGTCGACGGTAGGGAGGCGCTGTTGCATCCAAGGACATTAGATTGCGAGTTCAAAGTGTGACAGGCATTGGCACGGAGACAAGAATAGTATAGTATCTGACAAGTGTGTATTGTGGTCTGAAAGTATCTACAAGAAGATCAAGGTCTAATAGCGTTAAAGATAGTGTAGAATGTGGTAAGAAAGTCCCCCAGAGGGAGAGAAGGTATAAAAAAAAAGAAAGGGTGAAAAAAAGAAAAAGACCACACTTGGTAAAAACGCCCGAGAGCCTCCCAAACTGGGGCTCTCATCTTCCTCTTCTCTTGCGGAAGCGAAGAGCTTGTTTTGCCTAAAACACCAATTGTCCCTCCCAATTCTATATAAGCCTTTTTTGTTGTTCCGTAAACACCGATACCGTTTGGTATAAAAAACCGTACCCAAGCGCGCTAGGCGGGGTCATGAATGGAGGATACGGGGGTATCTTTGTTTATAATTGTTCGCTCAGGAAACCAGATTTTGTTCGTAATAATCGTCATCGTTTGCAGCGCTCTGCGCGCAGTACGTCGTCTTAATCTGAAAAAAGGGCCAGGACGAGGCTCGATGATGGGTTGGTGTACCTTAGTTGAACTTGCCAAGCACAAAGTTGCGGGCGACGACCTTGTTGGCATCACGCTTGGTGGTGGAGTTGGACGCCTGGCTGCCGAGGGAGCAGTACAGCTCAGTCTCCTCGGTGGTGACGGTCTGGACGTCGTCGGGAAGGTAGTAGGCAGTGTTGCAGGGGAAGATGGAGCAACCAGACATGAGGGTCTTGGTGAGGACGGAGTTCTCGCTGGCAGGCCACATCTCGTGGACACCGTCCAGGTCCTCGGCGTTGACAATGGCGGAGACATCAAAGTAGGTGATGCCGTTCCAGCCCTGGAAGGTCACCTCGCCCAGCATACCGCTGGTGTTGTCGGCATCCTCGGAGACGGAGTACCAGTTGCCGATCCAGCCCTCGGGGAAGGTGGCAGTCTCGGTGGCCTCGCCGGCGACCTCGAGCGAGTCGAGCTCGGAGTGTCCCTCGCTGGGGGTGAAGATGACCTTGCGGTTGGTGCTGTCGAGGCTGACAAAGGTGACGGTGTTGGCGGCTCTGGCAACGGCGCCGGCGACGACGGCCAGGGCAGCGATCTTGGTGAAGAAACCCATCTTGAATAGTTTTTGTCTGTGTGGACTTAAATGTGGGAAGAAGTCGATATGTATGTATGTCTAGGTGAGACGGGAAGTGCCAAAAGTATATAATGGCTGAAAGCGGCGATATGCTTGTTGTCTTAGAATGTTGCTGAATAGCTTGTGTGACTGAACTGCACCAGGCTGGTAGTTTTGAGTGAGAGAGAGTATAAGCTCTTCGTTGTGAAAGATTGTATGAAGCAAAAAAGAATGCTTGTTCAATGAATGAATCACTTAGTCAAAGGAGAGAGACTATAGTGAATATGGTCAAAGAAGGACTGGATACGCAGATGAACAGCAAAAAAGATTATACTCGAAGACGAGGGTGACACCCGAGATTTATACAGAAGAGCCGACAGAGAAAACGAAAGAGAGGAGCAAGCCCACCACCACCACCATCTGGTTAGCCAGGGACGGGATCCATCCCATCAGTCTCGAATAGCCAGGTAGTGGATGTATCCCTAGTGGGCACGCCCGGCACAGAGGACCACATAGTAAGGACGGAGTACGTAGCGTAGCACGAGCGACTGGTCCAAGTGGGATGGTGCCCGACAACGAGACTAGTGTGTATTGTTGGTGTGTGTGTGTCGTGGTGTGTACACTACATGGAGTAGGGATGAAAAGGCATGCTGACTGTTTGACTGACTGATGGCTTTTGACCCGACCCGACTCAGGGCAGCGGGTAGGTAGTCAGGGGTCGGACGTTGAATCAAGAGCTGAAGCCACCAGGGGCCTCGGGGGCCATCTTGCAAAACCTCCTCCTCCTACACAGTACGTACACACAACGCACGACACGACACCACACTACGAGGTCCCACACCTTCCGCTCTGGCCCACGCCCAAGGATGGCGCTGGAAGGTCTGGAAGCTATCCGATCCGGAAATGGAAAGTTGGTGCACTGCCTCGCTGTTTAATGTTTCCCCTCGGCCAGGATGACTTCCAAGTGTTTCCTGGAAACGAAACCGGCAACATTATAGCGCTGCGACATTGGGCGGGCTCACCCAAAGAGTCGGGCAGTTGCCACTGTTGGAAAACAAAGGACCGACCCTCGAAAGACGACAATAGAAGACTGCACATGGCCGAAGCGTGCATCGGAGATCGATCGATTGTGCTTCAAGGCTGAACGTTATCCAGGACAGCCCCGTTGGGTATGGGCACTGGGGAGGATATTTCCGCAGAGCAAGCCAGAGGGCCGGGTCAGGTACACGGCTCAGGGCCTCGAGGATTTGCAGGCCTAGATTTGGAAGGGCTCGTGGCTACTCGTGGGCCAAGAAACGCCCGCCCCTCAACTTGGCCCCTCAGGGCCTGAGAGGCCCACACAACCCAAAATGACCGGTCGGGATCTACTGGGTAAAGGAACTTCTAGTGGCAACCAGGGAGGCGTGTGTATAGGTCAGGGCAGCCATCTCATTGGCCAGACGGACGCTGTTCCTGGCATACCTAGCGGTCCGGGTACCTGATCAGACAATTCCGCAGGCCTGGGATGCACATGTGCAGCTCAGATGCCATGCTGTAGCGCGTGTACATGTAGCCTGTAGCCTGTAAAGGTAGCCTGTGGATGCTGGCAGTCGAACAGCACATGTCGCCGGGCCAATAGGGCACACTGACACCCTCGTGGCCGGGCGTGAGCGTCCCGCTGAACCACTACGCGCGTCCCGCAAAGGCGCAAAGGCGCAAAAATGTGGGTCGCTGATGACGCTGCCTGCAATTCAATTCCCACCGGTCTGCCCGCTTCGCTTCTCGCTGACAGTCGGGCTTTCGACGGTGGTGATTACTTCGCCAGACTGCAAAATTGCAAAATTGCACAATGAAATGAGCTTCATCTTGTCGACAGGGTGAAGGGCTTCGGACATAAAGAGATGGCGCGTGGCTGTCAGTCTGTAGTCATTTCCATCTCAGTCGATTCCTCTGCGGTGTGATGGCCGGGTGTGTCTTGCTTTCCTGCTGACGGACAGAAAGTCAACTGCAACAATAAGCTCACGTCAGGCAAAAAGCTCCCGCTGTTCGCTCCTACCTACCAACCTGCTGCCAGCCACTGGCGTGCCTCCTTCGTTTCATTCTGCATCAGGAAAACTGGATTTTCCTAGTTTTGTTTCTTCTTTTGGTTTCTCTTTTTCTGGTTGCTGTTCCTTGCTTCCTGCAGGTGAGAGAGAAAAAAATTCTCAATCAGCGATGGGTTCAAGAGGTCGCATGCCGCATCTCGGTGCGACACGTAACTAGTCGGTTCTTGGAAAGACCTTGGCGAATCACCTGCAGGCGCTTGTACAAAAATGTACAGTTATGAACAAATCAGGTAGCAGTGATATGGATGCAGGAGCATAAAGCAGCGACAAATTCGTACTTATGACATGTCGTGCGACATTTGTTCTTGTCGGATTGATTCTCTGAAGAAGTGTGATGGGGTCTCGGTGAGGAGAAGACCTGTGCAGACTTTTTTCTTCCTCTTCACAATTAGTGCAAGAGAGGGCTCCCCGCAACCCCCGATTGGTCCGGTCTCCCTGGCAAGTTGAACCGGTTCAGCGCCAAGCCGGGAAACCAAGGCACGCCGGCGTCCAGAACTCCAGGTTTGCCAGGCGCCGAACACTGGTGCCAGGTCCCAGACAAGAGATCGACAGGTACCTGCAACAATGCTCGTCGACCTGCAGCCTTAGCACACGACAGAGCGTGTCAATGTGTGTGCGTGTGCCAGCACAGAGGTGGAAAACTGTCCCAGTGGAAAACTGCTTGCTGTCCCAGCAGCTAGGTAGGTTCATGTTTGCTGTACGGTACCTTGCTTTACTGCCTGTTGGCTTCCATGTGCCCTGACATGGACGAAAGTTCCAACGAACTACGGCTCCTACATACTCTCTGGTACCCCCCTTTCGGTAGTTATGCATGATCGATGCGCCATGAGGTGTTGGACTCGAGCCAGAAGCCACATGGAAAAACTGTCGACTCTCTAATGCACAGCAGCATATTCGACGTCGTTGATTGGAATCAGTCCTCTCGCAGTGGCTACTCAACAGTTAAACAGTGGATGATCTACGTATGGACCGACGGGTCCTACAGACAGAGTATAAGAGCGGGTCCGGCTTGATGGAGGAGTGTGGGCTCCTCAAGGCTCACACGACTCTACCGGAATCCCGGGTGCCACGGGCGAAGGCTGAAGAAGAAAAAAGATCGTCACCATGGTATGCCTCGTTAACATGGATCGTGAGCTTGACACAGAGCCTAGAACTGGCCGCTTCAGGTGCATGGTTAGGATGTTTCCTGCAACGTATCAGTGCCAGCTTTTGCAAAGAATTTTCAAGTCTTTTTCTTTGCTTCATCGGTCCGAAGGTCATTGCTTCCCCGCCTCTCGGATGTCGATCGGTCGTACATTGGCTGTTGGCACATGCCATATGGTAAGTGGGCTGGGCTGCTGGGCTGTCGGAGTCTCTTGCGAGAGGCAGTAGTATAGGTAGTGCGAAGCTTGGCATTGAGTGTATTTGCAACTCTCTCTGTCATAGGCTGACACAAACTACATACTCATGGTACATGGTCAATAGTCCATGTAGTGGAACAACCATGCATATATGTGACTTGGCCAGACGTGACGATACCCGCCGTGAGTGATTTTCCAATAGAGTTTCTATGATTCATCGGCTTGGTCGGGTCTATTATCCCACCGCAGTCTTTGCAAAATACCCTGTACGGAATGATGACATACGGCTGACATCGATTGCCTAGGTACTCTGGCGGTCAACAGTCAGTTTGCCGTCGGTATATTTCGTGTGACGTAGTAGTGCTGGCGAGGCCGATGAGATGACGAGATTTGAGGCTCTGAACAGCGTTGACTTGGGTATATCCAGTACGTAGATCAATATAGTCAATGGCCAGTATACTGCTAGTGGCGGTTGGCTGGAGGACCTGGTGGAATTGGCAAGTCAGTGGCAGCAGATGGTCATAACATTATGAGGCGGCTGGAGGCCCCAAACTTTCTTGTCGGCTAACTCTCAGTCCGTGGATGTGGTCAAAGAATCGACAGGCGTGCGAACGGTTGCAGCCCAACACAGCGATTCGTCTGCGGCGTTTTCCTTCGGCAGCAGGTGGTCGGCTGGCTGCCGAGTCTTCTTCCAAGCCTCCGTGGCAAAATTGACGGTGTCGTGGGCCACAGTAGTAGTCGTGAAAAACAATGGCGTAGTGTGCCGTAGTCGCAGGCTGGATCCCTCTTACTAGTGGTGTACATATGATTCTGTACGGGCAACCTGGCGAACCGAGCTTAGCCGATACCATATTCGTCAAAACATGAATCCGTCATCAACGGTTGGTGCCTAACGGCAGACGAAAAAGGGCCAGATGCTGAATCTGACTGCCGAAAGAAGAGTTTTCGTCTGTCTTTTTCGATCGATGTTCGTCCGTCGGCTTCTTACTGACTCTTTTAGCCATAGCGGCGAGTCAATTAGAGCCTAGAGTCTGGGCCCACACCTCCATCACGACCGTCGGTACCTTCCGTAGTGCTACCACCTTTCTACTCACACAATCCCGACAATACCATTCGAGACGGGCTCGCCATGTGGGATTCCCCATTCAGCAATACAGAAGCATTTTAAGGTTGTTTGACTTTGGAGGAGTGAGAACTATCAAATATGCTTAAGATGGTTGACTAGAAAACGTGGATGAATGTTTTTGGTTGTTCTAGCCGCGAGTGCTTGGAATCTTCTCTGCATGCGGCCGCTTCACAGAACTTGGGTTCTTCTCCTGTTCCTGACATTAGTTCCAACTCTCATTGCCTCCCAATTCAGATTCATGCTATGACCTAGGAATCTTGGACAAACTACATTCGGAGTTCCCAGACGGAAGACTGGTGCTGCGCTGATGTCGCCAGCTCCGGCCAGGTTGTCCTCGTATAGCATCTACAATACGAATAGCGAGCTGCACTATGATCAGCTTGTAAGTGGCCCTTGCTTCAGCCGGATCTTCAGTCAATACAGTGTCTGACACAAGACATTGCCACGACAAATCGTGAGTGGAAATCAAGTTTCTTCCGGGGAACTACAATATTTGTTCAAAAAAACAAACAGGTAAACACACAATATGATTGGCGACAGTGTTCAAGTAAACTCAGCACATCCGACACGTTGGTCTGACAGTAAATGAACTTGCGTATAATGGAGTATGAGATCACAAGGAAGAGCAAGAAACTTCTCGACGATTCTATTGTATCAAGCCAAAGCTCACACCACTGTTGTGTAACGCCGTTGCTCTAATTGATATAATCAATTGCTGGCATGGCCCGCAGAGATGGCCATTAGTCCGTTCATGTTCAGCCCTGCCGCGCACAATATCTACAACAACCATAACTTAAAACTTTGAATACCGCGATAATATTAAGAATTACTAAGGCTATAAACACATGTAGGTCGAGCCGTATACCCTTTCGCAAATTTTATATTAGCAAGACACAACGTTACCTGTCCGCTATTCTGTGCTCACGTGTGTAGGTGGTCAGGTATCATGACAGGACATTTGCGAGGCAGTCGCAACTCACCTTCGCACCTTCTCGTTCTCGTTGATTGATTCAATGCGACTGCCAAAGGAAATGCCCGCCAAACTTGACATGAAAAGCAGCAGCCAGCTCCTACTTGTCTTTTCATCAAGCTTGAGCCTGAACATCACATCGGATAGGATTCTCGCTCACTCGTTCGCGTGAAGATCCATCACAGCCAAAGCTCCTTGAAAGCAACACCAACCTGTCATCATACAACCACTGAAGCAACACCACCCGTCACTTCCTACGACTTCACAGAATGAAGCTGCTTCAGACCCTGGGCCTGTTGGTCGGTCTGTTCACCATGGTGAATGCCTGGACCGAGACAGCTGCCTACTGGACTACCGTGGTCACTACCGCATACACCACCTACTGCCCAGTACGTTGAATTGACCTACAGCGCTGTATCGATATTGACACCAATTGAAACACAGTCTCCCACGACCTTTGCGCTTTCTAATGTAACGTACACGGCCACTGAGACGACCTTGACCATCACCAGTAAGAACCCCTTTCCTCGAATCACTGCACACCTTGCTACCAGGGAATAACCAAGTAATCAACAGACTGCCCCTGTACTATTTCTGTCTCACAGCCGACCGCCATCACCACTATCGTGTACTGCGACGAGGACCCCAGCTACACTGCTACTGGCACCGGCGGAAGTGGATTGACCATCACGAGCACGGATCCTAAGGTGTTCCCGACTCACGGCAGCCACAGCACCGTCATTATCTACACGCCTCCGGCAACGACCTACATCTCCGGCACGACGCCAGTCACGGCCAGTCACTCGCCCAGCTACGTCTTCGGCACAGGCTCGTATTCTGCCCACAACCCTAATAAGACTCCGGTCGGGCCAAGCCCTCCACACCCAATCACCGTTCCCACTGGTGCTGCTGCCAAGGTTGGACCGATCAGTCTTGTTGGTCTGGCTGCTGTTGTTCTTGCTGCAATGATTCTGCAAGTTGGAGTCATTTCAGATGCCTTGCTGCTTGATCGTCACGGAGGCGAACCCGACAACAACGCAAGCAACGACGGTGGTTATTGACGAGAAGACCCTGAAATTTTGAGACACGAATGATCTTTGGACGGACATGGTTTACAATGACTTCTACACGGTGATTTGAGCTCTAGCAGGAGATACATGTCACGACACTCTTTGGACGAGATTGACGAAGAGAAGATGCGAAAAGGACTTATATGGCTGCGAATTGAGGATGTATAATACTATCAACCTAATCGATCCGACCTTGGTCGGTGCACACGCTCATTACCAAACGCTACTCGTAAAAGATGAGATGGCTAGCTAATACAATAATATTATTCGGCACTCGCTTTTGTTTCGGAGCTTCCCATCTGGTGCTACTCTATTATAATCACACGAACTCACCAGCCGGACATGAAGTTTCGATAGTGTCGAAGCAAGTATCCTGCTGAAGACATGAATTTTCGCAATAACCATGACAACGCAATTAGCTGTTGATCATTTCAGATTTGACATGTCGGCTACGTAGTTGGTAAGGCATGTACTGTGTAGTGAGGCACCTCTAAAAATAAGCTCCCGTTACCTCGAACCACAACCGTTTGTCGACCCTGGTCCTAGCATCTCGTATTGTTTTCTCATGCGGCGGGGCCGACCGTAACCGGGATGTTACCTACAACGAGGATTTCCTCTACCACTGTCGATCTCAATGATGGACAAGAGTAAGCGAGGCGTCTGTCTGGCTGTTGATGTCATAAGAGAATGGGCGGAAATAGTAACCAGAAAACCTCGCGATGTAAACAGTGTCGTGTTTTCAGGTGTTACCTGCGTGGTCCCTTGTTACGCCGCTACACAGCAACATTCGATATTGTGGAGACTTGTGGTCTTGTCCGTTGCTGGGCGTTGAGTTTTAGCCTTTTTGTTTTTTGTTCCTGGATGAAATTCGGGGCTTGAGGAGGAAGGATTTTATGGTTATCCTTCAAGACAGATCAGAAGGTCTCCAACCTCGAGGTCTTGCGTGCCTCTTGGGCATCTGGATAGATCTGGCAGTAGCCATTACCATGGGCCGTTGAATCTTCATGAGGCTGATTGTGTGGTTCATTCCTTTTTCCTCTTCCTTCTCGACGATCTCGCTAAATCATGCTTACAGAGGTCGTCCCTTGCATCGAGAATATCTGTAAGATCAGTGCGGCACTCCTGTAAGCACCGTCCACCATCATGCACTCGCCATTTCTGTTGGTCGATCTCCCGAAGTGTGGCGTGTGGGTGAAATACCAAGACGCCACGCGCTGATGCCATGCCTATGCTTCTCTATACGAAAACGCCATGCTGTAAATTCCTCGTGTCGCACCATGCGCAGCCGAGCGCGAACATCCCAAATCATATACTTGTATCCATCCCACAGAACATCGTGAATTCGTCCAGTCACTGTGGCCACAGTACCTGGTGTGGCCACTTATTCGTTCGGGTCAGGCAGCAGACCTCGCGTATTCCTGCCGGCATCCAGTCTCGACCGCACCTCTCTTATCAGTGCCTTGGCCTCTTCCACCTCGACGCCGTCCTGACACAGCTCGTTGGCCAGCCTGTTGGCTGAATCGTAATCTTCGTTGCGCATGGCAAACCGAGCAAGCCACATGCGAGCTTTGCTGGTCGCCTGAGTAACGCCTGTTCCTTCCCTGCTGCCTCCGTCTCCTGATGGCCCGGCGTGTTCTCCGCCGTCATCAGAGCCATCGTCATTGTGTATCGCAATACTCTCTGCGACATTGGTATTGGCTGTTCCCTCCTCCTGTGCTACACACAATTCCATGTATGCCTTTGCTTCTTCCTCCTCTTCCAGACCCTCGTACATGGTCGCAATCTGCAAAAGAATGTCCGGGTCCATGTGTGCGCCACGAAGCCCGCCAGCCATACTGCCGGCACTTCCGAAGCTGCTTCCCGTGTCATAATAACTCTCGGCTAGCAGAGCACGTTTCAGGGCTTTGATGCCATCCAGATTTCTGCCCATACGTTGTAAGCACGAACCAACAGCCATCCACATTTTCCCGTCCCATGGCCTCAGGCCTGCAGCCTTTTTGTAATACCACAAGGCATAAGCGTGCATTTCCAGCACTTCATATGTCTGCCCGAGGCCATACCAAGCTCTGTAGTCTCGTCGGTTGACATCGACTGCACGGCGGTAGGATTCGATAGCGGCGTGAGTATTCTTGAGTTCGACATACTCATGACCCATGAGCGTCCAGGCTGAGAGGCATGACCGATCGAGTGTCAAGGCACGTCGGAAATATTGCACTGCCTTTTCGTGCAATGAGAGGAGGGAGTAGTAATTTCCTATTACCACACACGACTCGGGCCGGAACTTGTCAATGCTCGAGCAAACATGTGCAAGGAAAGCAAGCTTTGGACGTGCGTTGATCACGTATAAGATGTTGGAGTAATGATCCAGAGAATCCAGCCGATGGGGGTGTAATGACAGCAACCGGCTGAAAGCTTGCTCTGCTGCCACAAAGTCCTTGGCATGGTACGAAAGAAGTGCGTCGCAGGTCATCAAGAACGAAGAAGCCGGGAAAATGGTCAACAACTGATCCAGTGAGCTCGCAAGGTTGCCGTCATGCTGATACAGCTCGAGGCTGGCATATATATGGAACATGAAGGAGACGATGTTCTGGGGTAACCGCTGCATCAGACGGTTCAACTAGTCAAGGTCAGTCGTGGTCGTAAAGGTAAGGCGCCGAGAGCTTACATCTTCTACTCGCGAGATGAGCGACGTAATCTCGAGCCAACATCCCCAGTTCATTGGAAACAGGTGGACACTCCGGACCAGCCAGTAAAGAGCTAGGTCTTCGATTTTCTGCTTTGCGAGCACCATGCCATATCTAGTGATAGGTTAGTCATCTGGGAGGAAGAACGGGTCGGGATCGTCTTTACAGATACTCCAGCCATCCTTGGCCGTCTACATCCTCGCCGTCCTCGTCCTTTCGTTGTTCAAACCAGGCCTCGAGGTATCGGCTGATGGTGATCAATTGCTTGTTCACACAAAGTCCAAGATCCTGAGGGCCCATAACCATTTCCGATTCCTCGTCTTTACGCTTCTCGCCAGACAAGTACTTGGCATATAGGGCCAGGAACAAGCTCCTCTGGCTTATATCAGGAAGTTTGGGGGTGCCATGAGATCTCGAGGGCGTGGCTGTTGCCTTTGCTTTGCCTTTGCCCTTTGGATTCGGATTGGGCTCCGAGGCGGTGACAATACCAGACAGCACGGACTCGGGAAGAAAGACGGCGGCGCATCGGTCGAACTCGCGGCACTCAAAGAAGGACTTGGCCATCAAGTACTTGTTGAACTCTTTGGCCTCGAGAATTGCCTCTTGGGGGTCGGCATTCTGAGCAATGATGGTAGGAGGGAATATGCTGTTATCTGAGAACTGCGAGGTGTCTGGGTCTATTTCGGGCTCTGGGATGGCATTGAGGAGCTCGCCGGCCCTGGAGATGAGTGTTAGCGATCTCTCTCTTGAGAAAGTGGTATGGATGCCCGGCTTACCACTTGGCCGACTGGTAGAGACATCTCTCGGAGCATTTGATGACGGCCTCCTGGAGTGCGCCCCGAAGCTGGGATGTCTCTCTACTGTTCAGCGCCATCTTGAAGCAAGAGCTCGGGCAGAAGGAGGACTCGATGTTTGCTCCACGCTACCATCTACAGACCCGCGCAGTTGCAGTAGCACGCGACTCCCGACACAGGGCTGTTGGCCTCGCAGGTGGCTGATGGCTGCCCATTCACGGTCAAAGAGACACTCGGGATAAGTCGGTAGTTCCGTGACGATGCTCCGTAGAGACTGAGCACTGATCGGCAATACAGGTGATGCAGCCTCAGTGGTTCGAAAGCTCAGCGAATCGGACAAGTGCGCGCAAATGTTTGTCGTTGTTGCGACATGATGGTCTCCGAGATATGCGGCGCCACCAAATGAAGCTCTCTCGTCCCCAAGCGCGACTGAACAGCTCTGGACCCCGCCAAAATTGTCAGCTCAGAGCCTCAGCAAGTAAACAAACTCCGCTAAAGCCAAAAAGCAACCCAAGCAACCCCCCGACGAGATGCGCTAACCGCACCTGTTCCGTTTTTTACTGGTCCGGACTTTACTGGATTGGGCCAAGTGAGCCTTGGGGGGACCAGAAACCCCCGCCAAAAAGCGTGTGGGACATTTTGAACCCCTGGCTGGTTACTGGCTGATTGACAGATCGGACCGGCGCTGGCCTTTGTAGGAAATAGCCGTTGACTGCTTTCCGTACTACTCACTCGCCCATCAAATCTCAGGAGAAGTTCGGTCAATTGATATTACCCTCTTTTGCCGCGTTCCTCCTGCTCATTCCCCGAAAGAACTGTTTGGTGCTTCTTTCCTGCTTTATACATTGTGCGTCGTCGTCGTCGTCGAAAAAGTCTAATTGGGCTCCTCTTCACACACCACTTTCTACCCTTCATCATGTCTGCCACTCAGGAAAAGTCGGACAAGCAGGTGGCTTATGAGAAGTTTGAGAATGTCTTCAAGAACACCCTCATTGAGCAGATTCTGGGTCACGCCAAGAAGTACAAGCTGCCTGCCGAGTACCTCACATACTTTGAAAAGGTCCGTATCGCTTGTTATATTTTTCTGGTTACGGCATAACCTCGTGGCCGTGCTCACGACATCATCTGTAACTCATGTTCTAACATGCCTGTAGTCCCTGAGAGCAAACACGCTGGGTGGAAAATGCAACCGTGGAATGTCCGTGCCCGATTCGACCGAGCAGCTCCTCAACAGGGAACTGACCGGCGAGGAGTACGAGTCGACGGCCATCCTCGGCTGGCTGATTGAGCTGCTCCAGGCCTTCTTCCTCGTGTCCGACGACATCATGGACAGCAGCATCACCCGCAGAGGCGAGCCCTGCTGGTACCGCCAGGAGGACGTCGGCATGGTCGCCATCAACGACGCCTTCATGCTCGAGTCGGCCATCTACGTGCTGCTGAAGCAGTACTTCCGGGCCCACCCGGCCTACATTGACATGGTCGAGCTCTTCCACGAGACCTCGTGGCAGACCGAGATCGGTCAGCTGTGCGACTTGCTGACGGCCCCCGAGGGACGCCCCAACCTGGACAACTACAGCCTGGACAAGTACACGCACATTGTCGTCTACAAGACGGCCTACTACAGCTTCTACCTGCCCGTCGCCCTGGCCCTGCACTACCTGGACATTGCCACGCCCAAGAACCTCAAGCAGGCCGAGGACATCCTGATCGCCATGGGAGAGTACTTCCAGGTCCAGGACGACTTCCTCGACTGCTTCTTCGGCACCAAGGACGTCATTGGCAAGGACGGCACCGACATCCAGGACAACAAGTGCTCGTGGCTCGTCAACCAGGCCCTCAAGATCGTCACCCCCGAGCAGCGCAAGGTCCTTGAGAACCACTACGGAAAGAAGGACGAGGCCGACGTCGCCAAGGTCAAGGAGCTCTACAACGAGCTGGACCTCAAGAACAAGTACTACGCCTACGAGGAGAAGGTCGTTGGCGAGATCAAGGACAGCATCGCCAAGATTGACGAGAACGAGGGGCTTAAGAAGTCCGTCTTTGAGACTTTCCTCAACAAGATCTACAAGCGCAGCAAGTAAGCGATTGAAAAAAAAAGAGACCTTGAGATGTTTTCAAAATTCTGCAATAGACATTCCATAGAGATAGTTGTTAATACCCTCGCCCGCTAAAAAGGGTCAGAACAATGTGAGTCCTGCATATTGTCTCGGAAACGGATTGCTTACGTGGATTTGCCGTTTCTTCCGAATCTGCTTACCGAGTATCACGCAATGTCGACCATTTCCGCTCGCACAGCGAATCGCCGCACGAGCAACCTCCAAAACAAGTCATTTGCCTCAAAGACGTCGACGGAAAGACGCATTCTCGCCATCGACTCTTTCGGGTACTTTCTGGCCCACAAGTCTTCGGCATGGCAGACCCAGGCCTCGACGGGCTTCTCGTCGCGGAGCCTCTCATACTCACTCCGAAGCACGTCTACGATCGTCTTTGGGTAGTCTTCATACGTGGCCGAGACTTGAACTCCCAGGGGATCGAGCGCGTGCATTGTGCTGTATAACAGATAAAAATGTTAATGCTTGCTCATGGCCACATGGATGTACAGAACAGCACAAGACAAGGTCAGCTTACATGGCCCGTATCTTGTCAATCATCAGAGGGAAGAAGATTCCCCGCTCGATGGGCAGGTGAAGCACGCCAGACTCTGCCGTCGCCTCGTACAGGGCGCGGGCCGGATTGTCTGGCGACTTGCGCGGCCCAAGCTCTAGACACAGGTTATACATCTGGTCCGGTACGTTGTAAAGCCCCGCCAGGGGACCATGATTGCCGGTATCAAACATGAGATGGACATCGGCCATGTCACCGTCCTGTGCGTTGGGAATGGCCCACCGGGTCAGCAGTCCAGTATCCCTGTGATAACGAATCAGCTTCAGCCGGATCGTGTCTCCAGAGACGATAACATCCTGCGTCTTGTATAGCCCCATTGGCGTATTGACGCGCTCCCAGTACCCCTCTCCCCTGGAACTCCAGTCCGGCGCCCACGACGGCAGCCCGGTCAGGGCCTGATGTCTCGTCCCGGCCCGGACGAGCACAGCGCGCCAGCCGTGGATCTCCGCGAGCTGCACCGCGACCGCCGCGTACAACTGCTGCGCAGACACGGTATAGTCAGCGACGACGCTGCCGATGCGCCGCCCCGGCAGCAAGCCGAGCAGCCCGTATACCTTGTCCCGGGGGTCTCTGGCGTCGGCGCGGCGGCCGCCGTCGAGCAGGGCCAGCTCCGCGTCCGGCGCGCCCAGACACAGCGACCGGTCGAACCAGAGCACCGCGTCCTGCCAGTCCGCGTCGAACTTGAAGCGGTGCGGGAACGACGCCGTCACGTCCGCCCAAGGCAGCCGGTTGCCGCCGCAGAGCACGACGGCATCCCGGGCCAGGGCGATTTCTTGCAGGATCCACAGCCGCGTGAAGTACCGCCGCGCCTTGAGGGCTTCCCACACGGTCCTGCCCTGTTTTCGGAGACGATTCCTGCCTTCCTCGTCGTCGGCAACTCTCGACGAGGCCTCGAGGTCCCTGAACAGCCTGCGGCTCTCGGCGTCGTGCTCGCCGACGTACATGTACACGTGCCTGGCCTGGTGGTAGATCTGCGGCATCAATTTGACCTGGTGCCCGCGCTCGACGTCGTTTCCCTGATCGATGCACACAGCGTCGATCCAGACAAATTGCGACGCCCCGCCGCCCTGGCGGACCCGGCGCAGCGCGGCGTCGCAGTTGCGCGTCACGTTCAGCGGCCGACCGTCGATCGAGATGCTCGCCAGCCGCCGGTCGTCGCCGTCCTCGTCGGCCCACGTGTACGACACGGCGCTGAAGAGGGGCTCGTGCCGTAGGTCCTCGACGTGCATGTTGCAGCGCACGGGGTCGTCAGGGTCTCCTGATCCCGGCAGCAGCCAGAGCAGGCGGAGGGATGATTCCGACGGGAGACGCGGCAGCGATACCGGCTTGCAGCCGGACATGCCGCAGCTCAAGCATGTGGCCCAGTCGGCGTCCATGTCGGCATAGTCGAAACGCTGGCATTCCGAGGAATCATGCCAGTCGATGTCGGAAAGACGAGTTGCAGATATAAGGTTGTCGCTTACCATCCTAAGACCGTGGGTTGACGACTCATATGGTTCTCACCAGATTTGAGGTTGTATAGTCGCGAGGTTATTTCTTGGGAACACAGGCGGCATCTTGGCCACGCGGAAACTCAGATCATGTGGATCGAATGCGTCCAATAGGAATTGAGTATTCGTCTCGCGAGTGCATTCAACATAGTTCATGTTGAGCAGTCGCGGCGCCTCGCCCGCTGAAGGAGTCGAAACAAGGTGAATCCGGCACATTTGTTGGATGCAAATGTGTTCAGATGGGCTTGTCGCTTCTTGAATTGCTTTCTTCCGATACCACGCCGAATACAGCCTTGGGGAAAATGCAAGACATGTTGAAAGGGTTTCCTAGAGTGTGCGATCGATCATGTGCATGTCGCGGTCCAGCAGATACGGGATGTAGTTGACTCTATTCAGTCCCTATACTATGTCAACAAGCTGTGCTCTTACAGCATAACGTCGAACGACCAATCTCCAGAATAAGTCGTTCATCTCAAAATCAATCTCTTCCTTTTCCTGTCTCGCTTTCAAATACTCTTCCTTATTGCCATTTGCTACCTTGGACTCCGACCCGGACTCAGACTCAGACTCAGACTCGGACCCGGACTTGGACAATTCATAAGCCTTCTCCCAGCTCATTCTCTTCCTTTTCCGCCATGATTCTAGTATTACATTCTCTTCTTTGTACTTTTCCGCCCATAAGCTCTCAGCTTGCAAAGTCCACTCTCGGGATGCATCGTTACGAGCTTTCGAGTGCGCCTGCTGAAGCGCCCACATGATACCTGACTTCGACTCCCCACGTTCAGGCTCAGATTTGAGAAACTGTTTAACCAGCAGAGGATCGGAGCCGTGGTTCATGCTATATAGCAGTCCAATTAGAAATATTGTGGCTGAGTGGCTTGTCAGGGTCACTTACATGTCCATCAATTCGCCTCTCTCCAACGGCGGGAAGACGTGTTCTTCGATAGGGAAAAAGCCCATGATTGTTTTTGCTGGAATAATCTCGTGTAATATTTTGGTTTGACAGTCGGATTCTTGGTGCTGGCTTGGTGGCGATTGGGACTGCCCAAGAACTAAACATGCAACAACTCGGTGACGGGTGGACGGAAAAGGGGGAAGATTCTCTTCGAACCAGCCCAACTCACGATTATTCCACCAACTTGCCTTTCTCAGGTAGGACCACAGAAAATCAAACGATTTCCCTCTTTCGTAGAAAAAATACACACCAGCAGTTTTCTTTCGTGAATTAGAAGGGTACCACAGGCCATCGGAAATAGGACTCTGAAATAGATTCAAGCGAATCTTATCCTTCGAAACAATGACCCTGCCACTTTCGAGAGATGCAGGGCGGTGCGAAATAATATCGCGGTTCCTGCGGTCGCTGGCCATGCAGGTCCAGTCCGGTACCCAGGATGGTAACAGATCCAGAGATTGGTACCCCGAACCAGCCCGAGCAAACACAGCCCACCATCCATGAAGCTTAGCCAGTTCCACTGCGAGTGACGTGTACAGCTGCTGTACTGAGACCTGGTAGTCGGCGATGACCGTACCGATACGGCGGCCTGGAAGGAGTCCTAGCAGGCCATATACCTTGTCTCTGGGATCTTTGCAGAGTGCATGCCTCCCGCTGTCTAAGAGGTACAACTCCATATTAGGCGTTGTGATGAGGGAACGATTAAACTCCAGAACTGGGTTCCTGTCTGACTCGAATCGGAACCTCTCCGGAAAGCAGTCGGTGATTTGTTTCCATAACAGAGAACTCTCGCCGCAGAGTACGGTGGCCTTCCTTGCCAAAGCAATTTCCTGAAGGATCCAGAGACGAGTGAAATACTTGCGCTCCTTGAGTGCATTCCACAGCTCTCTGCCATCGCTCCAGAACATTTTCCTGCTTCGCTTAGAATTCTCGGGCGATGGGGCAAAAGCTTTCAAGTGCTGAAAGCAATTGCGACTGTTGTGATCGTGCTCCCCAATGTACATGAAAACCCTTTTTGCTTGGTGATATATTTGCGGCATGAGTTTTACTTGGTGTCCCCGTTCAATATCGTTACTCTGGTCAATGCAGATAGCATCGATCCAAATCGGAGTTGGGTGGCCATATTGCCGGACTCTCCGGAGCGCAGAATCGCAGTTTTTGGTAACTTGGAATGGTTTGCCGTCAAGTAGGATTTTTGCGAGCTTTCGGTCGTCTCCATTCTCATCTGCCCAGGTATATTATGAGATGGCGCTGAAAATAGGCTGGTCCTTCAAATCGCTGAGCTGAACGTTGCAGTGCACGACGTCCTCAAATTTCCCTGGTTCAAGCTCAAGCAAGCGAAAAGCTGCATCCGAATGAAGCGGAGGTAGCGAGACAGGGGTAGGACCGACCGAACCACAACTGAGGCATGTGGCGAGGTCAGTTCCATCGAGCCGAGCGTATTCAAGCCGCTGGCACTCCGAGCCGTGCCAGTGAATGTCGGAAGGAACAATTTTAGACATTGTCCTCTTCGGCTCCCTGACAAATGAGATTAAGGATTCGATGAACGAGAGAATTATCCAACATTCCAAGAAGCAGTCGTGGAGAAGCCAGTCATGGGGAAATGGGCGCTCCGCAGATTTTATCAGCAAGCACGTACGAGTATGCAAGTGTAAAAACTTCCTATGGCTGTGCAACGAGTGACAGTGGTGGCTATACCGAATGCAGCTGCTCCGCCATCGAAAAAGCAAAGTGTGATAGACGGTTCCCACGTCACTCGTAACTAGGTACTAGCTTCTCAAGATCCTGTCATGGTATATTTATTCATTCCGGCAGTTGCTTTGCCCAAAGGCTTTGGGCATTAATCTCTCTCGTCGATTCGGCTGGAATTTCCCCCTGTCTGAGTTCCTCTAGAACACAACATGCTCGGAGCAATTATGCAAAGCACGTCCACTCTATGCTTCTAATCAATGTTGCAACCGCAACTTCTGGTGACACGACGACCCAACTTTAAGATCTTGGGTACGGGCGTCTAGGAAGTAATCGCTTTCATAGACAAAAGTGGTTGACATGCGACTCACTGGTTTCTTTCTTGCCAGACACCTACCTATTGAACCATCGGTCACCGTATATCATGCTGAGGCCAGAGCGAATGATGGTAATGGCACCAAGTTATCGCCATCGCTTCACAAAAGTAGTCAACGACAGACAGAAATTACGAATAAGTATATGATATCAAAGTTCATACAGATGCCAGCACTTGGATTGCAGGCGCTTCAGAGTATAATCTATACCGCTCTAGCAACTTCGCTGCTCATTGCACTCTATCGCTGGACCGCTGCCATGCGATCACGCTTCGATGCCCTTTCCCTTGATGTCCGTCTGACAACCGACCACAAGCCACCACCACTCGCCGACGGTGACGCCATTCCCGGCCGACACTCTGTGCAGAAGACCCAGACCATCGAGCCAGTTCATGATCAATTGCACCTCAAACATTTCCACCACCGGCTGAAGCAGATCCAGAGAGGTAGTTGTAGACATGGGACCCTTGACGGACATGGCAAATGCAACGACGCTGAGGCACTGCGCCCATCGTGCCCGGTCCAGGTTGCCAAAGAAATCACACCAGATTGGTATCTCTCCGAGAGGGCCTTTCATCGGGACGGGCAAATTCTTTGCCCCTGTGACAAGAGGAAGGTCTCTGTTACTGATGTACCTGTCCGTTGGGACAATCTTGACTTCAAACAGGTAATAGCGCTTCGAAAACTTTCTACCTTCGTAGTTTCCGGGCTCGAAACCAAAGGGTATGTTGGGAAAGTTGACATCCTCGAAGCGGACCCGGCCGTAGGCCTGGAGGTTGATCATGGCCATGATGGAGCCATCATTGAAGTTGATGGGAATATGCATGTCCCTTCCGTTGAGGAATGCTTCGTCTAGCTCTGCCTTGAAGGCGACGGCCTGGGAAAACTTTTCGGCATGGGCTTGCTTTTTCAGGCGTATCTCGAGATGGTTGTTGATCTTGAACACCTGTGAAAGCCATTTGCCAAATAGCCTGGAAATGACCTTGGTTTCCAGTAGCTGCGTAACAGCTCGCTCCAGGAGGTCATCCAGCGATTTCTTGTCACGGTTTCCACGCCGCAGCAGTTCCTCGCGAATTTCCATTCCCACGGTCGCTTGCTCGCTGTTGTTGCAAAGAGCCCGAACCCAAGACCGTGCCAGTTGCAAATCTGCCTCGGCCATGCCACTGGGACTGGACGTGGAAGTGGTCTTGGTAACCGGTAGCGCGAGCGGGAGACTCGCCGCTGCGTCCAGGCGGTCCCAATTCGAAGTCTGGAAATGAAACCACAGTTCTCTCCAGTCCTCTTCGTCCTTCTTCGGCTCCGTCATGCTGTACTCTGCGTCGAACTCGGCGCGCGTCGTTGGCAACTCGACGTCATTGTGTGTCTTCAGCTTCATACCCCATTCGATTAGGGCTCTCCAATTGTAGTTGCCCAGGTCCTCGTAGTCCAAGGGAGCCACCTCTCCCTTTTCATACGCCTCGAGAAATGCCACTTCGAATTTTCGGCTCAGAGCTTCAATGTAATTGGCTCTTTCCTTGGTGACTCGAATCCAGAATTTTCTGATCCCTGCAACGGACCATTCTGGGTACAGCCGAAGGAATAGGCCCCAGTCCGTGATTCGGTCGACGCCACCCATGAGTTTTCTAATGATCACAATGGCAACAACGAGCTCCGTCTCTTTTTCCCTTCCAATAAAAGTTCCGACGGCTCGCTCCTTGTTCCACCGTCCAGTTTCACGCTTCGTAATAGGAAATAGAACGCGATGTTTCCAATTGCCTTGAGATCGCTTGACAAAACGGCGAGTTCTAGGCCCGTTTTCGTCTTTTACGCGTTTTCCGCGCTTCCTGGGGGCTTCTACGACGTAGGATTGCTCTTGAGGAATATCATCCTCGCCCTCGGACTCGGCGTCCAGAATCTCATCGGGTACATTGTCGACGGTAAGCTGCAACTCGGCTTTCCATTCCATCACGACGGGCTTTGGCTGCATCGGATCTGGCTCGACACCATCGAGATTGATGAAGATATGGTCTGGTGCAATGTTGCCCAGGTTCTGGAGGTAGACTCCCTCGGGCGAGCGCTCCCATGCCTCAATTGCGGCGACATGATACCCAAACTTTCCATAACGGTGCAATTCTCGTCGCACGGCGTTGCGTCTCAGTTGAACCATGCCCGTAATCTCTTTGCGGTCTTGGGGAAGATTTTGTCGCTGAAACCAAGAGATATCTGGAAATGTGCCCACGGCCGTGAAGCTTTCTCCAGAGTGGTTCTCAAAGTATGCCCGGTTGAGATCGCAGGGCCAGGTGCCGTTCTGGATTTGTTTGATCGAATGGATGGGAGTGAATTTTGCGCCACGGCTCTCCTCATCTTCTCGGTTAAGATCTGCTGCAGTATGATCATTGGAGGCACCATCATCGTCCTCTCCATCTTCTTCATCATCTTCGGAAAGTTCGTCTGTCCGTGCATTGGACCTCTCAAATGTGGCCGGATTTATAGGTGTGATGAAGTTGATTGAAGACGATGCTTCAAGCGCCTGTGTAAATCCTGGGGGAGCAATCTCGATGGCCCATTCATCGCTGCCAGAGCGAACATTTGATAGCTTGCCGCGACGCGAGACAGGCCGACCATCTTCATCATCACTAGTGAAGTCGGGTAGGTCCCTGCGACGTCGCTTCCTACGTCGCCCTGTTGTGCTTCGAACCGAATTGTCGCTAGCATATCCATTTCTTTTTTGTTCCGAAGCGCCCGAAGGACCTGGCCAGGCTGCCGGGACATCATAGTCCAGTCTGGAGATCTTCCCAGCGACCACTTCGGGATTGGTCACAAGGCTGCTGTTGTCTTGCTCCGAAAGGCCGTTGTGTTTCTTGGCGAGCTCGCTGCAGATCTTCATCTCGTGCTCAGAAAGTGATACCTGAGTGGGAATATAGGGGTTCGGATACAGTTCTTCGCACTTGTTCTTGACCTCGTCGATTTTTTGCTTGATATTGCCGGGCATGAGACCAGAGCCTGACGCATAATAACCCTTGTGGACGATGGAAAAGGGCTTCAGAGAACCATTCATGATCTTGCCAAAGTGCACAAAGCTGATCTTGTGTTCCAACTCCATGCTTCTGACCATTTTCTGAAATTGCTTCCGCTCTGGGGGATTCACGGAAGCGTGTTTCACTTCTCGGCGCCAGGTTGCAACGACGAGGCAGTACAAAGATATATCACCTGGCAGTACCTGGTCATTTTGCTCAAGAAGTTGAAGTACAAGCTCGATCGTGAACTTCTTTCGATCCTGGTCTGCTTTGTGCTTGCCGTAAAGCTTCTGCCGTCCTGTAGCAGTCGAGACATCACGGTTTTCCTGAGTACCATTGAGGTTTCGACTGGCCGCGGTCCTGGCACGAGGGGATGCATCTGCGAGAGGAAGTCGATTCCCTGCTGAGGCTCTTCTTGTCTGAATTCGCTGTGGTGAAGGAATAGCATCATGCGCTTTACTGGCAGTAGGTACGTCTAGAACACCATGTACTGCTACTGATTTCACAATGACGCCACGGGTCCTTCCCGTGGCGCTTTGGGTAGGAAGGGGGACCGCAGACACTGCTAATTTCGGCCGTCGTGATGGAAGGGATGGTTTAGGAGTCGATGTCGATTTTGCTGGAGAAGGACTTTTCTGGGAGCCCTCAACGTCGCGCTGCTCGCTTGCACGGGCAGTGATGGCAGGAGGTGGAGGTAGTGGAGGAGGTTGCCAATCAGGATTACAAGTTGTTTGTGACTTCTTTTGGTGATATTCAAGACCGTTGATGTTCTTGTAACCTTGGCCACACTTGTCGCACACGTACTGTTTGTTGCCGCTGGCTCGGCCGCGTCTTGGCTTCTGCTTTGGCTGAGCAGGAGGAGTATCGACCTCGACTAGTGTTGCGTTGGTGATGGGAGTTTCCACACCCTTTTCGGATTGACTCGCAGCATCAGGAACTGGCGTGGCCTCGACACCCACACTTGGTCGAGGTTTGTTGAAGAAAGCAGGATCTCGAAGGGCCGGAGATACGAATCGCATGACTATCGAATTCCGTGGCCGACCTTTGCTCTTGAAAGGATCCAAGGAATTCTTCTTCCCGCGGTAAACTCCTGGTGCTGGCGGGGGACTCGGAGGTCGATCTGGCTGACTCGACTCTTCACAAACACGTGTAGGAATTCTCCCTCGCTTCTTTTTGGGCGGCATCTCTCCATCTTCAACGACGTGGTCACGCTTGAGGTTTGCTCGCTCAGTTGCTCTGAATCCCAGAACCGGCCGGTATCCTCTTACTCGAGCACCGGGTTTCATGAATTGGCTAGCAAGCGGGTCGGGAAAGGGGTTTTCTTCCGTGTTTGACTCGCCGTCGATCATCAGTGCAGTGCCATCTTCTCCAGGAACTGACTGCACTTGATGCTCTGGTGAGACTGCATCTTCGATTTGAGGCGTGTAGAACTTGTAGGTCATCGTCTTTCCTATTCGTTCAAAGTCGGAATGAACAGCGAATGGCTGTAGATGCGGGGGCAGAGATCGTGGCAAGCTGATCAATGTCGTCAATGTAGATATGAACTTGCGGTATGGCCACCCAAGATTGAACATGCCGAGCTCGGTATTTGAAGTGCCCTCCTTGCCAGCACGTTTGATGATCTCGTAAAAGGTGGTAGTCAGGGGCTTGTAAGGATCCCAGGCCGACAATTTTATCATGTCGGCACTTGGTGGAGGGCGCTTTGCCAGCTTCTTGGCTTTACCAGCCTTTTGCGAGGAAGACGGCGTCACTTCCACGGACTCGGCCTTCTTTGATCGACCACGTTTCTTCTTGTCCCTCTGCCGCGAGGAGGGGATCTTGAGGTTGGCCTTTGGCGTGCTCACATAGTCCACCCACTCCTTGGGCGTCGGATCTCGGATGTACTTCAAACAGTCTTTAAAGACCTTAGCCTTTTGCTTTGACTGCATTGGTTCGAACCGTATCACTCCCACCTTGGCCCACCAGCGGGATGACTTGGCGAGTGCTCGCATCAAAGTGGTATTACCCTCGACTTTCATCTTGCCGCGTAGATCGCAATACCGCATTGCACTGTAGGCCTTCAGAATCAGTAGGAATGCCTGAGAGATGGCCAGGTGGTTCAGGGGCTCCACGTCGTAGTAATGCTTGAATGTGACCGGATTCCAGTTCTTTGTGATCTCCGCCGCGGGTAGATTTAACACATCATCGGGTAAGCCACGAGGGGCATCGTCGATGTTCACGCTGTCGGAGAACTGGGCCAGCCATAGCTTGCTAGTCTTGCATCCTCGAAGCATGGTCTGCTTCTTGATGATGTATCCTTTCCGTGCCAGGGCGTCGGTGCGTGTAGGTAAGGAGCGCTTGTCTTGCCCAGTCAATCTGGTGAGGTCTCCCTGCAAAATGCCCGTCGTCCCGACAGAAGCGATGGCGACCAGTGCTTTCCATTCGAATACGGGAATCCGCTTGTAGTCGGGGCCGTGACCTGCAATAGCCCTCCATTGTCGTTCCTCTGAAAGGAAAAGGCGGATTTCATCCTGTAAAGAGTCGGCTGTCGTGGTCACTTGATTGCTGCTTTGCTCTGCTGGTGTTTCCGTGGGTCGTTCAGACGATGATGGCAGCCTTGTCCGCGGGATCAGGTCTTCCAGTGGCCGCAGCTCGGCCTCCTTTGGTGTCACAATGACATCTTTCCTTTTGGTGACCCATCGCCAAACGATGGACGCATGAGCAATCTCGCCCTCCGTGATTTGTGCATTGGTCGAAGCGTCCTGATTGGCATGGGCAGCATCTCCCTGACCATAGAATGATGAAACTGCCTTCACGAATGCGTGTGCAGATAGTCCTGGAATAATGTTAGTCAGTGATTTGGGTTCGAAACTGCTGCATGAGAATCAACCAACCTTCCAGTCCAGAAAATGCAATCTTTGTGAGGAGCGACTCGATCAGCTCATCGAGTCCTTGCTCCATCTTGTCCGATTGCTGAAAGGCATAAGTGCGCTTTGCTGCAATGTCGATATCCCCAGCTTTATGCTTGCCGGCCAATGATGAACAGGGTAGGTTTTCTCAAAATTCGGCGAGTATGACGGCAACGACCTGTTACCGAATCTTGTGGTGTAGATTGTAGCAAGAAATGTGGAATGGGCCCCGAGGTTTGGATCAGTAGGTACAATAGGCTCTGGTGGGAGTGGGAGTGGAAGGTAGGAACCAGGAAATTGTGCCTGGCTCGTTCAGCGGCTGGTGGATTTTTGGCAATGGGCCCAGTGATGGATTTAGCTCCCAGGCAAATTTCCGGTGGCTGAAATCGCTGATGCAAATTGACCGCGATTTTTCAAAGATGGACGAACTGCAGTGCGAGCCTGAATGTGCCGGTTGTGCGTCTTGGGGATGGATTCAATCAAGGAAATGATGAAAAGTCGTGTTTCGAGGCCTGGGGAGAATCGAACGTGTTGGCTCCAAAGAATTTGTGGGAGCTGCTTCGGCTGGCCTGGGAGCTTGACATGAAGGGCATGTGGGGCTAGCCACTCAGCCAAGAGGTCCCTTGGGTACGTACCAGCTCAAGACAGTCAATTGATTAGGTTAATGAGATGCACCGGGACAGTCACTGATGCTTTCCAGTCCTGATATTATGTGTACAAAAAGAAAGGCTTTGTTGATTGGGTATTTGAGAACTATTTATGATTGCCAAAACTCGACAACATGTCTTGGCCAAAGTATTGATGCGTTTATCGGAGAGATCATAGCCTTAGGTCCAATATGACCATAATGAGCATTCTGCAGCAGATATCAGAGTGAGCCCCCATGCTATTCACTGTCCTCCAACTGCTGCGCCGGCTGGCGAAGACTCGGCCTCTTTCCTTCCATCATTTTCCGGTACTGTGCGACGATATCGTCCCGTACCTCTTGAAGCTCCTCTCGCCTCCTCAAACTACCCGCGGCCTTGGGAATGCCGTCAACAGCAACGGTGGCGCCGCGCACAGTCAACTTCTTGGGCTTCTTCATCTTCAACTCCGGAGGCGCCTTGGCAATATCGTGAAGTCCAGGTCTCGACTCGCCTCTCTTCCTCTTGAGTTCTTCCCATGGGTCCTCCTCGCGGCCGGCGACCTCGTCCAGGTACTTGGCGCGCTTGCCCTTCTTCTTCTTCTTGCCTTGCGGGGCAAGCTGGGCGCCGGGGTTGGCCTTCCACGAGATGCCTGCCTCCTCCTCGTCCAGATCCTTCTCGGCCTGCGCCTCGGCGTCTTCGTCGCGCTGTTCCTTGATCTTCCGCTCCTCTTCCCTCCACTCGTCGTAGAGCTTGTGCATCTGTCGCTCCTTTCTCGTGCGCCGCACCTTGACGCCGACGGGGTCTTTTCCGTTCTTCGCGCTCTTGCTGATCAGCCCGCCGAGCGGCAGCGCCGCGTCCACACGCTGTGCGAACTCCGACATGCGCTCGCCCGGCCGGATCGTCGGCACCTCTGGCTTGGCTGGGGCTTTGGCTTCGACCTCGGCGGGCGCTTGGTCGGCGTTCTTCTTGTTCTTCTTGGTCTTTGCTGGCGGCGCATCCCCGTTGTCGAGTCCCGACCTGGGCTTCTTGCCTCCAGAATAGGCCATCAGCCTCCTGAAGGCCCGGGGCATGTCATTTTGACCACCCTCTCTCTTGCGCTTGAGTGGTTTCGACTTGTCATCTTCTTCGGGCTTGGTAAAGAACGACGCCTTCACGGGCAGAGGGCGTGCGACCTGGGAGGGGGGCAAGTCGAATCTGTATCGGATTCAAGACGCATTAGCAGGCTGTTTCATTGCGCAAGAAGTCCATACGATGCAAAAAGTACTTACGTAGAGGCATCCCTATCCTGGCGCTTGTGTTTGTGCGGCATTGTCAAGAAATTTGCATGCGTAACCGGCTTGCAAGGCGATGATGTGAGAAAATGTCAAGTGTTTGGCGATGCCGCCTGTCAATGGCTCTAGCAGCGATAAGGAAAATTGTACAGGAGCAGGACCAACGATAAGCGGAGCCCCCACCAGAAGTCTGTTGGCTCCCCACATGTGCGCGTCCACTAGCCCACTAGCCACAACCCAACAGTGCATCCAATGTTCATGTTCATGCAAAAAGCTGACTTCGGTACTACATTTTAGTATTATTTTCTGTGTCAATCAATTCTCAATTAATACTCATACCAATTCCATCCTTCGTCGCATTTTCTGATCCAGATTTTTGCGCCGGGAGACAACATAATAACACTGAGCCTTTTGTCTACGCATGTAAGTTTGTTAGTGGAGCTTCTAGGATGATAGAGAACCAAGTCACTGCTCGGGTCGATCTCTTGACAACAGACTATGATTGCACTCTTCGATTATTCCTTGTCCTCTTGCCTTAATCACTGATGGCGTATTTTAATCAGCATCATAGTGGCAAAAAAGGGGGAAGATAGAGTGAAGAAGGAAGAGAAGTCACATGTTCTCACGCACGTTGTTCAGTTATCCACATCATACCTGTTGCCCACCGCCGTTGAATGCCAAGCCGATCAGGGTCCTCTAATTAAGAATGCCGACCTTTATGGGGCTATAGACAGAAGCGGGCACTAGGTCAGGTCATCCCAGCCAATAACCGAATTTTCGCATTTCTATACGATTACTTGACAGCGCCGGTAGACATACTGGATTTTCGTCACTTGCCTGAGCCACCGCAAAAGAGACGCTGGACGGCATAATCATTTTTCGTATCGAACAAAGTTGGTCATGGCCCCAGCAATTCGGTCTTTCCGGCAAGAAACCGACACTGCCAGGAGAATGATCCTTGGCTCCCTTGCTCTGGTGCCGATATACGGATATGTAAAGTATACTATAAATCCAGGTCGGGAGACCAAGATCAATTCTCTCCCGGGCACCTCTTTGGATCGATACCAAATCACCTTCTGAACTGGTTTCTCGGTCTTCCAGCAAGAATGGGTGTCTTTCAAACTTCCTTCTTGGCAGCGGGCGTCATTCTCGCAGGATCGGTGGCCGCTTCCAATGGCAACTGCTCCTCGCCTTATTCTGGCTTGCCACAGTGCAAAGTCACGCCCGCCGACCCCAAATGGCCCTCGATTACAGGATGGCAGAGCTTGAACAGCTCTATCGGCGGCGCCTTGCTCACCACTATTCCCGCCGCATCGTCGTGTTATTCCTGAAACCCTTTCGATTCCCCCGACTCCTGCGATGATGTTATTGACGGATGGGGTTACTCGTCCTTTCACTCGGATCTCCCCGAATCGATCGATTATCCCATCTGGGCGAACAACTCTTGCCTTCCGCCAAACGCAACCGGATATGATGCCTCTGTGGGCTGCCATGTCGGCGGATACCCGACTTATGTTGTCAATGCCTCTACTCCTGAGCAAGTGGCAACAGCCCTGAAGTGGGCTTCGGACCGGGACATCCGTGTAGTTGTGAAGGGCACCGGCCATGACCTGAGTGGACGGTATGTTGACCAAGACCCAATCCTATTCTGTTCGAGTTAGTAAAACTCACATCGTAGCAGGTCCACTGGCGCTTTCTCTCTCTCCATCTGGACTCGTCACTTCAACGATCTCGAGATTAATAATTCCTGGTCGGTGCCGGGCTCCAACGATACGGCTCAAGTCCTGGTAACTGGAAGTGGAAACAACTGGGGTGAGGCGCTGCTGTACTCTCTCCAGTACGACCGCATTGTGACGAGCGGTGTCGATAGAACGGTCGGTTTAGGCGGCTATATCCAGGGAGGCGGCCACGGCCCGCTCTCGAGCACCTACGGACTGGCTGCCGATCAGCTCCTGCAGGTCACACTGGCCACGGTGGCGGGTGAAGTCCTGGTCTGCAATTTCGCCCAGAATCAGGATCTCTTCTGGGCTGTTCGTGGCGGAGGTGGCGGACAGTACGGAGTAGTGACGCAGTATGTCCTGTTGACCTATCCTACGCCCGCCAACATTGCTTCAACGAGCGTCACCGTCATGGCGTCCAACATGTCCGACTATAGCGACGCCACTGTCAATGCCACCTGGATTGCCTTTGCGAAGCTCATGTCGAGCTTCCCTGATCTCATGGATGCAGGCTGTGCTGGGAGCGGAGCTGCTTTTACCGCAGTCTCTGCCGAGAGCATTCTTGGCCTGTCCGGGCCCGCCCCCGGCGTCGTGGGGAGCTTCAGCTTCTGGGCGCTGAATATGACCACCGAGGTCATGGACAGACTGCTTTCGAACATGGGAAGCGACGTCTTGTCGGCTGTCGGCGACGATACAGGACTCATTTCCCTGAGTATTAGCAATTCCTCAAGCAGCAGCAACTACACCGAGTTCTTTCTGTCCATGAACTCGTCTCCCAGCGTTGCCGGTCAGGTCAGCTTGACCGCGAGCCGCTTGATCGGTCGTGCTCAGCTGGGCGACCTCGCCGTCTCCGACGTGGCCTCGTACTTCCAGCGCACCATGGCGGCGCAGAACGAGACTCACGGCAGCATGCTCACCGTCGGTCTGCAAGGAGGACCTGGACCGCGGAACGTCCCCGAGGAGAGGCGCGGCGCCGTCAACCCCATCTGGCGCGAAATCTACTTGCACATTATCGATGGCGCTGCCGATGTCGACACGGAGACCAACACTCCGGGTGTCGCTCTCGAGCAGGCGGCCGAGTGGCTCGAGATCAACAAGGAGGCCGTGTTTCGCGAGTGGGCCCCCGAGACTGGTGCTTACATGAACGAGGCCAACCCGTACGACTCGGAGTGGAAGCATGATTTCTATGGCACCACGTACGACAGGTTGGTGCAGATCAAGAGACAGGTCGATCCCAAGAACACACTCTTCGTCCGGAGTGGTGTGGACAGCGACTTTTGGGAGTACGATATGGACTCGGGCAAGCTGTGCCAGATCTGATGACGGACAGAACCTGTGTCATCATAAATGTGGAATCTTCATGTAAATAGCTATAATCAGAAGTCAGTTCGTCATATCGCAACATCGGGGTCGCACCGCATATTACAGATGATCGCCGGCACTGCCCATGACCCCCAAGGGATGACCAGATCTGCACCGATCCTGATCAGGGAAAAGAATCCAACCGGCTGTCCCCCCGCTCCCACGGGCTAAGTTTAGACAGTTTAGGCGACACCTAAAGCTAGGGAAATCCTTCCCCGCGAAAGACAAGCTAGACGCCAAGGCGCCCCAATGGTGTGAATGGTGCAATACCTTAAGGTAACCAGCAGGCAGCTGCAGGCTAAACAGCCAGAAGTCTGGACCCTTGTGGATACCCCCGTTAAGCATGTCTGGGTATATATCTTGGGTGCTGTGGGCCTCCATCGCCCATGTGCTTACGAGCTGAACTTGTGACTGGTCGCCGCCGCAGCTCAGAATGGCTGGCGAGATCCCCAATGTGCCTCATCCTCCAGCCCACGGATTCATTCCATGCAAAAGAGGCTCCTCGTCTAGAGTTTAGAGCATCCCTAGTAAGCTTCCATCTCCGCTAGCTAACCTAGTATACCTAGACCTAGTATACTGTACTGCATCAGGAGCCGGTCAGCCGCTCTCGCTCTCCCGACTTTTGTCTGATCTGATTCCACTCTCGCCATGACCTTAAAAGTAGGAGACTGTCGCCGCGCCAAGAGACGAAACGTTTATTCTCCCTCTTCCTGTTTCGCAGCTGTAACTATTCTGGCGGTTAGCTCCGATTTTTCATGTCGCGGGCCGTCGACGTTTTATAGAGTGCTCAGACGCCGACTTTCTTTTCCCCAAGGTCCTTTGTCCACGATCAAATGCCAGTCTTGCTCTGAGATAACTACAACCCCCTCGCCGTCTGCTTCCTCCCCTCTCCCGGACCCCTGGGTCGCACATAACCTGTCCTCTCGGCAAATATGAACCCTCCCAATTACACAGACTCGGGCAAATTGAGCCAAATGTCGACAACGTCTTCGTCTTCGCCCAAGAAGAAGGGACTCCTATTGTTAGACATGTTCAAACCCCATCGTCGTCAGGCTGAATACCAACCCCTACAAAGGTCCAGTGTACAAGAGTTAGACTCCAGCAGGACGGAACAAGGCGACAGTCTCGAGCATGGCTCCATCGTTCCACACAGACGGAAACGGCGCCGGGAAGGATACCTCATCTGCGGAAGCATGTGGGCGTTGACGATATTGTAAGATATCGAATAATTCCGTGGACTATACGTTGCAGATTACTAACGGCATGGCAGGGCCATATTCGCATTCATAGACCTCATGCTGACCATATCGCGGGGCCTATGGGGATGGGAGGCCGATCCGGACGGCATCTTTTCCAAATGGGGCGAGTCGGGCACGGGGACCGAGGGACTCAAGTGGTACCCGACCGACTTCCTGAAAGACGTGCAGCCGATCCCGTGCCACTCGCACAACGACTACTGGCGGACCGTCCCCCTCTTCTCGGCCCTGCACGCGGGCTGCATCGGCGTCGAGGCCGACGTCCACCTCTTCGAAAACGACGAGAAGCTCTACGTCGGACACGACGACGCGTCTCTGACCGTGAACCGGACCCTGCAGTCCCTCTACATCGACCCCATCGTGGAGCTCCTGACCAACACGAATCCGCGGACGGAGTTCTTCAACGGCACCGACACCAAGAACGGCGTCTTCGACGCGGACCGCGGCCAGTCCCTGACCCTGCTCATCGACGTCAAGACGGACGGGCCCACGACGTGGCCGCACGTCGTCGCCCAGCTCGAGCCGCTGCGCGAGCGCGGGTGGCTGACCTACGTCGAGAACGGCGTCCGCCACGAAGGCCCCGTCACCGTGGTCGGGACGGGCAACACGCCGTTCGAGCTCATCGTCGCCAATGCGACGTACCGGGACTACTTCTTCGACGCGCCCCTGCACACCATGTTCGAGGACCCGGACGCGGACGACGTCGACGAGTCGACGATCGACATGACGTACAACTCGACCAACTCGCACTACGCCAGCGTGAGCCTCGGCAAGGCCGTCGGCCTCAGCTTCCTGGGCCTCAGCAGGGACCAGATGCACACCATCCGGGGCCAGATCAAGGGCGCCGAGCGGAGGGGCCTCGCCGCGAGGTACTGGGACACGCCGAGCTGGCCGGTCGGCCTGCGGGATGGTATCTGGCACAAGTTGGTCTATGCCGGGGTGGGCATGTTGAACGTGGATGACCTGAGGAGTGCCACGAGAAAGGTGTGGTAATTCATTGGGTGTCCCATGTACGAGATTAGGAAATATATACCCCCCATGTGACGATTGAAATGAAAATTTTATACAAATTGACTCTTGTCGTGTTTATCTATTGCTTATGCCGCTTGGTCCTGATTCATTGGAGTGAAATCGGACTGTATTTCACATCTCGCCGTATTTGTCTATTCTGTTTTGGGTCTGATATTCAGCTCTCAGTGCTTACTGTTATCCATCTCACCGTTTCGATACCTCGATGTACAGTAAATGCGATCCACGGAGGGCACTAGGTGAACAGTACGGAGTACCTGCATGATACGTCGCCGATTATAATGGTTCCGGATTTGTTCGTGTGCCTGATCACTTTCGGGCATATAGTTTGTCACTAGGTGTACCGATCACAGATTAGGTTTTCGACTCGAGGTCCTGCATATGAATCCCCGATAGGTCGTCTCGCCCTTCATGTTACTTTACATGTTGATGTCATGAAGGATCACTTTTTGGTAAATACGAGGGAACGTACCTGTAAACAAACTGCCAGGGCGGACATGGTGAGTTGCGAGCATCCCAAGGTCCACCAGATAGAAAAAATACTGGTTGGTCGATACAAATTGCTGTCGGGGGAATGGTCTGTTGAATTGCATTGCAACAATTCACCAATGTGAAAGAAGACGAAGAAAAGGAAAACAGTCTGACTTGACTTGCACATTGTCTGAAGGTAAGAACATGTCTGGTTACCACAATGTAAGTATGTACGGTTGTATGTCAAAATATCTCAGGATGATTTTACGGAGGACTGAATAGTGAACGGCATGACCTCATACTGGGCCCCGAAACCGGCAGGGTCCTCACGGCCCTTCTGGGGACTCTGCAGCTACCGTAGCCCTACCAGGTACAAAGCTTCAGAGCTGTGAATACTGCCCCTCAATTGCCCCTCAACGCTCGACATTTCCTACTGCCGTACAATACAGAGCATCTGCAATACTCAACATGGCCGGCAAGACTGTTCTCGTCACTGGTGCCACTGGCCTCCTTGGCCGTCAAGTCGTCAGAGCTTTCGAGAGAAAGGACTGGACCGTCAAGGGTACGGGCTACTCCCGCGCTGATGGCACCTCCGTCCTCAAGGTCGACCTGGGCAACGCGTCCGAGGTTGAGAAGACGCTAGACACAGTCAAGTACGCCCTCTCTTCATACGCGATGCATATATAGTCAATCCCTACCTCTGTCCCTCAGGCTGATCTTTCGACTTCAGGCCCCAGGCTGTCGTCCACTGCGCTGCGAACCGATTCCCCGACAAGTGTGACAATGACCCTGAAGGCACTCGAGCATTGAACGTCGCCGCGTCCAAGTCGCTTGCAAGCCTCTGTGCGGCTCGTGATATCTTCCTCATCTATATCTCGACAGACTACGTGTTTCCCGGCAAGGTCGGCGATGCGCCCTACCAAGCCGATGCTGAGCCGGCTCCTACCAACTTGTACGGTCAGACCAAGCTCGACGGAGAACGTGCGATTCTGGAGGAGTACAAGGCGGCCGGAAAATCCGGTCTCGGCGTTGTCCTGCGGGTTCCGGTGCTTTACGGCGATGCTGAGACGCCTGCCGAGAGTGCTGTCAATGTCCTCATGGACACGGTCTGGAAAGCCCAAGAGGAGAATGCCAAGATCAAGATGGACCACTGGGCACTGCGATATCCCACCAATACCGAGGATGTCGGTCGCGTCTGCCACGGTAAGTTGTCATTCCGATTCTCCATGTTGATGCGACTCTTGCTAATACGAGCAATATAGACGTTTCGGCCAAATACCTCGCAGCTGGAGACAAGTCGTCACTGCCTCAAGTGCTGCAGTTCTCGTCGGAGGACAAGATGACAAAGTACGAGATCTGCCAGCTGTTTGGTGAGATCATGGGCCTCCCCATCTCGAGCATTGAGGCCAATGCCGAGGGTAACGACCCCAACGCGAGCGTCCAGAGACCTTATGACTGCCATCTCAGCACAAAGGCATTGAAAGACCTGGAAATTGATGTCTCAACGCAAGATTTCATCGCATGGTGGAGATGGTCCGTCCGGGCATTCAGGAAATGAGCATGAGCTGGAATGGCGGCGATGGCAGGCCCTGACGACACGTGCGGAACGTAGGTTTGGAGGTGAATGCCGCCTTGTTCCAGATTCATCTGCAACCGAGATAAAAACACCTTACCTCAGCTTTTGCCAGTCTGTGTACGTAGCGTAGTGTTACACCAAAACGTGCCTTGCCTTGACAATGCGTCGGCACGATGCTTATGTGCGCGCATCAGCATTCAGCTCGGCTCAGCTCGGGCGGTACACAGAAAAGAGAAATAAAGCAAAAGGAGAGAATTCGTATCGGGATTTCAGGGAGGTTCTAGAAGAATTGGTGATGCTGCAAGCTGCAACCGCCCTTGGCAAGCGACATGAATCGATGCAGTGATGCTTTCCCAGCAGCCAGGTTGTGTACTCGGTACTCCCCACTCCTGGCTGTCACGCAGGGCGCCAAGCAGTCTTAGCAGCGTGCAGCAGTGCGCTACGGTACACTAGAGCGATCCCCCAAATCTATCACATGCAGGTCCAGCCAGCTAATTGATGGATGTATGGGCAACTGCTAACTGCATTCAGGCTCTGGGGAGTCCCGTCGCTTGGCCGCCATTGGAGGTTTGGAGTCCCCTTCATTTCCAAGCCATTTTCCCCCTTGGAACGACGACGAAAATGCTCGTGTGACCAATGACCACGCTCCAGGTTAATGGTGGTTGTATTGCCTGGGGAAACCGCAATAAGGTTTCCCATTGTTTGCTTGCTTGCTTCCATGCTTGCGCCCCCTCGATTTGCGCAACTGGATCTATCCGAAAGTCAAGAAAATAGCCGGTTTCTCATTTGGTCTCAGCAATTCTGACGCAATGAACGAGCCAGCCATGAATTGAAGAAAACGCCTCCTTGCCTGGCCTCTGCCATTCGATTTGTTAATTATCGCCCATCTAGTCTGTCATGCCAGACTGCTAAGACACGACGCTATATTTATGCAATCCCGCCCGGAATAGGAAGGGAGCCGCCGTGATCGTTATTTCTCGTCCCTGTCCATTCGGTGACCCGACCCCAATGCGGGCCATCACGAATGAACCGATTGATCCCTGGGGATCCCCATCTGCTTCTCGGCTTTCTTTCTCATTCTGGTCATTGGCCTTTTCAAGAAGTACGCAACGAACACGCTCATCTTGCTTCTCATCGACGTTGAATACGAACGAAAGATTTCCCAAAAAGTATCTGCTCATTACCGACCTACCTAAGCAACACTAATAGGAGACGCGGGCGGTAACATCCCTCACCCAGCGACGACGTCGACGCCTTACGAAGCCGTTCAACGCCTGGTCAACTCCAATTGCATATCCAGCTCTCATTACACGATGCGCAGAGCAAACCAATAACACGCCCCAGCCCAGAGGTGACCCAAATCGACCATTGTTCAAGCAACCACCAGGTGGACGAGGGTATCGGCGTTTTAGCGCACCGTCGTACTGGACCACGCCGTTGTTTGGTAACCGTGCCGGAGCATTCAGTCTTCTTTCGGCACCTCTGCATACGAGCGTTTCCTATTCTCTCGTGTGGAGATTGCCAATTCGCAACCCTGGGGCCGACCAAAGCAGCTCTTCCAAGTCTGTCTTTGCCCCCTCGAAGAAACGAATGCCAGATCGAGAAAGCCCTGCCTTGATAACGCAATTCCACTCCCTGTTGGCGATCATTAACCGTCCAACGTATAACCACGTATAACCACGCACTGGCGCGATATTCCCGCCCAGAAGCCCACCCACCCAGCAACAATACTGTGGTAGTAGCGGGACAATAGTTTCTCGAGCCAAAGTTTTGCTAATCCCACCCAAATGTCGCGGCCAGAAGAGCCGTCCGACGGCTCGGCGGCGCAGGCCCCCAAATTCTCGAGATACCGGAGCTTGAGGGCAAAGAGCGTCTCGACGGTTTCCAACACCGCACCAGCATCCCAGTCTCATCATGCCAACACGGCACAACATGTCTCTCGGGTTCAGTCGAGGGCAGAAGAGCCTCCCTTGGGCGCTGCTGCGCCTGCGCCGACAAACTCAGTCGCCAGGTCCATGTCTCGCTACCGCAGGCGCGGGGCGAGTGTCTCTGTGCCTGATAATGCGACCTCCAAAATTGCTTCTCCACAGGAATGCGCGCAACCTTCATTCCCCCCTGTTCCTGCTATACCCTCCACCTTGAAGACGCGCAGCAGTCATAATGACCATGACGACCATGACGACTTTCTTTTCTCCAAAGCCCAGGACGGCGGTCTGTCCATCCGCCAGGACCTTTTCCCTCTGCCTCCCTCTTCGCGACGCGACCGTCAGTTGCGCCATAGCGAACGATCAGCGACAGACCCGGGCCGCCAGGTGAAGGATCTCCAGGACCGCCCCAAAGACAGCAGCGAGCGCAGGAGAATGGCTGGGCGAGACGACCGCGACAGGCAGTGGCTGGACGACAGAGATCCGGTGGCGCATCCCGAGCCGGCCTCGCGCCATGATGAGGAAACTGATCGAGCATTATTGGCAAGGCAGAGGAAGAAGACGCTCGAAAATATCGAGACCTCGCTGGCCAATAAGCAGCAACCTCCTGCTCGGCCACAAAAGGCGACCAAGAGCCCCGTGGTCGAGAAGTTTGTTGCACTGACAAAGCGTCGGAAAAGTAAAGAGGGCTTGTCGCCGACCTCATCCACTGCAGGGTCCATTGCGGGCTCTGTGGACTTTGGCAATAGCCATACGGATCTACCAGAAGTGCCCAAGCTGCCGCTCGGAATAGAGGCTGGCGGCAAGGGGGGTATCGTACCACAAAAGGATGCTCCCGTTTCTGCTAGCAATCATGGTGATCGGGTGAGTTGGACTTGTACACTCTTGAGGATCGGAAATGTACTGACTCCGTTGTCCAGATTGTCTCGGTGCATTGCAGGCACCAAAAGTTCCTCTTGTCTATTAACCCCGAGACGACACCTGTGGATATCGTGCTGGAGACGGCCAAGAATATGACATATGACCTGGAATGGAGTCCACAGCAATGCGTGGTCCGGGAGTCATACGGCCCCCTTGGCCTCGAGCGCCGCATTCGCAAGTATGAGTGCATTCGAGACGTCATGAATTCGTGGGACCGGGACACGCACAACCACCTGATAGTCACGATATCGAATGATGCGAGGCAAGATCTCGATCTCGACATTGCATCCGTTGCAGACAGCGAGGAACCGCCCATGGGGATGCAGCTGTACCTATACCACTCCAATCGCCCTGGCAAGTGGAATAAACGCTGGATCACCCTCACCGATAATGGTCAGGTCTTGTGCGCAAAGAAACCCGACGCAAACCCGTCCGACAAGGACACGCTCAGCCTGTGTCACTTATCCGACTATGACATTTACACGCCCACGGAGTCGCAAATGAGGCGCCGCCTCAAGCCTCCGAAGAAACTGTGTCTTGCGATCAAGAGCCAACACAAGCCAGCCATGTTCATGGATACGGAAAACTATGTCCAGTACTTTTCAACCGACGACCCGGGCGTGGCAGCAATGTTTTACGAAAAAGTCCAAGGTTGGCGGAGCTGGTATCTCGTGGACCGCAGACCTGCGCCCCGTCGTTTCTCGATACCCAAGACGGATGATAAACCACCACAGCTTCCGTTCATCAAACACGCCCCTCAAAAGTCTGCCAATGTAGCGTCTTCTGGTGGGCATCGACTCAAGGTCTCCGTCGATGAGTCACCCTACTCCATTGGCGAATTTCAACCTCTTCTTGACATGCGGCGTTTTGACAAGCGACTGTCGCAGTTTGGGCAGGACTTTCTTCCTACTCAGCCAGATACAGCTCCACCGCCCAAGCCAACAACGTCGCACGCCAGAAGGGCATCCAAGGATGGCAAAACTGATGGTGCACTGATCGGTCAGATCAAATCCAGCAACGACGACGCATTCACTGGCAACGGGCTGTTGGGGCAAAGCTACGAGGCACGCAAGGCCGGCCTAGAGAAGCCAGGCGTCAATACTCGAAGCATGACGAAGGATTTCGGGATTCACGGAGAGGATTCTTTCGTGCAGAGCCCGACTGAGATTCCTCGGAAGGGAGACGCTTCCTGGTTTCCGTCGGCTTTGGCACATTCTGCCAAGTACCGCGAGCCCGAGGCGCCTCGCCCAAATACGTCGGCTGGCGTGGTCAGCACCCGAGCTTCTCAAGGACGCTCACGATCCCACTCACGCTCGCGACCACCTCCCGTGCCACAGCTGGGCCAGGGCCGCACCAAGTCGGACCGCGATCGGCCTCCAATCGTGCCCTTCCCACATCCGTTGGGCTCGCACGACCCGCGGTCTACGGATAACTTGCCCAACCTTGGCCACAATCCTCATCAACCGAAGCCTCTCGTGGACCTCTCGGTACCAGTCGTGCGTGAGCCGCCACAATGGGTCAAGAAGGGTCATGGTGTGCAACCTACCGAGGGCATGCGCCACCTCGTTGACATGATCAGCGTCGGTGGTCCTAACGACAAGCCGGGTGGCCTCCTCGAAGTTCCGCCGCGAAGTGCGCTGCGCAGATCTCCGCCAAACAGTGCACCCTTGAGTGCGCCGCCAGGATACAGGGCCGGTGGTGGACTCAGCAGGACGAGGTCGAAGAGCTCGGGAGCGCCACCGACCAGGCCGCTGATTGATGACGTGCCGCCCGTGCCCACCATGCCGCCCACTCTCCCCGGTGCCGTCGGCGGCAACGGCGGCGGCAGATCGATGACAATGACGGACCGAGACCGAGCGAGAATGGACGCCATGCGCGACGCCATGAAGTCGCGGGAGCGCGATTTCAAAGAGCGCGAACGCGGAAGAGCTAGGGACAGGGACCGCGAGCGAGAGACGAGGGAAGAGTTCTACTCGTCGTCTGGACGGACGGGGACGATGAGAGTCGTCTAACACGTCCTGTTTTCTATTATTTGGATTTCTTTTGGGAGGAGCATTTCGGAGCGTTGAAAAACAAAACTAAAATTGGATACCTACATATAATACTTGGGAAAAACACACGCGTTTGGGAAACGAGAAAACGGCATCTTTTCTTATTAATTGCGGGACAGCGGGGACAAAAGTTTGTTGCTGCATATGAGAGCGCGCGAGCTTTTTCCATCATGATGATATTTATACGAAGATTGTTTATCACGAAGCAAGCAGGTCATTGGGAACGGAGGCTTCTCTTATGGATGGAAGGAAGCACAAAAGAAGAAAAAGAAAGCATAATGTATAACTAGCACATACCAGGAGTCCAGCAGATATATTATCTGGGCTGTAATAGTAATGTTAAATCATGCACTATATCAAACCACTATGTTTTCATTCATGAAGATTCAATTGATTATGTGGTATACAGAAAAGCGTCCGAGCTGAAGGATATAGTCCGTGCCAAAATCATGTTTGGTATACAAGTCGTCTCCAGGCACCTGGAGAAAGACACCCATGACTCTATGGTGACGATGTTTAGCCGTCTCTTTATGCCGGGGAGCCGGGCCTAGCTGCTCTGACAAGATCTCTATCTCCAAGCAAAAGGCTCCAGGAGACATTTTGCGCATGTATTGATATGTCTTGCTATAGTCAAATCAGTGATAGTCCACAAATCCTCGACGACTTTGTAACTTGACATACCAGCGGTCCAAAACCAGTCAATCTCATCCTTTCCAACAAGCCTGGCTGTCCTCACTTTTTCCGTTGTGATTTTTGGTCTGTCGGATTCTCCTCAATATATGATGTATTCAAACGCGGCCTGGGCATGAATGAATGGTTTCCATGAATCACAGCCCCTGCAGTGCCTGAAGGAGTAGTTGTTTCCTTCCGACCGCCTTGTTGACATATTCCCGCGCGGAATGGCCGGTGCTGTCGGCGAGGTTAGGGTTGGCACCCCAGTCGACCAGCTCCCTCACGACGCCGACGTGCCCTCCGCACACAGCGGCGATTAGGGGCGTCGTCCGCGTGGGTCCCGCCTGATTGACCATGTCCCGGTCGAATCGAGCCCGCGCGCGCAGTAGGAGCTGCACCGTCTTGATGTCGTTCTGCTTGCAGGCGCTGTGTAAAGGGAGGTTGTCAGTGTGGTCGGCAATGGTCGGGTCTGCGTCCTTCTTGAGTAGGATCTCGATGATGCTGAACTTGGCGTTGGGCCGAGGACCGGGTCTGCTTGTTTGGCTCTGCGAAGAGCGCCTGCTGCTCGGCGAGGTGCTAGTGGTTGTGCTCGAGGTTGTGTTCGAGGTAGTGTTCGAAGCTGTCGTGGTCGAAGTAGCCACTCTGCCCAGTGAGGTCGAGGTCTGGCTTCGGGTGGGCTTTTGAAAGTTGCTCTCTACGGCCATCAGCAGTGCCGTCTTGCCACTGACTTCCTGTTTGTTGACGATATTGGAATGTGTCTGTTGCTCCAACAATAGACTGGTTATCTTAAAATGGCCTTTCATGACAGCCAGGTGGAGAGCGGTTCTGTCTTTGTCGTCCAGCTGATCTATCAGCTTGGGATCTCCTTCAAGGAGACACTGGGCCACCTTGACGCCGCCCCGTGCATCTTCATCTAGACAGAGATGTAGGGCTGTCCTTTGATCTGATGTCCGAATCTCTGTCGATGCGCCATAGTCGAGCAACAGCTGGGCGATTTCGCTCTGCCGCTTCGAGGCTGCCAACAACAGTGGTGTCATCCCATTCTTGTCTGCGAGGTCCACATTTTCCACTTCGACCAGCATCTTCTCGACCATATGTCTCTGGCCCTTCTCGACCGCTAGGTGCAGAGGTGACAGCGACATGTCGAGATCATCTGCTGATGGCTGCAGGACATCGAAGCGGAATTGTAGCCTGTGAGCGTGAAATCCTTGCTCCTGGCACCAATCAAGGACGCTCTGTTCGCGACTCTTCTGGTATTCGGTCCATTCAAACTGAAAATCAGGACTTCGCTGGTTCATCGCGCTCAAGACTCGTTTTTTGAGCTCCCCTGCCAGGTCGGGCTCCGAATTTGCTTCATGAAACTCGACCATCGCCACACCGACTTTCAAAAAGTCCTCTGGCAGGAACAACTCAGCATGGAACAGATAAATGATGGAATTATTGAAGAACGACTTCGACTTCTCCAGGCTGTATCCGTCGCCCAACCCGTCCGCATCTCGGTAGAGCTTGGCAAGCTTGGACATGAGTCGGCCCTGCTGCGGAAGGGAGGCGTGGTCGAATGATCGTTCTTTCTGCCGTTGCAGCGCATCAGAAAGGATGGTCGCTGCCTCGTTGTGGCGGGCGTGAGTGGAGCATGCCAGAAGAAGATCTGCATGTTGTTCTTGTAGGTCGCATATGTCATCTTCGAGCTGCATATCGACCTGTGATCTGGCCATTTCTATTATGTTCTGCTGAATCTGAGCTGCCTTGAAGAACATCTTTTTCGACTCAAGCGCTTGCACCTTCTCTTTCATGTTGCGCAGTTCCACAGCTTGGAGTCCGTCTAAAAGCGAAGGCCGCCTTGGATCTTCCTCCGCCGGAGTACCTTGCGGAAGGAGGAAATCGAACAATCCTGTAGAAGTCGATTCTTCTACGGGACTTAGATATCTGTGATCAACCGGAGACGTTATCGCGAGGTCATCGAATGGATAAGACGGGAGGGCCAAGTCGTCGAGCTTTCTGTTGATCTCGGCTAGAGCAGCCTCGATCCTGGTTGACTTTTTTCTGCCAGGAAAGTCAGCTCTTGTGGACCTCAGGGTATCCAGAAAGAGAAGCACTGCTCAGGCTTACGAAGTCAGCGAAGTTTGGAGAAGAGTCAGCTTCTGGGTATAGTCCCGAATCTCGCGTCTCTTTGCGTTGATGTCACGTTCTTTGAGTACTCCGGTGAGCCTCTGGCGGATCCTATCGAGCGAGCCGGCGGATTTGTCTAATGGAAGCAGTATATCATACATATCCTTGACCAGACTTGAGCAGGTGCTTGCGATGTTACCAATGGTGTCGATGTAGACCCGGTCTGTCACCGCGGCAGATGCCATCTCGGATTTGTCCGTGACCAGCCGAAGGACAGTCCTCATGTCGCAAACCGACTGCTCCAGGTTGCGTAGGTATTGCGGCGAGTCTTTCCATCGTGATACAAAGTCCTGCAGCTTGACGCTGAACTCGAACAGCGTAATCACGTTAGCAATGGTACTGAAAGGATCCATCTCTGGTGATGGAGATACGCGACAAGCGCTTCACGACTGTATCGAGTGAGGCGATCGTCGCATCGCAAAAAACGGTCATTATGGGTCGGTGATTCACGATCACAGAAGTTTAGGCAGATGGGAGGCCTGAACACGTCATTTGAACACACACGGATGACAGGATTTGACAACTGGAACAGTACGCGACCGACATGTACGCCACCGTCATGACCGGCAAGTGCTTTGTCCTAGGCAAGGTGGCACGCAGGTAAGCTCAACAAATCGAGATCGTTGCCAAGCACACCCCAGAGTTGCGGGGTTGGCAATTGTCATTATTGATTACATTGATTAAGCGGCTGAAGAAGAGGCATCGGCAGCGGCTGGACTTCTCCTTGGAGCGCCAGCCGCCCGATTTGTGCGACATCAGGAAGCAGGCTGTGGCTGACGTGGTCATGGGTGTGCAGACCGGTCTGCCTGACATGGGAGGCGAGTCACTGTGCGGAAAGGTCCCTCACTCTCCTCCAGCGTCTCAGCCCATCAAATTCCCTCTTGAAATTTCGTATTGGGACGTCGATACCGAAGGCAAAGCCTTGTCTAGACCCTCTGTGGCTCGGGGTTGCGGATCTCCTTCCCGGCAACCGATTTCCATCAGTCGAAATCTTTTTCTTGTCTTTTTTGTTGAAGATTTTATTCCAATACTTGAAAACCTCTGGTAACCACTTTTGACTTGACCATTCAGGAACGAGGCTTGCCTTGGGAGTGTGAACTCGCATTTTGTACCCTCAGCCTGATCAGGCTGTGACGCCATGGATAGGACCAGCAAAGCATCACGAGGCGGGGAAGAATGGATTGTACTGGGACCTCTCCGAAAGAGAACCGTCGACCCCTTGCAGAAGAATGCCAAAAGAATCGTCGCCGTGATTCCGAAATCGATAGGTCAGTTGGCGTCTCACTATATGGGTATAGGAACATACACTAACCGCCAGTTGTAGATAACCTGCCCGACAATGACGCTTTGGAGAGAGACGCAGCAGAACTGTCAGGCCTTCTGAGGCTCGATGACGAGGAAGACCGCGAAAAAATGCGCATTGGTGCCTACCTTACTCGCTACGCCTACGTATGGGACAGGATCGTCAACGACGACCCAGCCTATAAGGGTCGGCCACCACCAGGCGGTATCCAACTTGATGAGAACGTGGCCCAGGCGCTACGCGAAGAACGGTACAAGTTATACTCTGAAAGGGGGATACGCATGGTCACGACAGCGGTCATGTGCGCGGCTTTTCTGCAGGGATGTGTCCAATCGTCCATCAACGGAAGTTCTCTCTACGTTGCAGAGCTCAATATAGACAAAAACTCCGAGAACAGTTCTTGGATCCTGGGAATCACTAACTCCATGCCGTTCTTCTCGGCTGCTCTACTGGGCTGTTGGCTTTCTATCCCCGTCAATCACTACTGGGGCCGCCGAGGAGCCATGTTGCTCTCAGCTGTCCTTGTCGGGATCACATCTCTCCTGGCAGGTCTAGTTCCGGTCATGATCACCTCTCCTACAGGTCCCCGCTGGCAGGCTCTGCTTGCCATCAGGGTGGTCAATGGAATAGGTGAGCCACATAAACCAAGGCCCGAGATTGTGGTCTAAGAGGCTGACATTTGAATCAGGTATGGGCATCAAGGCTGTGAGCACGCCTATCCTAGCCTCGGAAACAGCCATCCAATTCTGGAGAGGTTCCTTCGTGCTCGCCTGGCAGCTATGGTACACGCCACCGTCTTCTTGTCTTGCTGCTACAAATTGCTGACCGTGACAGGGTTGCCTGTGGCATCATGGTTGGATTTGCCTTCAACTTGGTTACAACGACCGCTGGACAAGACCACAAGTTGACGGTCGCCCTCATCTTGGGAGCGCCTGTAGTCCCCGCCATGGTCTTGATCGTAGCATTGTGGCGATGCCCTGAGAGCCCGAGATATTATCTTCGGCTGGAAAAGCCCAACTATACTCGGGCGTTTGAAGAACTGAAGAAATTGCGATCGAAATGCGAGGCAAGTCTATTATTCCCCTCAAGAGCAATTCGTTGTCTGGCTGACTGACGATTTCCGTGCGAAGCTACTCGCATACAAAGACATGTATCTTCTCCACAAGTCCATTGAGGAAGAATGTAAGAATGCAATTCGCGGCGAGTTTCTGGGCTCTTGTTTGGGCAAGCTGACATGAATTCCCATTTCAGATGAGCTTGTCGCGCCGTCAAACGATTCTAATCGACCTTCCAATGTCTTGAGAAGATTTTCAGAGTTGTTTACGATACGCCGACTGAGAAATGCATTAACAAGTAGCTCGACTGTGGCCCTGGCACAGCAGCTGTGCGGTAGTAAGTGATATGACATTCACATGTAGAACCAATGGTCTGAGCTGACGAAACTTAGTCAATATCTCCGCGTTCTATTCCGGTAAGGCTCTTCGGATATTCTTGACCCTGTGCTTCATGATAAGTGCTAATAGACCATAGGAACACTTTTTGTGTCATTGTTGAGAGGCTCAGATACCATCCAAGGCCCCGATAGCGATTTTGAAATCAAACAAGCCATGGGCTTGAGTTTGGGATTCGGTAAGTGCTTCGTCAACTTATCACCTCTTTGTACTTGGACCGTAAGCTTATATGTCCAGGTGCCGTCAACTTCATTTTTGGCCTGCCCGCCATCAGGACAATCGACTCTCTGGGCCGTCGTAAATGGCTCATATCCACGCTGCCGCTGATGTGCATATTCATGGCGGCGGCGGCAGTGGACTGTTACGTGCTTGATGTACCTAGCGATATTGCCTCTGAAACCTCTGCGCAAACATTCAGAGTCAGGAAGGTTGGTCTAGTTGCGGCTTGTTTATACTGTGAGTATCCTCATCTTGAAGCCGTCAAAAGTCATGAAAAGATTATATGAAGAGTCTATCGACTGATTATCGACAGTACATGCCATAGCCTATTCTCCAGGACTAGGTAAGCCACATCGTTATTGAAATTCGAATTGCGACTTACAGATGTACAGGGCCGATACCTTTCACTCTGGCATCGGAAAGGTATGCATATTATGTCGAACTCATCGTGACCATTGCTAACGAAACTCAAGTTTCCCGCTGTCCCATCGCGAAATCGTAAGTATCAATTCAAACCAGTTTTGCGTAACAAGATTGTTAACTCAAGCCAGGGTTGCGCTTTTGCGATTGCGGTCAACTTATTCTTCGGCGGAGTCCTGTCCATATTTGTGCCTGCGTGAGTTCTACGCTCTGACTACTTGGGACGTCACAACGTGTGCTGATTACTAATTTCCCTCTCATAAAGCCTGAACTCAAGCCTGCAGTCCTACGGTCTCCTGGCCCTGTTCTGCGGCCTGACCTTTGTCGCCCTCGTGCTGGTGTACCTGCTGGTCGAGGAGACCAAGGAGCTATCGCTGGAACAGCTGAGCGAGGTGTTCAAGTCGAGCAAGAGCCAGTTCGTCAAGAACAATGCCCGCCAGGCGTGGTGGTGGGTGCGTCGCTTTACCTGGCCCGACCCCCTGCGGCCCGACCCCCCGGTGCCGCGGGAGTGGGAGAGGCACGACGACGCAGAGGCGCCGCGTGCGGTCAAGGAAGAGGCTCCGATGGCCGCTTCTCCGCTGGCATCCGGCGAGGATGAGAATGCCGACCATATTCCCACCTCTTCTGTCCATGAGAGCGATGAATACTCCCTCGACTCCCGAGACCCAAGAGCCTAGGGTTATCGTCACAAGCAGTCACATTCCAACAATGTCAATAGCCCTTCTTGGAAGGAGTTCCACGGCGAACAGGCCACGGGGGATAAGAGGCCGGGGACGATGATCACTTGGGTCACTGCTATGCCAGATATCTCTTCAATTGATCTCGTCGTCGTCTTTGACTCCTATCACGAAAGTAGACCACAGCATCGTCAACTTTACCAGTCCAACATAATAAGCCGTTCCGTTATTTTAGCCACCGTATTTGACTTTCCATACTCTCAAGTAGTACGTGTCCATATGTAGATATGTAGGGAGAAGAAGAAAAAAGGAACCTTTTTAGGACTTCATGCCAGGTCTTCCAATTGTGACAAGCCAGCTTTCCACTTCGCCATCGCTGCCAAAAATCGAGGCCAGGAGGTATTCCAGCCTCTTCGAATAACATGAACATGCTACATACTCCTCTCTTTGCCCTGTTGGCCGTCCTGGAAACGTCCAAGGGCAGCTTCCGCGAAAATAAAACAAGTACGCCAGTTTTGTCCCCTTTTCTGCAACGCGTGTTTGGGGAGGAAACTCGCTGTCTGGCCACCATCAGGAGTTTCCAGCCGCCTCATGGTTCTTCAACTCCCCCACAAGGATAAAGCGAATAATCGAACAAGTCCAGTAACGAAGATGCCGTCTCAAATCATGCAAACAAGTCTAGAAGGGTATGAGCCCGTTCTTGGCCCTTACGCCGAGGTTGCCCTGCGTGGTACAATAAACTGCTCACACCCCTCCCCGACTGGCAGATCCGAGCTCTGCGTGTCTCGCATCTCAAAAGGACAGAACGAGGTCGATGAGGCATTCCGCACTGCCCCCTCGAAAAAAGGAAGAATCTGATCCCTCCTTTCAAGCTGTGTAGTCTTCTAGATTTTGTGAAAAAATCCGCCGTGCCACGTGTTCTTGATATAGGACGGTCTCGCTGAAACGGCAGGTCTTCCGTGGTCGGTCTTCTCGCCTTTGTCGGAAGGCATTTGGAGAGCCATCTGTTGAGGCTCCATACAGTAAACGAGTGCTACAGTACCGGGTCGATACCGACAATTTAAAGAACAGCAGGGATCAGACCGACTCTCAGTCTAGTCTTGCCATCATTTCATGCTTCGTTAGCGGCGTGAAATTGTCGATGTCCAGACCCCGGGATGCCAGCTCAGGCTTGATGTGTGCCGGCACCAGCTTCTCGTTCAAAGAAGGTGCGATGGAGAGTTCTACAGAGAAAGCGTCAGGCGCCGAACAACGACGAGAAGAATGAATGCGATTTTTTCGGGAACTTACCATGCTTGGTGAAATCAAACAAGTTGGGCAAATCCTTGAGAACACCCGTGGAGTGGCGAGAGTCGGGCAGCTTCGTGCCGGGATCCCTCAGCTCATCGAAGAAGGGGTGAACCATGGCGTCGACTGCACGCAGACGTTGTGTCGGGGTGTACTCGAGCAGCTTGGCAATGAGGTCAAGTGCGTCCTGGTCAGCCTTGCGGAAGACCTTGCTGAACGGGTGAGGCTTGATTTGCGGGAACTTGTGCTCCATGTAGTTCGGGTTCATAGTTCGAATCTGCTCGCGCGTCGGTGTTCCCAAGACCTTGATGATTTCCACGAGCTGGTCGATACCCGACTCTCCAGGGAACAATGGCTGACCAAGCATGAGCTCTGCCATGACACAGCCCGTTGACCAGACGTCTACACCACTATTAGTACTCGGTGCCCAAGGGAGAATGGAAGTTGGAATGCATACCGATCTTGGTTGTGTAGTTGGTGGCGCCAAAGATGAGCTCGGGGGCTCGGTAGTAGCGGGAGCAGATGTAGGAGACGTTGGGCTCGTTCTCCACCAGGATCTTGGCGCTGCCAAAGTCGCAAAGCTTGAGGATACCAGAGTTGGGATCGAGAAGCAGGTTTTGCGGCTTGATGTCGCGGTGGCAGATGCCCTGCGAGTGGATGTAGGCCAGAGCGCGGAAGAGCTGGTAAATGTACAGCTTGACCTCGAGGATTGGCATTGTCGTCTTCATCTTGTTGAAGAAGCGGGACGCTCGGTAGACCGTCTCAGGCACGAATTCTTGAACCAGGTTCAAGTACACTTCGTCCTTCTACTTAAAAGTCAGTGCAAGCCCCACGAAATTTCGACATTTTTGGAAAAGGCTCACCCGCTCTCCATTAGAGTAGTAGAAGGCCTTCAGCTGAACTATGTTGGGGTGTCGGACGATCCGCATGATCTGAAGTTCACGGTTCTATAGTGTAGCCAGGTCAGCGCCAGATGTTCTCGTGTTGGCATTGCACATGTGCAGTACCTTGAATCTCTTGTCTTGGAGCACACGCTTGATGGCGGCATCCTCGTTTGACGGAGACAGCTTGGTCTGGAAAACCACGCCAAAAGAGCCATTGCCCACAATCTTGCACTGAGTGTAGGCCAGTTCCCTTGTTTCACCCGTGATGCCGTCCTGGACCTTCTCGCGAATGATTTCTACGTTGAAATTTAGTCACTGATTCGAGTATTTTTCAACCATGTGCTGATTGCGAGACGGGACCGAGCTTACCTCCCATTCTGAGAGAGTTGAAGGCCGCGCTGGGCCGCGAAGAGCTCATGTTGACTGAACTAAATCGAAAAGAGCGAGATAGTTGTGTCTATGTTTGCCTTGCTTGCCAAAACGACTCGTATCAAACAGGAATGTCTTGTCAACTCCAAAGATGTGATTCTTTGCAGAGAATTGCGCTCGAGGTCGAGTTTGATGAACAATCGAAAAGCGGCCAATTCGCAGGCACTTGGAACTTGAGGCTGGTGAAGTTGTGGATCGAGAGCTCTCTGGGGGGCTGGAGAACCGGGAATGGACGCAGAGGGTCGCGTAAGAGGTCGGGCCTGGATTCCGTGCTACTCGTGGAAATTCTGGTCTGTCGCAATGGAGTGTTAGGACGTATTTTCTGAGATGGTCAAACTCTCGAGAAGGACGATCGCGGGTTGAAAGTGCGTGCGTTTCAACGTTGCTCTCTCAATGGGGTGGGTGTGGTGCGGTGCAGGCGGGTTATGGGTGGTGAATGAATAGTAGTTAGGAAGTGGTGGTGGTTGCAACGGGCAGGAATTGAATGGAGGGGAGCGGGGGGGTTCCAAGAAGTGGAGCTGTCGCTCAGAGCAGCGCCCTGTTTAGATGGCCCCAGAAAGCCCGCTAAAGAACGTACAGTTATGTAATGAGGTAAGTTGGCTAAGAAGTTGGATCTGGAGCAGGTAGAGGCGTGCGGGAGAAGAGATGCAGGCATAGGCGAGGCAGAGAGAGAAGAGAAAGATGATGGTAAAAGAGAGAGAGGAAGGGAGAGGATCGCGGGTTCTCAGGAGAGGAGGAGCGAGGTGTGTAGTGTAGACTGCTTGGTGATGAAATTGGATGAGGAAGCTAAGAAGTACGGGGATGTTGAAGCTTTTGGGTGGGTAAAGACGACTGCGCTTGACGTGATGACCCTCCTCTCTACTGCTCCATCTGGCAGCAGAGGGAATCAATTCGTCGATGGCAGCCAGTCCGTCAGTGCTGCTGCTGCTGTTGCTGCTGCTGCACTCGACGAGGTGCACGACGAGGAGAGGCCCGCCCGGATGAGTGCAAAGGCTACACCATGGATGCAACAAATATACATACGTGTGAAAGCAATGTGCTGTGCATTCGACAATAGAAGAAACAAGCAACGGGGAGGGAAGAAAAAAGAAGAAGAAGAAAAGGAAGAAGAAAACATTTTTCTTTTTTGGTTGGACTTACCTCGGGGTGGTCGAAAAGCCAACGTTGGGGCCAGGCTGATCCGCATAGGGCGACGAGAAGAAGAAAGTCAAAAAAAGTATGATTGGGATGTATACCTAGCCTTCTTTGCAGCTGGCTGAAAGTGAAGTCTCGACTTGACTGGAATCGCGCTGGGTCGGTGAAACACTGGGACGGTTTACGTCGATGATGGGGACTGACGATGGTGACGAGACTTTGCAGGATACAGACAGAAACAAAGTGCCAGAGCAGGACGGACGGACAGGACAGGACAGAGGCAGAGCAGAGAGAGCAGTTGCGATTCGCAAGGAGGGGTAGGGCTCTAAGGCAGTAAGTAGTTGGGCTGATCGGCGCGCTTTTCGTGAGCAGCGAGCGGTTGAGGTTCAGGTGACAAGGCCTAAATTGGGACGGACAGTCCAAGTCGGCTGGAATTGAGCTTTTCGGGCCACCCTTCTGCGCGGCTACGACGAGTTTTAGACAACCACTCGACAAACGGTTCTTGTTGGTAATAAACGTTCTCGATCTAGTCGGAGCTTCTGGTCTTTTTGCTCCAGACTTGAACCTCCACGATGGCAGGGCTTGGAACGAACTTGTAAAGAACGAGCTGATGTGATCTGATTCTCCTCTTGGTCTCTCGATTCCTGGTCCGCGGCGAATGTTGAGCAGGGTAGTCAGAGAAGACGAGTGTCCGATGCCTTTCCCAACTCGAGGAATTGATCCAGTGACTTGCCCGCCGGTCGGTACTTGGCTTGGCTAATGGATGGGTCGGTCCTAGCTTCGCCTGTCTTGCATAGACAGTGACGAGGGCCAGCAGAATACTTGAGTCTGGTGGCCGAATGAGGTGAGAGCTTTGCTTGTGTCTGGTGGGGTAACAGGTACAAGACTGCCCGTCTGGCTGCCTCGCTGGTTTTGCCTCTGGTTCTGCCCCGTGCTGTTGGGTGAGCGGCCGGTGCTGCAGGTAGAGTATACTTTGGAGGGCTCCAAGTATGGTATGCAGGCGTCCAGATGCGAATTGGATGCTTTTTGACGCGCAGTGAAAGATGCAGTCGAGGGCCAGCTGGCGGCAATGGGGGCAGGTTGATTTGCTGCCGATAATGCTGCGTTGGAAACGTGGAAGAGGCTCGTTCAAACAGGCCCGGTTCTCGAGGTTCGATCTCTCCTCTCTCGTCCCCCAGAATGCGGCAGTAATATGTACGTCTTTCCTGCTCTTTCGGCAACTAGGTAACTCGACTGACTGGCTGACAGGCCGCTGCTGCTGTTGCTACTGCTCCTCGCGTGCAATCGACTGATCTCTTGCCCCCTCTGCTAATCTGTACTCGGACTCAAGGTTCACCCCGGGCACGGGACCTCTCTCTCACTGTGTAGGCCAGGTGACTGACGAACCCTGCGCCTGGATACTTCAAGTTCTCCCTTCCTCTTTTGATTCCTGCACAAAACTGCGTTGCACGATAGAAAATGGTAAGTAAATATGACGATACTTGCGATCAGTCCGACTATATGGGGGGCAGTATGTGCGTATATATACTTGTATACATATAGCAAGACTGGATAGCCCAGAAAAGATGGATGGGGCTCTCTGTCTTTGGGAGAATTGGGCAAGTGACTGTCTCATTTTTTCCAACGGCTCAACTTTGTCTGGTTACTGCAAGTATCGTCGTAGATGGACCAGCTAAGCTATATGGTTCGGCGTATGCTTGGTAACATGGGCCTGTTCTGATCTGTTCTGTCCGCCTGGCTGCCCTACATACCAGCTACCATCGACGTGCATCTAACCATACACGCATGGTTGACAACGACCAACCAACCCTACCTACCTTACCTTCTCTCAGGTCTAGGTTAGGTAGAATGCAGGCAGTACAGAGTATTGCTGCGCCCGTAGCATCACTCTCTGTCCCCTATTGCTGCAAGTCAACGTGCAGGGGGTGACGAAAAAAACGGGGCTATGCGAAGTTGCTAGATGTCATGTGGCCGTCCTGAGACGAGCGCTAAGACTCGGCAGCCGAAGTAAAAAAAAAAAGAAGATGATGATGCGCCGACCTCTCAAGAGGAAGACAATGGAATTGACATTCATTGATCCTCTTGGCGCAGATGGAACTGGGCACGAGGAGAAAATAGGAGAGAAGGGAAGCAAAGGCCCCCTGGTTATGACTATTTGAAACGTGCAAAGACATTCGACTACTACCTGCTCTGTAATCACCTATTTCGAGAATGGCCCAACCTCTACCTCACTAGGTTCATGTTACCTACTTATACATAGGTAGGGAATCACACATATTGCCATCCTCTGCAGTGCCAAGCCGGAAATAGCACGCAGAAGAGCAATGTTCAACCTGCGTTCAAGTTGCGAGATCCTTCACCTGTGCATTTTCTCCATAATTTGACTGGCTCGGTCTCGTCGCTGTCTGTTTCTGATGCCAGATTGGCGTATCATTACACCTTTTACCATATCCAAGCACGTTCGACTTGGGCGACAAGGAAAGTCGTCTACAAGCCATACAGTCCCGTACCGTCCGTACCAGCAGGAGTCAAGATACTGTCTAGATCGGGTCAATTGGACCTCACACTGTGGGAATGTAATGAATTGGCTTCCCGTAGAGCCGGTGATCTATCTGCGAATCTCGAGCACACCTAGAAAAGTCCACGCACATCTCGGTCAGGGAAATTTGTCTTCATGAAAGCCAACTCCATTCTCTACTTTGTGGCTCGATGACCTTTCGGAATGATGGCATAGTATGGGCATCCTCCAACTTGCACAGTGGTAGTCAAGTGAGCTGATCTTATTAGGCCCACCATGATGGACAAGAATGGTAATCCTCAGCTATCGTTGCGAATGCCACCACTGGTCAACATTCACTTGATAACCCATCTCTTCTCTGTGCTCATAACCAAATGTCTGCTGTCGTGTGTCGTACACCACTCCCATGGGCCCTTCTCCTGTACGATGGAACTTAAAAAAAACAAGCCTCAGAGTTCACCCAGGTGAACTGGACGGTTCATGTCGTCTGGCATGCTGCCATCTTGGGATTCGCTTCGTCGTAGTACTGCCGACCTATTACTTCTGCTCAAGGGTCTACAGAGAAGATCCACACGATCCAATTCATGTCTCTATGATGGCCCCAGGTGCAGCAACAATAGCCACACCATGAACACTGACCGGACACCCTTTCCTGGTGCAATTGGACTCTTGAAAGTGCTGCAAGGCAGTGTATGGAATAGTACTTTGTACACACCCCCTGGGACATTGATGAACGGGGAGACATCGAACCCAGCGAGCGATTGAAGTCCTCGACTAACCTAGCCCCATGGCCCGCCCCCCCTGCTTCCTTCCAATTGCCCCGCACTCGACGTGAGGGTAGGCATTTGCAATATTGGCGAGTGCAGTTGCGCTTTCCCCATCTTGCAGCAGCAATTGAGATGGTTGTTCCAAATCTTGGTCAGTGTCCTCTTCGGCAAACAATTCTCTGTGTCGAGAGAAACCTCACGTCAATGACAAGATCTTATACAAAATCCAGCTGTTCTCCTGAGATATTCGACACTACAGGGGATTCTGATATCGTTGTTGTTCCTCTAGGTTTCCACCTTCCGAACCACTTAGCGGGGACCTACACAGTACATGACACCCACCACACCACATGCGTTCATAAGGTAGTGACCCTTGCGCTTGTGGCAGAGATCCCCATTCGTCCTCCGGAGCCAAGCGACCAACCGAGCCCTGGGCGGCCCTGGTGAACAACTGACTTTGGAGCCATTCGACGAGCCAGCCCGATAGTCCAGCCAGTCCGGCCGGTCTTCCTTTACAGAAGAGAAGACCTCGCAACACCGGACAGCCAAGTATGGGCTCTCATGCCGGCTCCTTCAGGGCGTGACAACAGACCATGATAATACGACGACAACGGATTACACATACGATCGATCCAAAGCTGACCAAGGCGGTATTACTCGACTGGATGATATACAGTGCGAATGTCTTGCAATCTCGGCGGGTTTGGTACATGCTCCATGCCAAAGAGATGAGGTTCTTCAACTCGGGCATTTCTGAAGTCGAAATGTCTATTATTATGTATACAGACTGAGACCCTGGACGACTCCCTACCCATAATCATCAAGGATAACGCCTCGGATCGTCGACCATTGCACAGGTCTAGAATCTAGACCGCCCAGAGGGCAGGACCTAGATGTCTGTCGCCTGCCTACACGGCATGCCCTGAAGCCGGGAGCTTGGTCTTGGGCCGCTTGAGGCTCCGAACCATCGGTCCACAGGGCACATACGTAGTTCCATACGGCGGGTTAGCCTGGGAACTGTCAGGAACGTGACCGTGCAAAGTCTGCACTGCTACCTATCTACCTACGGATACAGGTACCGCAGCATACCCTACTACTCCGTACACCGTACAAACTACCTACACTACCGTCAATGCTGCTGCTTCTACGCACACAATAGTCGTCGTGCCCACATCCTCCAGCGGTATTGCAGGTGCTGGTGGGTACGCCATACAGATTGCTGCAAGCCTACATGCGGATTTGACGGCCAGGTGGCTGTTTTTTTCTGGATACGATCCGGTCATGGGACCTCGAACCCAGATGCGCTAAACCGCAAACTCTGGGCTCTGAGCTCAGCTAATGTCGACTTGACTGTTCCCAAACCCACAATGCCGTCGCTCCTTTCGGGCCAGCAACATATCCGACACAACGACCTGCCTTCAGACATGCACTCATTACGTTACACACGATTTCTATCAAAGGAGAGACTCCGCTGAAGGCGGTCCCACGCCAATAGACCATTCTTATTATTCTATGGCCGTTGTCCATCAGCGTGACCCGGCACCGTGCCTACCTATACGACTACAGCTGACGGAAAGGAGGCCTGCTTCGGCCTTCTTGCACGACCTGAACCAGAAATCCCGTTGCCATCTACTGTCGATTCTTGGTGTGAAGAAACCAGAATCGTCGGTATGATTGGACAATGGCTCTCTGCCTATCTTCCTACCCTGTGTCAGTTCCCAATCCGAATTCCAGGAACCAAGGGTCCAGCCCTCTAGCACATTTGCTACGCAGGCCATGCCTGTAATCCAACATCATTGGCGAACCTAAATCACTTGAAAGCTACAGTCTTGCCATTGTAACGAGTATTTAGGCTCGTGGAGAGTGATCTGGACCATTTCATGTTTCATGATTGGTTGTCTACTTCGGCGTTGCTCAATTGCACCCCAACGCTATACAACAAGACGGAGCTTTGCTGTCGATGATGTTGGATGACGATGCTGGATGATGCATGCACTCAATACTCCCAGCTCATCACCTTGCGTCCTGGCTTATGCCGCGGACCCTAGTAAATATACATTCCAGCCAATTGACAGCCTCGACGGAGGTGAGCGGATAGCTTGCCGAAACATGGCTTCCATACGGACATATCAGACGATCTTCAAGCTATTTTGTTCAAGTCCGCCCAATGGACACGGACTCTAGGCCCATCACGAAATCATGATTACCACGTGAGCAACTTGTCGCGATCCATGCATTCCCGCCAGAGCATTTCAGGCAACTATCAGTTGAGGCGCCAACTTGTGGTAGATATTTACACTGGCAGGTCAGGCCCTCATGATCCCGACTTATACATCCTGCTGGACCGTCGGCAGGCGCTCGACGCCCGACCAAGGTGCTATTGGTCCGTTCTGTCACCACCAGAATGACAGTGGTCAATGTCACTTGATTTTAGGACCAGCTTGTTGCACAGCATATCTGTGCCGATGCAATCCGCGAACATGCATTCATGCTATGTGCACACATGGTCTCATGCCGAAAAAACGAGAGCGTGTCACCCTTTCTGACCAGCTGCGAGAATGACAAGCCTCAATGCTTGTATTGCATTTCTATGCCCTACATCCTCGCCGGAGACTACAACGTCGACCATCGCCACGTAAATAATGCTTGGACGCTGCAATGCGACATTGGGAATCGGCCGGTCGCTGTGGGCATATCAGTGTCTCTTACACGGCCCGGTTGGACATGAGAACGGCATACTCTACAACTTGTGCAGCGCCTCTATTCTCTGCAAGATTTGCAATATCAGCAATGGCAAGGGGAAGTAGCATCGCAGTGGGGGCATGTTACATCAGACAAAGTCCGATTCGATCTCCGGGAATCTCTCACCTTTCATCCAGCTCTCCCAATGCTTCCCATCTTGGGCGTGTCTTTTTCCATGTCCAACAAGGAGTACGTGTTGGAAACGGGCAATTACACGACGAAACCAGCCCGCCAGCCCAGCAAGCAATTGGCACAGGAAGAAGAAAGCTATGCATGTCCACACTGGGACTGGCTTACACAAGCCAGGATTATGGACTCCCCGCTTATATGATCAGTATACTATGCCGCTAGTACAGTCTTCGAGAGCACTCACGAATCCTATAATCTTGGAAAGGACATGAGCGGTCGTCACGCATACGGTGGCCGAGCATCTAGCAAGGACCACTTTCCAAGAAGGCAACGGAAAGTCAATTCGGTCATATTCGACGATGAGGAGGGGCAATGCATTGGTGGCGGGCAATGTCTCGTCAGGCGTTGATGACTGTACAACGTCAACGTCCATCTAGTATCTGTATCTTGGCGCTCATATCCCTGAGATGTTCTGCTCTATTGTGAGACACCTTCGGCACCTCTCCATTGGGACATGTGTGGCGTTCGACAAGCGTCGCCTTGCCGAGACAGCAGACCTTGGTTCCACGTTGTGCAGAGACACTTGTCTAGAGGAGCCCGTTCCGTGAGCATCGCCTGAGAGCTGCTATACTACGATACACGCAAAACTAGGGGGAGTCGGTAACTACGCTGTTGATCCCTCTCCAGGGACAGAAACGAACCGTACAACACATGCTCACACCCAAATCAAAGAACAGCTTCGACGAAAAGACACCGCTCGAGGCCATCGAAAAGTGCGAATGGTCAATGCTAAGCGACAGGGGTTGGAATAGACTTGAAAGTTCAAGCCACTCCTGTCATACTTACACATGCTGCACCATATGTGAAAAAGGCCAACGTTACCCCGGGGGCCCTATTACATAGCTGATATGCATTGTACCTATCTGTGTCGCAACTACAGTGGCCCATTCAACGCCCGCATCGCAGCAGAGGCAAAGAATGCGGATGCAGGCTGGTGGATCCCAGATTCGGCGGCAACGACATGGCGGTGATCTGTCACATTTTCCCGGGAAAGAAGTTCTCAGAAGCGTTCCCCGTCGAACCTTAACAAGTGAACACACCCCTGGGAGAAAAAGCCTCATATCGAGTTCGTTCTGCAGTGGCCCCATCACCACTCCTAGGGCTGCGTATTTCCAGTCTAATGTTAGAAACCACGGGGCCCACGGGACGCTGCGGATGATCCCATAGACCATACCATGTCACCCACATGCGAGGACAAGACGACCTAGTCCCAGCAATCGAGAGTTGCACAACTCTTTTTCCTTCATGCGTGACTAAAGCTGCGAAGCTGGCAGGAACACCGTAGTCATGAGATCCTGCAGTTAAGTCGAGCAAGCGGTTATACAACAGGCCAGGAGAAGACGGACCCAAAGAGCGGTCGTCGATTTGACTCCCTAGCGGAAGCGTATCCTCCAGTCAGATTCGACTACAGAGACACATTTTACAACGGCTCCTCCATGTCAACACTATGCTCGAGAAACTACTCTGTATAGTTGAGCCTACAGCTACACCGAGAAAGATGTCTCGATACGCCAGCAGACTTGGCTTGATCATATGAGCCGATGACCTATCTGGTCTTAGGACGACGTGGTATAGCAGCCCATATGACGGCGTCACTTATTGTAGATGCAGGCGGCAGAAGTGCCTCCTCACCATGTTCGCCGGCAATTCTGCTGGGGATGGGCTTCCGGATCGAGCGACACGCAGACGCATCGCGCCATGGGCTAGGCGGTGCGCTGCATTGTTGAGCGCGCCATCAGAAGAAAAGAAGGGATCCGGTGGCAATCTCTATTGCTTGCACCCACGTCTTTCTTCACCTCAGCTGTTCATTCAGCCCGAGCGCCGGGAGCCGTCACAGAGGAGAGATGCGTCGAAAAGGTGCACTGGATTCAGGATCATTGATGGGCTCGTTCGAGGTCTCCTTGCCCCTCCTTTACAACGACAAAATGCTTCTCTCTGCTCTTACCCCAAGTCAGCCAGGAACGGCCCGTTGGGTTGGTTCATGGTCAGCAGGGGAGTCAGGGGTCCAGCAACATTTTGGCCGAGTATGAAGCTTATTTTTATTCTCCTCTCTCGAAACTCTAGCCCCAAAACTTACCGTACCCTTCTTTCGAATATAACACACCTACGGGACAGCGGGACGTTGCGTCTGTCTCTACTCTCTAGGTTTCAAAAGGGCCCAACGAGACAAAACAAAACAAAACAAAAAAAGTCCCGGGGCTTTTCTCTCCTATATTTTGTTTTTCCTGTTGGGTTTCCGGCAACTGAAAGGAGTAAACGGTCTGGCCCTGTCGAATGTTTGGTTTTCTCCCTGTCGCTCGCTGGCTCGAAACACATCCCGCCTTCCCGAGACACATATTGGTCTGATTTATTGCGTGTGATGAGCTGAGAGGGAGGAAAAAGGGCTGGCGCTGCGTCCGATGCCGCCGGCGCCCCGCGGTCAGGTGCAGATTTTTGTTTTATTTCATTTCATCCCAGATCCCCTTTTTTCTTTTCTCCCCTTCTGACATGTGCGCACGGCAGAGATACCTGTGTCACGCGACTGACCGGTGAGATCCAAGTTCGCGATCTGGATAATGTAGAGCCGGTACCCATATGCCTGCCAGGAGATCATTGACCCCTTGCTCAGCCTGCCTCTCCCGCGTCTTCGGGCTTCGATTAGGCTGAGAGAGCGACGGGCGTGAGTCGAACGTCCTTGATACCCGATTGAGCGGCACGGAGTTTATTATCATTATCACGTTGGCAATTTATCATGCCCAACGTGACGGTGAGTAACTAGAGTTCTCTGATGAAGTCATCAGTCAGTCTACTCGGTCAAAGTCGATTGGGTCTGAAGGAGCTCCGGAAAGATCGTGGCGGGTTGCATCGTTGGGCCTTGTGGTCGGATCTCAGCCGCATGCATATCTGCTGCTGGCAGATTAGTAATCTCCAAGGCGCAGGCAGTGGACGACCATTGTCCCGTCTGGGTCTATCAAGGGTGATGAGAAAGGTGAAGCGAGGCCCGGCGTGAGCGGTGTGCCTGAACGTCATGATTCACCTGGTGTCGGGTTGAATATTTAGATTCGATATGAGGCAGGAAATGTGATGGGATAGGCGGGCGAATCAGAATGTAGATTTGACTGTGTCGGTGAAGGCTCCGTCCCGCGTTGGGTGGTTGCCGACGGCAAAGGTAAGTTGTGAGGCTCGCCGGGTGCATTTTAGACGATGCTCAATCAAATGTTTATAGTTGAGAAATAACTTTTATTCAAAATACCCAGTCGCCTAGTCCGCATTGATGTATACTTAAGATTGTTTCCAAATCGTCCATATTGATCATCACTCAGAACTAGAGTATTGTACAAAACTAATTCTTCTTCGTGATTTCTTATGAGATCGCCAGCGACATATCTCTTCTCTCACTTACAACCTCGTACATCAACGCAAGTACTACGATGATACACTTGATTCCAGGCTGAAAAATACGGCAATTCAACATTTTTCATGAATTCAAGACGTACGGTCTTTCCTAGAGATAAAGTTCTAAAAACGAATTCTCGTCGCCTTGTTATCTTGGAACCAAAACGACATGAATAGCCTTCCCGTTTTTCAATAGAATGCTAGGAAGGGAAGGCTCTCAAGGATTCCCTCCGCTTTCTCATGTCGGTCCATCCGTTTCTAATTTGGGGAAAAGAAAAAGGACGAGTTAGTATTTACCATAAGACACTGTACCACCTCAATATGTAGAATGAGGGGGGTAGATTATGCGTGAATACTGCGAGGAGCAGCGGTGATTGCCTTGAGACTTGGGAAGCGGATCCAAACACTAACCTTGCCTGCCTGATGATTTCCATCATACGACTTTCGGCCTCGGTCAAGGCACGCTCCATGCACGGAAGGTTGGCCAGTGACTTTGACAATGCCCAGTTCCAGCATATGCCTCCGTGGGACTCTGCCGTTCTGAAGGGCGTCGCCATGCGGATGACGATATCACACAGCCAGCAGGGCTCCTTGCTGCAGCCGATGTAGTTGTAGGTATTTTGGAGGTGCTTGCCTTGTTTCCTGACCAGAAAGTACTCTAGAAGCTGGATTTCACAGTGTACGGTATTCAACATGAGCGGGGACCCGTTGGGTGTTTTGGCCAGCTCAAGCTCCTGGAGGCATCCTTCACTGAGATCCAGGACTTCTCGCTCTGTGTCCGAAAGATGGCGGGCATAACTCCGTACGGGTTTCACCATACCCTGGTAGGTGACGCCCTCGCAGAAGTCTTTCTGGGGAATGGATATGGGTACGAACTTAAACTGGGAGTGTGTTCTGATGATATCCTTTCGGAATCTTTTCAAGCAGTCGATCGCGAGAGGGATACGGGAGGCCCTTTCTACCTCGTCCCATATTCGTTCCAGCTTACCGTCGGGGTTATTGCGATTGCGTATGATGGCCTCTACATCTTGTCGGTTCTGTATCACGAACTCGCCAGCCCTCGAAAGGGCCTCGCGTTGGTCCTCCCTTGTCCGGGGTGTGGTTGACTTTGGATTGGTTGAAATTTGATTGTGCAAGTTGCAGAGGTCTCGTACCAGTGGGGGCGATGCTTCTTGGTAAATCGATGAATATGTATCTTTCTTTTGAACGGAGTTGAGGTAGGACTTGATGCGGCCTTGCAAATGATCTTGTACAGTGGTCCAGAGGTCTTTATCGTCACCGCAACCGTTCAGCCAAGTCATGATATTCCCTGTATGGGTCTTATTTCCTTTGTTGAACCCTCCGTTCTTGGAGGCATAGAGAGTATATTGCTTCGCAACGGGGCCACTCACTGGCTGTGGCACCTCGTGAAGGGCGCAAGCGGCCACTGAGTTTTTCGCATGCTGCTTGCTTCCATTTTGATGATAGGACCTATCCCGAGATATCAGTAGAGCAAAGCTATAGAGCAACTTTCTCATATCGGTGTCTGCAAATCTCATCTGAGTAGGATTAGAGGAATTCGTGAGTGGTAAATTTTCGGCTTGCTGCTGTTGCTGAGAGCTCCGTTCCAAAATCAGTGCTTTGGCATGAAACTTATTTGGCTCCGTCGACGAGCCTGACTTGAACGCATCTTCAGCGGTAACCTCTCTTTGTAGAAGAGAACTCTTGATCGAGCTTTGGGGAGGCGGTTCAGACTTGGCGACATCCACCCAGGTTTGAGAACTTGTTGTCAAGTCGAAAAATGCCATCTTGAGGATGTCTGTCACTTGAATTGCCGATATTGCTCAAGCTGATCAGAGATATCTACACCGTTCTTATATATACTGGATTCTATTTCCAATAATCATCTGGCCATGATTTTCAATCGCTCCTGAATGCTCCCTGAAACCATTTCTTCATTGTGGCATTCGTCACAAGTCGTTGGCAACAAGGCCTAGCCGACGTGTCATGCCTCCTTACGTGGTCATAATGATCATGAGATTTCGCCTGCTAGACGGTCGAATGAAGCTTTGAAACTGGCGAACTGATAAGATTTATTGAAGTTCAATGAAGTATGCCAAACGACTGACGAGAAACGATGTGGTGCTTTGTACTATAGGCATGGGTTTGCAACAGAAGCTGAATATGAAACTTCACTCGACCATATCGCTTCTTCGTTCTGAATAGACACTATGTTTTTGGATTGATTCCTTCTATGATGACGGTTTATACTTGAAAACAAAAATCAGAGCGTTTTGAGTTTTCTGTATGGGCAGATAACCAACATCAATCCATCTTCGCACTCTGCGGAACAGCTCACTCAAGTTGGCTCAATCCCAAGAACCAACAAAGAATGTCTCTCATTCGAATCCCAACCTGAGCTATCAATTGTACCATGGTGATTGGCAAGATCTTTGATCGTTATATCTTGTTGCATCACACCAGCCAGAACAAAGGGCCCCAAACACCGGGATAATAAAATGCCATAAATGGTAGAGACTTGGCAACAAAACTGAAGCTCCCATAAGATTTATTATGAGTCAATAAGTTTATGTATTTCAAGAACAGTTTACGAATATCAATCTGTCCTGGCTGTTATAGCATTTCGCGCAATTCGTCTTTACCTGAGCTGCAACTGTCATTCGAAGCCAACTACTAGAGAACATTGATATAGTTCATGATAAAGTTTAAATGTTGTGATTTATATACTTGTATCAAATTCATGACAATTAGTATGAACAATCGTGCTTGGAATAAGTGAAAAGGAAGTGGTGTAGCTATGAGGGAAGAAGTCATAGCTGACAGGTGGCGCAGCTCCTCTAGCGGCTGGCTTGCGTCGGTGGACCAGCTGCCTGCGCAACGGGGCCAATCACATGGCGGCCTTTCGTCAGTGACAAAACTTTCTCGGTCCTTGCATCAAATGATTTCACATCGACCTTGGAGATGAGCGAGGCCAAAATTGGCATCGAATACCTGTCCGTAGGCGCCAACAGGCATACGGCGGGTGCGGACTGGAGCGGTTCCGGCTTGGTGGCTTTCGGCGCCGATTCCAATATTGCCCTGTGGCAGCCCGATGTGAGTGGGAACCATGGGACGGATCTGAAGCCATATCACGACTAACTCCGCTGCTAGGACGACAATGTGAAGGGAGTCAGGCATATCCTACAGGGCCATACAGATGCCGTCAAGTCTGTCAAATTTCTCCCCAGGCTAGAGAATGAGACGGCTTCGTACCTCGTGTCTGGCGGAGATGACAAGAGCTTCAAGATTTGGAAGATAGACGAGAGCGGTGCGGCGGCATGCATCAAGACGGTCGTGGAGCACACTGCACCCGTAAACTGTATCGCCTCTCTTCACAGCCGTCAGGCCAGACCGTACCACATTTTCGCCACGGGAGCAGCAGATGCCACGGTCAAGATATGGCGCTTCGAAAACGGCGAGGTGATGTTGCTCCAGACCGTCAAGCCCAGTCCCAAGTTCTTCCCGCTCTGCCTTGCTCTCAGCGACCTTAGTCCCCAGGGCGAAGGCCTCGTCTTGGCCGTAGCAGGAACGAGGAACATTGTCCAGGTGTTCGTGGCCGCTTCGACCGAAGAATCCAAATTCGACTTGCAAGCCACGCTCACCGGTCACGACGAGTGGATTCGCTCCCTGGACTTTACTTTTGAGTCCGCTGGCACCTCTGGCGACCTGATCCTCGCCTCTGCCAGTCAAGACAAGTATATCCGTCTATGGCGTGTTCACCAGGGCAAGGACCTACCCGCGGCGGCAGCTGCTGAAAACGACCCAACGCTCGGTACTTTCCTTCCTGGCAAGTCGCCATCAAACAAGGCGCACCGCCTCAAGGCCGGCGACAAGGACTACTCAATCACCTTCGAGGCGCTGCTACTGGGCCACGATGACTGGATCTACAGCGCCAAATGGTTTACCGACGCGGAGGGACGGACCCAACTACTTTCCACATCGGCCGACAATACGCTGGCCATGTGGGAGGCGGACCCTACATCAGGCATCTGGGTCACCACGGTCCGCCTGGGTGAGATCAGTCGGGAGAAGGGAGCAACGACAGCCACGGGAAGCACGGGCGGTTTCTGGACAGGTCTCTGGTCGCCCAACGGACAGACGGTGATCACGCTGGGCAGGACGGGAAGCTGGCGGCGGTGGGATTTCAACACGGAGCAGGCACACTGGGTCCAGCAGATTGGCATCAGCGGGCACGTACGATCCGTGACTGGCATCTCGTGGTCAAAGAACGGCGAGTACCTCTTGTCCACGAGTCTGGACCAGACGACGCGCCTCCACGCCGAGTGGAAGACGGGGACCGGCGGAAAGACTTGGCACGAGATGGCCAGGCCCCAAATCCACGGCTACGATCTAAACTGCATCGACTCTATCGGATCATCGCAATTCGTCTCCGGAGCCGACGAGAAGTTGATGCGGGTCTTCAACGAGCCCAAGGCCGTGGCAAAGCTGCTGAACCGGCTCTGCGAGATTGGCGACTCGCAAATCGAGAATCTGCCGGATGCGGCAAACATGCCAGTGCTTGGTCTCTCCAACAAGGCCATCGAGGCGGTCGACGACGAAATGGAGGTCGAGGCAGTCAACCCCGAGAAGGACCGCGAGGCACTCGACCCGGGCTCCACGGTCCGAAAGTCCGTGCTAGAGATTGACCACCCTCCCTTCGAGGACAATCTCTCGCGGCATACGCTGTGGCCCGAGATGGAGAAGCTATACGGACACGGCTACGAACTCTCGAGTCTGGCGGTCAGCCACGACGGTACCGTGATCGCGAGTGCCTGCAAGGCTAGCTCGCTGAACCACGCCGTCATCCGGATATTCGAGACGGAGAAGTGGACCGAGGTCCGGCCGCCGCTCGCCGCGCACACCCTGACGGCGACCCGGCTGCGGTTCTCCCCGGACGACAGGTATCTGCTGAGCGTCGGCCGAGACCGACAGTGGGCCGTCTTCGCCCGGGAGGCCGAGGACAAGCTGCAGTACAAGCCCCTGCAGGCCAACCCCAAGGGCCACACGCGAATGATCCTCGACGCCGCGTGGGCCCCCGAGACCGAGTCTCTGGTCTTTGCCACGGCCGGCAGAGACAAGCAGATCAAGATCTGGAAGAAGGGCGCCTCGGACGAGGCGATCTCGCTGGCCGCCTCGATACCCGCGACGCACCCCGTGACGGCGATCGATTTCCTCCCGCGAAAGGACGAGAGCGGCAAGTTTCTGCTCGCGTCTGGAACCGAGGAGGGCAAGGTGTCGATACACGCCATCGAACCAGAGACGCTCGCCGTCGCGTCCAGTGTGGTGTTGGAAGCCAAGTAAGTTCTTTTACATTCCATTCCCAGCTGTCTTATTATACTGACAAATTTACAGCTTGTCTCTCGCCAAAGCCGTTGCTCAATTGTCGTGGAGGCCAAACACATCGAACCAGGAGCTGGCTGTGGCGGGAGAGGACGCCTCATTGAGAGTCTATTCTCTATCGACACTATAAAACATTATAGTCAATACAAAATACTATTGTCTCTCATCCGATGAAAAGTTTCAACACAGAGCCATGTCTTGAAATCTCCGTGTAGACCGAATATCTGTATAAAAGGACCATGTTGAGTATAGTCGAAGTCACCTTGTGTATAGAATCCGTCTTACACCAAAATCGAATCAGTAATAAAACAAACGATTTATACATGTTTCAAAATCAGTCTATTCCGTGAATAAATGTGGAATGGCTTATGTATAAATAGAATAGCTCAAATCGGGTTGGTATACTCTCCTGGGTTAGGTAGGGAGCTATGGCCCATTTCTTTTTTTTTTCTCCCCGTCCAAGGACGTCATTTTTTTTTGTAACACCTGGGGACTTCGCGTGTCTATTTCCAGACGCCAAGCTCAACCTTTCTTTCCCGCCCTACGTTTCGAAACAGCTCTACACTTCAATTGGGACGAATACAGCTCACGACTGAGACCCGTATAAACGAGGCGACGAGGCTAGAGCTGAGTGCAGCACTTCCAACGCGGCAGCGCATGCTCATGCTACGAAACAATCCAAAATGTCCCGACTCCTAAGGACATGGCACCTGCGCCATGCAGCTTCGACAGCAACAGCAGCGACAGCAGCATCTCCCCGACCAGCCCTCTCGCTCCTCCTCCAAACCATCTCCTCCTCCTCCTCCTCCCCGTCGCCCTTCTCAACGACCCCCTCCGCCCTCAAGAAACACACCCAACTCCCGCCCCGCCCCCCGCCCCCTCCGGACTCGGAACTCGACGAGTCCTTCCTCAAGGGGTCCGGCCCGGGCGGGCAGAAGATCAACAAGACCAACTCGGCCGTCCAGCTCAAACACCTGCCCACGGGCATCGTGGTCAAGTGCCAGGCGACGCGCTCGCGCACCGAGAACCGCAAGATCGCCCGCCAGCTCCTGGCCGACCGCCTCGACGACCTGCGCCGCGGCGACCAGAGCCGGGCCGCCGTCGTCGGCGACTTCAAGCGCAAGAAGCGCGCCAGCGCCGCCAAGAAGAAGAGGCGCAAGTACCGCAAGCTCAACGAGGACGGGCAGGAGGTCGAGGTCGAGGACGAGGTGGACGACGAGGCGGCTTTCGAGGAGGGAGAGAAACAAGACCAACTAAAGGGCGAGCTTGAAGCTGGCGAAGACACAAGGCCAGCTGCTGGAGCGCAAGATATTCGAACAGAATCAGACCAAGTAGACAAAGGAAAGGAGTAGCGAACATACCCCTATATAGCTGGATTAGACTATAATTTCAGGTAAGAAGGCTGTTATTGGCCCTATATTTACTCAAGCGAACTATGGGCCGTAAGGCAAGGCACCTTTGATTTGGAACAGACATTGAATGGACTGTCCCGTCACCAACATTTACTGACAATCACTACGCACAATAAATCACAGCGCCGCATAGAAAACTTGGGTCATACGCTTAACATGAAAGCAGGAAATATATGATCGATCACCCTTTGTAATTGTCTACCCCTTTCTTGAGCATAAAAAGCCTCCTACTGAAGCATCATATCCGCCGTTCTCTCGAGAGCCTTTCTACATACAGGCCTCAACCGCTCGACCATTACTAGAACTTTTCTTAGATATGAATTTCGCCTCCTAAAGGTATACGTCCACACGGAGAACAGGAACCCTGAGCCCGCCGGATTCGTAACCTTGTCGACGTTGTCGTGAACTCGTGAAAAGAGGGCCGAGGAACTAAGTGTTACTAGCCACGGGCGCTTAGAAGCACTTGCGGTGGACAATGGAAGGACCACTCTCGTCGTACTCCTGCTTCGAGATCCACATTTGCTGGAAGGTCGACAGGGAAGCGAGAATGGAACCACCGATCCAGACGGAGTACTTGCGCTCAGGAGGAGCAATGATCTTGACCTTCATGGAGGACGGGGCCAGGGCAGTGATCTCCTTCTGCATACGGTCGGACAGACCGGGGTACATGGTGGTACCACCAGACTAGAGAAACGAATAGTTAGCACAGTGGTTTTTATGTGATCGGCTCTCGAATCGGGACTTACCATGACAATGTTTCCGTACAGATCCTTACGGACATCGACATCACACTTCATGACGGAGTTGTAGGTGGTGACGTGGATACCACCGCTCTCAAGACCCAGGACAGAGGGCTGGAACAGAGCCTCGGGAGCACGGAAGCGCTCGTTGCCAATGGTGATGACCTGACCGTCGGGAAGCTCGTAGGACTTCTCCAAGCTGGAGCTCTGGGCAGCAGTCTGGATCTCCTGCTCGAAGTCGAGGGCGACGTAGCAGAGCTTCTCCTTGATGTCACGAACGATTTCACGCTCGGCAGTGGTGGAGAAGGAGTAACCACGCTCGGCCAGGATCTTCATGAGGTAGTCGGTCAAGTCACGACCGGCCATATCCACACGGGCAATGGCGTGGGGCAGAGCGAAACCCTCGTAGATGGGGACAACGTGGGTAACACCATCACCGGAGTCGAGCACGATACCGGTGGTACGACCGGAGGCGTACAGAGACAGGACGGCCTGGATGGAGACGTAGAAAGCCGGGGCGTTGAAGGTCTCGAAGACGATCTGGGTCATCTTCTCACGGTTGGACTTGGGGTTGATGGGGGCCTCAGTGAGCAGGACGGGGTGCTCCTCAGGGGCGACACGCAGCTCGTTGTAGAAGGTGTGGTGCCAGATCTTCTCCATGTCGTCCCAGTTGGTGACAACACCGTGCTCAATGGGGTAGCGCAGCGTCAGGATACCACGCTTCGACTGTGCCTCATCACCGACATACGAGTCCTTCTGACCCATACCAATCATGATTCTGCCATATTGGTTAGAAGCCGTGCAAGAGCGCGGGGGGAAATCGATCGAGGTCGAGCTCGACGAGGCGGAAGTGGTAACTCACCCATGGTGACGGGGACGACCGACAATGGAGGCTGTCGAGCAGAGTTAGCGGACTGTTTGGCCCGGATTTGCGTAGCTTCGGACCAACGCCGCGCGGGTAGCGCTATAAGGCGGGGTGCGAGAGGCACGGGAGGAGAGGAGGCTCAGGTCAGACTTACGGAAAACAGCTCGGGGAGCATCATCACCGGCGAAACCGGCCTTGCACATACCCGAACTGGGAATCGAGTTAGTTGATACAGTTCCATTGCAAGTGTTTTCCGCATGCCGCCGAGCGCATTGAGTTCCTCTGGCCGCCCGGCAGGCGAGGGGGCGGCGAGTCGCCAGGATAGGAGCTCGAGTCGGTGAGGGCGGGGGAGAAATGGCTTGTCTTACCCATTGTCGATAACGAGGGCAGCGACCTCCTCTGTTGAGAATTGCCTGTCAGCTCATGCTCGATCTCGAGATGGTTTGCAAGTATGTGTTTAAGGGGCGAATTGTCGCCACGCGCAAGCGGGTGCACAGCAAAATCGGGCAGCAGGGAGAATGGACATACCTTCCATTTTGGCGGATTACGTAGTAGAAGTGACGAAAAGGTAGTAAGTGAGGGTAGGAAGAAGATGAAGCTCTCACGGAGTGTTTGAGCTTGTTGAAGTGGTGTGATGGTCTCGGGGGATGGAAAAGAGTCTCGATGTCTGCAATGGAGTAGCGGACAAGGAAAGGAGGCTGGGAGATGGACCTTAAAATGTGTTGTCAATGGTCGGAGTGATGGTTGATGCGGTGGAGGAGGGAAGAGGTGGGAAAAAGGGAAAGGCCCAGCTCCCCCCGTCTGAGTGCCGGCCCAGTGCAGTGCTGGAGCGGTGCCAGGTCAAGTGGCAGTACCTTTTTTAGGAGGGGAGGGTACATACTAGGTGGGCGCCCGCCTTTCCCTCTCTCTTCCTTTACGTCTACCTAATCGAATCACAGCTGTGGGTTCTCTTCGAATTGCACAAAGGAGCGACCCGACCCAGGTCCAGCCTGGACACCCCCTAAAAAGAACCTCTCCCCTCTCTGTGAGTGGCCTCCCCTCTATCTGTCTGTCTGCCTCATTAGACGACCAGGCCGAAGCCAAGACCGTGGAACATTCGAATACCTAGAGCCCCTCAACCGGACCCCAGTTGCCCTCCTTAGCGCCATTCTTACCCCCTAAAAAAAAAGCTGGAATTCTTTCTTGGTGGCATGTCCTTGCCGCTTTTATCTGGCCCAATAGGAAGGGTACCCAGCCAACGGGAGAGCATCATTTCGCTCACAATTCATCAGTCGCTTTGCTGGCAGTGATGGATGGGCTGCTGAAGAGGACACACGACGAATGATTGGAATGTGGCCGGCCAGTGCTGCCCGGGGTGGAATGTGCTCTCGTTGACCTGGCCAGCATCAGCCCAAGGCGGAAGAGGGAATCCTCATTCCTACTGCCTCTCTACTTACTGTATGACGATCTACAAGTATCGATATATTGCCCAGTCAATTGACAGCACTCCTATTTTTTTTACTTTACAGTTGTCACTCCGCGAGAGGTCCAGGAGCTGTCGTCATCTTCCATCGTGCCTGTGACCCCAAGAGTGGTCTCTCCTTTTAGGCTCCAGGTTCCGAGCTTTCCTATGTACACATTTATTTGCCTACCTTTTAAGTGTGGTCTTCTGGCATCACTGATAGAGAGACGACGGGAACGAAAAATCGCATTACGACGACAACTTCTAGGCGGCCGTGGCGGTGGAAGGGAAAGACCCGGCTGCGTTGGGCTCTGCATTTTTTTTTCCTTCTTTGCCACAATCGCCGCTCGTCTGTTGGCGTTGACCCCAAGCCATCTTGAGCCTGGGTATATGCACGAGATTGATAGGAGTCGTAGAATGCTGAGGCTATACTCCAACTCTGATTCGCCTGATCCCCGGCGCCCAGGCTTGCCCTAAGGGCTGACCGGGCTGAGCCAATAGGCAACTCTTTTTGAACTTGTGCGGCTTGAAGATGTGTGATTACGTATGTCGTGCTGGTCTGCAGAGAGAGGAATCGCAACCGCCAAGCAGGCATCGCCAAATGCAAAGGTCGACAGCGCGACACATGTGCAGTTCTGGCGATAGTATCTCACTGCTGCGTATGCAAGGGCTATGCTGACGGGAGATCGCAAACCCATAAAGCGGGAGCCTGTTCACCACCCACAGCCAGCTCCAGTGCGCCAGGCGAGAAGCCTACATAGTACATAGGCTACGTACAGCGGTGTTCCCGGCCAGTGGATCGTCCCGAACCCATCGTCGCAATATTAGCTATGCTATCTCTAAAATGACCATCCATTCGACGATCCATGTTGCAGACAGTGAATCAACAAGGCAGACGTCTATCAGGAAAAGAACAGCCGGTCTTCAGAATGAGGCTGCCTTGTTGCCCAAAATCTGCAGCCTATACGTCGAAAGTGTTTCATAAGCTACCTCATCGAGTGGTTTCATGTCCAACTTCCTTGCAATGAGTCGAGGTTCAGCAATGCCGACGACGCCTTCCCGCCGCCATGATAGTGTACGTGGTAGGTAGGTCGTGGTCAAGGCAAACATCGTATTGAAGGGAAAGCTTGCTTTGTTCGCTCTCAACCAATTTCTTAAAGCGGCAACGAGGGGCAGTCTTTGGTGGGGCAAAAGCTTCTCATGTACGGCACGACTCGCGAAATAAGTCAATAGTAGCAGCCCGTGGGCATGTCACGATAGTCCCGACTATCTCCTCATCTTTCTTCCACCGGGGAAGCGAGGCCTAGCTATGGGGAAATAATGACTACTGCTAATAACATCCAGCCCTGCACTCTCATTTGCGAATTCCTAGGATTATTATTTACTACTTCAGTTGCACCCTGAATCCAGAATGATTCCAGAATCCCCAACGGAATTTCAGGGTGCGATTTAAGCTACCTTGCACGACACGTGATCTGGCGCTGCACTAGTCGCCTCTGGAGTTGCGAATGCGACTGGACCCAGGGTAGGTGGGCAGCTTATCGATATGGATTTTCTGTAGGAATGTTCGCGAACATTCTGGATATGACGTTGGAAAACATCTAGAAGTCGAAGAAGAAAAAGAAGAAAAGTCGTCGACTCAATCTGCACCTGCCAACTATTTTCGATATTCCTACTTTCCATTTGAGCAAATTACACAGTATTTGCGACGACGAAAAGACGAATCCGACGAGTTGAAAACGTTCCAAGTCGACTTCATAAAAACCATACCCCACCAAAGAAATCTGCACAATTAAAGCTTCACTTACACAACTCGAAAGTCAACATCGCAGACGAGAGCGTCCAACACAAAATAAAAACGAAATATAATTCCCCGACGCTGAACCACACCACCCACCCACAATGGATGACAAGAGACTCAACGACCTCCTGAAGTGGAGCATCAACGCCTCGACGCAGAAGGAGGACAACACGACGGACGCGGCGCCGGCGCGCTCGCCCAACGCCGACGCCATCGCGGCGCTCCTGGGCGGGCCCTCGGACGCCGACCTCATGGTGGCCGCGATGCAGTGCGCCGTGTCGGCCGACCCCGAGGTCGCCCTCGAGTCCAAGCTGACGGCCCTCGACAACATGGAGCAGCTGATCGAGTCGCTCGACAACGCCAACCTGCTCAGCAAGCTCGGCCTCTGGAGCCCCCTGCTCGGCCTGCTCGCCCACGACGAGGCCGACGTCCGCCGCATGGCCGCCTGGGTCGTCGGCACCGCCGTCCAGAACAACGAGCCCTCCCAGGAGCGCCTCGTCGCCCTCGGCGGCGTCGAGAAGATCGTCGCCATGGTCCTGGGCGAGCGCCTCGCCCAGGACGGCGAGACGACCGCCCCCGCCGAGCCCGAGAAGAAGGACGTCCGGAGAAAGGCCGTGTACGCCCTCAGCTCGGCGTGCAGAAACTACCAGCCCGCCATGGACGTCGTGAGCCGGGAGCTGGCCAAGCGGGAAGGCAAGGAGGCGGACAAGGTCGACGCCAAGAACATGGACGCCGTCGACGTCGTCATTGACGCGCTCAGGGAGAAGGTCATGAGCGCACAGCAGTAAGAGACCTCGGAAAAAAAGAAAAAGACTACTAGAAGAAACGAAACGACATGGGACAAACAAAAGGGGAGAGACTCCATATCATGATCTGGCATATACCGGCGTTGGGCGGATACAATGTTTTTTCTTCCTCATAGATGAGGCGCGGCCGGCAAAGCGGCCCTGAGCCAAATAGATACCTGCAATGACAAGAAGATACCAAGAGCAACTCGTTTGGTCGGCATTGGTGATACACATATATTACACTCTCTACACATGGTTTGCTTTTTTTAATATGGTTGTTCATGTACACATTTCCTCCCTCGCACGGCTCTCGAGTTTCTCGCTCTTTAGTCGATCAGCTTGCCGTGGAACGGAATTCCTAGTGATTGGAGCAGCAGGCGGGCGTGTCTGTCGGACTTGGCCGTGGTCTCGACAAAGATTCGGCAACCTGGGATCATCTAGTGAGAAACGTAGTTAGTGACTGACTCAATACGACCGACGCTCGCTGCGTTCAAGAGGCAGAGAACTTACCTTGGCAGGGTAGAGGGAGTAGTTGGCCTCGACCTCGGGGAAGAACATCATGTGGCTGGGCTGGAAGCCCCAGGCCAGGTTGCCGGCGCCGTCACCGGTGGAGCCGGCGACGCCCTTCCACTCCTTGATCTTGGGGAAGACGAGGTTGACCATCTTGTCGAGGAACTCGTAGGCCTGGTGGCCGTGGACGGTGCACTTGACGCCGGCGCGGTCGCCCTTGACGATCTGCCACTGCGCGACGCTGTGCTTGACGTGCGTCGCCTCGGTCCGCACGCCCGTGATGCTCTGGATGACCGCCTTGGCCACCGTGATGTAGTCCTGGCTCTTCTTGGCCTGCGGCATGAACGACGCCACGTGGATGCACTTGATCTCGGGGATGTTGCGGTACGTGATGTTCTCCTCGAGCGGCAGCAGCACGTCGGCGCCGCGCGGGCCGCGCTTGGGTCGGTTCTCCATGTACGGCGTCTCGTCGCCCCAGCTCCGCAGTCGTATCCGCTCCGGCTTGTCGGGGGTGCCGGGGATCTTGTGCTGGTACGCCAGCGTCATGATGTCGGACGCGACGGTGCTGTGGAACGTCTGCTTGAGGCGCGGCAAGTTGAACGGTCCTGGCACGAAGTCACGGGCCACGGGGTCGGACGACGGCGGCGGTTGGACGGGGTGCAGAGGACCTCTATAGTACTTTGGCGGATGATACCGGTATCTGTGTGCGTAGTGCTGGTTAGACAATTGACCTGGTTGCGAAGAATAGGTTCCTGATCGCGCGCAGAACTGACCTCGAATGCGGTAGCTCCATTTCTCTCCGGCTTGCTCGTTTCCTGGGGTCCTGGATCTTGATCTGACCTCTCTCCACAATGGGCGACGAGAGACCAGACTCGGTCTCGACACCGGGTACCGTAGACGCCGAATTGGCAGACGCGGCGGCGCCAGCAGCCTCAGTCGATGCGCATCTCCGGAACGCAGGCGTGGAAGACTGTAGCGATGAGGCCTTCAAGATGTGCCTCGCCGAGCGAGGGACCTCCCGTAACGAGGCCATGGTTGCGGTCTGAGATGTCGTGGCGAGCGGGACTGTTGATTACTCCCTTGTTCGCTGCCAATCAACCCAGCGCGCACTTGAAGCTATCCCCGTACGCAAGCTCCTGGGAATTTTCCTACTGACCGGAGGCTCTGAAATTCCGTCCTGGGTATGGCCCGTGCTGTCTTAGCTGCAGTACCTATACCACAACGCCCCTCTTTACTAGCGCTACCCCGGTCGTCTTTATACTCCCCAGCATCAAAGCTGCTTCTGAGCGCCCATCAAATTCGCATATATCAATATCTTATCATCTGGTTGTATAACTCTAACTTTTTTTCAATTATCAGCGTAAATAGTCGAAGATAAATCTCACCAACTCGAATAATTTATTCAGACCATGAATTACCATGGAATGCTACGTTTAGCAAATGTCGGCTAGTTGATCTGTATACAGGAATCCATTGCTTCGAAGAGTTCTCATCCTATCATCTTTATTGAACAGCAAGCTCGATATTCTTTCGAAAACATCAAGACTTCAAGTATTTCCCAGCGTAAAACATCATTTGGACAATGGTTCACACCGGAAAGGGGGTTCTTTTTTGCCAGCCATATCTCGATCATGACTCGAAGGAGAAAGAGAAGAAGTAAAATCTATTGCAAGCCATTCCTGAGACACAGGAGACAGTCACACATGGACACTATAATAAGAGGATCCTGGAAATTATCAGGGACATTCCATGACTTTCACATAATATGCCAACAGACTAATATAATTCATGCCATGATTCATGCCTGCTATATTTTCATGTTACTCTAGTTGATACCAACGCAACGCTCGTATGTATATTATAATACTGTAACCGCTGTCGACTAGACGCAATGTGTCAAACATTCCTCATTTGCTCGCACACGTACTCGTACGATCTGGTGGAAACGCCTACTATCGCCGAGTGACCGCTCATCACGCAACCCACAGCAATTGGCAGTACCCGTTCGAGTTCATCCGCATTCTTGGCTAACCATCCTGCGCATTTCCCGTACGATGCTCCCCCGGCAATGTATAAACAAGACATTGGAGCATCATCGTTATCATTGCCGCCGTTGACGTTGGGTTCGTAGCCTGCAGGAAGAAAACATCGTCAGTCAGCTCAAGATCAAGATCAATATGCTGAAGAGAATCGTCTATGATATCCTGGACTTACCTTTCTTCTGGTAAAGCACAATCGTCAGCACCGGTATCTTGTATTCTGTCGCTACTGGGTACACGCTGGTAGGCATGGTGCAGCGAAAACCAGCCTTACCAACAATCTGGCAGACAAAGTTCGTTCTTCCGTGGTCATTGAGTGCCAGCTTGATACCAAGGGCCGCACCACCTGACCAGCCAAAAATATCAGAACCAGAGCTATATAAGCTGCCGGGTAACGTGGCGTGTAGCTGATCAATAGCAGATCGCATGACATCCTCATTATCCAGCTCCAAGACCCATGTGGTGTTTGGTGGGCAAGAAATTCGCAACTGTGAGACCAAGTAATCACAGCTCACAAGGCCGCCCGGTCTTGCCCAGGCTCGATTTGTTAACTCCCACTGTCTTTCCCAATACGAGTCTTGCCTTGCACCCCATCGCTTGTCGAAGACGCCTGGCAGTCTGTCACACACAAATTTTGACACCCCCGGCAAACGACGAACCATCTGGTCGAGAGCAGTTGCACTGTTGACTTGAATACGTAGGATGGCGTCAATATAGAAGAGAGGCATCTGATGTTTGAGCGGGTCGACATCGAAATGGATGATTTGTGCGTAATCAGCCGGCTTGCATATGGTAGGGATCCATGGCACATCGCAATCGAGAATCAGTATTGCATCAGCCGTGCGGATGGCCTCGTGCGATACATTCGCCCATACGCCCAACCAGCCGGCATGGCTGGCAGGGAAACAGACGTCTGAGCCCAATGTGTCGAGCACACGTAAGGCTGGAATCTTGTTCGCCAATTGCTCGAGCAATGGAGCAACATCCGGATGGCGCCCACTATATCCAGTGACGACAAGAGGTTCTTGGGCAGAACTCAAGGTTCTGGTGACTATACGCAGTTGATCCTCTGTGAGACCACCAAGCTGCATGGGCCCCCAAAACTTTTCTTGAATTTGGTAAGGCTCGATCACCTCTTCCAGAACTTCGGTCGATGCCTGGAGATAGACCGGACCCGCGGGCTCGCTGGTGGCCAAACTCAATGCCCGGTACACCATTTGCTTGATATTCCTGCCCGTTTTCACCTCGGCGCTGTAGCGGCAGTGCTGTGAGACGATAGCCTTCTGCTCCGGGATGTCCGTTAGCCAGTGGCTGCTATGGTGTCGGCTGCCGCGATATTCGCCTTCCTGCGTGGACGCGGGAAGGGTAGCGAACACAAGTACGGGCACACGGCCGGTCCTGGCCCTGTGTAGCGCAGCTCCGAGAGACAGGACACCCGCATCGAAGTGTACCAAAACGGCCTGAGGACATCCGGTGACGCGAGCATAGCCGTCTGCCATAGAAAGCGCCACGATTTCATTTGCGCAATCGATGATCTTCGGAGATTTGTCTGGTTTCTCGGCGTGATCCATCACAGCCTCCCATAAATTGTCGCGTCCTAGGTTTGTGAAACAGTATTGGACTCCGCCCTAGGCAAGACATTTTCAGGAAGAATCCTGGAAGTCATTGAGTCCTCTCGGGTATCTGGGGGTTGTACTTACATCGTGCAGTGCCTCGAAAAGTGCATCTGTTGCAGTATAATCCCACATGTCGCCCCTTGAACCGTTATTAGTGCATGACTCCTGCTAATTCATGGTTGTCTCACATCTTCACAAAGTGATGGTTATCAAGATGTAACGACTTGAAAGTAGAAGTGGTTGATTGTAACTGATGCTTAGACTTTTGCCTGCTTCTCTTGGTTGCATTGGCCAAAGTGATAACTGTGTATTATGGTGATTTGTCTTGGAAGCTCGCAGGTTAGGAAGAAAAGTTTGGGCTCTCAGCTCGCGGCAATGGCGCTGATGTCTTGAATGACGAACAGCCACTTGGCGATTTCCGCACAGCCACGACCTCTTCTACCGCAACGCGATCGAGGGAAAGTACCTACAGAAGTCCACTGCGTTGGTGTTGTGGAAGCAACAAATCTCTTCCATCCACTACTTTTCCACGTCTTGCGCCTTCCTACTTATAATGGTTAAACACGGGTCTGGTAGTCTGATAACGCACGATATGACCAGACAGTGGCAAGTACGAATGTCGCAAGTTATACCACAGTCGAGGTGGTTCCAAGTCATATAAATTCGAATGCGGACACAGTATTATTTTTTTCTTGAAACAGCAGCTCTCGCTCCATACAAGAATCATAGCGACACCGAGCTGCTATTAGCTACTCCTACACTTTCACTGATCATGTGCAAAGACAACAAAATAGACATCATTCCTCGCTAATTTCGTGTATAGAAGCTATCACTGATGCTACGGCCCTGTTCGTGGAATTTGATCAAAAAATGCCCTGAAGTCTAGCTGCAGATCTGATCTACAATACTTCCATAATCAAGTTGAGTTGTCAAATTGTCTCTTGCAAAAACTACCATGAACTCTGTTGTATTTTCGTACCCTGGCCACGTGAATGAATCATATGTTGGCTCCGAGGAAGTATCATCCGTGAAGGAGAGCCAGAGACCTGTGGAAATTCTGCGTCAGTACAACATGAACAGTATAGGGGATGATCTCGAAACTGACCTTCCATTGCGTAGCTGACCTCCCACTCGAACTCGGTCGAGTTGCCATCGTATTGGAAGTGCGTTCCGAAGATGAGCGGAAGTTCACCTGTCAACGTTTCTTAGTGACCATGGGCCAACCAATACAGAACTTAGCGATGACCTACCACTGTGTATGGCGCCAATCCAAGGTAGAGGCGAGATGTTTGAAAAGTTGCCAGTATATTCATAACGATACGTCGTGAGTCCGCCAGCCAATCGGTTTCTGTACGATGATCAGTGTAAGCAGACTTGATTACGAGGAACAAGGCAAAATTCCAAAAACAATTTTACTGACCCAATTTCTTCAACGGTCGGGCAAGCGATGAATGTGGTTCCTGCCGTGATTTCCGCCTCGCTGGGGGAGGTGCCGTTGGCTGGGAGCGTCACGAATCCACTGCCCTCGCGTGAGTTCGTTCCAATAATGGCCGGAATCTGAGCCACAAGGCCCTCGACGGCCTTTTCCGTGTTATTGGCGAAGACGGTCTTATCGTCAACACCGGGCCCGAAGCTGACGCCGGTCGTGTTCTGATACACGGCCTGCAGCGTCGAGGCGTCCAGAGCTTGCATACAGGCCAGTTCGGCATCCGCGTCGAGCCCACCACATCCGGCCGCGGCGGCCACAGTCGTGAAGTTGGAGTGCGACGGGTCGGTGGTGAAGACGGTGGAGCCGCCCGAGTCGGCGATCAGCCCCTTTACGATGGGGTCTTCGGGGTATGCGTAGCCGTAATAGTTGACAGACCACGCGCCCGCCGACTGGCCCCAGAGAACCATGCGATCAGGGTCGCCGCCAAAGCTGGCAACATTATCACGCGCCCACTCGACACTTTTGGGTCACTCGGGATCAGCCAAAAACTCACTATGAGATGATGTGAGAGATCTATATACTTACGCCAGTCTTTGGTCCAAGAGTCCCACGTTCAACGACTGGGCAGCGGCGTTGGGGAAGCCAAAGAGGTTGAGACGGTAGCTTTTGTTCTCGTGTCAGGTCACTGATGTTCTCTTGAGTTCTTCCAAAGATGAGACTCACTTTAGTGTGACTACGATGTGCCCCTGGGTTCTTTCAATCCACTGATCCGGGATCTGGTATGGGACGTTTGCACCGTCGGCAGCAAAGCCACCACCATGGATCCAGACGAACACGGGCAGTTTCTCGGCGACCGGGTTCAGGGGCGCATAGACATTGACATAGAGACAGTCTTCACTGATGACTGAACTTCCAAGCAAAAAGTCGGGCAGGAGATCATAGACGCTTGTACCCGTAGAGGTTGATATCGTCTGTAGGCAAGAGGGCGCGAACGCCGTGGTGTTTATGGCATCGTCTGATGTGTAGGGAGACGGCGGCTGGAAACGCAGGGCACCCACCGGCGGTTCGGCATACGGGATGCCCAAGAACTGCCGGACATTGGGGCTTGTGGCGTTGATGGTTCCGGTCAGTTCGCCGCTTGTGGTCGGCACCGTCAGGCTCGCGCCGGAGTCCTTACAGGCAGATCCGGTAGCTGCGCCGATAGCCAGCAGACTGACCAACAAGGCCGGCACCGATGAGCGAGTGAACGGCATGTCTTTCATGTCTGACCGACTGAAGAATGATAACATAGTCTTCTGTTCAAAACTAGCCTGTATTTCTCACGACCTGCCCAGATATATATAGAGAGATCGGCAGACAAGACGCAGGCATGCCCCGGTGCCGCGACGGATTGCCGGACCATGACCGCTACGTCAATGACCCTCGGGACCCCGCTGTCGTATCGTGAGGATCAAAATACGAAAACACGACTGGGAATCGGGGAATTGGCCGACCCCAGACTCCATTGGCGCGAGCAAGCTACGAATACTAGCATCCATCTACTACCGTCGTGGTATTTTGTGGGGGAGGGCCCCCGGAGGCCTTGAGTCGTCAATCGTTGCCGAGTCGGAAAGAGGAAAAGGGCCGAACCGGGGTCTTGTCAAAAATCTGGAGTGCATGATGACCCTTGCAGCTTGACAGGGAGAATCATGGAATGGGATCCATCAGTCAGGTATTTATAATGTTGCAACGTGAAGAAGAAAAGCTTCACGAGCCAGCGCTGACCGTGATCATATTGTTACACTACACCAGAGGTGGTTATGGTAGGAGACCTCGGCTTGTGACGCTAAGAGCCTCTTGCAGCGGAGGGAGACTTGGCGCTGGCCTCAAGGAGAAAGAGGATACTCGTACACTAGTACAGATACTCTGAACGCTTGACTATCAAAATACAATCCTGGATACAGACCTTATTGAGACTGTCTATCATTGCTTACTTCGGGGTTCATCAGGAAAAATACATCCTAGGGAGTGTCAGGCGGAATCGGATGATATAGCGTTGAACATAGTAAGGTAACCATTTACTTCGTAGTATGCAGCCAATATACTTGACCCTTGTTGCGTTGACGTGCATACATTACCTGACCTGTGCTGCTTCCACTGCTTATTACGCCAGACCCGACAGACAGATTCTCTGATCTGACCTGGCAGAATATGGCATAGTAGTCGAGTTCATCACTCTGGATCCCACGTGGTGTAACTGGAATGGGCTTATTGTATGCAGATGCCTAACCCTTAGCTGCTGATCGTACCTGGTGATAGCTTAGAAGCCTGAAGCTTCCCTTAGCGCACCAACTTGTTGGAGTTCATGACCTACCTCACAAGTACGTCAGGGCAGTTCGTAGCTGTTTATTAATAGACCATGCCTTTTTCCATCTAATTGTCAAGCGTAACCACCACATCTGCCATATTTAGGTTGACGAGAACAAAGTCAGATTTTGCCCACTACGGACGCCAGATGGAAGGCAGCAGGGTTTCGATTAAGCACATGGAGCAATGGGCGGGTTTCCAGGTGCTCAAGTGCTCCGTCCTCCCCTCCCCTCCCTCACTTATTACTGCAGGTGCCTAACCTAGCATCTTGTGGGGTAAATCCGTGTACGTAATCGCAAACGGAGGGTTTTGACCGCGAACAGAACAGATTAATTACGGTGACCTTTTAACGATTCCCCTGCGTTTCGCCCAAACTGTCCTGGATATTGATGTACAGTGGCTGTTGCTGCTGCTGCCAGCCGATCAACAATTCTGTCAATTCATCCATCCAGTCGCTTGTCGTTCGTTCCAGCCGAAAAGGCTTGGCTACATGATCCTTCAGCGCCTTGCCCCTCCGTACGTACATTGTTCGCGCGCAAACCTCGAAGCCTCCCTCGACCTTCTACAATCAATCAATCGATCCCAAGCGACGTTTCAAAGGAAACATTGCATAAGATGCGCATTTCTGGTCACTCAAATCATCATCTCCTCCAGCCCTAACACGAGCTGACCAGTCTCCCCGACTGATAGCCAGCCTGTTGTCACCCGTTCCTACGTAACGTACAGTACCGTACCACATCTACCCATCAATCTACCTACCAGACGTATCGTACATACAGAAGCAACCCACCCCCGAAAAAAATAATCCCGACACTTGGAACCCCGCCACCTCCCAGAAGTCGCAGAACCAAAGGGGCCATCGACCCCGCCAAGCATACATACATACCTCTCCAAAGAGGGTGCTGTACCTACCTACACGCAGCAGCATGAGGAAGGCAGTGCCAAAGCGCTTCCTGACCCGCCGGGACAAGAGTGCCCATAGTCATGGCAAGTCGACTGATGGTACGCACAAGGTACGTATGGCCTGCTTGCTGTCTCATTCCCGCCCTCGACTCTGAGAGGCCTACATATATATGCGCTCTTGCTGGTCAAGCTGGATGCTAACTCGGCGCTTCGAAAACAGCACCGTCCGTTTGCCCCCGATGCCTTCTTCAATCTCTTCCGGCCGACTGCGAAGCAAGCCGAAAAGGACGACGATGACAAACAAGATGAACCAGCCAAGGTGGAGGAGGTTATGAAGCGCCTCACCGAGCTCGACATCGAGAATGTGCGCGAAGATCATGTCACTTTTGCACTGCGCTCCCAATTCGCCGCTGGTGACGTGGACAAGGCTGTCGAGCTCATGAAGCTGCAAAGAAAGACCTTCTCGGGCACAATCATCCCCTATGACCGCAATGTCCCCATGCTGGGAGCAGTCAACCGGGAAATGGTCACCTGCTACCTCGACGCACTGCTCTTCGCCATGTTCGCAAAGCTCGAGGCTTTTGAGTGCATGCTCACCGCAGATCTCTCTGGCGAACCGCAGAAGCGACTGGCTGGGCTGCTGAGACTATGGGTCAATCTTTTGCGCAGCGGAAAGCTCATTCATGCCGACCTTACTGAGCTGATCCAGGACGCGCTGGCAGAATGTGGTTGGAGTGATGCCAAGCTGGTAGAGCAGCAGGACACGTCGGAAGCGTTTGCCTTTATCACCGAAACCCTCCAGCTGCCCCTCTTGCCGCTCCAGGTCGACCTGTTTCACCAAGGCAAGAACGATGAAGCAGATCATAAGGTGGTTTACGAGAGACTATTGAACCTCGCCGTGCCCGCTGATACCGACGGCAAAGGAATCAACTTGGAGGACTGCCTAGAAGAATACTTCAACTCACAAGTACATGTCCATCGCGACAGCTTGGAAGATCGCAAAGGTGGCCTGAGAGCAACCATGACACCAACTCCTCAGACGCCGACTGCTGTGGACCCGCCTTCTACGCCAAAGAGCACAATTAGAATAGTCCCTGACGACCAAGACTCAGAGGAGCAGGACAAGTTGACAGCGTCGCCCGAGACTGATGGGGCCGCCGAGGCGCACACGATCCCTTTGACACGCAGGTGGACCGAGAACTCATCGTCCAGACCATCTACTGCTCAAGGACCAGCTTCGCCGACAAGACCTAACCGCAGCAGAACAGAAAGTCTCATACAACGAGTTGTCATTGACAAGGACAAAGCACATGATTCGGAGCCGGCGGGCCTGTTTCAGAGAGCAAAAAAGACGGCATCAGTCGTCAAGGCTGTGACAATACCTGCCTGGCAGTTCTTCCGACTGATTCGTAAGTCTACATCAAACCATGGTAAAACTCATCATCTTGCTGACTCGTCTCTGCAGCATGGCATTCACCTGTAAATCATGACCCGATAAGTGATCTCGAGGTTGCGCGGCATTTTAGCCAGCGTCCCGTCGTGGGTATCTGCCTCAAGCGGTATATGGTTGATGAGAATGGAGTGCCCAAAAGGCAGAATACCTACATCGACATTCCTGATAGTCTAAGGCTGCCTCATTTCATTGTCGATGAACGACACGTGGAGGAGAGCGGGTTGAGTCAAGAGTACAAACTGGTCTTGCAATCAGTTGTCTGTCATCGGGGAGACTCTCTACATTCGGGGCATTACATATCTTTCTGCCGAGTAGCACCAAAGCTGCTGACGGATAACCGGAGACACGACAGCGATCCGCCGCCCGACTATGAAGAGGCACAATGGGTCAAATTTGATGACTTGGCCGTGTCGAGCCGGATCACCCCCGTGGACGACATCAAGCAATCCCTAAAGGAAGAGATGCCATATCTACTTCTCTATCAGATCGTCCCCATTGTCGACGTTGCAGCTAGCTCAGCAGACGAGAACGAGGCCGAACCACCATCATATGACGCCACGGCGCTTCAGCTCAAAATCTCACAAGCATCGGAACGGCCCGTCATATCGAGAAGAGCGAGCAGTTACTTTGATAATTTCAGCACACTGGCGTCGACCAATGCCAGCGTCCGCTTCTCGGCAGAGTTGGAGCGGCCACGGCGCAGTTTTGCAGACGAGGACGGATTTCTCAGTGCTTCTCGACGCGGGAGCTGCGCCATTGAATCGGCCGGTCCTAGTCCGATCGGAACTCCGATGGAGGGGCCGCACATCGTGACTCCCGGTGAAGAGACGACAGCTCAGCGTCTGAGCCGTGCAGCCGCCAAGTTCCGGAGCAGTGGAAGCAAGAGCAGACCTGTAAGTCAGGCGGGCGAAGGGCGGATCAGCCTCACCATGTCACGACTGAGCGGGCTGGTGCGCGCGAGCAAGGAGCCGCTCCGGGAGCCACTGCGAGACGACCTATTCACCGACCCGGCAGACGACTTTGAGGTCATCCCCGCCAACGGCGCGACCACCAGCGAGACCGAGAAAGAGACCGAAGAAATCGAAGACAAGGCCAAAGACAATAAAGACAAGGAAAAGGATAAGGATAAGAAGAGGGGCCGGTCCAAGGGCAGGGCCGACAAGGGCAAGGGAAAGGAGAAGAGCCGCAAGGACGGCGAGGTACCCGATAGAGAGTGCATCGTTCAGTAGAAAGTTGCCCACCATCATCATCCCCTTCAATGTGGAAATCCTTTATTTTCACCTTGTAGTTTTCTCTGGCTTTCAAAAGCAGGAAAACATTTTGATTTTTTTCTCAGTCAAAGATACCCGAACCGCATCACCGGTTCCTCGTTTGGAAAAGAAAGAAACCAGTAAAAGACACTGTTTAGCATTGATGCATTTCATCTCTGTTTGTATTGACCCAAAGATTCATTATTCTTTTCCTATATTTTGGACACGGAAATTATAGCATACAAAGATAATTAGACAGCATGGGATTTCGGCATACACAATTACCCACAATTCAAGACACTTTTCATTATGCATATCATTGCGAAACCTGAATCTGGGAATACAGTAGTAACGATTTGAGACCAATTCTGCAAAAGCATCCCCAGCCATGGTCAGACTCCAGGTGTAGCTCTCTATACTACTCAAGTGTCATGACAGTCAATTCTAGGACCTTCCACTACCGTGTAGCCTCATCAGCCTTCATATTTTATGTTTCCCGTCGAATTGCTGCTTTTCTTCTCTACCTCTACCTCTCTAACCATCACTCAATCGACGTCGGTAAGCTTGTCCTTGACCGCATCGACGGCCGTGCTCACGATCCTTTCGGGCTTCCGAGGGCGCATCTGCTCAGGTTCAGCGACCATCTCGGCCGGGCTTCCTAGACCGCCGTTGGGCAGCGGAGTGGGGCTATCGGCGCCGCTTCCAGGCATGCTGGGTACAGGAATTCGAATGTCTTCGGGGCTGGAGGGCACCATTTTCGGATCGAGGCCCGGAATGTGGATTCGCTTCGCCTCGTTTTGGTATGCAGCTGGAATGATTTCAATGATCTCGTTGCGTGGGAACTTGAGTGTCGGGATGTCCATTGTGCTACAATGCATGAGGTATGCGTATAGAACCCTTAGGACAGACTCATGAGCAATGATGAGCAAGTCGTTTGGCTCACGTTCCAATTCCAAGATGATTGGCTCCAGACGTACAGCCAGGTCGTGGTAAGATTCGGCCCGAGGGTATCGATGGTGGTACGGATCCAGGTCGTGCTTCTCTACTTCGTCGGCGTAGAGGCGGCGAATGGCACGTTCGGAGAGCTTTTCACAAACGCCCGGGTTGATCTGGGACATCTGACTTCGCTGGCGAACCTTGAAGCCACGGTCATGGAAAGGCTCAGCAGACTCGATGGTGCGTACTCGGGTGCTGGTCCACACCGTCAAAGGTCTCAGCGGGATGTCTGGCCCACCCTCCTTGATGAGAGCTGCCCGCTCCTCCTCACGGTGCTTGATGAGCGTCTCACACATGATAGTGGCATACTCGCGACCGGAGTCGGAAAGAGGCGCATCAGCCTTGTAGGAATCCTCCTCCACGGCGGTGCCAGCTCGAGCAAAGAAGGTCGTGCGGGACTTGATGTGCGTGTTTGTCAGGTAGAAGACGATCCGGTGCGAGAGGTAGTTGAAGGAAACGTTGTTGTAGAAGAACTTCTGTCCAGCGTTCATCATCTTGATGTAGTTCAGCTCATTCTCGGCCATGGTCTCAAACGTAGGAATCTTCATCTCGATGCGCCTGAGGTAGAGCATAGCGGCTTCGTCGGGGTCCATTCCGTCAAACTGGACGAGTCAGTACAGCACTCATCGATTGCAGTCAAAAGAAAATTTGCCTACATCCGGCGAGTTGATCTTGACATTTCTGGCATTTTCCCTCAACAACTTTTCGTCGTCCACGTAGGACTCGAGAAAAAGGGTCTGAAAGAAAAGTTAGCACAGGAGACAGGAGACTTGACAGGTCAGGCTACGCACCTGCACGTCATGTTTGGCAAACTCCTTAGCCAAGGACCTCCGTCCAGCGGCAGTCGGGTTGACGGCATCGTAGATGGCGACTTGGCCATTTTCATGGTTCAGCCAGGCGTAGATATCCTCTCGACATTTCTTGAGAATCTTCTGTCGTAGCATGACAGACGCAGGGGAGGCATCGGGGAAGAAGTAGTCCTCGGGGACGTCGGCATCGTCACCGACGGTCGCACGTCTGTAATCCCCCAAGTGAAAGATTCGTGTCTTGACACCCAGCCTGATTCCCGTGAGCAGAAAGCCAGCGCCAGCAAGATGTGGATACGTACCATTGCAGATAACGAGCCATTGATACACAAATGTGGCTAAAACAAATCGCTTCAGTTCTTGACCCGGCGCTGAACATTGTCTACGAGTACTCACGTCTTGCCACGAGCAGGCAGTCCTACCATGACGATGGCGATGCGACCAGAATGGAACAGCCTGCCGGACATGGTGCTGTACAGCTGGGCCGGAGCCCTGTCCATGCTATCCTCGCCCGTGTCGTGGATGCCATCGATAAAGGTGCTGCTTTTCCTTCGGTACTGCTTTCATTAGTGCTGAGGCCAATATCTCTGAAGCTTTCTATGGTGGCCGTGACATGGATGATATCGTTCTAGGTGATATAATAATATGATGGCTCGGCAACTTACCCGTGGCGCATTTGCAGCCAGTTCTGCGGTACTGGTATCATTAGTCTCGGTTTCCGAAGCAGCCTCACTGTCGGAGTAACAAATGTCCCCAAAATGGACTTGGCGAATCTTCTTGACTGGGGATGGGGCGGGAACGTTGGCAAGCACACTGCGAGTGCCGTTTCTCGAGTTGACCAGATCCCGGGCCCGGGAGCCGGGGGAGGCACTCCGGTCAGCCGGGAATAGTGGAATGGACGATGGCGGAGGGCCGGACATGGCGATACTAGTAGTAGTGGTACTTGTGCCGCCAGAAGGCTGCCGGTTCGTGAAGGTCAAGCGAGGGGTGAAAAGAAGGAAAGGGTCGGGATGTGTGGTATGTAAGATTGATGTGGGGGGAATGCAGGGAAGGAAGGAACCGTATGATTGGGGTATGCAGGCAATCGCAGTCAAGAGAGACAGCAAATAGGTGGAAGGGATAAAGAAAAAAGAAAAGATGCAGGAAACTCACAGTAGAGTGTCCATGATGACAGAATCCTATGCCGGCGTCCGATTGCTGCTGCTGCTTCTGCCAATAGCTTCAAATCACCCGCTGACCCGAACCCTCCAGAGCAAATGTGAGATCCCGTAGCCAATCCCCGTCAAGCACTTTCCCGATGTGGAAACTCTGTACCAAGCAGCAGGAGCCTTGGTGTTGCCAACAGAGAGAGCTGGTAAGTGAGTGAGTCTCAAATCGTGTAAGAGGTCCTGCTGAGCCAAGGGCCTTGGTGTATCAAAAAAGTCGTTCACGAAAGAAGACGCTCCAATCCTAGTGCAGATCCGTTTGCCCATGCAGCTCTATATCGCACCAAGCAAAGCCCAGGACAAAGAAACCCCGCGGCAAGAAGAGGCAGGGCAGCGGAACGGCTGGTGACGGGATTGTCGTGTGTATCCAAAATGTGCGAAAATATAATTGGGTGAGAAGTCCTTATCGAAGACAGATGTCTATAGGCGCAAACCTCTTGTCTCTCTCGTTTTCTTGGTATCAAAACGACGACGGGATTTTTTGCAAGGCCCGTGCTGCAGGTATGAACGAACTGATTGATGCCCACGAGGCCGAAAGCAGGTCACAAGTGCCGCGTCTAGGCGACCAGTAAGTAGTGTTTGCTGGGCGTGCAACTCTGGTGAGACCTCAGACACAGCTTGTCTTGGGGCAGTGAAGCAACACCTTTTGGGTGGGCAAGGTGAAGAAAGACTGGCTGTGAGAGTGAGCAACAGAGCAGCCTCTGGGTGGATTAGGTTTGATCTGACTGGACCGCGCTTGTTCCAGCTACAATAGTGACCGCGCTGCGGCGTGTGCAAATCTGATATGGGCCTTTTTATGATGGGGCCTCTTCTCAATCCCTGCAGTTGGGTGGAAGAAGAGGGCGAGTCGGCCGGCTTGCTCGAGCAAGACAGACGAGTGACTGCAATAAATCGGTAGGACTGCCAAAAGCAAGAGAGGAGGAAAAGTCTTTGTAATGTAGTTGATAAGAAGGCAACGGAAATATTCTAGTCTCTTGACCACGGAATGCTCGAGAAGGATAGATATCTAGGTATGCGGCGTGAGCATGGCAGAGAGAGCATGTGCTCCAGGTCTTAGTCGTCGTTATCCGGGAGCAACGAAGATATGACATAATGCCAGCTAGACTTTTTGCTTTGGGGCCGCCGAGCTGATGGAGAGTGGTCGCTCATATGCATGGCGGTATCAATTATTGGTGTAAGCAGAAATACCCAGCTATGCCACCTCTGGCTGAGTGCTGGCGTCGCGAACATCACACCGGCTAAGCGAATACTGGCCAGCTAGCCGCACAATGACTCTAGCGCAAGTCCGCTATTCCCCATGCCGCTAGGCTCCTCTTTTCTGAGCACGGGGCTCTTCAGGATCCTGGCCCAAGAAATTTTGATCCCATCAGTCGTGACGACGGAGCTGGCAGCTCTCAAAAATTCCCATCTCGGCCTCTAGCCTCCCCCAACTCCTCGCGACAGCAACATATCGCCGACCACCAGTAGCAACACGCCGACCTCAGCGTCTTCTGTGGCTGCCTTGTACAAGACTCGACGACCCGAGCTTCCGTGCACATTCTCGGCTCAAGCGCCCCATTCGTCACACGAACAAGAGTTGCGAGATCCCACATACATACTGCACAATGGCTTTTGAGCTTGCGTCAGCGCCGTCTTCGTCCTTTGGGCCTCTGACCGACAACCCCATTGCCCGGAGCCTCTCGAGCGCCTACAATGCCTTCTCCGAACGCCGCGCGAAGCTGGGCCTGTCCAACCCGGGCTCAATTGACAGTGTCGCAAAAGAGGTGCAGCGTGAGGTCTTCTTGACCAACTACATGCACACTGGTTTAAGGGCAGATCTCACCAAGGCCTTCAGTTTATCGCCTCTCTTCCAGGTATCGCATCAGTTTGCTATGGGAGAGCGCATGCAGCCTTATGCTTTCGCTGCTCTCTATGGAACAAACAAGGTAAGCACAGCCTTGTCCTATTCCCGTCGGATCCAAACGCGCCTCGGGTCTTTGCGACTAATATCTCGTCATCTATACAGGTCTTCTTGCAGGGAAGCATGGACAGTGATGGATCGCTCTCGACGAGATTCAACTACAGATGGTCCCCCGCACTCGTCTCCAAGTGCCAGTTCCAGATTGGCCAACAAGATATGGCTCAGGTCGAGCACGAGTACACTGGCGCCGATTTCACCTCCAACTTGACGATGCTCAACCCTTCCTACATTGAGGGCGGTCTGACCGGCATTTTCATCACGAGGCACTTCCAGTCCGTCACCAAGAAGCTCGCTCTTGGCTTGGAAGCCGTTTGGCAGCGTGCTGCCCTCAACCAGCCCCCGGATGCCGCCATGTCCTTTGCCGGCCGATACAAGTCCGACGACTGGATTGCCACGGCACAGCTGCACGCTCAGGGTGCTCTGAACGCTACATACTGGCGACGCATTTCTGAGAAGGTCCAGGCCGGTGTGGACTGTACGCTCCAGCTTGTCCCTGGCGGTGCTGGTGGAATGATGGGTGGTATCCAGAAGGAGGGCATCACCACAGTGGGTGCCAAGTACGATTTCCGCATGTCCACCTTCCGTGCTCAGGTCGACTCCAAGGGCAAGCTCAGCTGCTTGTTGGAGAAGAGAGTTGCCCCTCCCGTCACCATGTCCTTTGGAGCCGACGTCGACCATGCTACTGTAAGCTGAACCCTGATGGAGCCCAAAGGATTCGAATAACTCGCTAACACACACTGCAGCAACAAGCCAAGATTGGACTGGGTATCACCATCGAGGCCGGTGGAGAGGAGCTCCAAGAACAGTCGGAGACTCTGGGTGCTACCTCGCCCAACATCCCCTTCTAAGCGGCTCCAAGAAATTGAATGCTGCCCAGCCATCCAGGTCTCATAGGCTTGGGTCCAGTGTTTGATCGAGACCGAGAATTCTTCACGGGGAGAACAAGTAAAAACACCCCAACAATTCTGCTCTCCTGTCTTACTAAAATTTCTCATGTTATCCTGTCATCCGGACAAGAGGCAAAACGGATGAGGCTGCATCAAAAAACATTACGATAGACATTTCTGTGACCAGCATTGATGATGCGCTGGTTCGAGGCCCTTCTCATCCACGGACCAACCCCTAAGGATTTCTGCGGGATGGGCGCGGTGCGAACGTGTATTATAGAACGGACGACTTCTAGAGGAAAGGGTGTAGCATTGCGTCCTCGGATTGGCACAGGGGTTGGCGGTTGTTTGGAGTAACGATTTAATCATGATGCCAAGACATCGGACGGGACTCAGGCGCCTGTGTAATCTGCTGGTTACTGTACATAATAAGTAGCCGACGCTTCTGTATAAAATGATGATGAAAGCCTTTCGATAACAGATGGTTCTCTGATTTGTCCACGACTGGAGTCGAATTATCAACTTGAATCTACTGTACAAGCAAACCTGGAAACCTCAAACCGCTTACTAGGTCTTTCTGAATGTTGGATGCGTGGTGTTTCCAAATGCGCAGCTTCCTATAGTATGGGATATTTTATACCTTCTGGGCATATTATTTCTAGTCATCGATAGATTGCTCAAATCGCCACTATTACCAAACTCGTCTTGAGATCCGCACCATCATTACCAGATGGTACTGTGCAGCACTTTGTCGCTACGACTTTCTCTCAGATGGCCTCCAGGTATTCGTGTTGGAGCAGTTGGGTTCTGTCTTTCCCAAGTGCCTTTTTGCATCCCCAATTTGTTCCAACGAGGATGCCTCTCCTCTAAGACAGTCTCTAATATCTTCTTTTTTACCCCTCAAACCCGGGGGCCGCCAGCCTCTCGGCAAAGAACTTCATGATCGGGAGCATCTCCTCCCTGCTCGCGGGCATGCCGTCGTCGGGCTTCTGCCACTGGACGTCGCGGACGTCGGCGAACTCGTCCCGCAGCACGTCCAGGGCGTCCGCGTCCAGGTCCGACTCGCTGCCCCGGCCCCGGCACACGAGCACCGGCGTCCGCGCCTTGTCGCGGGCGCTCACCGTCGGGATCGTGCTCGCCGGCAAGGGGCCGCCTATCGAGACGGCGCCCTTGAACGCCGTCATGCTGCCCTCCTCCGGGGCGGCAGAGGCAGAAGAGGAGGCGTCCGCGACCTTGGCCGCGTCCCGCAGCTTCGACGCCAGGCCCAGCGCTACGGAGCCGCCCTGGCCGAAGCCGAAGAGGAGGATGTCGCGCGTGTCCCAGCCGCACTTGGCCACCAGGACGTCGCGGACGAGGCGGCCGAGGACCTTTTCCATGGCCCTGCTAAATCCCGGGTCGAGGTCGAGCTGCCCGGTGGCGTCCGAGATGGTCAGGTCGTCGCCCCAGTGGAAGTGGTTGTTGAGGGGCGCCGAGCCCTCGGGCAGGCCCAGCAGCGTCGGCGGCAGCGGGGACACGCCCCTCACGGAGATGCCCAGGACCCCCGGCAGGTTGACGCTCTGGGCAAACGTCGTGAAGGCGCGCTCCGAGTCGCCCAGGCCGTGGAAGATGAGCAGGATGGCCGTCGTCGTCTCCCGCACCTCCGGGTACGTCAGGGTGAACTTGAGGCTCGACGACAGCTCCTCAAAGTCCTCCTCCTTGGGGATCCGGGTAGGCATGGTTATTTGTGGTAGACCGAGGATTCTGAGTGTAGTTTATTCCTTCTTTGGATATTCTATGAGACTTGTAGGCGGCTAAATTATGTTCAAAAATGTTTCTGACTTTCGGAGTTGAAAAGTTGAGGGCCGCAGGCGGCACCCACAGGCCGATCGATCAAGGCCCGGGTGGGGCAAACGGGAGAGCCGTTGTACGGCCGGCACTGAGCAAAAAAGCCATTCTATGGTATGGCGGAATTTCTAGTATAAAGACTTCTACTCTGTCATAATCTGATTTGTCCCCGGGAATAAAATGTCGTCTTCGATATTTCGATATTTAGCTGTAGCCGAACAGAATCGTCCCCGCTCTCTGAGGGCCGCTATGCCTTAATGTAGATAATAGTTCATCCATACCTACACCCAGCCGAGCTCCCTTGGGCCCCACGGTTTATTGACCACTTCGGGCTCGCGCAATCTCCGAGCTTTCTTGTTCTTCCACAAACCATCTTCACCATGCCTCGCACGTGGTCTTTCCCTCGTTTGCTGCGAGCAAAAACGCGTGTACATTTCAAGCGCTGGAGGATCGCAACTGCTGGAGCTCGTGTCGGTTGGAAAAAGCAAGAGCAAACACCGACGCAATGGTTCGGATGACTTGCCGAACTGCTTCTCAGATCGCTGCCCACGTGCGCAGACTCGCCCAGGGTCGGTTATGTGGTATGCGTCGACCGATGTCACCGCGCCTGGCGGTCGGGCGAGTCGATCTCCCAGGGTCGAGGCCGCATAACGTTGTAAATGGTAGCTCTGTTATTACTGATAAGATATAAATCCCCCATTCTCTTCCGTCCCTCTCTACTGAACATGTGCTTCGTCTTGGTTCGGGCAGTCACTCGTTAGCCTGTTGCTTCGTCTTGCTTTGTTGACCATCGTCATGGCATCTTCACTCCTCGTTGGAGTTTCCCTGGCGGTCGCGGGTGTCTCTGCGGCTGGACAAATTCTGGCACCGACCCAGGATATCAATTTCCCCGTGAGCGAGACGGCAACAGATCCGTTGAAGTGGCTCGGTGCCAATGGCCCGTGGTATGCCGGACCAGATGTGAACGGAATATCCTCCGAGGTCCCGGACAACTGCTACGTCGACCAGGCCGCGTACATTCTCCGCCACGGCTCGAGATACCCCGACTCGGGGGCCTATGCTGGATGGGTATCTATGCAAGAGCGAGTGAGTGTCCAGGAGACGTGGTGACCCTGAACTGCCACTGACAGGTCACATAGTTCTCTGCTGGAAATTACACGGCCAGCGGTAGTCTCTCGTTCCTGCCGACCTGGAAGACGGTCTTGACGAACCCAGATGTTCAGATAGCAATGTTGAACCCAACAGGATCGAAAGAGGTTCACGATCTGGGATATACGTTGCGAACGAGGTCAGGACCGCGTCTTCGTTCCCGCTTTTCAATGCTAAAAGGCTGCGCAGATACCCTGATCTTTATCAAGATGGCGACGAGTTCATGGTTTGGGCCAACAACTACACGCGAGTGCTCCAAACCGCAAAGACGTTTGTCCAGGGATACTTGGGATTCAATGCTGCGGCCAATGGCAGCGTCATCTCCGTGACAAGCAAGGGCTTCTCCGGAGCCATTGGCGACTCTCTCGCTCCCTCCGACATGTGCCCGAACTTTGTCGATGCCTCGGGAGGGACGAACAAGACCACTTGGGACGATTTATACATCCCGCCTATCCAGGAGCGACTCCAAGCCTTGATCCAGGGCAACTTGACCCTGACCGCCACCGACATTGACCAGATCCCTTACCTGTGCGGCTTCGAAAGCCACATCACTGGAAAGTTGTCACCGTGGTGCGATGTCTTTACAGACGAGGAGCTGAAGCAGTATGAGTACTCCAACGACCTCCGTTACTACTATGGCGTAGGCCCAGGGACCGACCTGCCAAAGAAGATGATGACGCCGTTCCTCAACGCGCTGGTCGGACTCCTTGCGCAGGGGCCCAATATCACTGGTACCCAAGCTGACGGCTCGGACTTCACGCTGCCGAACCTGCTCATGTCGTTCCTGAACGACGGGCAGCTTACCGAGCTGGTCACGGCCAGCGGCGTTTTCGACGATCAAGAGGCCCTTTCCGCGACAGAGAAGGACGATGACAGGCTGTGGGTTGGGTCACGCTACGTCAGCATGAGAGGTACGATCGCGTTCGAGCGGCTGAACTGCATCGTCGGAGCAGGTGCCGGTAACACGTCTGTGCCTCACAGCTCTGGCGGGTATCCAAACGCCACGGCGGTGCCTTCCAAGACCAAATACTCCTGCAAAGTCAAGACGGCGTCCGCCTCGTCGTCGCCTGCTGGCATCACCGCGGCGCCGATTCGCAGGGCGCTGTTCTCGCGCCAGGCAACGACGAATGCGACGTATGTGCGCATACGACTGAACGATGCAGTCTATCCGGTGCCCTCTTGCAGAGACGGTCCTGGATCCTCCTGCCTGCTGAGTAATTATGTGCAGTATGTTGCAGACAAGTATGAAGCAGAGGGGGATTGGCTTGTCAACTGTAATGTTACAGATGAAGCTGCACCTACAAAGGTCAAGGGCGCCAGTTTCTTTACGGATCTGAGCAGTCCTTGGCTGCAAAGTGTCCCTCCATATTGATGCAACACAGCTTTAGTTTGGTCGAGAAATATCTTTCCCATTGATAGTTGTTTTTATAATAGTAATAAAGTAAACTGACAAACTTACCTACCTTCTATAATGGCAAGGGCCCAGCGCGCTGTCTGCTGGGTAGCATTTCTTTCCACTTTGCTGATTCGAAGACAACAAAGGCATGATAATTGTGATAACTCACTAGGAGAATGTACAATAATAGTAGACAATCTCCAGGATGAGATTGAAGGCAACAATGGGTTCCGTGAATAAAGGCTTTAGAGTGAAACAAGTTGAACGTCAGACATCGCGGTACCTTGGAATGTCACTGGTACCCGCCGCCACGTTAGGTGGTTAGCTCTGGCGCTGGGCTGGGGGGTTTGGCACTTCAGGGACGTGACGCCGCAGGGACTCTGGAGCTCCGTTGGCATTAACCTTAATTCTCAACAACGAAACAAGAAAGCCCAAAGAGCAAGACATCGCCAAACACCAAAACAAGCACGCCTTTCCTATTGCTCGAATAATATCCAAACAATCGCGCGCCCAAAGATCATCGCAGGCCGAGACCGGGCGGCCCAGAATGCCGCGATAGCTGCACCAATAACTCCCCTCGTCAGCCGGCCACCTGATGCGCCGCTGCGAACATGGCAGACCGATACGGCGCCGCATATCGCAATGGCGACAACAACGGCTATGGTTCGTACGGGAGACGGGCACAGCGCCCGCCGCCCCTAGAGCAGGAAGAAGAATATGACCCCTTTGGCGGCGATGGCGCTGCGAACGACCGATATGGCGCCGCCCCTCAGCAGATGGGCGCGAGGCGACCGCCCCCTCGAAACGGCGGATACGGCGGTCCCGGCCTCGCCTCCAACAGCTACGGCAACGCCTCGGCCTCGAGGCTGCAGAGGGCTCAGGAGTCCAGCGCCGAGCGAAGAATAGCAGAGGTTCTCGAGCGCGTCAAGGAGGACTGGCCGGCGCTCTGCGAGCCCGACTGTATACCTGCCTCGCTGGCCCTCCAGCTCCTCGACAACAGCTCCGTGGGCCGGGCGCACGAGTACCCCAACTTCCAAGAGATGCACCAGTATCTGCAGGATTCGCTTAAGGGGATTGTGCACGAGCACCATCAGGGCTTCAACAGTTCCATTGGTACCTTTCACAAGATCCAGGGCAGCATACAGGCCTCGCAGAAGCGGGTGCGCACCTTGAAGGACTCGCTCGTAGGATCGCGGGCCACCCTCGGCACGACGGATCCCGAGCTAAAGAAGATGTACAAGACCTCTCAACAGTACGACGAAGTGCTGCAGACGCTCAACGAGCTGGAAGACTTGAGGCAGGTGCCGGATCAGCTGGAGGCACGCATCTCCGAGAAGCGCTTCCTAACCGCTGTCGAGGTCTTGCAAAATGCTCTACGTAAGCTTAGAAAACCCGAGCTTGATAACATTGGAGCCTTGAGCGAGCTGCGGGGATATCTCGCCAACCAGGAAACCGCATTGATGGATATCTTGGTCGAGGAATTGCACGAGCACCTCTACCTCAAATCTCCCTATTGCCAGGAGCGGTGGCAGAGTCTGTCCAAGAACCACGGTGCATTTAACAGCGGCAACTATGGAGATCAAGATGTCATCACACCTTTCCACTATGTCCTTGACTCGATGGAGCTCGAGAGCCAGCTGGCCGAAGACCCGGCCAAGAACCCAGAAGCAGACACATTCTGGTATGTTCAACTATTGGTAGAGTCGCTGAACAAACTCGGCCGCCTAGAAGGCGCTGTGGACACGTTGAAACAGAGGCTACCCGTCGAACTGTTTTCGGTCGTCAATGAAACGATCAACGAGGTGGACCAGAGACACCCAAGCTCGCTTCGAGGGGGTGCCTCGAATGCCGAAGGCTTGCACATATATGGCAGCCGTGAAACTCAAATGCGTGCAGACGTCATCTACGATTTGCTCTGGACTTTATACGGCAAATTCGAAGCAATTGCAGAAGGCCACCGCGTCTTTCATGAAACTATCAAGGCACTCATTAAGCGTGAGGGGTCGGGAAACAACAGCTCTTTACTTGGAAGCTTCAAGGAACTATGGAACCTCTACCAAAACGAGATACGATCTCTTCTGCATAATTATGTTACGACGGATGCCGACGTGTATCATTTCAACTCTTCGCCAAAGCTAGGCGGAAGTCTGAACGGCAGCAAGAATGCTGGCAGAGACAACCTGTTCAAGTTCTCAGAGGCAGATCCTAAATCTATCGAGATGACCACCGAGTACGATGCATTGGATGGCATCATCCAGGCTGCCGTTCCAGGTCTGACATCGGATCCGCGAAAAACGAAAGATTCGGAGAAGAAGGGCAGAGATCAGAGGAAGAGTGCAAATACCGGTGCCTTTGAGAACAGACAGGGCCCTGGATCGTACAAGTCGTTGGTCGAGCCCAGCGTGTTCAACATGAGTCTCCTCTTGCCACCCACATTGGTGTTTCTGCAGAGACTCAAGGTCATCGTGCCACCAGGGTCGGATCTGGCAGCAAGTACTTTGACATCTTTCCTTGATAATTTCTTGGTCAATGTCTTCCAGCCCCAGCTCGACGAGACACTGGCGAAGCTCAGCGACAATATCTTTGCCGAGATCGATACGTTCCAGGAAGACCCAGACTGGAGCAACTTATCTCGGAGGCCAATTTTCAGGGGAACGACACAGTTCTTCACCGTCGTCACTGCCTTCTGTCAGATGCTAGACACAATTCCTCATGACCAAGCACTCAGCTCCTTGATTATTTCGCAAATGAACCGGTACTACGAGCGCTGCTTTGCATGGTTCAAGTCCCTCGTTGCCAAAGCTCAAGAAGTATCATCGGCAGCACAGGAGTTGCGATTTTCTGCACAGCTTTCTACCACGGATGGCGAGCTCCAAGAGACAGCCAAGAAGCTATGGGAGCTGGAGACACCTGACCATGAACTCGTCGAGAAAGAAGTTGGTCTTTTGATCACGCAGACGGGCGAGCGCACCTTGGAACCCAGCGATATCGTCCAAGACCGTGACGTCATATCATCACTCTGTCTGTTATATACGAGCATGAAGTGGCTCAATGTCAAGATTGGCGGCTTAAGATACATCACACATCAGGACACGGACTCTTCGCGACCGGTTCTGCCCAGGCACCAGAGCCGGCGCTGGACCTTGCTCAATGACCCGAAGAAGGCGGGCGGCGATCGAAGTGGTCCTGTGTACTTGCCAATGACGCAGGAAACAGTCCAGTAAGTTATTCATCTGCGCATTCTACAGTGTTTTTCTATTAGAAGCATTTACTTACAACACCATGACAGATCATTTGATAGCATCGTCAATTCTTATGACGACCTAGCTGGCACGGTTCTTCTGACGTTGCACATGGAGGTACGCTGCCGCACGGTGTATTCTCTTGCGGCAACTCTTTCGCCCGTCAGTGCACCATACGTGCTGCCCCTCGACCAAGAAATCAAGGAACCGGACCAGACAATTCTGTCGCTGAATTCGGAGCTGGTAGCCTATGACGAGACGACAGTGCGTTTCTTGCGGGAGCGGGAGATCAGCTTCATCCGCACCGGCGTTGGATTGCTTATCAACAGCTACCTTGTCGGCAAAGCCCTACAGACCCAGCCGATGAATGCCAGCGGCTGTAGTCGTATGAAGCTCAATATCCTGGTCCTCCAGCAGAATCTTAAGAACATTGAGGGTGGTATCGATCTGGCTCGCGCGGCCAACTACTACTCGCTGTTCGAGGCCGGGCCCGACGGCATCATCGAAAAGGCCAAGGCAGACAAGGAAAGGGGGCCCGATGCCATCCCGGCCGAGGAGAAGTTCAGCTACGACGAACTCAAGGCCATGGTGGAGCTCTGCTACAGCGAGCAGCTGGCGAACCCGGAGCGTGGTATCGCCGCGGCGGCCAAGAGGCAAATGGGCGAGAAGAACCTGGCGCTAAGTGAATATGCGTGGCAGAACTAAGAGATCTGCGGCGTGCTGTCAAAACCGTGGAAGGTTTGGGTGATCGCCAGGAAGGGAGTGGCGAGGGCGTGTATCACAGGATGTAGAATCAAATTCAAGAATAGCCATTCGCAGTGAAGATGCTGTTGGCCTTGCTCTTTCGCCTCCGACTGAAGTCAAGTGATGGGTTTTGATTGGTATAAGACCAAGAGCCGTATTGGAACGCAAGTCGATCGTCTATCGTATTCCAATGCGCGTCAAAATGGACTGCGCCTCGATAAATACAGCCTGGGGTAACACGGCTCCCCGGGCGGAAGTCATTAAAAACCGACCGCTAGTCGAATACAAGCGCAGAATGGGCCACCCCCACACATGGACCACTGCATAATTACAATTTTATCTACACATACATTTTCTTAGGCATTCTACATAGAAATCATATCAAAACAAAAAAAATTAACGGTAAATGCGTCCTCCACGGGCTGCTACAATTTCCTCCCATCGTATAGGCATATCAGCGAGCGCTTTGTTGAGCTCTTCTTACTTCACCAAGTCCCTCCATCCCTCTTCTGCCAATTCCCTCAATTCCCTGATATCGGATATGGGATGCTGCTTAAGATGCTTCTTCACAATCCCGGCACTGCAGCTGCTTTCTATCCAGTTAGTTTCTAGGCAAAGATGGCAATTCTGATAGGCTGTGTAGCCATTATCTTTCTTCCATTTAAATAAGCCTAGGCTGGTATAGGTGCCGTCGCCATCCTCCCACAAAATAAAGTCCTTGCTACCATAGTATGCAGTAACTTCTGCCAACGCCTGCTCCATCACAACGGTATAGGTATCGGTATCTATCTTGCCGTTATCATTGGTTGGGACCTCATACCAATACATCTTCGACTTAAAGTCGTGGCCGATTATCACCACGGCGTGGATCAGGGTCTATTCCCATGGTTCCTTCTTCTTAAAAAGCTTGCCGTTCTTCAATTTGCGTGGCTTAACGACCCCTTTTGGTGTAATAACTAGCAAATTAAATAGGGTCTTTTTAAGGGTGTTGTATACAGCGTTTTGGCGTGATTTCGACTGCTGCTTAATTACCCACCATTTTTTCGAATATGCAGGCTTCCTTTTGACGTGGCCCTATATCTCAAGATAAAATCCAAAATAAAATTCATCTGCCGAATAACAACGGCGACGGAAAGCAGGATCTTCCCACACTCCTAGGGCGACTTGTTCCTTCGCAAAATCGTAGCGAGCACGTTCGGTATATATATCATTGCCGAATTTATTAAATTCGAGCCTACTATACCAGTCGAACTTAGCCATGGCCCTGGCAATAGTGCCTTTTAATATACCACCCGTAGGAATGCCGGCATTCTCACAATTCTTAGTCCAGGATATTCGCATGCTATCCCATCTCACATCTTCGTCAACCTCATCCTCCAGGTAACGGTCCAAATCTTCAGCGGATTCGAGTATAAATTTCCTCGGTCGGTGGCGTGTTTCTTTGAGCCTTGGGTCATTGCCACGGGTCCTAGCATCCGGGTCCGAACAGCGCATAAACTCTTCCGATTCCTCGTAGTCTGGCTCCAAATCGGACTCCAAAATAGTGTCATCCTCAAGCCGGGCCTTAAGGATCTCTTTGGCTTATATGTTTTTAACGTTAAAATAGTCAAAGACCTCCTTTTTCGTAACTTTCGGCTTGCGTTTGCCCAAAAGGTCGTAGTCCTAAAGGAATTCAATCACACCCCTAACTTTGGCTCGACAAGGCGTATCGTAATGCGTATCGCCGACCTCATTCCCCATATTGCAACTTTTTGGAATATTGTTCAATCAGTAAATAATTTACACCATTAAAAAAGGCATTCAATTCTCTATCGATCTATCTACGAATACATTCAAAGAGACGCGTTTATTGCTGTGAAAAGGGGTAGTGTCATCGCGAGATTGTATAGAATGTGGTCTAGTGCTGGGTAGGGAAATAAGGGTGAGAGGGGTGGGGCGGTCCGGTCGGTTTTTAGTGACTTCCTCTTGCTCCCGAGGATACAAAGAAGGAAAAACTGGGGTGCTCGACTGGGACTGCATATTCGCCTCGTGAGATCGTCGTCGACAACGTTTATTTTTAATCAATTCTGCGACTGGCTCAAAGTTGCTTTTTGCTTTTTTTGCTACTAGAAACCCACATGACGGCCGATCCAATCGCTTGGACGTCATTTACTCGGTGTCAGGTGGATGTACATATCGTATATAGAGTATACGGTAGTAAATCTACGGCCGTGGCGAATGGATGATAAGTTGCTGTCGCCGTGGCTACCATGCTGTCAAGGACTGTCTATACCTACTTGACGCTGCATTTGCAGCTGTCAAGCTGTCACCGTCCAATTGTCCCTGGTGATGGCCATTCAGGGGTCCTGGCAGGCAAGTTGCGATAGAGAGAAAGAGAGAGATCGTCCCCCGTATTTAAGTTTTTTTTGCCTCTCTTGGGGTACACTGCAGGTGTAGCTTGCATTCGAAGGGCCGGCAGATGTGTGGCGAGTGCTTATTCTTAGAAACAGGTCACATTTGGGATTGATTGATTACCTCTCGCTATGATGTCTACTGTGGTTCTTGTCACGGGTCCTGATCTAGTTGCCATCCGGCTGATCTTTCTATTTTGCGAGAGAGTTTTGTTTTTGTATGGAACCTCCATGATCAAGATAGCAGCTGGCAGCAGGATGTATGCGTGAACGTGCCGTACGTAAGAATCTGGAGGCGAGGAGGCCTATCAAAGAAGAAGTCGCCGATTGGTCGACATGTGCTGGGGGAATCATCCGTTTCTTCAGGTCTTCCTTATATAAAGCATGTGCGACATGTGAGCTTGAGAAAAAGAAAAGAAAAGTGCTTGCTGAATATCTCGGGGTCGCGGGGGGCGTCATGCTCAGGAACGATCGATCAATCTTTGGAAATAGAGCCAGCGGCCCGGCGGGAAGGGTTATTAGTTTTTTCTCAATTGGCCGCTGGACGGGAATTGCAGGAACCTCTCGAGCTTTCCCCAAAGAGATACTTTGTAGAGAAATGAACAGATAAGATGCCTCCGACTAGGAGGGCTAGGGTCAGGTACAAGCGTGCAACTATCTCTTGGCTACATTACGCAGTATGATACCTGAATCTCAGAAGTTGTCCGGCGCAAGATTGACTGGGCTGGAGTGGTTTGAGTGGCAGCTTGTCAACAATGCACACTGCCGGACTGGCGTTATGCTTGGTGCACAGTGGCGACACCAGCTCCCCCCTAGCCGGACGCTTCGGGGGGCGTATGTTCGTGCTTTGCTGTCGTTGTTTCGCTACCGACGAAACGACAGCTCGGCAGTGATTGGAGCTACCTTGCTATGGTTTTCTCTGCTTTCTTTCCAGTGCGACCAGAGCCCCTTTCGCATTTCGGCATGGGGGCATACAGAGGATGGCAAGGGCAATTGTTTCCTCGTGCTCCATGTATGTAATCCAGCTCGCAAGAAGAAAAAGGAGACTGAAAAAGTCTGGGTTTTTCCTTTAGCGAATGGCCTTGACGGAGTACAACCCCTGCGCTCGCATGATTGGCTCCAGCTCAACGGCGCGCCGTTGTAATACAGTTTCGGCTTGCATATGTTTCTCAGGAACCGCGCGGGTTCAGGAGTGGGAGGGAGGATCCAGAATCGAGTAATAAGCGAGACATTGATGGAAGCATTGGGGACTTTACATGTTTAGTGGCCCAGTCGTTCCAGTCGTACCATGGCGAGATGTCAGATGGGCAATGGTGTATTGTTTTGATACGCTGACCATGCTTTGTTGTTTATGATATGCTCTCTATCGTTCACAACCATTTGTGGTATCTTCGGCAGAGAGACGTACCGAGTAGAAACAAGCGCCCCCGACTGGCCAGCTGCTGACTATCGCGCGGGTAACAAGCAAGCAGGCATGATTCTTTTTAGTGAGGAGATCGGTCACGAATCCCCTTCATGCCGCCGATGGAGCAGCGAGATAGGGGGATTACCAACGCACAGAGACAAAGAGAGTGAGTGGGCCGGTGAGGGAGCCCCAGCTTTTCGCAACCCAGACAGAGAAGAGTGCAGTGCTAAAAAAGAGGTGAAGGTGCTGGAAATTCGAGGGGATTCCGCCTGGAGATGCGGAAAATGAGAGGTGGAGATGAACGGACAGTGACGTGTGTGGGTACAGGGGGCCAGGGGTGAGAGAGCGCAACCCCCCAATCCAATGGAAGCTCCCCATCGGGACCATGAATCAATGCAAGTGTATCTGTCTATGTCAGTCAGAAGATCGGGAGCTCGAGCGAGACTGCATTTTAGAATTATTTGCCCGAAGATCTTAAATGTTAAACAGACCGCAGGATATTCGTCACTAGGGAAAGAAAAAGCCTTATCCTGCGCCGGCCAAAGCCTACATAGAACATGCTGTAGTGGTGATGGTTGTGTTCATGTTTACCATCTTGACCAACCCAGTCGAAGCACATGTACCTATATACAGTCCATATATATCCGCGGCAGCATCTGACATGATTTTCAGGTTTCTTTCGAGGCGACAAGAAGCATGGCACCAACCATTGCATATGCAGGACCGTCCCACGCTTTGTCTTGGCTGGGCGGCCGCCTTGGATCATCATTGGTGTCCGCTGATACGTCCAGAGGCTTCTCTTCCGCTATCAAGGCAAGGTGAGAGATGCAGCGAGCAAGCCACAGCCGGTGCTGGTATCGAAATCTGGTGATTGATAGGCGCTGGTGAGATCACAGCAACGATGTCGAACTTGGCTCATGTACGAAATACATGCACAAGATTTTGTTCGCGTAACACATGATGTATGCCCTTCCTCAACCAGTCGACGACAGTCATGCCAGTACATACAGAATGGAAGCGTCAAAGATGTTGAAGATCTCCACGACTGCCGTGATTATCAACCATATGTCGTCTGTCCATGCTTGTTTGCTGCTGATGCTCCGATGAATTGTAGCATTGGCCTTCGGTTATCTCCATTGGCCGTGGAGCGCAGACCTGTGCTTGACCATTGTACGCTGCCGGCCCCTCCTCTTCTCCCCTTCCCCTGACCTATGATGGGTGCAATTCCTATTTACCCATGTTGGAACTTCCTGCCTGCTGCTTCCCTTCTTTTTGGACCACCCCTGGCTTACCAATTGTCCAGTAAAGCCGAGTTGGATGCTTGTGTGACCAAAAGTAGAAATGCATGCATTGGGAAGGAGACCACTCAAAGCAAAACCCATCCACGTTTCGTTCCATCTTGCTTTCTTTCTCGCGGAAGCAGCTGAACAAACTCCTTCTCGAACATGGGATTCTACGTTTCCAAAAGGCTACCTATCAGTAATGTATCAGACAGATACCTAGCTTATATCAATATGCAAATCGTCAAACCACTTGGAAGGGGAGTATATAATTAGGACAACTCCGACCTAACACACGATAAGCATTCAAACAAGGTACGTACGACAGCGGGAACGACCACTACAGTAGGTAGGCTAATATCCGGTGCCGAACTCCTTCCTTATAATGCATTCGTTTCAAATCTCGTCAACTGCCCGCTATATGCCTTGTAAGGCTCCAGCAAACAATGGCCTTTGGCAACCAAGCACCTTCAATAGTGTGTCTTGCATACCGGTAGTTTCCAGCGGTGCCTCCTGAGCGCAGACCAGAATCCATTGCCATTACATAGATCGATACATGGCGTGCACAGTATCAGTACGGAGATAGCTTTGCCAGCGAACGCCGCAAGCTAGGTACCTTGGGCCCCCCTGGAGCGAGTACCTTTGGGCCGGCCATATGAATTGGAGGACGTGCGTGAAACCGGGACTGTGGGGAGACCAGAGCAAAAAGGCGCCAGAAGCAGCAGTGGAAGAAGCAGGAGAAGCATTGCCCAACCCAGCAGGCTAAGCCAGGACAACAGAGCTAGGCGGGATAATCTAGTACCAGCACTAGCCTGGACCTTTGCGCGTCGCTCTAACGCCTAGGCTCCCCTCTAGCCTGCCAGGCCCTGCCCATCGCAGCGCTCAAGATCCCCTAAAATCAGTTTAACCTGCTCCACCCACCGACGGCCGACCCGTCTGATTCATTTTTTTTTTCTTCAGAGAGGGAGCATTGCTTGCTACAGCACTTTGATTGCCGGTCCGTCACTGCGTTTTCCCTAAACCTAGGTAACCAACTAGGGGCCCTGTTTTCCTCTCGCTCTTGCAAGTAAAGTACATACCACGGAAAAAAAAGAAGAGAAAAGATACACAAAGACGCACATCGATCGCTAAAGATTTTTGTTCCGAGGAAGGATCAAAAAAATACATCCACAATCTCGTTCTTCACTGCAAAAAAAAGAAAGAGAAGAAGAAAAGAGGCTTGCCTGCCAAGTCTTCTGCTGCGGTCAATACCCAAGAGGAGACAACTTTTTTTTGTTGTTACCCGTTACTTTGGTACCAAGACGTCCACGTCCCGCCTGCAACTTACGCAACCGCCAAACTCCCTGTGCCCATACCTTACCTACCTAGCCTACCTGGTAACCTACCTAGCACGTTCGGCCAACCCCTTTCTGTTGTCGTTGGCACGCGTCCCAGCTTTCAACTTTCGACCCCTTCAAACCAAGAAACCTCCCCTCACCCTCACTCAGCGACGGCGACCTCGATTTTCTGTTAAGCACGACAATCGCCCTTCTTCTTTTCAAATCGAGGCCCGGGAGCTTTTCTTTGTTCGCTCGTTCTCTGCGACCACATCGTTCCGACTCCCTTCTTTTCCTCCCCGCGCTCAAGGGCCGCACTGCGCTGGAGACATTCGTTCCTAGCAAGACAATCTTTTTTTTGTTTGTAATTTGACAGGGCAGGTCACTCGCCCATCATGGCCTCGAAGTAAGTTGTCCACGATGCCGTCCTCCCTGTCCAGTATTTGGCTCTGGAGCATGTTGCTGACTATCACGCGATTATAGTCCCATAGGATCTGCCTTTCGCTCGTTCTGGCATACTATGACCAGTTACGATCGCCGTAAGTTATCTCCAACCTCCGACAGTCGTCCAAGATTGTATCAGCCCATTGACTGTTTCCTAGACTCGAGCTATGATTCCCCCTATCGCACAGGCGGCCACATGCCCCTCAACCGGCAATCGACCCTCACTTCTGTCGCCACCGCCGCCGAATCTCGCGCTGATGTCTCTTCTCCCTATGGCGACGAAACTGGTCGCCTCTCCGCGATTGACACCTCGACGTCCTACCTGGGTGCGGGAATGCCTTCGCCATCTCCCATGAGCCCTGGAAACGGACCCTACTCGCCGGGTATGCGATCGCTCAATGCGAAGCGCGAAAACGGCGATGGCTTTGAGACCATCAGCAGCCCCGGCGAGATCCCCATGCAGTCATTCGCTGATGGCCCCCCTGCGCCTCCGATCTCCCACTCGTGGAAGCGGATAGACAGCTGGGCCGAGGACAACTACCCTGAGCTCTGGGACCAGCTCTGCGAGGGTTGCACAAACAACGACTTGAACGAGTTAGAACACCAGCTAGACTGTTCACTGCCTCAGGATGTTAGAGATTCACTCATGGTACACGACGGTCAGGAGCGCGGCGGCAGACCTACTGGTATCATTTTCAGCTCCATGCTTTTGGATTGCGAGGAAATCGTCCAGGAGAGAGATCAGTGGTTGAAGGTGAACCAGGAATTCTTGCTGAGCACCAACGTGGTCAAGCCCGCAGTTCCCAGCAAGGCATTCGGCGGCAGCGGCCAAGCATCATCTTCCAAGTCAACCCAAAGTTCTCCTGCTGGTAGTCAAAGCTCGACCTGGAGGGATGACCTGATGTCGAAGCAGGAGTCTGTTCCCCAGGGCGCCATTCAACGCGTCTACGCCCATCCCGCTTGGATCCCCCTGGTCAGAGATTGGGGTGGCAACAACCTGGCTGTCGACCTGGCTCCTGGCCCGACTGGCACTTGGGGACAAATCATTCTCTTTGGTCGCGACTACGACATCAAGTACGTGGTTGCTCGATCCTGGGCCCACTTCATGGCCGTCGTTGCGGACGACTTGAACAGTGGCAGATGGTTCATCGACGAGGACTCGAACGAGCTGAAGCTGCGCGAGTTTAACAGTAACCGCGTGGAGCCGGCCTACTTTGACATTCTGCGATGGAGAATGGACCAGAAGCACAACCGCGGAGCCAAGAAGGCTGCTAAGCGCAGATCGATGGGACCCAGAGGAGCGGCCTCGCCCACTGCCTCTCCCTACGCCAGCCCGGTCGACGCGAACGGAAACGGAGAGGTCCGAGGCAGAACCCTCCAGAGATTGAGCAGCCCTTCTCCCCTCACCAGCCCGATTCGGCCAGGATATAGCAAGTCGAGCCCTCTAGCCAGGGTGACGGAGGAAACCACGACAGCTGCTCTGGTTGCGCCCCAGCTAGCCGAGGCCGACGAGGACCCTGCCAAGCTCGTTGAAGTCGACACTCCGCGAGGGAGCTCGGACGCAAAGTCCCCGCCAGCGAGCAAGCTTACCAACGGCGAGAGCGCCGGCAAGGGCAAGGCCAGCGCCAAGGCCGAGGTCGCATCCATCGACAGCGAGGATACCGACATTGACGAAGGCATGAAGACGATCGAGATCTAAACCGCTACCGCAACACTCGACCAGAATACCGAATCGCACAAGCAACGACAATAGCGAAGAGGGTCGAATCGAGAGCAATAAGCGTGTTATATAACATTCTAAAGACGAGGCCATTTTTTTCGATTCATTCATATTAGAGGCGACTCGGTTTGAACGCAAGGAAAGGAGCCATCACGATTGTCTCGATCAAAGGGACCGACCACGATGGAAGCGAGACGAACTTCTTGCACATGAACAATGCGGATTTGAGCGCATAGAGGCGGCAGCAGCAGCTCATTTCTGTTCTTGTACTAATACTTGTTTCATCCGCGAGCACCGAACCCCCGGGCCTTCCTCTGAATTAGCATGCGCAGCATTTTGAGGCGGAAGAAGCAAGTTCTGCCAACAGCGGTCCGTCTTGATGGAACCGGCATGGGGGCAGGCTCGGAGGTGGCAGCAGCAGTTTGCAGAACTGGGGCCAGCAGGAATATGTGATTTGACGAGCCATGATCCTATGCCGGCGATGGATCTATCAGGCAATGATTTCGGAGCGAACGAGTCACGGTTCACATTGTAGTGGCGTTTGGGGAGTATTGTGATCTTATCTTACACAACGGCGTTGCAAGGGCGGTACATATGTAGTCTTGAGAATCGAGTTGTGAAAGAAGGCGGCGGAGGAGCCGCGGTCAATAGGAGGAGGGGGAGAGAAACACAGTGCAGAGGTCTCGCGAAGTGTTAGAGAGCCTCAAGGCCCAAAGTAATACATTATTTGCCAGCCAGACAGCCGTATGCATGATTATGACTGACCTTGGTCCAACAGCCATCAGGCAGTGGTGGCTCGGGTTCGGGGACATTGTATACTGAAAGTGATGAATCCAAGAGCGTGTCGCAGTCCCATATCGAATTTGCTTGCCTAGATTGCAACTTGAAACATATGATAGTGAGAAGCATGCATTTATTATTTCTTATACAAGAAACCTCCCAGTTACTATCATAGGCGTTGAGCTCAAGGGAGAGTCCGAGGTCAACACGTGACATGAGTGGCTACCTTAACGCGCTTAGACCCCCAGTCGTCATCAGCGGGCTCGGCTACCTAACGTAACCTACCTGAACTACCTGCAGCAGCTTGCGCAAGCGACTTCACTTCACACCATACCCTAGGTAACCCTGGAGCTTCAGCCTGACCTCTAGACATCCATCAACCACCTCGACGACGATCATCTTCAGCCTTGATAGTCACCTATCCCGCGACGAGCTTCTCCTGCCGCCCGCTACTACATCCTACGTCGCTTGATTAGCTATTGACGTCAGCCTCGTTATCCACGTCGGGTTGCTCATCACCAACAAAAGCAAGCTACACAGCGGTACCACCCGGTGGTCAGACATATACATACATACGCCATGGAGGAAGAGCGTCTCTGGAAGTTCACCAAGCCCGAGTGGATGAACAGCGCGTGGGTGCGCAACGGCGGTGTATACAGCGCCGGCGCTCTGGTATGTCGTCGTCCAGGCTGACGTCCCTCTTCTTGGGCCGGCAATCCCCCAGACAAGAAGCTAACCATGGCCATCGCAACAGTTCTCCCTCGCCTTCTACGTCCTCCTCGACGCGGCCGTGTGGTCCAAGTCGGCCAACAACGGCTCGGACGTGCACGTCACGTTCGTCGACTGGCTGCCGCTCATCTTCTCGGCGCTGGGCATGCTCATCATCAACTCGGTCGAGAAGTCGCGGCTGCAGTCGGACTCGTTCAGCTACTCGGGCTCGGGCGTCGCGTGGAAGGCCCGCGTCGTGCTGTTCCTCGGCTTCGCCAGCCTCGCGGGCGGCATGGCCGGCGGCGTCACCGTGTTCGTGCTCAAGTTCATCGTCCCCGGCGTCGGCTGGCCCTCGCTCGGCATGGGCGTCGAGAACGTCGTCGCCAACGGCCTCGTCGGGCTGAGCTCGGTCGTCTTGTGGCTGTCGCAGAATATGGAGGACGAGTATAGCTACAACTTGTCTCTGTGAGCGTGGAAGAGATGGATATTGTACAAAGATTCTGTGGTGGACGGAGAGAGTCAGAATGGGACGGCAGGTTGTTTGAGCAGTTTTCAAGGGCATACATGGTCAATGTTGACCATGATCACAGACACATTTGCTCCGGAAGATGAGGTTGGCAGAGCAGGCATGTTTTTTCCGTCAATTCAATGTATCATTTGCATTCTCACTTCGGGCGCCGCATCTCTTGTTCCTGCATACTGATCTTGAGGATGTGATCAAGGCAACACTATTTGCATTAGTTGCTGTCAAAGAACCTGCTCACTGTTATATCTAGTAATGCCGAGGGTATCTGCCTGCCATATAAGCAGACGCAAATCCCATATCCACGCCCCCATGGACCGAAACCATCGCCATGGCTAGGCCCAAGATGGATAAATCCATACTCCATCCGCCCTCTGACTCTCGGGTCGTACTGGGCCCCAGTAGCCCCGCGGGATGTCATTTTCGTCCGGCGATACCGTGAACTCTTGTCTCAGGCTCCAAGGCGGCGGGTTGCGCACGTAAAGTCCCGGGACGCCCTCGGCAACCAGGACGTCGGGGATGTAGTGCATCTACTCGCGGCGTTGCACGGTCAGTCCTCGGTGTATACGAAAGGAGACAAGGAGAGGAAAGAAGAAAGAAATAATACTCACGCCACCCTCGCACACGTACCCCGGATGCTGCCGGCCTGCGGCTATGGGGTGCTCATGAAACCGCATCCATTTCCAGTTGGCCGGGCACGGCGCCAGCTCGGCGCCCTTGGAGGCCGCCCACTTGTCCTGCTCGTCCTTCTGGGCGCGCGACAGCCGCGCGTAGTCGAGCTGCCGCTCGGCGTGCTTGAGGTCGTCGGGCGACGTCCACGTCGACGCCAGCACGCCGCCGCCGGGCCGGGGGATCATGGAGCGGCCGCCGGGGACCTGGGAGGAGGAGGACCCCGGGATGGCGGATACGCCCTGGAAGGTCGACGCCAGGCTCGGGGTTACGGAGTTCCTGGACGGTTTGAGGGTCGACATGGCCTCCGAGGGCGTGGCGGTCCGGAAGGAGGCCGGGAGGGGCGGGGGCGGCATGGTGGACGATCCGGCGGGAGATTTGGTGCCGAAGCCCGAGGGGGTGGTGCTATTTAGGTCGCCTGGGCGCCGGGAGCCGAAGGATTGGGAGGGCAGCTTGGAGGGAGACTGAGAGGGGAACTTGGACGGAGATTGAGAGGGCAGCTTAGAGGGGGCCTGAGAGGGCATCTTAGATGGTGACTGGGAGGGAAGCTTAGAGGGAGACTGAGAAGGCATCCTAGATGGCAACTTTGAGGGAGACCGAGAGGGAAGTTTAGAAGGCAGCTGGGATGGCATGACGGATTTACCGAGCTGAGAAGGCATGATACTTGAGCCCGGGACATTGGAGGTCATGCCAGGAACAGCCGAGCCTCCGGCGATGCTCGGGGCCGGCTTCTGAGAGGGGAGTTTGCTTGGGGTACGAGATGGTGTCGATGACATGGTCGCGGATAATCTTGATCCTTTGCTGGTGGGTGTTGTGGTTTATGGTCAGTTGAGTTCAAGACTTTCCCGTCTGCGGTATCTTACTGAAGTTTGTCCTATACGCCTATTCAAGTGTGGAAGTATCGTGTTCTAGTTGGTGATATCTTGCGGAAGATGGTTGTCGAGATGTTTTGGTGTTTCTGTTGCTTTGCTTTTCTGGTCTGGCAGAGATGGCACAGGGCTCACGTTGGATTTATAGATTTCTGGGAGTCCGTTCCGAAGACCTTGTAGCCACTATCTCGTACCTCGTCATCTCTCCATTCTTGAATAAGAGGCGTAAATGCGTAAAACAGCTCGTGAATCAATAATGCGGATGTACGCGAAATGTTCGTCCAGGCCAAAGCTCACGCGCAAGTCGACAATACTTGTATCATCACTATCATGTTATTCGATTCGCCGGCCCCTATTCACGACTGTGGAACGCGACACGGTCGTGTATTCACTGCTACGTACTGTCTCCTGTGAGCTCGGTGCACAACGAGCCAGTCTGCCCCCCATAAGAAACCTACAAAGAGTCAATGGACTCACTTCCGCCAATTTCAATCACTGCCTGTCTCCCCCCTTTTGAATAACACCCGAGAGCTCAAGAGTAAACACGTATCATTCCCGTGACTAGTTCCTCCCAGGACTCGATCAACCACGGCAATTATCACTCCTGTGTTCTAGCTTATCTAGGGAGTCTTGCTACAGATTAACTACAGATGGCTGAGCAACCGCACACACATGTATATTGGAAAGGGTTGACACCAGGACGCTGGCAGAGGCTTTACTCTTCTTCTCTTCCTTCTCAGAAGTGAAACCTCGAGACTATCCGGCATTGCCGCCGGTCTACGTCGAGGGCTGTCGGGCTGGGCTTGCCTGGAAAGTAAAGTAAAGATGCCATAGTCTAGTCGCTTCGCCGTCGTCACCGTCGCCGCCGTGGATTCTCGATGCTCCTACTAAAGCACACATCTCAGGCCTCGCCACACATTAGGTAAAACATGTATGAGAGCAGACAGATCCGATCTATTCGATTTCGCTATATATCCCTGACCACGACAATCCAGAACCTGGAACGAGAGCAAGCATCCAAGGTCTCGCGACAACGTATATATGTACCCCATGCCCTTAATATCCGTCTGCTTATATCTTATATCTCATCAAAGAACGTAGACCGAAAAAGAAGAAAAGACGAGATCCAATAAAAAAAAGATTTCTTCCTCGGGTATATGCCAACCAAACAAGGGAATAAAAAGAAAGCCAAGAAAGAGATACGCTCCTATCCAAACATCTTTCCTTCTAAATCCGTTACTCCAAAGACCCCATTGAAAAACTCCACGAGCCCAGCTCTATCTGCGTATACACGTATACATCCGACATACGTCCCTGTACAATACAAACCCCCCATCACCCTTTTCCCACTGTCCCGTCCCGTCACACGCGTGTCCTCAGTCGCTAAAGCTGCGATCCCGAAACTGGTCGTCGGGCTCGACGAACCGGTAGTCCTCGCCGCGGGCGACGCGGTCGACCTCCTCGCGGACGAACGGGTAGACGTCGCGGTACGCGTTGCGCCCCATCCAGCAGTCGAGGTGCCCGTACCCGGGGACGACGCGGCGCTTGTACTGCAGGCCGTCGCCGTCGCGCGCGTCGCGCGTGCCAAACGTGTCGCACAGGACCTCGTACGTCTTCTCGGTGGCGGCGGGGCTCAGGACGGCGTTGTCGCGGCCGACGAACAACAAAAACGGGATGCCGCGCAGGTTGGCCACGTTCTCGGGCGTGTCGAGGCGGTCGAACAGCGGCCCGTTGGTCATGACGCCGCCGTCGTACCCTTGCTTCATGAGCAGGTGCAGCAGCGTCATGTTGACGCCGCCGAAGAAGCGGTCGATCTGCCGGTGCGTCGCCTCGTTCAGGTTGGCGTGGTTCCAGCACCGGCCAAACGTCAGGCTGACGCGGTGGCACGACGCGTTGTTGCACATCTCCTTGCGCTCGTCGGGCATGAGCCGGAGCGCCTCGTTGAGCGCCTTTTGGATGTAGCTGTCGTCGTGCGACGTGCTGCACGAGAACCACGACCCGCACAGCAGCTTGTAGATCTTGTCGAGCGGGATCGGGAACGCCATGATCTTGATCATGTTCATCGTGTTCCAGATCGGGTTCATGAAGACCTGGCTGCAGGTGATGCCCGAGATCCACTCGGCCGGGATCGTCCCGTCGAGCAGGCCCGTCGAGAAGGCCACGCTGCCCATGCAGTGCGCGATCGTGTACACGGGCTTGTCGCCGTTGTCCTTGCGGATCTTCTCCAGGCACGCCTTGATGTCCAGCCGCGAGTCGAACGTGGTCCAGTTGTTCTGGGCAATCATCAGCGCGCAGATGCGGTGCACGCTGACGTACACGCGGTAGCCCGCGCGGGTAAAGTAGTTGACGGCGTTGCAGCGGATGGTGGGCAGCGCGTAGATCTGGTGGTCCACCGAGGCGCCGGGCACCATGAAGAGGACCTTTCTCTCGACCGAGGGGTTGGTGGACTCGTACATTTGCATCCGCGTCATGACCTTGTCCTCGGCCTGAATCTGGTACGTCGCCGTCGGCAGGGTCTCGTTGATGTAGCCATTGTAGCTCTGGCTGGGGTACTGGAGCGGCGTGAGGGGCGCCAGGAACAGCGACAGCGACTTTCGGGTAAAGTAGGTCATGAAGCTGGCGGCGCTCATGGCCTTCTTGAGCAGACCGCTGCCCGTGGGCGTCATGGTCAGGATCTGGCTGGCAAAGTCGGCCGGCTGGATCCTCATGATGCCCTTGGCAATGACCGTGCCGTCCATGGCTTCCTCCTCGCGCATGTCTTCGCGAAAGGTCCCATTCCAGCGAGCTTTCCTGATGGTGACGTACAGCGTGCTCGTGGCTCGCCAGAACTGGACCGGGCTCAGGGCTACAGAGGAGTCGACGACCTTGAAGCCGCGGAAGTGGAGGAGCCTGCCATCAGTGCCTCGCATCATGAAGTTGTAGACAAGATTCTTCGTGCCCGGGGCATCGAGGTATTGGCGGAACAGGTTAAAGTCTCCCCGCTGGACCATGAATGGAGACCCGGGAATAGTCGGGCACGAAAAGGTTCCCGTGAGCATGGCTCTGTGCTCGGGGTCGTGGACAATCGATCTCGTGTTGAACGACTGCACGCTGAGGAAGAAGCGGGCCGACTCGCACCTGGACTCGGCGATCCTGGCGGCGAGATCGTACGACTGCTGGGTCTCCTCCTTGAGACCTTGGTCGTGGTGGATGAAGCCCGACATGACCTCGGTGAAGCCAAAGCCGGCGTCGTTCATGCGCTGGGCAGACTTGATGACATCGCTCGCGCTCGAGATGCTAATCACGTCACTCTGCTCATCGTCTGACTCATCAGCGATGCCGCGGCCGTACTGCGGAGAACCAAACAGGTCGAGGATGCCGTTCTGCTTCTCACTGATGGTCAGGCGCTCCCGCCGGCAGTAGTGCTCGACGCAGCGCTCCGCCAGAGCAGTGATGGTGGCGAGGGGGTTTGCGCCAAGGGCGGTCGGGATCAGGGCGGCATCGGTGACCATGAGACCTTGGTGAGTCTCGGTGCCGTCACCGATGAAGACTTCGCCAAAGTGGTTGGTCGCTCCGCTGGCACCATTGCCTTCCGAGGCCAAGCACGCACCGCCGATGGGGTGGACTGTGACCTGCTGCTGGCCCATCAGTGCATACCAGGGGTTTTGCACAAATGTGCCCCCGACGGCGCGGGTGGCCTTCTCCAAGATGTTATTCAAAAACTTGACGTGGTTGCTCCGCCCGACGCCGAGGAACTCGAGCACCGGCTTGTCGTCCTTGAGCGTCAGCATGGCTTGGTTGCTGTCATGCGACATGACCAGATAAGTCTGAGTCCTCTCGATGGCCCCCTTTCGATAATAGGGGCCGAGGAAGAATGAGCCGACGCGGGCGAGGTTCGCCTTGACCGTGTCAACCAGGCCCTCGTCCTTGGGGCCTACGCTCCCAGGGAGAAGCTCCAGCATGGCCTGCAGAAAAGGGGCCAGCGCCTTCGGAACGACACCCTCTTCAATCACATAGCCGTTCAGGGGGTTGGTGTGTCCTTCCCTGTTGTCGATGATGCCAGTGATGCATGGGCCCACTGGGTGATATGGCGAGCCGTGGGTGCGGCCGATGCCATTGACCTCTTCGTCCGTATTGTACCCAAAGGCCAGCATGTCACCGTTGCCGCTCATGTTCAGGCCGACCTGATCACTCATCTCGAGTCCCATCTCTTTACTCCGGAGGAGGATCTCCGTGGTCCCGATGGCGCCGGCGCCGAGGAAGACGGCCTTCTTTGCGTGCACCCACATGAGGTCGCCGTGGAGGTTCGCCTTGAAGTGGCCGCGGTTGCGTCCGTGCCAGGCAAAGTAGATAAGCCAACCTTCTCGGCCGGGCGCTTTCGTGATATATCGCACCTCGGACTCGCAAAAGATCTCGGCGCCCCAGTTCCAGGCGTCGGCGACATAGGTAACGAGGGTCGAGTTCTTGGAGCCATCGTTCACGCCGGTGCAGTCTTGGCCCGTAAGGCCGGAGGGTGTCATTTCCACACCGGCGGCGTTGGGGCCATTTCTGAACCGTGTCGTCTGCTCTACTTTTCGAAACTTGTCCTTCATGTTCAAAGCCTCTGCCTGCCTCTTGAGCAGCTCTAGCTTGGGCAGCGCGGGCCAGTCATCCGGGTACGTTTCGGGCTCGAGCATTTTCCGCGCCTTTGCATAGTCTGTTCCACAAGTCAGCCTGGTGAGAATTGTGATGTGATCAAAACGTGGCTCGTCGCCTTACATTTGTCCATCTCTCGCTTGGGATCCCGTCGAATCTCTCGCGGCCAGGACTCCTGTTTCAGCGTCTGTTCGTCGGCCTCCAGGTACACGTTGGCATTAATCAAACTTGTCCCGCCGAGACCTGGGTTACGCTTCATCAGTACTGCTCTCAAGAAGTGCCGTGTCCGACGTGTGACACGGTAGTGGGCAACTCACCATTGGCGACGATGGCATTCTGGCCATTGCCGAAGATCATATGGTACATGCCCGTCGGGTCGCCTCCGTTGACGAGCTGCTTGGGTAACCAGCCAGGGGCAAACTCCCCAGAGTAGTGCGTCTGGTCGAGAGCGTCGCCCGTCTCGGCGGGAAACTCGCCGGGCCACCGCTCCTTGCCTCGCTCGAGCAGGCATACAGACTGACCCGCCCGTGCCATTCGCGAGGCGGCCACGCCAGCTCCATAGCCGGAACCGATGACGACGCAGTCGTACGAGGCCCTCATGAGCTCTAGAGGCTTCGAGAGGCGAGGGTACTTGGTATCGCTCGAGTTCTTGCCCCACGACCGGACCCTGGCGTAACTCCTCCCAGGCCCGCTCGCCTCGGTCTCGTGACGCCCGATGGAGTGAATCCGGTGTGTGCCGGGTCCAAACCTGACTCCCTGGCTCGGTTCGGGAGACGGCAACGCGGATGATACGCCGATGGACTCGCTAAAGGTGACCGAGTGTCTCATCTGAGGCTCGCCGTTGGATCTGGGGGACGGTTCGGGAGAGCCGTTGCCGTTCACATGCTCGCCACCGTACCTGTTTTCGAATCTGTCCCTCATAGTGCTACCATCCCCATTGGTGACGCCATTGCTCAGTCCACTCGATTTTCCGATGCCATTCGAGCCCGGCTGAGTTGCCGGAGGCGTCGAGGGGTCAGCACTGGGAGCCATATTGCTTTGCTTTGTGTGTATAGTGGAGAGATAGAGACGAATGGGGGTCGTCAAAGACTCCAAATGTGGTAGGCGCAACGACAATAAACGGCGCTGTTATAAGGCGCAATAGTGGCGCACCTCGGTATAGTGTCCGGAGCTCTCACGTATTATGAGACACGATGAGAAGCTGAACCCATTACACTTTAGATGTATAGAAGCTTAAAGCCAAGGATGAAAGACAAGAAAATAAAAATAATAATCCGGGAGCATGGAAGGATTATTAGACAGAAGGAAGGACATCTATCACACACACAAAGAAGTTGTGTATAATGTGGATTTTTAGCCACGGCCGTAAAACAATTGAAGTGGACCCCCCTGAAATGGGATCTTTGTCTTTCATATATGTATCGAACGAAGTCGAGCTGCGAGATCCGATCGAATGAAGAACGGCGGCAAGGGATATGTACGTAGCATCGCTGGATCTAGCCATGAAGAGTACGGCCAGGTGAGTAGGGGATATGCACGTACGACGACTAGAAAGTATTTCAGAGGGTCCGAAATGCCTGCCATCGCATAGTACTAGCGATACACAGGGTAAGATGTCGGCAAGAGTCAGCCCCCGACCCATAGCATGGAGCGATAGTTCCCAGGGGTATGGCGCAGGCGGGCGCGGCGGCGTGGAGCCAGTCTGTCGTTTCTCGGTAGCTGCGGGCTGAGAGGTCCTAGCTGAAAGCCTGAAAATAAAAAATAGCGAAATAGTTCGTGGTCGAATGCCAGAAATGGGCACAAGATTGGCTGGTTTCCGTCCTTCCCTAGGCCCGATTTCGTCAAACTAGATCCTACTAATTGGGGGCGCCGAGTCCTGGCTGCAGCCGTTTAACATGGGGAGACGATCAGTCATTGGATCATGGATTGTTGGCTATTATTATTGATTCAATTCATTCGGGTGCGCTCGAATCGAAGGCGCAAGACGGCAGCGCTGACAGACACGGACCAGTCTAACTGGAATTGCCGTCAGCGCCGCCGTTCAGCCCATGCCACGCGAAGCCAGGCTCGGTTCAGGGATCCGTTTGGTCTGTCTGGCATTGGCGCATGTGCGGAAGCCGGGGTTCCATGAAGATCTCTGCGTGTTGTGGGAGAGGGGCAGATGCCAGACAGACAGTTTTACGGCCCAAAGCATGCAACCCCGGGATCGATACAAAGATGCCTATTTTCTTCGTAATGGGATTCATCTCTGTGTCATTTCGCTGCAATGCTACACTTCCAGTCGGTATGTACCAGAAGAACGATGGAAGGCTTCGAGACCCAGAGTTGCTAATCCGAGACAACACTTCCGAAAAGCTTAAACTGACACGGATTTCGATTCCCGAGGTTGAACAAGAATATCTGGGGGTGAATGGGACTTCCCAGGTCCAGGACGGCGGAACGGGGTCCAAGCCGTTGTAGTGGTTCAAAGCTGTGCTCGATACTGAATACTGACGTGACTTGGGGCCATACCTATCAGTCAAATCGTTCCGGCCAGACCAGACGATGGATCTAACTGAGGTTGGAGAATGATAAGATGGAGTATACGACCGGGAAACACGGTGCTTCTGACGATCATATGCGAGGCTGAGAGTCCTGATTGGTCCCGAACCGATAATATGCAGGGAGGTTGGCTCATCATTGTAGTATCCGTAGGCGTTCTTTTGGCCGCCAAGGTTGTCCGTCCTCACCATTGAACTCTCCTGGACCCAACCCCAATTGCGCGGGGCCTCTTTCTTTGCGACTTATTACCAGAACGAGTTGACCAGGTGGGAATAAAACAGAAGAATCCCTGCCGATGGGTGGGTGGGGAGTGTGAAACTGTTTTCAGATTTGCACATGGCAAGGGCATCAACTAGCCATCTAGTCGACCGGCTGACCCAATCACATTTCTGCGCAGCTGAAGAGGTCTCAGCTTTCATTCCCGAGAAAACAGCTAGAGTACGTCAGGCTGACGGCTTGGAAGCGCCTCTTTTCTGGTGTTTGGGGGCATCTCGTCGAGCTAGGTTCGCTATCACAGCAGAAGGATCTTGCACTTGCAGATCGTTCGTCGCTTTTAGCCATTGGTGTTCGTCCGTAGTATCCAAATGCAGGTGTCGAGTTTGCCCATGGTGTGTGCCGGGCAGTCCATTCTCTGTCCTCTCGCTTCTGACTGGACCAGATAGCAATATGGTCAGTCTGCGGGTATAAGATTTTGCTGTGCAAATGCAGGTGAGAATAGTATCAGCAGTAGTGGCCGTCCTGCATTCACTTTGGCAACCCTGTTGACGATAGATACCGTAACATAGTCATAAGGCTGAGCAGAAGGATTCGGACAGGCCTGCCAATGATCAACCGGGGGCCATGGCTCAAGGGCTCTTGACCCGGGACGGTTCATCTCGTCTACGAGATTTGGCGCCAGCCACGGGCGAGGCACAGACCCCAGCTAGAGCTGACGAAGGATGACTGAAGATGTATACCGAGACGAGAACGGGTAATATCTCTTCTTTATTTTTGAATCCTGTCAGAACTCTGAAAGTGATCAAGAAGGTGTTCGAGTTTTGTTACCAATCGGAATCGTGTCTTTGATGTGTCCACAGGCGAGGCGTTCTTTTTTTTTTTTTTTTTTTCCTTCGGTCAACACAAACCTCGGCACGGGGTTTCGGAGCTCCCAGCGGTATGTATGCCAATTGTACAAAACCCGCAATAGGGAAAAGAAGCGCAAATAATCCACAGGGGATACCTACAACGTATCATGCCACCTCACGACTTGTTACATACCTACAGACCTACTACCTTGGTTACCGACGAGGGAAGGATGTCGGTGAAGCCCCTCCTCTTCGTTTTCGTTCGTATTCCGCAGCTGTCAAAGGCCACCGCCGTTGTCGACGATGCCATTGGCAAAGGCCCCAGGGAATGAAGTCATGGAGTTGTTTGATAACCCCCAAAACTGAAATGTGCTGCTGTATTTTTAGTTGCGCTGATGCGGGTGACTCTGCGGAGGAAAAGTAGCGACACATCGTGTGTTCAGTCGGGCAGGTTCAAAAATAGACATCCGCGAAGCTAAGGAAAGAACGAGGCATGGGACGTCGCAATGAGGATTCTCGGCTCGTACCTTCCGGATGATAACTGCCCGCCCGCTACTACAGATTACTGCTACAGGCAACTGCTGCTAGCATGGTGATACACTAGGATGGCCTACCACGACCTGGAAATATGGTTTAGGATACCCTGATAGTAGTGCTGATGGCGGAAATATTACCAGTGCTTGGGGGTAGGTAAGCATTGGGCTAGGTTCGTTCAGTGGGTGCGGTCTCCATCACAGAACGAACGAAACTAATAGTGGCTGCGCCCACGACACGACAACTGCCGTGCGACGCTCCATTCTGACAGCCAAGCGTCGTGTCTTGGGAGCAGGAAAGTCAGGAACGAGCCCTCTTAATAGCGAAAAAAAAAGAGCACTGCCACCTCCATTTTTGACAACTCTCAAGCCCCCAGCAGATATCGTCACATTCTATAGTAGCATGGCACAAGTTGGTTTATTTTAGATACATATCACATCTTTCAATACTACTTTCAACAATAAAATTGTCATTCGCACCGGCAGGTAACAACACCGAAGATGCAGATGGATGAATGACATCACCGTACCTTGTCGCAATTGCATCTGCATGTGCCGTCTCCGTACAGATAGTGTACACGGGAAGAAGCACCGTTCATTCCCTGCTCACTCCGCGCCTGTGTATGCGGCTATGCGCATCGAGGAATATATGTCAATCTGGTGGTACCACGGGTATGAAAAACGCACAACCGACGAAATGGCATGTTGGTTCTCAAGGTAACATTGAAGAGCCCGAAGGATCTGGCCAATACCGATGTTGTGTACCCAACAGCGGTGAGAATTAGGCGACGCGCGTGTATAAGTCCAATAAAGGTGATATAGATAGATGTTATCATGTCAGATAGCCCGATTGAGACTTCGTGTAAGTATGTATATGAAATCTCGCCCGGGTAGTTAGAAAATGTCATCCGAACATCTCATTCGATGGGCAGTCCTCCGTACTTCTGCAAACTTGACGATTGGATAGGGCGACTGTATCTGACCACCATGCCAGGCACCACAATGTCGTGGTCGATTGATGTGTGCCAATGGGTTGTTGCATGTGCCAGACTGAGGTCTATCGGGCCTTTGTACAACCAGCAACGGACACACGCGACCGCAATTCTAGTACCTATTGTTACCATCACATTTCCGCAGCCTTGATCATTGCAAGTCGTGTCCAAGCCACATTGTTTCAAGAACCTCATTATCAGGCCATTCATTGTCATTATCGTCGTGGTCAGCGAGGGCTCCGTGTCTAGGCACCGGCCTTTCTCGCGACTTTCATCTCTGGTTTTAGCTATCGTACATTTCCGGGTCTAGCCAATCGAGGTTCGGGGTTGTATCCAATCCTTTCGATTTTTTTTTTTTCAAAATCCTTCGTCATATTGGGGGCAGACTCATACGGCCACCGATTGGCAGCTTAGTACCAGTCACCGTGGTCGTGCATGGCGCGGACGACCTTGACGAAGCCAGCAATGTTGCTGCCGGCGACCAAGCTGGGCAGCTCGCCCTCCTTGGACTCGACGTACTCCTTGGCAGTGTTGAGACCGTTCTCGAAGGCGTTCTTCATGATGAGCTTGAGCTTCTCATCGACCTCCTCAGTGGTCCAGCTCAGGCGCTAAGAAATCTCGTGTTAGTTTTCATCTTTGCTTGCAAAAGAGGGGAAAAGAGGCGTCTTACCTGGCTGTTCTGGGCCATCTCAAGACCAGAGACGGCGACACCACCGGCGTTGGCAGCCTTGCCAGGGGCGTACCAGACGGCACCGGCACCCTTCTCCCTGCGCTGGCCCTCGAAGACGTCAATGGCCTCCTGGGTGCAACCCATGTTGGAACCCTCGGCGACGAACAGGCAGCCGTTGGAGACGAGAGTCTCAGCCTCCTCCTTGCTGACCTCGTTCTGGGTAGCACAGGGCAGAGCAACGTCGACCTTGCCGACGTGGACCCAGGGGCGGGCACCCTCAATGTACTTGAAGCCGCTCTTGTTCTCGTAGGCGGTGAGGGACTTGCGAGCGAGCTTGATGTCGGCAATCTTGGCAATGTCCTCGGGGGTGAAGGCAGCGTCACCCTCGGCGACGAGAGCACCCTGGGAGTCGGACAGGGAGACAATGGTGGCACCGAGCTCAATGCACTTGAGAGCGGCGTACTGGGCGACGTTGCCGGATCCGGAGACGGCGACGCGCTTGCCAGCCCAGCTTCCCTTGCCGGCGTACTCCAACATGTGGCCGACGTAGTAGACGAGACCGTAACCGGTGGCCTCGGGGCGGATCAAGCTGCCACCCCAGGAGCCGCCCTTGCCGGTCAGGACACCCTCCCATCTGTTGCGCTCACGGCGGTAGGCACCGAACATGTAGCCGACCTCGCGGCCACCGACACCAATGTCACCAGCGGGCACGTCAGTGTCGGCGCCAATGTGCTTGGAGAGCTCCCTCATGAAAGACTCGCAAAATCGGCGAATCTCGCTGTCGCTCTTGCCCTTGGGGTCGAAGTCGGCACCACCCTTGCCACCACCAATGTTGAGGCCAGTCAGGGCATTCTTGAAGATCTGCTCGAAACCCAGGAACTTGAGGCTAAAGTTGGCGCGTCAGTTTCCGTTTCTTTATTATTCTCACTCATAAATCACTTACATGGACAGGTTCACGGTAGGGTGGAAACGGAGACCGCCCTTGTAGGGACCGAGAGCCGAGTTGAACTGGACACGGTAACCGCGGTTGACCTGGAGCTTGCCGCTGTCGTCCTCCCAGACGACTCTGAACTGAATGATACGCTCAGGGATGGAGACGACCTTGAGAGCGGTCTTGTACTCGGGGTTCTTGGTGAACAGGGTGCTGTCCTCAAGGGTGCTCGCAAGCTCTGGTGTCCATGTTAGTATGCTTGCCATATGATCATTTTCTACGTGAAAAAAGCCTTACCCTTGTAGGCCTGCTCGAATTCGGGCTCGGAAGGAAGGTTAGACATGGTGAAGGTGTAGGTAGGTGTATCTACTAGGAATGCTTGTCGAGTAGGTTAAGGAGGACTGTAAAGGCAGTCCACAAAGATCGCTTTTTATGGGGTATCAATGAGAAGATAGAAAAAGAGTTGACGGCTTTTCAGGAGAGGGTGAAATCTTGAGGAGAGGGAAGGCTCGAGTCTTATATGAAAACAGAGGACCAGGAAAGCTCCGAGGAGCAACGCAGTCTGCGTAGCCAACCTAGCTCGTTGCTGGGCTGCCGTGGCAGGCGCCGAGAAGGTTTCCACACATATTGCACCGAACACGGCCATCAGAATAATAATTTGGCAGGCGCCTCGCCCTGGGCGGGACGATTTCAGATTCGCGTCATGGCCGCCCATCTCTGCTAGCAGCATCAGCCATTCTCCGGCCGGCGGAACGTGTAATTAGCATTTCATGGGGGTGCAAGGGCCTGGTGGGGGCGGAGACTGGCTCTCTTGGCTTGGATTATACCTCAGCACTGGCCCATTCGACCGTCAACCACCACCACCTTTTTTTTTTTTTTTTTTTTTTTTTTTTCATTCTTTCTTTCAGCCCTCCGAACTGTGGCCGATGCTGGTCTCCTCAAGCGCCTTCACTCCCGCGGGGGAACAACATGGTCCCTCTCACATGCGGCAATTATGATCGGGCTTCCACTGGGCCAGACGCTCTGTCCCCCATGCCTATTTGGTATGGGGACTAGAGCAAATGTTTCCCTTCTTGCATGATGACACGCCATGGTCGTGTGCTGCCAGCCGAAACTCTGTAGTCTCATATTTACCAGAGTCAAGAAAAGTATATCTCGCTTATCAGATATGACCTCACCAGCACGACTCTGATTCTCGAGCCCGCGCAGTCAAGCTGGGCTGGTGGCGCCTGGTTGCAGAATCCGATCAGTATTCGATCAGTATTTGCCCCCAGTGACACTACGCTTTCGACGATCCTACCCAGTATGAACACCGCAATAGGGCATCGAGGCAGCAAGCAAGCAAGATGGCGGACAATAGAGAAGAGCTAGAGAGGTAGCAGCAGTCCATCAATGACGAATGGGTCCAGTTCCGCGGCAGATCTGAAGCCAAGCAAAGCGTGGACAGATTCGCGTGGTGGGCTGTATGTAGGTAATGCGTGAAAGCACGCAGACTCCCAGGGATTGTCTCACTGCTCGTCGGTAAGCTAGTGCAGAAACCCCCGGCCGCTAACTTAGAGAAATGTCAGGCTAATATAGTCGCCCTTCTCTGTCTTATCAGAGCCCCCTGATTGGTCCAAAGGCCGTTATGCGTAACGCAATCCTCACGGCATTGCTTTTTGTAAGAGCTTCCAGAGATGCGCCAGAAAAAATAATAGCCAACCCAAATTCGATTTTTCGATTTTTTTTTTGCGGGCGCCGACCACCGCACGCGACTCTCTTAATTCCAACACACTCTACATTACTACCGTTCATTATTACCGGCGCGCACAACTCGTGTTAATAGGTCAATAGGCTGCCAAGCCTCGACTCTCGACTCTCAGTCCTCGCATCGGTGGAAATCGAACGACAAAAAATCACCCCCACTACCGCTCACCCTCGACTGCCTGCTGCTGCCTCCTGCCTCCATTCTTCGGAGGCCTTGAAACAGTTCAATGATTGACATGGTCATACGGGTGATCACGGAGCGATGTCGTCCGCACTTGGGAGCCTTGCTGGCACAATATTGATTTTCCATCTTGTCACCTCAACACTTGAAGAAAATGACGCTCCTCGCTCGCCCCAAAAAGCTGTGCCGGCCCATCTCCGCTACCGGATCCTGCCCTCTTCCCTATGCCCAGATCATCTGTTCGCCAGAGCTGACGCTGTCGCTCACCAGCCATGACCACTCACCATTCTCGCCCTTTTAACCAGCAGTCTGACCGCTTTCGGCCGGTGCCGGTGAAATTACGACCCTGAATATGGCCTCTGCCTCACTTGGGCTCTGCATCAGCCTCGCATGAGCCTCAACTTGTACAATGGGCCAATCAGAGACCCAGTCGCCTTTTCCATAGGGCCCATATATAAAAACATATGGTCATCAGAACCACTTCGCCCATGGCCAAGCCAACCTGCAGATCCGGAAAAAAGATCCAGACACGAATGCCTGCCATTGCCTAGCAGACGGAATTCTACACATAAAACGCGACACATAGAAATCCACAAAATGTGGCTTTCGTGGCTCTCTCGCGCATAGGGGTTCGCTGGGTCTTCCTCTTTCAATTCCTTCATTTCTCATTCGTGCAAGTTTCCAATTTTCACATGTGCGCTCAGGAGTTAAAGCAAAAAAAAGGTGCCAAGTTGCCAAGCAACCCTCGATGCGCCCATGCCCTGCGTGCATGTAAAACGGGCACCCAGGTAAAATATAGTCGGCCACAAAAACGGCATGGCTTCCTCTGAACCCCCAATTTTTATTCTCTTTCTTTTTTTCTTATCAGACCAATCAAATTCCCTGCTCGTTCTCAGAGGAACAATAATAATTTATACTCTTCCGCAAACCGGCTCCCATTGCCACGCCCAGTGGTCGCCGTCCAATGCTCACAACCAGACGGCCAGACTGCCCTTGAGCTCCTCCCAGTCGCTCTTCTTTTCTGCAACCCATCACCGCCTTTTTTCTCTTTCTTCCTTCCTACCTCTTCCCTTCCCTTCCTCCTGTTCGTGCTTGGTGGCGTATGTTATTTTCCCCCCTCGCCGACGTGGCTTGATTGAACCCCATGGCGCCAGGCTCGGAGCCGAGGAGATCCAAGCCCCGATGGAGCAGGGCGCCGTCCGCCGAGGTGCTGCTCACTTGGAAGCGAATCTCTCCCCAAAGCCCACGGGGGAGCAGGAGAATGCCGGCGTCGGACAATAAAAGACGAGCCTCTCTCTTGTATCTACCCGGCCTAACTAATTCTGATAAGGGGCTTCATAATTGAGTCCGTGGCACATGGATATAGTATTCCATGCTCCTCGCCAGACTTTCTTGTCGAATGCCCAACCAAGTACTATAACCATCCATCCTCTTGGGCTTGTAGATTCAACACTCTCTTTCTCGGTCTTTCCGTTTCAACCCATGCCGCTGGTCTTTCTTACTCCCGCCGTGTCGAATCCACCCTGCAGCTATACACATGACTGCCTTTTTCTTCTTATTTCCAACGGGACTTCGCACGCGTACTAACCGATTTCGTCATGCCGGCGAATTGATGATTGCGCTGTCTGCCCGTGTGTCATACATGGTCCCCCAATACTGTACGCTGTAGTTTCGCCCATCCGTGAGACTGTGTATACAAACATGCGTGGTTGAGTCCCTATCTACCAGAGACGAGAGGAGCATAATCCCCATCTCGAGCCCCGATATACACATTACACATTCCGAGGCTCACGTTGTGGGATATACTTGCTGGTAGGCAGTATTGTACGACCTAGAACATTGACTTGTCGAGGGAAAGCGACAAAAATGCTACAAAGCAAATGCACAGGATATTTCTTGTCAACAACTAAACTACTCAGGCGACGATCTCATTTCAGGAAGAAAAAAACATGGCATATATCATATCTCAACTAACCGTATCAAAGCACATAAACCCCCTTTGGATCTTCTAGCCAGACTCTGATTACGAGGTTCGCCCACAAACTCCATTCGCCCTACTCATGCTTGCTCAATTCAAAGAATATTCCTTCAAGGCCCTTGGTCACATTCACCAGATGGCGGCCTGGTCCAGGTCGAACCGCTTCAGCTCCTTGCCCGCATCCTCCAGATCCTTCTTGGCCTTCATGCGCATGTAGAAGATGGGACAGTCCTTGCTGCTGCAGATAACCTCACAGTGCATGCTGCCCTGGCACCGCTGACACTGCGTCCACAGCCTGCCGAATCGAACTTCAAGGTCAGACACCCTTCCCAGCGTCTTGTTGTAGAGCTCTCCGACACGCGGGGCGCAGTTGGAGCAGACGGCGCCTTCGCTCTCTTCCTTGCCGACAAGAGGCTTCTTGCAGCCCATACATGTCATGGTCTTTTTGGCGAACTTCATGAGACCACCGACTGTGGGTGCCGCCACCGAGATCGAACGTGTGTGATCTCCCGTCAGCAGCGATTTTGCCTTTGTTTCACCCAAAATGGGCTCAAAGATACGTCCAAGAGGTTTGGCGAGCTGGTTGTCCAAGTAGTACCTGGTGTCGATGGGAAGGTTGTTCTCGAGGACGTATATCGGATCCTCGGACTTCTCAAAGTTCTTTGCTCCTGCCGCACCTCTGACCATCACGTACGCGACTCGATCTCCCAGGCCAGGGGCCGAACCGGCATCTCGCTTCTTCATTCGTGCTGCAAGCTCGACGTGTGCTTGCTTACCGTCGTACACCTCTTTCGTCAAGGCCTTGGTAATGACCAGTTTCGACATGTCAACCTTGTTTTGCAACAGGTCTGCAATCATGTCCTTGACGTATCTGCAACTTGTTAGCCTCCAGACTTTTCATGTCTTTTCATAAAAACTTACTCTTGTGCACCCGGCACATCCCGATCAATCAAGATCATCCTCAGAACCTTCTCAATGACAGTCTGAACGAGGAGACAGTTGTCACGTCGAACCGTCTCAATACCCTTGGTATCCATCTTGTCGTACTTTTCCGTTTTCGTCCAGTAAAGACCTGCATATCGCTTCTTGTTGATCAGAAGATATGGGAAATAGACCTTTTCGAACTCGAGCTTGATCGGCTTGATGAATTTGGACGAGACGTAGTTAGCTGCCTCTTCACCCAGTTTCATTGCCTCTGCCAGCTCTGTCGTGCCGAATTTCACCATGACGGAATCAGTGTCACCATAGATGACCTGGGCGTCGTGAGAATAGCCGTTTGCGACGCAGTACTTCTTCTCGACCTCGTCCTTGGTCTTCTCAATCATTTGCCGACCGTAACTAGTGGTACTACTGGCGATCTCGAGACAAGGAAGCTTGCCAGTAGTGGCACCTGTGAGACCGTACACGGAGTTGGCACTGATCTTCAGGGCAAGCTGACGACCGTTCAGCACAGCCTTCTTGAATGGATCGGTTTCCACAGCCAGTTCCCTCTTTGCCTGCTTTCGCGCCATGAGCAGTTCTTCCAGAATCTGGGCGAGGAGACCCTTTCTCTGCTTGGTGGTGACAAACAAGTCTCCATTGGGCGTAACGATATAATCCTCGTCCTTCTTCAGCCCAAACTTCTCAACCGCTCTCGCATTGATGAGCGTCGTATAGCAGAGGTTATGTGCCTGCATGATACTCGGGTACAGAGAGGCGAAATCGAGAGTCGCAATCGGCACGTCGTAGTATCCACGGGTAGGCTCAATGACTGTAGCTCCTTCATACTGCTCATCAGAGCCTTGCGATCGCATGTTCGGAATGACCAGCTTCTGCTCCAGTGCCTTTCGGTAGAGTTGACTCAAGAACTTGATCTGCTGGCCTCTGGAAAGCAAGAAGTTGAAGGGTACACCTGTGACTCTTGCCATTTCCGTGTAATTTGCCAGACAGGACAGCTTGTCCATCAGTCGTTGCGGCAAATAGGCATCCTTCAAACAGTAGAGTGCCAATCTGCGACGAGACTCGGGTGTACCGTTGAACAACTCGGTGATCATCGTGTGATGGACGTCCTCCTTTTGCTCCCCCAAGAAGTGGGCACACACGGAGTTCAGGGTGTAACTGCGGAGATGATGGTCGCGCTGAATCAGCTGGAGAAGATCGAGCTGCAGACGACCATTGGTGTTTGTTGCCTTCGTATCACGGTTGCCCATTTGCTTGCTCGAGAAGTTGGTCTCCTTGGCTTGGGACCTGACGCTCTTGAGTCTAGTCCAGTAGTCGAATTCTTTGCACTTGAGATGCCTGGCTCTATCCAACAGGTAGGGGAAATCGAAGTTCGCAATGTTGTAACCAGTGATGAGATCAGGGTCGACCTTGTCAAGGAATTGCTTCCATGCCATGAGCATATCTTGTTCTCTGTCGAAATCCAGAATCTGAGTAGCCACAATCGGACTCGTCGTGTCCAAGCAGAAGACGTTTCGGATGAAAGGTTTGCTTTCTCCATACCGAGTTACGACATTGGCAATCTGAATGACTGGATCCATGTCGGCCTCTGGGAAGATACCTTTTCTGCCAGCACACTCAATATCGAAGGACAGAATGCGGAGAGGCGCCATCTTTGACCACTCTCCCTTCGGCTCGTGGGAAATCAGGTGAGTGTAGGGAATCTCCGCCTCGATCTGACAATTTGATTGTTTCTCGTGCTCGGGGATGAGGCTGTACTGTTTAGCCGGGCATTCGACCCACGACATGCCAGGAATCTGTGGGATCAGTCAGTATAAGCCAATCTTACAAGGGCGTCTGTTCCAAAAAAAAAAAAAAAAAAAAGCATACCTTGGTATCAACCATGAAACGCAAAACGTATTGGAGATTGTCGAAAGTCATAATGTCGCCCTCGGCACCTTTCCACATTCCCTTCCAGTTTGCATCGCCCTTCTCGATCGTGGACCGGACCCTGTTGATGAACTTGGGATCCGTGACAGTGACCTTGATGTACGGGCTCTTGGTATTGCCTTGGAAACCATAGATGTTTTCTCTCAGGACCAGGTTACAGGAGTAGATGGCTGGCTGGTGTTGAGCTATTTGGGATTCGAGGAATGCCTTGAAAGGCTCGCAGTCCTTGTTCTGGAACGAAACGGGCGCGGCGACGAATAGGTAGTGCTTGAAGTCGGTGACATGCAGCATGACCGAGTGGCCATTTTCCGTTACTCCAAAGAGCTTGACTGTGGCCTTTCCTCCATGTAATGTGCCCTCCTCGGCTTCGATCTGTTGAAAAGTGAGGTTGTCCCGTTTCGGGTCGAAGTCGACGACAGGCGGGCGCTCCCATGACTGATCCTTTTCCGAGTTGTTCTGCTTGCGGTCGGAGATGTCCTGGCTGAGTTTCTCGAGTACTTCGGACTCGAAGGCGCTCTTGGGCTGACTAGACCCAAGCTTGTTGCCTGCGGCGGGCTGCGAGCTGTTGAGACGTGACGCCGGCGACGAGGTGAGCGGTTCCAACCGCCTCTTTTTGGTGCCTGGGGATGTAGGCGGGCGAACGCCGCCCAAGACGCGCTTCTTGGGTAATGTGGCGGCAGCACTCATGATTGCAATCTGGAAAGCTTAAACAACGGTATAGCCTTGTCAGTATCACAAGATCATTTGCACCAAGGAAAAGAGTGCCGAGTGGTGTTGTTTTGTTTGGCGTGACAGACAATTCAAAAAAAGCACGGGCGAGTGATCGAAGGGCGCGTCTAACAATTGAGGTTCGCGTCGTGACGTGACGACCGGGGGTGCTGTGGTGGGGCCGCCTTAAAGTGGTTTTTAGGCGGGTTGGCGAATGGGCAGTCGCGTAGCTGTCCCAAGGCAGTATTGATTTGAACTTTTATTGGCTACTGGAGGCTCGCATACCTTGTATCAAAATCAATTAGGTTCACTCTGTTTGTTAGAGTCCCGGTGTTTGGCGTACTATCAGTTCCACCCAGAAACACATGTGCATCTGGTCAACTTTTGTCTTATTCTACTCTGTGCATGTTAGGTTCCTGTGGTTCCAGCTTCGTGGAGTTCGAGACATCGAAGAGCTGCAGAATTGTCTGTGCCACTGACGGGAACGAGTCGAATAATGTACTCGGAATGAGTAAACATTTTTAGTCACTTGCTTTACCTACCTGGCATCTCATATAAAACGCCTGGTTTGAGAAATGGCCAGTACGAAATTACATCTCGCCATAAGAGAAATGTTTCCTTACTTCCCAATGCAAGTTTCTAGTGACCTAGGTGGGATATAGGGATCTTGTTAGAGATCAATGATTGCAATATGGCGGCCGGACAACCCGTGCATGCTGATACTCCATGACAGCCTACCAGGGCCTCATCCTCAGGGTCCCTCGATTGTCCATTCGACTGTTGCAAATCGTATCTTCGGGTCGTGGCATTGTCGACATTCCGTCACAATATCCAAGTAGGGGGTTGGAAGCATCGATGGTGTTTCGTCAAAATTTTGTTTGATTTGTTTGAGAACGTCAGCTGCATGCCTCCTTGGTTCATGAGCTTCGATTCAGAAAGGGTATCCGTTGGACGCCATCCAGCCCGGTTCCGGGCATCATGCTTTCATGCAATCATGATTTTCCAGCCATGCCAAAAAGAGACATACAGTCTGCCCATCTCCCCTTCCAGTTTATAAACCCCTTACGCACCAACAAGAGTCACCGTCAAGCCATGTTCAGACTTATGCGGTGTGCTGGCCGCGCTTGTTCTTCTTGCCAACCTCCTTGATCTGCAGGTCTGTGGTGGTGTCCGTTAGTATATCGTGATCCGGCTGGCGAGCCATTGCGAGAGAGGGTCAAGCCGTACTAGGAGGGAGAGACTGCTTGAGCTTCTCGGCCTTCTCGGAGTCCTTGACAACCAGGGTGTACAGGTTGCGCGAGCATCGGACCTTGAACTTGGACAAGTTGGTGGTCTTGCTCTTCTTGATGCGCGCGGCTACAACGTCCAAAAGTCAGCGCCTGGTTCGTTCCATGCTCCGTCCTCCCAATGAGCGCTGGGCCCGAGTCTCGTATCGTGTCAAAACGTACACTGGGCGTCCTTGCGGCGGCAGATCTCGATGAACTAGAAAGACACGCAATGTCAGCAATGCGAAATTCGGCGCGGTGGAAATTTCGAGTAGGAGCAGTTCGGCGTACCTGCTTGATGTCTCCGATTTCCTTAGGCATTTTGACGGTGTTATGGGTTGTCGACGAGGGGTCTGGAAGTGAAGTCTCAAAATTTCGTCAAAGAGAAGCGAATTTCCGTGCTGGCTGGGAAATTGTGATTTCTGTGGGCAAAATTCCAATCAGCCACTTTTACTGAATTTAGTCGCATGAGCCACTTCCGACATAGTCAATCGGGCTTGGTTGCTCAGTCTCCAGCCACAAGTCGGTTCAGCTATTGGCTGAGTGGGGTTTAGAATCCGCTTTTCGGGGTCGAGGCCCGCAAGCTTCCATTTCCGGTTCAGCTTCGGTGGAAGAGAGCTCTCAGGATCAATCTAACTCCGTCAAAATGAACATTATGATGCCAAGCATTTCATGGGGTCTTTTGGTCTATGGCGGGGCAGCGTCGGGTCCTCCCGCCGCCCCGAATAGTGGCATGGATTCTGGGGACCTCAACTCCCAGTCTTCATGTCAAGTCAATCTTTTGGGATCGTCGATTTACCGGCGTCATGAATTGGAATCATGGGCAGGATTTTCATTGGATACATGCATCGAGTCATCATATGAACGGATAAACTATTATACTATATCAGTATCAGTGTATCAGCATATATTGACAAGCAACTGAACCACGAGTAAAGGATTGTCATTTGCCTGCCAACTGTTACCTACTCAACTGACCGGACACTTCGTGTCTCTTAAAGACGTGTGAGAGCGCAATTAAATCATCCCATATCCTACGTATATGTGGAAACAATCAGTCCGTTCTGAGAATACTAGTAGATCAACTGTTTTGCGCAAGAAATTGAATTCTTTCTTGCCAAAATAGAGCTATGCATGAGATTGGGGGATGCCGATACTATGCAGTAGATTGCCATTCACAATTCGCTGGGGTCACAGTGTTACAAGATCACATGGAAAGCACAGGTATTGGGTTTGCAAAGGCTGTTATTCTTTAGACTACCGAGGTCTTGGGGTATCTATGCCTTGCCGCTGAGGACACATCTGGAAACCATCCCATGCTTCGTAAAAAATGTTCCGTTCCCAGCGCCCAGAAAAATCATGCCAGTCGTACCATCGTTCGCTTGTTGAGGGTAGAGAGGAAGCATTTAGTGCTTGGCAGCCTCCTTGTGGACATCGGCGGAAGTGTTGTGCTTCTTCTCGTCGACCTTGTCACCGATGGCGTCCTTGCCAGCGGAGAGACGGGTGGAAACGTCAGCGTTGCCGTCCTTGGCGACCTGCTTGTTGGCCTCCTTGGAGCCGGTGGAGGCAGCACCTGAAGAAGCAATGTTAGTATCAATGTGTGGAAGAGGAGTGGTGATAGAGGAGTAGCTTACCCTTGACGGTGTCAGCGACGTAGTTGGCGGCGTTGTTGATGGTATCCATTTTGAAGGTGGTTTGGGGTTGGTTTGGTTTGGTTGTGTGAAGTTTGTTTGATGATTGAGTTTGAGGAGTTGTTGATGATGAGAGAAGATAAAGTTGGTCTGGAGGATGGGAGGCTCGGGAGTTTAAGTATTCGATTGGGGAGCTGTGGTGGTTGTTTGTCTGGCAGGAGCAAGAGCTGCCTTGGAGCTTGTTCACACGCCTTTGAGCAATGGAAGGAGCTTAGGCTTGTTGCCGTCCGGAGCATGTACTCCTACAGCATCACAAACGTGAGAAGGTACATTGCATTCTTCGCTGCTTGCGTATTGAATCGATACTAGCAGCTACCGGTAGTGTCCTCATCATGCACCACCCAGCAAAGAGCCCCGCGATTGCAGTCACATGAAAGGGAAGAGTTACGTCATTCCTCTATGAGCAGTTTCCCTTTGTCCAACATGAACCTTGGATGAAGCAGGAGGAGGGGCAGTTTTGCTCCGGGTCGACGAATGAGCAAAGACGAGCATTGACAAATCTAGGCTGAATAGCCAACGATGGAACTACTGGCAGGCCAGGCAGGCTCGGGGTGCGCCCCTCTCAAGCCTTGTGGATACTACTATCGGGCATCAGATACATGTAATGTGCCACAGTTGCCACAAATCCAAGTGAGATTGCGAGTCGTTAAGATGGAGATCCTCCGTTCGGACATGTGCTATCCGTACCTTACTCCGCAATGTAGAGCCGCAAAATGGGAGAGGCATTTGATTTTTTTCATGTCCGTACGAATGTGCATATGAGGTGTATGTGACGTCAGCTCTAAGCAATACCATTGTTTGTTGAGTTTGGCATCACAACACCCAAATTTCGAGACAGCTGCCTGCCACACACGCGTCGGTTTGTTGCTCACTGTTGCTGAGGTGTCGGCAGCAATTCATCAGGTGTGCCGAGGCAACCCCAACGGGAACATGAAGCATTGCTCCCCATGGGCATTTCAAGACGACCCCGCCATCGTGCGAGTTTGCTTCTGCTCTGCCCGCTATGTTGCCCGGCATCCCGCCAAAGTAGCACAAGTATGCTACGCTAGAGTAGGCGCCAGATTCTAGACGACCTCTGTAGCAGATCGTTTGGCCTGGACCTTCCCACCAGCTACTCAGGTACAGCTGAGGCACCGCCGTACTGACTAGGAGTTCAAGTTGCAACATGTACCATTCGATCGGGAGCTCGAGCAATTGAAACATCGTGCCTGGCTTACTTGCAGCAGGTGGAGAGCTGTCAATAGTTCCGGAAGACGGGATTGGCTGCAAGGTAAATCATGCTTGTCGGCATCGGGCTAGCCCATGACATCATGATTCTGCTCCACCGTGGGGTTATAGCGCCCCAGCTGTGGCTCTCACGGGCTCTGGACCGGCCTGGCGACAACTTGGGATTGCTTTCGAATGCTATTTCAGATCGAGATCCTCAGAATATCGCTTGCAGGGGGAGGGGAGGGGCACTCAGGCGTGCGTGCCGTTTGGATTTGTCTGCGTCGATCAGGTTGCTGGCATGTCATCGTTCATTCCTTGATCGTCCCCTTTTGCCCCTCTCCTACACTACTCAGCCCTCTCAATGCGAAAAGCACGCAAACGGTGACTGGGAAACATGTAACCGGAGATTCTGGTCCGCGAACCATGCCTGTTCACAACTCAGCTGACACCTTTTCGGCCAGCCGCGGCCTTCCTCTGCCCGTGTTTGCACCTGCCTCGCCTCCTGCTATCGACTGACTCCATCGTCGGTCCTACTCAAGCGAGCAGCTTTTGTTGACTTTCGGCGGGGACCTCCGGGATAGTAGTGATGTCATTTTCTGCAACTGTCTGACAACGACCCAAACGGTTCTTTCACGAGCCCACAAGTTTACAACTCAAGGTACAGATCTGTGCCTGAAGCTTGTGTCATAGAGTTTGCAGATTGCTTGCTCGTGATGGGTAGCGTGACGAACAAGTTTGGCGCCTAGAACAGAGCCACAATGAGGGGAACATGAACGATTTGCCTCTGCGTAGTACCGAGGCACTGATGGGAGTCTCGGCCTGAGAAAGGACACATCTCTGTACGTAGAACTTGTTGCTCCACGTGTGTACAGTCTCATCCTCTTCCAGGAGTTGCAATTGCTTTCTACATAGCAATTTCAAGTCGACAACTATCAGCGCTCACGCCTCAACGATACTCTTCAGCCGTCATGTTATCATCCGCAAAGTCTGAATTCATCACAAGCATTTGAAGTTCCAAAGAACTTGGTCGTATTCATTATCAGGTAAACTGGGATGGTCTACAACCTACCTTGCCTATCAAATTGTTCTTTGAGCGTATCTTGGATATCGATATATCTACGATGAATGTCAATACGAAACATGGCGCTCAGCCCTACGACATCCCGCAATCTGGGGGCCCTCAATCAGCTGCAAATCCAGGTCCTGGCACTTGCGCACAAGGAAACCCTGGGGAACGTTTGGGAGGCTGAACCAAGATCCAACGTCGTCCGAATCTACTCCAACCATAATTGATTTCCACCTACTTCCGCCAGGCCGGGAGTTCCTTGAACTTATCTCGGATCTAGCCGAATGACAGAGCCCAATCGTAGATCGATCAACAGATTCCATGCTATTGCCATGTGCCAAAGGGCGATCCCAAACCTTGCACTGCGCCCTGGATATGGCTAGCCAAGCATCTTGGAGGAAGACTGCCGCGCACGGTTTCTACCTGCCACCGCTGACTGTTTCCTCTGTAATGTGAGAACGCGGCAGGGATCGACTGGCGAGAACCGAGCCCCATGGCTATCCATGAGTCCGTTGACTTGTGGCTGGGAATACTGCCATTGCTCTTGTGGCTGTGACTGAGTATACCTGCTTTTGCTCGTGTGAATGGGCACGCACCCAGCTCCAGGTGACCGCAGTCGAGGCCCAAGTCGTCGTCTTTTCTTTGCCTTCAACTAGCCCTCCACGCTTAACACATAGGCGTGTGATGGTCTGAGAGACCGCTCGTCCTTCGCTGCCAACCTGATGAGGCGTTGTTGGAGGGCATGCCATTTACACCTGTGCCAGCCACACGACATGCGAGGTGGCTGGCAAGATGGCTTGCTCTGCATGGCACACTTTTGCCAATGCTGCCACTCCCTCGTAGTGATGGAGGAGTCTTGTTCCACAGCCTCCACAACTTCGTCATCAGAAAGTCGACAAGGCTCTTGGAAAGTTCCACTGGTTCCATATGATCCCTATAATGCGGTTACCCTGAGTCCACTCAATTCGCCAAAAGCCACGATATGGGGGTGGTGAGTGCGTTTCGTATCTGCCAGCCGGGGCTCATGGCTGGTAGTTGAATGAAGCTCTCGTCATGTCGAAAATGTCTCCGCATTCCCCTCCATTTATCTTGCTTGTTCGTGCAAGATTTGCCCGGCGTGAGGCCCAGCTGGCACATGAACGACTCACTGATATGGCGGACGTCGTACCAGATATCGATCGAGTACGTGTAGACAAGATTTCCGGGCAAAAATGAAACCCTCTTCATAGGGATGATTGTCGCCGCCGTGGTTGTCGATTGGAGACATCCAGATAATCGGAAATTCGGGTTTTGATATTGCGACAGTTCGTCCCGCATTTGTCGACGTTAAGGGTAACTTGGTAGATCACTAACAGATTCCCCTCTCTTCAAGGCGAGAAGACCACCTGAAACCCGGCTGTGGGCGATAGCGACATACATAGATAGCGCCGTTGGTGGATCGAGTCGCGATTGACCCACATCGACCTCGTGCTCAGTAACTCAATTGAACATTTGGAGAACCTCTCATAGGCCGGGCGAACCATTTTTCATACTATTATTCTGGCATTGATTACGATAGAGTTTATCAAACATGGGCATCATTCGACTGGCAGTGCGGCTCAGCGTGCTGGGCTTCACGGGCGGCGTGGCCAGCGTCGGCGCGGGCATGGCGTACATCGCGTCCGGCACCAAGCTGGTCGACCTGACCAAGAGCGACCCGTGGTTCAAGACCAAGACGTACACAAAATACAACCCAAAGGACAACCCGGCCCTCATCGACGACTGCATCAAGCGCGTGCCCCTGCGCAAGATCCGCCCGGACCTGCGGGACAACGAGGAGGCCTTGACGCTCGAGTTCTGCCGCGGCATCTGGGGTCGCTGGGGTATGAGATGATAAGCACCTAAAGGCATCCCGAGATGGTCAAATTGCTGACATAGATTCCCCTAGGTTTCTGGCCGCACAGTAAGCTGCAGCAGCGCTACGACGCGCCGCCGGGCTCGGAGCACCACGTCTGGACGACGTCGGAGCTGGCCGAGTCCAGGTACGAGGAGGGCCTGCCGATCGCCAACCACTTCGAGGTGGTCGAGAACGCGGGCAACGAGATCGCCGTGCGCTGCGGCGGCTCGCCCCTGACGGCGCCGGGCCTGCGCGGCTCCGACGGCCTCATCCTCATCAGCGCCCGCATCGACCGCAAGCGCCAGGAGGCCGTCCTCAGCCTCAAGTCGGCCCTGTTCAACAGCGCCGGCGACTTCCCCGCCGGCGCCCAGCACACGGTGCCCCCCAAGATCACCTTCCTCCACGGCTGGTACGTCAGGATTCTGGTCCAGGCCGGGTACGGAAAGGTCAAGGCATAGATTACGAGGGACGTTTGTGCCATGTGGCGCACGGTATGTGGGTTACATGATCTGAGATGAAACTATTATATACCTGCAATCAATACAACCAGCGAGGGCTTTGTGCTAGCGTGAAATTTTGACCAACAAATCATTCTGGTTTCGTGGGATTTAAAAAAACAATTTCCAGATGAATTACGGAGGATGATCTGAACGCAGCATGGATCTAAATGAGATCTTGTATGTTTGGCTATAATTCAGTCAGGCAGCGTTTCAGACCACAGCGTCCATGTAAAGCCATAGAAATTACAATGTTTCGTCGGCTCCAAAACAACCGGCAGATGTAATTTTTGGTATAAGTAATAAGCCTATAACGAAAATCATATGTGCGGGTTATGATTCGCGAGAGGCTCTAATAGGTGTCGTGTCCGGAGGGGTAAAACATAACCTTGTCGGCTCATGACGACGACAATGTGACTAGTGCGAGCACAAAGTCTATGCGAGAGACAGAAACAACAATTTAGGCTCATGTTCTTTGCTTCAACATGTTATGGATATGAACATTCATCATGTACAGAAATATCATGACAGCAATATAATCGTCGATTATTTCTTGTGCCAAGCATCTACATAGCAATCATGGCAAAACGGTCGCAGATAATAGAGTTGGAACCCGACGGGCCACACCTGATCTACCTCACTCTGTCATTCTTCCTGATACTGTACGCCCTATTCTCCGAGCTCATCAGGAACCGGCTCCACCTCTCCGAGCCTCCCCTGGCGACCCTGAGCGGTATCGCTCTCGGGCCGCTCGCCGCCGACGTCTCGGGGGCGAGCAAGTGGGCTTTCCAGGACAACATCACCCAGGAGCTCGCCCGCGTGGTCGCTTGCGTCCAGGTCTTCGCTGTCGGGCTCGACCTGCCCAGCGCCTACATCAAGAAGCACTGGAGGGGCCTCGCGGTGCTGCTCGGGCCCAACATGATCTTCGGGTGGCTAGTCTCCGCCGCTGTCCTCAAGCTGGTCATTGGAATTCATTGGAGCAGCGCCTTCATCATCGCTGCGACCCTGACCCCGACGGACCCCGTCTTGTCGGCCAGCGTCCTGGGCGAGACACGCTTCTCTATGAGGGTTCCAAAAAGGATCCGATATATACTGGCGGCCGAGTCCGGATGCAACGACGGAACAGCCTATCCGTTCCTGTACGCCGCCATCTTTGCGGTCACCCAGGACAGCTGGGCTGACTGGTCGAAAATGTTCTTCCTCGAGACGATCCTCTGGCAGTGCGCGGTGGGCGTCGTCGTCGGGGCGGCCATCGGGCTGGCGGCGAACCGCGCGCTCCGCTTCAGCGAGCAGCGGGGCTACACGCAGGAGGCGACGCTCTTCGTCTTTTACTTTCTGCTGGCCGTGTTCGCGACGGGCGTGAGCAGCACGCTGGGGCTCGACGACTTCCTCGTCTCGTTCACGGCCGGCGCGTCCTTCTGCTGGGACGGCTGGTTCCGCGAGAAGACGCACAAGATGAAGCTGCCCAGCATCATCGACCTGCTGCTCAACTCGGCCATGTCTGTGTACTTCGGCACCATCATCCCCTGGGACAAGTACGCCAACGGCTTCGGCATGCTGAGCGCCTGGCGCCTGCTGGCCGTCACCGCGCTGATCCTGCTGCTCCGCCGCCTACCCTCGATTCTCTTGCTGAAGCGCCTGATCCCCGAGACCCGGACGTGGAGCGAGGCCGTCTTCGCGGGCCACTTTGGCCCCATGGGCGTCGGCGCCATGTTCCTGGCCATGGAGGCGCGCGCCCGGCTCGAGACGGGCTCGTCGACGCCCGACCCGCACCCGCCGCCCGGCGGGCCGCACCACGAGGCCATCAAGCACATGTGGCCCGTCGTCAGCTTCATCGTCCTCGGGTCCATCATGGTCCACGGCTTCTCCGCGGCCGTCATGAGCGTCTACGGCCACCTCACGCGGGACGGCAAGCGGCGCGCCTCGTACGTGGGCGGGGAGACGGACAGGCTGGCCGGAATGTGCTCCGAGGACGAGCCGGGGCTCTCGGAGAGTGAGGACGAGGACCTCGATGACAGGATCGAGGGTATTGGACACGGGCAGATATTGATACGTTGAAATTGCCATGTCTGGGCGATTGAAGGATGGCATGGTCATGGAACACACAAACGGAGAAATGTATATGACTACATTTATTAGACAACCGCCGTTGTACTTGTGCAGGCGTTCATAGTCACCGCGTCTCTGTACAGCAGTATTATTTATTGAACTGAAACACTAAATGGACAGACAGCCTACATTTGTATTGACTTGAATTAAGATTGCTGCTACATAGAGACATAGTGGTTATAAGCGCCGCTGCAACTATAAATACAATGGCGGCTGTCTATCAATATTCAATCCCGACTAGTCAAACAATTTGCATCCACAACAATTACCTATAGCATTACCAATTTATACGAAAAGACTGCTATGGCAATGTGCCGAAAGACCGTCAGATACAAGAGGCCTGCATTGATCATGTTTTGAATATCCAGCTGCTCTCCCAGACAGACATCAACCATCTCCGAAATATCGACTGGAAGGAAGTCATTTGCTCTCTTCAAGACTTGTTTTCCGAGCCAAGAACCCTCTTACCAGGAGGAAAGTCATATGCGAGTTCTCCTTGGAGGACCGGGTTGAGTTGCTCCAGGCGTTGAGTAAACCAGTTGTTGGTATCATCTTGCCAGCCCGCCATGTCACATAAGAAGAAGGATGTCACTGACCTGATCTTGTTATTTATTGTTCTGTCCCAGCAAGTATCACCATCTGCAATGTCCATTGAGAACTCGTCGCCTATCCACTGACCTTGGTACGCAGTCGCACCGATCAGTTTCCTCAGCCACCAAGCGTTTGCTCCCTGCTTGCCATATAGCCGACCCAGCAAACGGACAGCAAAGAAGACCTCATAATTCCAAGTAGGTGCAGATTTTCTCGACGGCACTACCGGAGTTTCTCCCAACCACTTGAATTCCTCCCCTCGCTCGCTCCGGCGGCTTGGTCAAATGGGTAGGCGTCACAAATCCCCAACAACCTCGATGGGTCAAGAGGTTCTCGGGTTCGAGCCCGGTGAAGCCCCCCCTGGGAATTTGCGACTCCCATCGTAGAAAGCATATGCTGAGGGCCGGTAAAAAGAGAAGACAGAAAACCCAATTTTTTGCTAGTTTGCCGAATTGTTCAGTCATGTTTCCGTTCGCTCTTCTCTACCTTTCGCCAAGCGTCTGGATTTGAATCTTGAAAACTCCGAGTGTTGACAATTTTATGGCATATGCGGACAACTGTCTATCAAAGTGCACTCACTCTACACATTTCACCTAGGTCATTCGACCTTCAAGCTGGATGTTCCTCTCGCAACGATGATACCGTCACAGGTTTGTTGTTAAAAGCTGGTTATGATTGAGGTCTACACAACTGACATTGCTATTTCGATTTGCCTGTGACTCCCTGCTAAACAATCCATTGGCTGGCAAATGCTTAGCAAACCAAGGACTATTGATAGGTAGGTACAGTTAAGAAAAAAAGCAATCATAGCACGGTAATTTCTCTGCCATGTAGAAGCATATCACATGCCGCAGAAGACAGCATTATAACAATATTTTGCTTCCACCTTCCTAAAAATTTGACGAGACAAAAGTAAAAGCGACACGAATAATTCACGTATTCAGCGAGTCTGTCAGGTTTATGATAGTGGTTATTGATTGCGGTGCAGATAAATACTACTGATCTATCAAGCAATGTTTCATGCAGCTTGCTCAGGGCCGACTCCGTCTGAGCTCGCCCATTGGGGCAAGTAGAACTTCATGTTCTCGTACACGAGGAAGGTCACCCAGGTGGCGGGCATGACGCGGACGACGCCGGGGATCATGCCGCGGTAGAAGCCGCGGACGCCCTCGTGCTGCCACGTCCGCCGCACGACGCCGCGGATGCCCCGGCCGTAGTTCTCGTCGGCGTTGAAGTTCTGCAGCCGGCTCCGGATGACCTGGTACGGGTACGTGGCGGCGCCGGCGACCATCTTGGCCGCGCTCGAGAGCAGCACGGTCGCCGCGTTGCTGAGCTTGAGCGGGCCCTGGGGCGACGGCTCGGCGAGGCCCTCCTCCTCGCGCCGGATGCGCCGCGCAAAGTAGAGCCGCTTCGCCGGCTCGTACACGGCGAACTGCACCGCGCCGTGGCTCGTGCCGACCAGGCTGATGCCCAGGCCGCGGTAGAAGCCCCTGATACCTTCCGTCCTCAGGAGCTGGACCGCGCCGGCCCACATGCTCGGGTACGCGCCGACGGCCCCTCTGTCCGAGGAGAGCATGCGCACCTTGAGGACCCAGATGGGGTTGGTCATGACCTGGACGCCGGCGCCGGCCAGGGACGCGGCGGCAAAGTAGTCGACGGACGACAGGGAGGCGCCGGGCTGGGACTTGAGGCCCTGGATGGCGCGCTCGGCGCGGGCCTTGAAGAAGAAGAAGGAGGCCCAGCTCGAGGCGTTGCCCACCAGGTTGGGGGTCAGGCCGCGGTAGAGGGCGCGCAGCGGCTGGGGCGTCTGGACCAAGGAGCGCATGAGCGAGATGGTCGTCAGGCTGGCAGAGGTCGGGGCGCTGCTGCGGTGCAGTTGCATGCGCGTCTTGACGATGTCGAGGGGGTGGACCACGAGCGTGGCCACGGAGCCCGCGGTCAGCCCGGAGATGGACTCGACGAGGGCGGGTGAGATGCCCCCAGCATGGTTGTGTGTCATAGAGCTATTAAATGACCTTGGGGGGATCTTGTCACATGTTAAGATGCAATGAGGTCTGCATTCCTTAGGTTGTTGAATGCCGAGGGTGGGTTTTGATGTCGAGGCGTGGACAATCGCGCTAGAGCCTCTTATCGCCGATAGGTGCGTATTTCGTCATCAATGGTTGTTTCTCACGCCTCACCTCTATGCCTGGCTTTGGTTTTGGAATTTCGGGAGAGGTTAGCTTTTCCTCTCGGCTAGAAAGGGTGACTCAGAGGCAAATGATGCAAACTTGAACTTCGTCTCTAGCGGATAGTATCCTGCACGCTTCTCGATATGCTTTATCGGCAGAAGCACATCCAGGTCCTATTTCACGATGTCACGAGGTGTTGATTACATTCTCGCAGTTGGATGAGTGAGATCATGTTCATTACAAGGTATTATACAGTCTTGCTCTCGTAGGGCATTTATAGCCCTTGTCTCAGGCCCCTTGGCCAGAGTAGCCGCCGTTTGCAAGTCGTGACATTTCCGCGTTGCCAGAACCCAGTTTCTATGATACGAGCCGCCGAAATCGATGCAATTCATCCAAATGATTCTCCAGCTAAACGCGTCTTTGATACTACTGTACAGTGTCGATATTCTTCGAGCGATACGACCTCTAAGAGAGAGGGGACAGGAGGCTGGTTTCCCGGTTAGCTGCGTTCTGATATCTCGATTGGCACCGGCTGGGGATATATACCGAATGACGGAAGGTCGCGGCTCGCTGCGTGTGTATCCTGTGAAGATATGGTCAATCGGCTGCGCTTCTGGAATGCTGGATCGCGATGCTCGAACGGGAGCGTACCGAGGTAGAGGATCAGAGGGAGATATCCGCTGCTTCCTGTTAGCTACTGCCCGTTGCCAGATTGTGGTGAAAGAGACATACTAGTGCATCGCTACTCTTCCGACGTCGATGAGCTTGCCAATGCGCTCCTGGAGATGAAGTTAGTGCTTGCAAGCAGAGTGCCGTGGCTGCCGGTCGTTGCGAACCTTGGACTCCTCGGACAAAGCGAACGCCATCTTGTCGCTGACTTTTGTGATTCGGTTGACGATGAAACTGGGGTCCTGCGGCATCGTTAGCGACTGCTACTGAACATCGCAAGAGGAACGAGGCGCATACGGTGGATGATCGATAGCCCTGAGCAATCGAACGTAGTTGGCGCAAGAGATGTCGTGGGTTTGGCTGTCGTCGTATGTATGCGCTGTAGCGGCTGAGAGGGAGTCGCTCGCAGCTCTCCAAAAAATTCAAAGTTCGCGGAAACACTCCGTCATCAGTCGGAAGAAAAGCACAGGCCAATGCCGACTGGTTCGCCAAGCTCCAGGCTCTAAGCTCCTACAAGGAAGCTGCGCGCGACAACGACCAGGCAAAAGCGAGAAAAAAAAAGTTACAGCCTCCAAACAACATCTTTTTGCTGCTGTAATTCTTTTTTACGCGACTCCAAGATGTCGGGCCAGAAGCACTGGTAAGTTACCATCCTCTTCCTTTCTCGATTGCCAGAGCAGATCGCTGATTCGAGCGTCTCGTCGCATCGCAGGGAGCAAGACAAGGAAGCCACAGTCTATGTCGGCAACATCGACGAGCGCGCGACCGATGCACTGATCTGGGAGCTCATGGTCCAGGCCGGACCTGTGGTCAATGTCCACCTGCCCAAGGATCGCGTCACCCAGTCACACCAGGGTTTTGGTTTCGTCGAGTTCAACGGCGAGGTCGATGCGGATTATGCAGCCAAGATTATGAACGGTATTAGGCTCTACGGCAAACCGCTGCGCGTCAACAAGGCGTCTGCCGATAAGCAGAAGCCCCTCGAGATCGGTGCCGAGCTCTTCATTGGCAACCTTGACCCCATGGTCGACGAGAAGATCCTATATGACACCTTCAGTCGCTTCGGTACCCTCACCGTACCCCCCAAGGTCGCCCGCGACGACAACGGCTTGAGCAAGGGCTACGGCTTCGTGAGCTACAGCACCTTTGAAGCTAGCGACGATGCCATCAACAACATGAATGGGCAGTTCCTCATGAACAAGGACGTCACCGTGCAGTACGCCTACAAGAAGGACGGCAAGGGAGAGAGACACGGTGACGAGGCGGAACGTATGCTGGCGGCCCAGGCCAAGAAACACAATGTCACTATCGAAACTCAACCGATGCCGCCTGCATACCACCAGCAGCCCGGTCAGACTACACCGACACCAGCCGTCGCGCCTCCAATCATGGCCGCCGGCGGCTTCGATGCTTCCATGAATGTAGCAGTACCTCCCCCGCGCCCGAGTGGCTTCGCACCACCCGCCGGAAATCGTCCCTCGCCAGTCGCATATGGTCTCAACGGTAACGGTCCTGTGCCGCCCATGGGAATGCGACCGAACAACCTGCCGCCGCCCCCTTCTGGCTTGCCTGCGCGGCCCCCTCCAGTTCAGAGTGGATATGGCAGTCCTGCAGATTTCCACCCGGGCAGTTTCCGTGGACCAGTGCCCCCTCCTGGCTTCGCTGCTCCCGGTACTGGTGGTGCTCCGCCCGCGCCCCCGGGGTTCGCTCCTGGATACGGCCGCTGAGCAACTGACTTGCGAGCAGACTATCGGTTCGAACCGTCAAAAGACGCGTCGAGTCAGCCATCTGAATCAATTGTCGGGGCCAGTGTGCCTCATCAATCATATCTCATAGCCACCAAGGTCGTTGGCCCCTAGAGATTCCCGAAAGGCCTTGTACTCACCAGGTCGGAGAATCAAGGCTGGGTCGGTAAGAACGGCGAGCACACCAAAGCAGAGCCACCCGTGGCCAGCCCCCATGAGATGCCACACTCATTTGCTGGATCGAGACTGATCAGGTGGACAAAGAGGTAGCTCTACGGGATCTCGAGGGTTGGCTTGCAGGGCGACATGATGCGATTCTCCCGCGACAGAAACTCCGAATTCTACTCGGAAGATTCTCGATCATTGTTCCGCCACCTTTTCAGACTATCTAGACCAGTGGCCAATACCCAGCCAGCCATCTTCGAGCTTTGGGGAAATATTTGACACCCGTTTGTTGGCCGGCCACTCAAGACTTGCAGCCGACCCCCTCATGGCCCGTTCCTGCATGAAGTGGTGAACCACTGGCTACATGTCACGATTACCAGATTCGAAAATTCCCAGTGAGTAGTTTAGGCAAACAGTTCGTTTCACATCGTACGATGCCCTTAATATACTTCATAACTGCATGATCAGTGGCTCTGCATTCTGTTTCTCATGGATCTCTTAGTAACTCACTCTCTCTGCAGCGAATATGCTTGCCGCCCCCTATCTACAGTATCCATCTCTTCGCGCCTCAGAGGTAGGCCACCCAACTGAGTTTTTTCATCGAGACGCGGGAACGATGGCACGGACACCGGGAAAAGCAACTCTTCCCTTTGCGGCGCCTGCAACTAACTGACGCGGGCAACGTGTTCTTGCGTTCGTGACCGCCAAGTGTTTCCCTGCATTCGGTCAGAGCCTTTCGACCTTGACTGCTACGACCGCCCGTTCGTGTCATGTTTCGCAGATCGCCGTTGCACAGCATTCATGGCCACCGCAAATGACATTGTAGGAGGCCAGTCCACTGTTAAGCCAGATAGATGGATGGCAAAGGTTTCTCCTATCCACTCTTGCCGTTACGAAATTGCAAGGGGCTTGATCGATACCGTACGCTTTGATCATGCAGATTGAGGCTGCTTCTCGCCCTGAGATTGGTTCCACACCTTACAGGTCTGTTGCTCGCCAATCTCATGCTTCATTTGCACAAATGGATCGAGTATGGAAACAGTCATCTCGAGTCGGGCCGCCTCATGTGCTTCCGTGTTCTGCCACAGCATCTCCCTCGATTCACTGGAGATCAAGACTGCTTGGATCGTGTGTTGTCAGGCAGCTTCCGCCACCCTAAAATGTCTACAACATTCTCATAAGCGAAGTCATGAGATCTGACCGCTGTCTATGGTACAAGCCGGCCGAGGACATGGCATGGCCTGCTGCATGGCCTCCGGGTACTCCGTATCCTCAAGTATCAGTTTGAGGACTAGTTGCGCGGCAGCTGGACCGAACGACGGGATTCTCCATCGACCACAGCGCTGTTGCCTGCAGTGTCTAGGGAGTATGACTGGATGACTACGTGATGAGCCCACTCATTGACCAGCCAGCCAGCCAGCCAGCGAAGTGATTCAATCGCTACCTCGTCCAAGCACTAGGTGAAGCCCCAGGTCCAGATCCTGCAGGTCTAACATTCATAAAAAAGACCCTTGGTAGTCGTTGTGTCGTATCTAGGTCTTGCGTGGGGCATTGTCATGAGCCTGTCAGAGTACCTTTTCGATCGACAATACTCTGTACTCTGTCTCTTCCTCTCTACAGCCCGCCTTGTGAGCCGACGACTCCTATGGCCAGCATATGGAGGAGACAACAGCCATCATCCCTGGTGTCCCGTCTCAGTCTTACCCCACAACTCGACATATACTCTTCCCACTTACGGGGGTGTACACATTGGCGGCCGCGAGGGAAAAAAAGAGACTACTGACAAGAGCGCGGGATCTAGTATGTATCCAGCCATGCCATGTACATGCGTGATCATGAGTTGTGTGCGTGGGAGAGAGCCGAGAGAAAGTTCCAGGCCAGACCCCTGGAGAGGCCCTAAGACCCGGGTGTTGCGTCCCGGCGCGCCCGCTCAACTGGCCCTTCTCCCGTTTGGGGCAACTTTTCGTTCATCTAGGGCTGGGATAGGGAACAAGCAGCCAAGGTACAGACGTCACCCCCCAAAGTCTTTTACTTTTTTTGTCACAATACAATGAATTGTGAATCTTTTTGGATCCGAGGCTGGGATTTACTAGGTTACTGTCTTCTGGTATCTCGGATCAACGCTGTCTTGGAATGCTCGTCGAGTGAGTGGTGGTTTGATCGACGGTAACAACGGACGAAGGACAGAGACACGGACCGATGTCTGATGGACCGTCTTGTGTCTATCCACCGTGTAACGGTAACAGAAAAGAAGAATACATTATCATGGACAGACCAGAATAGTTGAATAACAGCGAGCGACATCAAGTCACACGGCCAGAAAGCCGGTACAGCATCCGAGTATACGCCTCCAGGAATCGTACGATGCCCTGCCATCATCCGCCCGTCAAAAGTCATAAGGCTGTGCTGCGTCGGCAGCAGTTGAACAATGACTAGAACTCTAGATAGGGCGAATTGCATGAATAGCATCTCCTTCTCCCTCTCTGGGGGACCCTGATTTTTTCCGTTAGAAGAAATCCCACGCCCGTACGTCATTCGAGGCCGCCAAGTCTCCAAGTTCCTCTCGGGGGTTGGGGGGTGAGGGAAGGACAAGCGAGAGCGGAAGGAGTTGCCTTTTTTCTGTTTCCTTCTTCTCTTAGTTGACAGTGACGTGCCAGAAGCAAAACCACTTCAAAAAAAAAAGTAGTATTTTATTTTATTTTCTTGTTGGCATTTTTTCTTTTCAGGTGATGCGAACTGTCAGAACCGAAGGAGGTTGAAAAAGAATAATCAATTCAACCAGATCGGTAACACACAGACACAAGCCAAAGTCTGATTTTTTGTTTTCGATCGAGAGAGATCAAGATCTCGGTACCTACCTGTCCCTGTTTACTAATCGAGATCTTCTTGCTTTATTTTATTTTTCCTCAAACTCAAAATAAAGGAGATGGACATATATCATATATCACATCTCGTTTAAACCCACTTCTCGTCTCGCGTAGGCGTGGGTTTTTTACCTGCCAACGCATTCTTCTCGAAAAGAAGAGAGAGGATGGGAGTTTGTCGGAATAATTAATGGTCATGGAGAAACGACACTATTCTGTCTCTGTCTCTCACCTCCGTCTTCGCTCTGTATGATCTCCTCGACGGGGGAGATCTTCGAAGACCAGTCATATCGGGTAGAGTTTGCGAGACCATTCCTCATTCTCGAGACTCCTCCGAACCCGCTAACTTAAAAGCCTAGTCAACAGCTAAATGGCAAGGCGCGCAGTTTATGCGGACTTTTTCTCTGTAGAGACGCTCCATTTTGTGTTGTGCTAGAGCAAAAGGATGGAAACTAGGGTTGACCTGTCTCCTTCTTGGAGACAAGATCCCGGCCAAGGGAGGGGATTGGGGAGAGGGCAGTGGGAACACCAGGCAGAGCAGAGAGAGAACAGAGCCAGATTGGCGAGTGGGAAAGTGGGCTTAGACCGAGAAAGATCGAAAAAACCAGCTGATGGGAGCGAAAATAAGACAAGAGGGAGACCAAGTCAAAGCGGAGAAGCTCAAAAAACCAAAATGTGACAGATCATATTCTGGGCGCCTGCCGAATCACTGTCAGATCCGGCAGTGCGAGATCTGTTCGACTTTGACCGTAGATGTCGCAAAAGCCCCGTGGCTTCATGCTCGTCAAAAGATAGAACATGAAATCTTGTTGTTCTTCCTGTAGTTTTCAGTTGATTTGGGTTCGAGTGAGAGAAAACTTTTGCGCAAAAAAGTCATCAGTAAGCGACGTGAAGAATATAGGAAACCATCTCGTGGATTGGCTGAAACGAAGCCAACCAACCACCCTAGTCGGCCGCGAAAGCGGATACGCAGCCATTCCTTCGTGGTAACTGTCCGGGCTGCGTGCTGCGAGATCTCATCGCAATCTGTAGTAGATTGTCCCCTTGACGATACGCGAGGAGGGGAAGAGTGTTTCTCTCGTTTGCCAAAACCTGGGTCCCGGGTCCAGGGCTTGTCATGGTCAATTCCTTTTTAACCTGTTCGTCCATGCATGGAAAACAACCACCCACCCCTCTCCTCTTCCGGGGCTCGCTATACCTGGGTTCCGGTAGCATTATACAAGCGCCTTGTCACTTTATAGTTCCCACTAGCCAGTGGACAACACGCGTCTACCCGCATACCTGACAGATGAAGAAAGAGTCTCTGTCAAGTCTGTTTCTGTCGGCGGTCGTGATTATGATGGCGGCTCGCAGCCGCGGTGAGGGGCTTGCATGTGTGGCTCAGTTTCGATGACCAAGAAAAAAAAAAAGGTTGAGCTTATCCACAGGCCGTAATGATGTTGATGTTGTTGTTTTAGTGCCGCCGCCAATACCTTTTGTTTTTCCTCTCCCACTTTCGAATGCACGACATGCTGCTCGGAGGTAATGCCGCGGATTTCGTCACGACGCTCTCTCGCAAGCCGCGAACCCAGTCAGTCCATGGCCGTTTAGTAAGAAGACATGACGCCCCACGCTGGGCATTGTTCTATGTGGAGCTCGGGTCGTTAGGATGCAGGATCAGCTCTTCCCCGGGCGCAACCCGATCAATTATCCCTTCCCTTGCAGGCTGAGACAGCAAAGGCCCCGATCCAGAATGCCACTAGGTAAGGCGGCGTTGTATTTGGTAATCCACGGAGCCATAGGCGACATTACCGGCAACCCAGCCTGGCCAGATGGCTGCTTCCTGTCACGGGCTGCAGCGATCGGCCGGGATACTCACTGGCCAAGTGATCCGAAGAAACGTCAGGCACCTGATTCGTATAGACCTTGCATGGCTGCAATGTTTCTGGGTAGGTATTACCTAGCTGAATGGCCCGGACTTTCGGTAATACGCTGGGTATGTAATAATAATCTCGTCACTAGTTTGTGACCGCCAGATGGTGAAGTGTATGTGGCGCATGACCCCTTCCAAACAAGACACAATCTCTTGCTCCAGGGCAATCCGTGCGCAATGTGATAATCAAAGTACCGAGCTGTCATGGATTGTCAGTGCTGTAACGTCGAATACTCTGGGAATGATGAGTCCATGTCGACGTCCATGTGTTCACTAATCAGAAATCAGTCTGCTTCCTAATCCGTACGAATATTGCTACAAGGGTGAGTCTTCCCCACGTTGGTATCATATCAGAATGTCTGGAAAGAATCCTCAGCCTCACGTTGATGACAAGAGGAGCTCAACCTGAGGCTGAGCATGACCCTGGAGTTTGTGCAACGACAGGTAGCACACAGTTGCAAAAGTGCCCGAATGGCAAAGCTGAGCTGCTGTAATGACGAGTCGTTGGAATCGGTAGCCCCAGAGTCAAGGCTGCAAATATTTGCATCTGCACTGCGCCTATACCTAGACGGCATAAATTGAATATGGACGGGCGATCTCAGCTCATTAAATTTGGCTGCCAGTTTCGTAAGCACGTCGAACAATAATAGCCTTGCCAGCTGCCAGTTGGCAGCGATAACCCCGGGGCTGCACACTATTGTAGTGTACACTACGTCTAGATGAAGACACAGGCCCGAACATGATATCTGACAGTCCGCCTGTTCGGGCTCGAGTTGCGAGCCCCATAAAAAATTGGTGATCATGAAACAGAATTATGATTGGAGCATCTTGCAGAAAAGAGCTCGATCGAACTCGGCCGCACATGGCATTTGACAAACTCCTGCGCGGTTCAGGTGGTGGTATAAGCAGACCGGGACCGAGAGACAGCATGTGGATCATTTGCCGAAACCTGCGGTGGTCCAGTAGACGGGGCTATTGGCAGTTGCGGATCGTGTGATTTACCATTGTTGACTTTCAAAGATGACTGTGCAACGTTTTGTGACAAGTCTGATGATGACCAGGTCTTGCGATACTAGCGACACGGCCTCTGCAACATACACAGAGCGGCGTGTGCTCTGAAAGCGGACTTCCGGCAAACCCGGGATCAGTTTCCAATGCCGGGATCAATACTTCTTTGACAGCGGGGGCCTGTCATGATCGTTGGGTCAATGGAGCCATGCAACGGTCGATCCAGCGAGATCCGCAGACAGATCTGGGTTCGCCGGATCGAACTGAGGTGAAGGCTGGAAAGATATAGTCCAAATGTTGTATGCTTGAGGACGAAGCCGTGGAGTATTGATGATGGTTTCCGACGTGCATAGCATTTGGCATTTATGCGAATGAGTATACGTTAGCGGTTGTCAGAGCGGGCAATCGAGTGTCGTTGGATTTGGCAGGCATCAAGGGCCGAGTCTGACCCCAATGATAAGCGCAAGCTACCGGGTTGACAGGTGCAATGGAGACCATCCACTAATGACTAGTCGCTATGGTAGGACTATTGAGTATTGACGGTTCAAGAGTTGGGATGAACCCTTGCGGAATGTGACCCAGTAGGTACTCCATTCGAAATGATGTAGTCGTGTAAGCGATGAACATTGCGGTCAATGTTGAAGGGGGTTAGCAAAACTTGGCAGGCTGTGTGAAATGCCCGTCTGTCTGCCGGCCAGGTCGACATGGCGAGCTGAAAGATGTCTTCAAAGGTCAGATCATAGGCTCGTTCGTTGCCTGCCCGCTCCTTGAACGTGCAACCTCGAAATGCAAGGAACCGGAATGCCTAGATCGGTCCAAAAGATGCTCTTCAAATAGAGTTCAACCGCCATTGCAAGCCCGGCCGGAATCCGGATTGGTGGAATCATGCCTATTCGTGGGTATCCGTGGGTAGCGAACGGGGGCTTCATAGTTTCGGCCGGCTGTTCAAAGCAAAGCCGTGTGGCTCTGGGGCCGGCAGATTTTGGACCATATGCGCCAACGTTGAGAAAACAAGTCTTGTTTCATGAACTAGGTAGGTTACGTAAATAGCGCACCGTCAGCGCGGGCTAGCCAATTGCTTTGCCTATAGTTGACAGACAAGCGGGCCATATATCTGCTTTCGTGTCTAGTATAATTGAGCTGGGTATACGTATGTGAATGCGATATGATGTCGGACAGTCTCCCGGCACATGCTGATCTAGATTGGCTACTGGATAGAGGCCGTCGTCGTCATTGGCGCATGGAGGTGCAGCCAAGGCAGTGGCTCGCCTTGCCGCAGCAGGTTGACAGCGGCGACGTGCAAGATTACTCGCGCGGGCAGTGTCTCTTCCGGGTATTCGACGGATACTGTGGGTTTAGAGAGGAGAGATCAACCACCAAGTGTGTGGTAAATGCTACTGGCCGTTGAGCTGTGACTGATTCCGCCCGGCTGCTTTAGCACTCCTCATCAGCTCCAGTCAGGGATCCCAAGGAGATGGAGCCGATGGGTGTGTGATTGACTGTTTCTGCGAAGTGGTGGACGTTGCGCGGTTTGTAGACTAGGTAACCTGGTAGGTAGGTAGACCAGATAGATGCCAGGTCGCCCGGGTGTAAACCTACGAAACTGCTTCCGTCGCACGGTACCTAGATCGCGCAGGCTGTAGGAGGCAGACGCGTTTGTTTCTTGCTGACAATTCGGGAGGCTATGAGGCTGCTGGACAATCTCAAACACCACCGAAGATGGGAATCAGCTTGGCAGGGTAGTTGGTTGCTGCTGCTGCCACTTCTGGTGGTTTGGGACAGCAGATCTGGTGGCACGCGGATCTGAGGAAATTCTCCGCTTGGGTAGCGAAAAAGAAACCACCTGAGAGTTATGCGGGGAGGCCTAAAGAGCCCCATTGGCCAGGCCCTCTAGGCTCTTTCCCTGTCCGTTTCCTCCCCCACGCCAATATTAGCTAGTGCTAGGTCTAGGCTGAACGTGTTCGTTATGCTTTGGAAGGTGTTTCCTCCTGTCTTGAATATTTCTATTCTATCGAGATGGGACCTCTTGAGATCCTCTTCAAACAATCACGAGATTGCAAACGTACTCGACTGTGCGGTGTAAAAAAGGTCTGTGCCTCTACGCCACTCCTGATCGGAAATACCGAACGGGGGATGCATTTTGTCACTTCCCATCCGGGAATTCGGAGAGAGATCGTCGTGACGAGGACACCTGCAGCTGGACGCTGGCGTGTGGCACGGTAAAATTGGCGATAGCCTTCGGAGGGAAGCAGAACCACAAGGCTTCAAGGCAAGACAGGTGGTGATTTAGTCGGTGGGGAGCATCTTCTGATGAGACAAGGACCATCCCAGCGGTCCATCCAGTTTCCACAAATCTAGTTGACCATGTACTGTACACTACCGCGAGGCCCTACCATATCACAGACGAGCTTGATTAAAGAGACAGAAAAGCTGGGTTGGTGCTGTAGAAGCGCTGGAGTCTGGACGTGCACCCGACGTTGCAACAGCATCTGCTGTCATGATCTGTAATGTTTCAAGCAGAAGCTCGCTGCTCGATACCCAAGTAAATATCCTGTCATGTCGAACCGGGTCGGCTATGGCTGCTGCTGCTATCATCAACCTGCCTATCTGTTCCGATTGCTCGGTGTCTGGACTGCGCCTATCCATCCTTTTTTGCCTCCCCTGGCGACGAGGCAGGTCTTATCCCGGTTCCAGGGCCTGGGGACGGATCGAGGGCGTTGGAGGCGTCCAAGCAAAACATAGACTTTTTTTCTGATTTTCTTCAGGGGACTATCCGCAACTTACCAGACAGCTGGAATTTGCAAGACGTCTCATCCCCTGCTGCCAAGCCAGGGTCTCTCTCCGGCGCCACCGGGGTTGGCTCATGGATGTCAAGGTGAGGAGCAAGCCATCGTCAGGTTGGGCTTCAATGTTCTTCCAACAAGTGTTACGAGATATCTGGGCTGTGTAGGATTTGGATTGAGAAGTTGGGGGAAAAGGGGGGGCCAAATCTCAATTTTCGGGACCGGATGGCGATGGGTGAGCGTAATCCCTCCCTCCAGTTCATACATACAGACCATAATGGCAAATGAGGGCAATATTCCCCTGCAGTCGCCTCTGAAGACCACAATCTGCCATTGTATCGCATTTAACGTGCGCTGCGTTTGAATGTGATATGTCGACTGCCTTAGCACGAACTTTGCTGCGGCCCAATGGCGGCCTATTATGAGCGACACTTGCGAAGGGCGACGAGAAACTCGGAACCTGTACGGAAGTTGGCACATCCATCTCGTTTGCCATTGCCGTTTTGTCAAGTCCGCCCGTACGTACATCCACTTATTACTGGGGTGGGCCAAGACATTTGCAAGTGCATGCATTGTCTTGCGACCTGTTAGATTTTCGCATCTTTCATAAATCGTTTCAATATAACGGATTTTTCCTTGATTACCTGGTCGTTTGCGCGGGTAGGCACAGCGTAATGTGATCGCAACCCCCCATCACGTCTCCGAGCAATAAGCTGCCGAATATGGCACCAATCGGCAAGTCGTTGCGGCCAGGTCACACTTGCGAGGTACTCCATGATGAGAGTACCTAGATCGCCGACCTTGAGTTACAATAGAAACGGCAGTGTTTGAAATAATGGTACACGGTGGCCTTGCATACTACCAAGGTAAGCAGTGGCTTGCAACTTGGACCTGTGTGACGGGGTAATGCTCACTCCAGATTTCGAATATCAAGAAAAAGCAGCGAGTAAAGAAGCAGGTACGATGATTTCCAAGCAAGCCGCTTAGTGCACCACAGGACAACGTCCGTTTCACGGCTTCAAGAGCCTCCATGATCTGCTAATCGACGTTCTACCTACCGCCTCCCTAGTAGTACCTAAAAGACCATTACGGCTTACAGCATTGTAAATTTACCAGTGCCAGACTGGGGAATCCAAGGACTCAGCTGCCTGCAATAGACACAAAAGGCTTGGAGTAGCTTGAATAGTGGCCAACAGTTTGCACCAGCTCAACGATCCTGGTGGGCTCAAAGATGCGCTAAAAGCTTGACCGGCCTCAGCCCTCCGGCGCCTCTAGCCGGCATCACCCCAGTTCGGGAATATATGACGTCTGGCTGTCTCGGAGGTAAACTTGTGACCAGGACACAGACACAAGCTGAGAGACAAGATGCGAAAGTAACTAGGCATGGGAAACCCGACGGTATGGCTCGTGTTAAAAAGACCGATTTGTAGTAGCAGTAGACTCGGAGCAGTGAAGGATTATATGCCCTGGTTACGGGAAGGAGAGTCGTGTTACACAAAGGCAGCAAGCACCCAGACAGGCACCTCTAGCCGCGGATGCTCGATAGTTCTGATTCATGCCCGGCACCGTCAGTCACGGTACCCAAGAGATCTATCCTTTTTCGTCGAGGCTGTCGTCGCATCGCATTGCGCCCATCCCATGCCATGCTTTGCGGGAATGAATGTGCAAAATGGTGGGCGCCCCCCATTCATGGAAGGCAACGCGATCAGCGGATGCGGTCCGTTCGAGCGGGATGGCTCGGTACCATGATCGCAGCGAACAATTGGCGGACCAAGGTACCTGGCCAGCGCCCTTCCTCTTCTTTCCTACCTAGGTCAAGCTACTGCTCCGCGAACTAACATGGCCAACGACACTATACTAGCCTCCTCGGCAACTAATGCAGTAGCAATGAACATGGAGGGCACGAATCGAGGTCAGCCTTAGGCAGGTAAGATAGCAGCCGGCCGAGTATAGCAACGTGGAAGAGTTACTCTCCGTCTACGTGAGTATGGGACGAGATTTGCGAAGCGGCTGGCGGCTGGGAACGACGTTTCCCTCTGTGAAGCCTCTAGCACGGCGCTAACAGCAGATCACGTCCGTGTCGAGAGGCACTCTCTCTTTCTCCCATCGCACGCTCACTACTATCGAGTGCTGCGACATGACAAGGTGAACGCCACCTCTTGCTCTGATACATTCTCCACATTTCGGATGGCGGTTGGCCTTTCCCAGGGCTTGTCCAGAATGGGAAGCGTAGACGGGAGATTTGTGGAAAGTGAATGATGGCTGAAGCTATTCGTAGATCACCCCCTCTCCACCTTGCCACGGCCCGTTGACAGGGCGCGTGCGCGGCAAAAGACTTAGACTCCAGGCCCGTTGTTTCGTCAAAGGTTAATCGACTATCGGATCGTGGAAACGTTGTGTCAAGAAGGCAGGACTCTTCTTCCTGATTGCCCGCTGGGGTGGTAGAGGAAGAAGAAGAAGAAGAACAGCCGAACCAGGTCGAGATTTGAGGGACCTGCCCCTGACACGACGAGACTCTGAAGCTTCGTTCTCATTATTTCTCCTCGTCTTGTCTTACTCATCATATCCGTCCGTCCATTTACATAGTACAGTACAATACATGATCGCTGGGGGCTGGCGTCTTCAGAGTAGTAGCAGCCCTGCGCTCTGCCGTTGAACAAGACCAAACAGATCACAGCCCGGCCCATCCCAGCCCAAGCCCAGCCCAGCATTGGCGTGTGCCCTAACATCACCTTGCTCATGGTAGGTGGTAATAAAAAAACCCACTACCATAGTACGCTGCGTAGCCGATCTAAGATCCCATGATCCTAGCCAGCCCATCGAATATATGTACGGTATAAGTCGTACACTTATACACCTCCACGGCCTTGCCTGCCCTGCCTGCTTTGCCTTGCAAGCCCCCCCTTCCTCTCCACCATAATAACACAACATACATACAATACATACCTACGTACATACACGATGATGAAGAACTCTACAGTAGACGCACATGGACGTACATCGCCCACACATCAAACACAAGTACCTCTCGTCATCATTTTCCCTCCCTTTGAAACAACAGGGTCTCTGCTGCTCTTTTACCCTGAGGCTCTCTCTTTCTCTCGCTCACACATAAGGCAACGCAGGTAGGCGGGGCCGGTAATTTCATCGTATCTCGTGAGCGGTCTTTTGTCAATCAAACAGCAGCTCTTGGCCTGCATCCAAACGTACGATCTTCTTCGCAGCCATATTCAGAACCAGAAGGATCGGCTTTTCCTTGGGCTTTCCATCGTGTCGTCCCGCTCAATGGCCATATCTCTTGCTGTCGGTTCGAAACATGACCTGTAGTAGACGACGGCTGGGCTAAGCCACGGGTCGTACCAAGGGCCAAATAGATCCATATCAGACGCGAGCTCCATGTAGTTAGTTAGATGATGTACACGGAGAGGGAGAGCAGAAAGTATGGGGCCATGGGGCGCCAGACGCAGCCAGCGGCTGTTCCATTCCCAAATAGGCACTGTTCGATCTAGAGTACCAGTCGACCGATTTCGCCCGCCTGGCTAAGGTAGGCGATCCAGGGTTCGATCTACACTTTGAATCGAGGAAGAGAAGAAAGAGTACGAAGTAACCCCTTCCCACTTGCGCGGTAAAGGTACCGCCCAGCGCCAGACCCTTGACATGGGCCAAGACAAGCTGCACGCGGAACCGAGCAGTTGAAGCGGGAGGGGGGAAGGAAGAGAGAGAGAAAGAAAAAAACGAAAGAAAAAGTTATACATAGTAATCGTGCATATACAGGCTACCTACCTCATGTCACTGACTGAGGCGTGTGTCTGTCCTCGGGTGTCTGTATAGTCCCTTAGCGTTTGGACGAGGGACCCATGTCTTACCGTGCCGGCCCATGCCAGGCCATGCCAGCAGCCATCTCTATGCCATCCCCACCCACTCGCAAGCATGCAACAGTATTGATGCTCACGATTTCCTGGACCCTGGGAGACTCTTGAACCTCGATCGTGGTCTGTCTGTCTGGTCTGGGTCTGGGTCTGGTCACTCTGCTGCTGCTGCTTCTTGTTCCTCTTCTCCTTCTCCCGGGACCGTGTACCTACGTACCTATCTGCCCTACCTACCCAACTCTTTCCACTACTAGATAGATAGTCAATTCCCAAGCCACCTTGTCTAATCCCTGTGTCTTTCCCGCGGATGGGCCAAGGGAATAGCGTAGTGTAGTGTGGTTTTCTTGCGCCTGCTCTTTTTTTATTCTATTTCTCTAGTACAGCCGTGTGCGTGTGTGTGTGAGTGTTTGTATGTGAGTAACCCACAATCAGCAACGGCAAGCGCGATCAGGACCACTGTGGATTGCACCTTCCCTCGCATCCCGCCTCGAGCAAGTGGCTAGATCGTGTGATGACAAGATCTCCAGACATGTCAACTTGCAACAGATTTCATGCCATCAACAACCCTACGAACTCCAAGGAAATAAAACCCTGAGCGAACCTAGTTATATTGCACTTGCTGCCGGCTTCTGCAAGTTCGACGTCCCGAGCTGGCACTAGGCCGCTCTGCCGTATTCGTCTAAGTCTGTCTTGACCTGTCACCACGTAATGGATGATGTTCTAGTTGGAAAGCCTCATCTTTTTTTTTTCTCCCTCCCCTACAGCCAGCCAGAGGCAGTAGACAGCAGCCCAGAAAAAGGTACGTACAGCTCATTACCCACACCAAGACTAGACACATCAACCACCCCGGTCCAGGCATACATAACATGTGAGCTATGGGGGGCCACCTATTTTCGACAGGCATCCATCCTGCCTCAGAGAGACATGCCCATCAGTACGAAGTACCTTTTCCCAATGTATACTTGTACCGCGAGCGAGGAGCATTTTGCTGCAAACCCAACCTACGATTACCGGGACGGGGTCCAATTGGCTGACATGGCACAACCCGGGACCTCACCTTTTTCACACATATGATCAGAGCGAACGAACGGTATATACATATCTTCTGTCCCTCCCTCAAGTTGCTTCCTCATGATTCACTCGGCTCATCCAACTTATAGATCAACCGTCAAGCACCATCTTGAGAACTCTCCTTTTCCTTTTTACGAACCGGTGGTATTTTGTTTTTATTCTCTTACACTACCTACCCATCCTCAGCTCTGCTGTCCCTCCCAAGAGACGAACCCAACGCCAGCCCGTCTCGTCAACAACAACAACAATAACATCAACAACAATAACCGTCACAAGGCAGACACACTTTGCACACGGAAGCAAAAGCACTGATCCTTACTTGGTTTTTGTTTTTGGTTCCCTTCAACCAACAACCAGTGCTTGAAGACCAATCACCCGTCGACAACATCTGGGCGGTTCAACATGACGCAGCATCCTCCTTCTGCAAACTGGGACCACAGGTGGCACCCTCACTACCAGTCACAGAATGCACAGTACTCGGGCATGGAGGCTTCTCCCATGATACCCTCAGACCCGAGGGTATCATACTCGGCTCCCATCCAGCCTCAGCATGAGTCCCAGTACGCCATTGGCACCACCTACGCCATGCCATCCGTCCCCAGCATGGCTCCTCACACCTTTGGTGTAAATCCATACACGCCAGCCTCACCAACGTCCATGGTCATGCCTTTCCGCCAATATGGTGACGAGCGGCCACCGCTGAACGAGAGCTCCTACCAACACAGAGAGGCTCAACAACAGCAGCAGCAAGTGTACCGACGGAACTATGTCACTAGCCCACCCATCAAGAGGGATCCTGCGCCGCCGGTTCAGCTCCCGCTTCCGCAAGCATCAACACCAGCACCGGCACCGGCGGCCAAGCGGCAATCCTCAGCCGAGCCCGAGACCAAGCCATTCCAGGGTGACACACTAGTGGACCAGATGATGCGAGCGATCCAAGCCCAGGAGAGCGATGGTGATGAGGAGGAACTCGAGGAAGAGGAGGACATGGAAGACGAGGAGGAAGACGAAGAGGAAGAGGACTGCAAGACAGCCCTGCACTCGCCGCCGCACAGCAACATGGGATCAAGGTTTTCCAGTCCGAGAGCGGGCAAGACCTCGAAGTCACGCCGCAACAGCAAAGCAGGAAAGGAGAAGCGCAAGTGTCCATGGGAGGGGTGCAAGCAGACCTTCACCCAGGGCACCCACATGAAGATCCACATGCGCAAGCACACTGGCGAGAAGCCATATGTAAGTTGAGATCCTTGTGCTCAGGAAAACAGTCCAGCTAACTTGAAGCTTGTAGTCCTGCACCTACGAGAACTGCCCCTGGACCTTCTCGCAACATGGCAACCTTCGGGTTAGTACACGAGTTCCGGAACATATGGTGCTTGCACTGACACATAGCAGACACACTACCGCAGACACACAGGCGAGAAGCCTTACAAGTGCGACCAGTGCCCTCGAGAGTTTGCACAGAAGGGCAACCTGAGAGCCCACCTGTCGGTCCATGACCCTACCAAGAGGTTCCACTGCCTCATCGACAACTGCAACAAGCCTTTCACCCAGAGAGGAAACTTGAAGGTATGTATCATTCCCATAGTCAAACCTGGAATTCCAGAGCTGACAAATATAGAATCACCAAAACAAGTTTCATAAAGAGGCGGTCATCAAGTACATGACCCTCTTTTCAGAGAACACCATCGAGTCTCTGGAGGATCCGGAGCACCGGAAACTCTTTGTGCACTTCAAAGAAATTTACAAAAACATGAACCGGGGCATCAAGGGTCGTGGTGTTGGCCGGACGATCCAGAACAAGAAGGACTCGTCAAACCAGAAGCAGAACGGCCCAGCCCTGCACGACATGCCAATGTACCCGGTCCAGCAGCGGACTCCTCCCATCGAACACTCGATGCCTCACCAGTTCTCTCACCCAGTGGCCCCGTCATACCCTGGGCCTCCTCAACACCAGCACCAAGGCCAGCACGCCCACCCTCACCACCACGGGCTGCAGACTCAGGCACCGCCGCCGACCTGGCAGGGTTACCCAGTGCCCACGACGGCTGCGCCCCGCCACCCCTCGGACGCCCACTACGTGATGCCGGCCGCCCGTCCCCCCTATGACATGTACGAAATGGAGCAAGAGAACATGTCGAGCGGCGGTTCAAGTGGCGGTGGCACCGCCATCCACACGCCCGCCTCGTCTGTGTATGAGGAAGAACACAACCGCGGGCTGGCGTTCCGAGAGCGCATGTACTAAAAGGAAAAGCAACATCGCCACGCACACACATTACAGCCGACGTGCTGTACATGATGAACGAACCGAACGAACTCTTGTTTTTCTTTTTTGACCTAACGAAGTCTCTACGATCCACCCGACCAGAACCCATTCTGGCAACGACAGACGCCGGAAACGATTGAGGTTACCACCATGATGCCAAACGGTCCTCAGAAGTGCTCATCATGTTTTATTCTTTCAGTTTCTCTCTTATATCATCACTCATACAAACGTTGGCTCTTTGCGAATTTTTACAACAAAAGTTTTACTACGGCGATAAACGACACTATACATTTGGCGGGTCGGCTTTCTGATTTCAATCTCGTTTTTACAACCCACAAAACCCCGAAAAAAATGTCTTCACAATCATCATTGGAGCGAAATCAAAAAAGCAAAACTTATTCGAAAAGGGGCGGCTATCTCTGATGCATTTTACTGGAGCGAAACGGGAGAGGTCTTCTGCTGCGTGGGGGTGTCATCCGAAGTCCGGTGGGCGTGATATGAGAGGGGATTTCTCCCTCCTCTATCTTGTGTGTGAGTGGCTGGAGAGGAGCGAGTGGGTTTGGCAAATCTGTTTTGGGAAGGCTGTCTGAACACATTCCATGTCTGTTTTTTCTGCTTTTGCTTTTTCTTTTTTCCGTCCAAGGGTTCTCTGTCAACCTGACGTTTCCAATGTCTGTTCTTCTCCTTCACTCGATCAGTGATGGTCCAGCCGGATCGGTCCGCGTTGTCTTTTTTTGCTTTTTACATTGCTTCCCCTGTTTTGCCTTTTCTTCTTCTCTTACCCCTGGTCTTTTGGGTATGATCTCAATCGGGATCTCCAAAGTATGCATGTACCGTACTTCTTCTTTTCACGATTTCATTTCCAAGCATCCGGTTTCGTCATCTGCAACCTCTTATTTCAAGGGTGTAATAGATGTTCGATCACCACGTGAGAGATGTTTTCCGCTGCAGATTGCCAGCTGGTTTTTGCTACGCGCAGGGCGTGGACAAGTTTTGGGTGCCAACGATCGCCAAAAGCACTCTGCAGCAACATCGAAGAGAGATGCGAGTCATCCGAGAAAGAAAATAACGACGAAAACAGAAAGAGGGGAGAACCTCGGGTTCCACGGTCAATGGACACAATTGGCAGAACGGATTGAGCCAAGGGGATACGCGCCACTGGGAAGACGGACTGGGAGGATTGGGAGGGATAATATTTGCAAAAGAAGCGACATGTCTGGGCCTCGAGAGACAGACCAAGGGTACGACTACTAGAGCATTATGGGGTGGCTTTTTTTATTTTGCAAATATTCACATCACGGAGCGGGAAAGATACCAAGCGTGTCAGGGTTTTGAGACCCTTTGTTCATTGGAGGGAAAGGATAAAGATACCCATACTCGGAAAGAGGTTTTTTCCATTAGTATTTCTACTACAGGTCTCGGGGTGTTGTTGGGGGCGTCATTAGCATTCACGACTTAGCATAGCAAGCAATGCAATCAAAACATTGAAAGCTACTACTACTACATCTTGAGAGATCTGTGATGTTCTTTTTGCTTTAGAAGTTATATCCATGATTTTGACATGTGTCAAGCGGATAGTACCGCGTGTGTTGCTTCATCTCTTTCTACGTTGGGTAGACAGAGTCTGTTGTCACATCACACGCAACGCTCATGTCCTTGCAAGCAAACGCTCGCTCTATTCCCGAACACGACTTTTTCACGATCTGTCTTCCTAATGCGTTCTCTAGGCACTATACGTGCCTGCCCAGCTCTTTGCATATATGCCTTCATACCTCATACTACGTAAATGTACAGGCATTACAAAGATACCCTACGGCAAATATCCCAACACCCATGTCAAAATCCCACCCTTCCTTTCTGCCCCGGGGAAGCAGAATCAGATTGGCATTCTTCTCCCCTTCTCGCTTCCGAGTTTCCCATGCCCTCCCCTCATGTCCAAAGCGGACATTTCATGCGACTGGGTAAACAGACAGAGAAGCCGATCCTGGTTCCGGCATATAACGTGCGTCATCCATTCTTGTTCCTCTTCCCCCCCCTTGTCGCCATGCTATGCCCTCTCGCCTGAAAAATTCTCCATATCTGCTGCCCTCAATCAAGGTGGGAAAGGGCTCCGTTTGTCCACCCTTCGCAAGGGTTCCAGCAGACTGGAGAAAGGATGAAAAAGTCCAGGGTCCGGTCGTGGGGGGTCGTGTAGGGCTCGAGTGGGTGCGCGGGCAGGCAGGGCAGGCATTCTTACGAGATCCAGACCACCCCAGAGTTGCAGATGTCCAGTTCGTCCAGATCGAACCAAGCGAAAGAAGGAAAGAAATCCAATCTTGCCCCCAAATTCCCAGGAACGGGAACAACCGGGGGGGACGGGGCGAGTTGGGAAAAAAGAAAGCAATGCAGAAAGGGTTTGGAGACAGCACGCCCACACACGCAGTCGTTACCTAGGAATATAGCTCGACAGTAATCTTTTATTATGCTACGTCTGTACAGGACCAGGAGATAGATGATTTTGCATCACGGCGATAAAGATTGAGTAGGTACCTACCTACGTACGGACAAATTTACCTGCGTTACCATGCAGCAGAAGCAGGGGTCGACTCTTGTCAAAACCCACCCACACACACATTTCAAAAATCCATGACAACTCATGGGTTGCTCTATCCCCTACCTACCATCATACATTCCATATACACAACATACTGTACATATACACACACACACATAGACCTGCCCTACTTCGTACATGAATATACAAAAGACTGCAGCAGCAAACAAGCACTGGCCCCTCCACCCCGTCTTCCCCGGAAGACTCTCCCAAGGCGCGTGCCAGTGCATCATCGCCCGGGGGACCCGCCATCGTAAGAAAGATCTCGGTGTCGGGGGTGGTGGGCGAAAAGCGCAACCCACCGAGGGGGAAAATGTGACATGTACTCGGTAGATTTAGATTAAACGGCTCCAGAGACTGGGCGATGGAGGTGTCAACTAGATGCTGCTAATGTACGTACAAAGTATGTCTATACTATGGCGTTTTCTCCATGGAGATGGGGTTCGAGGCTAATGTATGAAAGCTCGGGGCGAGAAGAGATGTAGAGGATCTACGATGTAGAAGCTCCATCATTCTCTGTCTGTTTGTTCTGTATGGGACTGTTCCCTAGACGCCGTCAAGACCTGCTTGGCTCGGCTTGACGCTGCCGACCTTGGTGAGGAATGTCGCTTGCTGGGCTCCGTATTCTCTGCCTCCCAGTGGAATGTGTCAGGTGTAGCTGGGTAACCAACCACTATACCCGCGTTACATACCTACTCGTTTCCTTTTCCAAGCACCTATTCTCCCAGCAATCATGACCCAAACTACATATGTACACAGGGCTGGGCAGGGCATTTTCCCTCCGGACAGAACTCCGCGGCCAGTGAGATGCTCCGGTTCTTTGCTTTTCTGCCATTTCTGCCATGATCTCTTCGACCTCCTTCCCCTACAATTCCAAGAGAGAAGCTCCCCTGTTCTTGTATGGCATCTTCACATTCAAGAAAGACCAAATCTCGGATCAGTACTTTACACAACGAGACGGGCCCACCACGCCAAACCCCCGAGTCCAGATCCGCAGATGGGTACGTGACGATAAAAAAGAGGGGTTCGGCGGGCAAACGGACTGACCCGAGCCCTGTTTCTATGGGGCCCGGAAAAAAAAAAAAAAAAAAAAAAAAAAAAAAAAAAAAAAAAGCAGGCCCGTGTCGTTCCATCTTGGGTAATGGTCGCGTATAGTACGTGCAAAAGTATAGTCCGGTGGCATTTAAGCTTTTCTTGTTTCTGGTGTGTTATACTGCTTATAGGATATATAGTGGACAAGATTATAATTAGCAGCAAAAAGTCAATTGTGGCTGAACACAAGTCGCAAGGGGTGACAGGTGCTGCAAGGTTAAAGTCGAAAAGTCAAAATGTTAAAGGCCTATAATACCGGGCCAGGCGTTTGCAGTCATCAGGGTAGGTAACATCACCAAGCCATCCATCAATCAGATCGATCCCAGCTTTTTCCCCCTCTCAGTCGCTGTTTGTTTGGTCCTGGGAATGGAAAATCTCCAGAAGTACGGACGAACTAATGGATGGGCCCCCGACCAACTCAAAAAGGGATATATATGCACCTCGGGAGGTCTATCACCCTTTCTTCCATAGCGCATCTGCAAAGTACAGACGACACACAGTACATATCTCTCTTGTCCGCCCCGGCGCCCATGATCTGCGCCAGGCAAGGCCTAGGAGCCCCGACAAGGGTAGGGGAGGCAGGACCTGGCTCGCCGGTCGCCGGGGTGGGAGGTTTTGGTTTCCGGGGGGCCGGAAATTTTTACTTGCTTTATCTCTTTTTCTACCTATCTCTGTCTACATCGTACATGTATTTTATTCCCAGCGTTTGCATCTCTTCTATATATTTTTTTTCCACCGCTCACGCCCCCCCTCCCATCTCGCGACCCCCCCTCCCCTCCCTTGTCGAACCTTGTCATATGAAATTGGGACGGGACGGTACGACGGATCTATGAGATGCAAAAAGGGCGACTGTATACAATTGTGGACAAAGGCCTATCTAATGTAATGTAGACAAGGCAAGGCAAGGCAAGGCACGGCGGGGATGATGCATAGCGCAAAGTTATTTTCTTTCTTTCTTTCCCTTTCCTCATGTCCCAGAGAATTTAAAATTTAGAGATTTCAGAGAGGGGGCGAAGAATAAAAAAAAAAAAAAAGACAACCGAGTTGTTGGGTATTCCCATCGCAATAGCCGGCAAAACCCTGGTGATCCTCTCGCGCTCCCGTTACCAGAAATCTGGTCGGCTATACTGGATCCGGCAAAGACGCCCGCACCAGACAGCACCACCCAGAAGGATCTCCCAAGGGAAAACAAGGCCGACTAATGCACGTATCATCCTCTGCGGTATAGTTGATTCCAGCTGTCGTCTTTTTATGACATGCAGTAGTAGACAGGTCGCCTGCTGGCTGGGCTGCTCGGGTATGCTTTCCTGCTCTTCCCAAAATGGCTGATGGCTTGAATGGCTGAAGAAAGTGGACGCAGCCACATGCCACTCGACTCATTTGCCCGCGGCACCCTTACCATGTCATGTCCCCATCCAGACAGACAACATCGTCACTTCTCCTTTTTGACATCTGTCTGTCTGAGCTGTACTTTGGACATCGAGTGCTCGAGCTGCATGGCCACCCGGTCGCCAACCCTTGCCGCCTTCCAACAGACGGCTGCATTCGCGGCCGGTCAGAGGCAAGGAAGGGCGAATTGCCGCGCTGCAGCCGGGGCCCAAATGGGGGGTGATCCTGGTGCGTTTGTGCAACCATCCTCACGCAGGCCTTGGACTCATATCACACGCTCTCTCACACACACACACTGAGCAAAAGTACGATACTCTTGGTGATGTAAACGCATGTTTGATGACAGGATGTGCATCTCTTCATGTTGATCTCAAGCCTTGCCCAGCTGGACCCAAACAGCTCTGGCCAGTCTGCCTCGAGACCTCACCGCTGCCCCCTGCAGCTTGCCCAATCCAGAAGCAGATGAACGCCAAACGCTGCACGTGATGCTTCATTGGCCAGTTGTGGGATGATTAGAGCATAACTGCAACGCCCTCTCATCAGTGTGCAAACGACACAATAGTTGCTTGCATTATTCACCGCCATATGCAAAGATGTTGTCCATGACCTAGTTGCCAATGATTTCAAGTACTTTGTAGTCTGCCAGCAACTGCCTGCATGCGTCGTCTGTGCGAAAGGGGATCTGGATCTGTGGGGCCGTTCCTCTTGGACTCGATCGCTTCCGCGGGGTGGTGTGAAAGATTCTGGTTTTCCCTGGCTGACTGCCCATCGCGGTCGACCTCCGGCCTCGATAGCCGAAGCATGCGAACAACCAAATTTTGTCCGAACGGCGCAAGGGTTGGACAGGCAGACGGTAGACTGCCGCCCTGCCGGATTGAGAAGCGGCTTACACCGTAGAGACAGACATTTGAGGCGCGGCACGTCATATGAGGGTTCCTGCGCAGCCACAAACGGCGCTCGCCTCAAGGGCAATAGTAGACGGGGAGTGTTTCACGTACGGCAGCAGTCGTTGAGCCTTGCCGCGCGCAGACTCCGCGGGGACTCCATACTAAAGGGCCGAGTCTCGCTTATTGCTGTTTTAGTCGAGCTGAGCGAAGAATGTCTCAGTCTAGACCCAGTCTTTGGCGGCAATAGTTGACTGACAAGCGCCAGGCAGGCGCAATCGGGATTGTGTGAATCATTCGATTATGCAGGCAAGGCAGTGAGAGACTGACTGGCTTCAACTGGGCTGGGCTTGCCCCATATTCTCTTCGCGCCTCGCCTCCTCGCTCGCTCTGATGACCTGACCCTTAACCCCCATGCAGTGTGGAGACGAACAGGATATTGTCACCACTTTGGATCTCATAGGCCTCCTCGCCCTCCAGCTCCCAATCGGCGTCGTTGATCAAGACCAGGATTCCCGGGCGCCTGGAAATCGTAACGTTAGCCTCACTTGGTAACTTATTCATCTGCCCATGCCTCCAGCTTTTCCCCGGTCGGCAGCCTGGGGCCCCTCCCATGTCCTTCCCCAATGGCAGGGCGGGTATATTAGCTTACAGCCATAAGGCCGAAACAATCAATCATACGGCCGCCGCTGGCTCATCGACGCCACGGCTCCTTGGGTCTGGAACTGGACCGGGGCCCGACAGAAGACAATCTGGTTTGTACATCGTAGATAGATACTTACAGGTGGTCGTCGAGGACGAAGAGCTCCTTGCGACTGTCCTTCATGGTATCACGGCAGAGATGGTCGATGAGGAAAGCAACAGTCGCTGGCTTGCCATCCTTGTCGACGGCGGGAATAGACAGCAAATGGCGGCGCTTGTCTCCGAAGAGCATCTCCAGCCCACCACTGTATCAAGAAAAAAGAATCAGTACAAACACTCATGGTATATTCTTGAATATGGACGATGACGACTGCCATGTTTCCCTTTTAGGACTGCCTGTTCCTCCATCTCAGGTATACTTTCGCTTCTCGGCCGTGTCATGGAGAGACGCACCGGAGAGGAATTGGTGGGTGGTGCATAAGCGGAAGAATAGGCGACTTACGTGAATTCCACCACGAGGGGGACTGTGGGCTGTCCGCTGACGGCATCTGCCACGTTCTGTGCGGTCTCGGCCTCGGTGCTCATCTTTGCCACGAGAGTTGTGGGTGTATGTATGTAGGTATGTGTGTGTCTGGACTGGACTGGGGCGTGCCGAATCGAGCTCTACGGTAGTCCAACGAGAAGCTGCTGAGCTGGGCAAGACATGCGAGGTGTCAAGTGGAAAGCCTCCTCCGTTGTCTGTCTGCGGGCGATGACAGCAGCAGAATCTGTCTGTGTCCAGGGTCTGTCTGTCGCTGAAACTGGAGCTTTTTACCTACACCCTAAGGTAGGTAGGCGGGCGCGGATGCGGGTATCTGAGAAACGATGAATGAAATCTTGACAGGGCTTCAAACTTCAGATACTTTGAACAGACTTTACTGGGGTCAAGTCCCCACGCCTCAACTGGCAGGCGTCAGTCAGGTACCTCCAGGGGGCCCGTGCATGAGATGCGATTCGATTAAGCAACATGAGCTAACCTGGTATTATTAGCACCCCGTAATGGTCTCTATATGCATGTAATGTATCAAAAATGTCATGTTTATACTACCGTACGCACATCGTACAGGCAATGACACCTGGGTTTGCAATGCAGCCCAGCGTCTACATAGATTACTTACAGTTGTTGTGCATACTGAAGTTCTCTAGGGGAGGCCGGGAAGGCTAGCAGGTGCAGCCGCAGGGCAGCAATCGCAAACTCGACCCCTGAAGCGAGACCCCCAGATAACGATGAACGCGCTGGAATCAGTGGATGGGAAACAGCCCGGGGCGCCAGTTCAGGGGCGTTCGCGATCAGAAAAATGGGGTCGGGGAAAAGAAATATTACAGTACAACAGTAAGTCAACTGGTTGCTCGTCCAAAGAGAAGAAAGAAGAAAATATATGGGTTTTTAAGGTTCGCTGATGCATCTTCCGCGGGTAACACGACAATGTCCCATCCCGAATGAAATGCTCGATGACTTGTGTATCGTTGCCGCTGACCCCCTCCCAAACCCATCCATGATCCCGTATTCGCTCTCGAGGCTCTTGATCAGGGGATGTTTTGGCCATGATTCTTTGTTTTTTCTTTTGGTACCGTACCTAGCCTCCAGCGAACCTGTTCATGCAACTTATCATCTGTTTGACTGTCTCCTTGCTGATACGAGTACTTAGTTTCCCAGATGAAAATGGATCATATCAGACAACATAATCCAGTCGGCTGCATTCAAGATGTCTTGCAGCTGACTTGACAAGGTGGATTCCTTTCTAATTATTTCCTTGCCTTGCCGCCAATGTACGTACAGTACAGTAGTATGTAATGTATGAACGACACCCCTGGCAACTGGCCTGCGTCGTTCTCGATCCTCGAATCTCTCTCACAAGTTGTATCGCGATTTGCTGGGGCCCCCTTGTTGGTCCTGTATGTAGGGGCTCTCTCTACGCCGACTGGCCGTTCCAGTCCACTCCGTACTTGGGCGTCGACCTTCGTCATTCGGTAGCAGCCAGCAATAGGTAGCCACTCACTCGAGTACCATACATTACATTACCGGCCGGCAAATGTTTCAATCGTACCTCGACACGTCGCATCTGATTTGATCGCCTCATGCACAGGTAGAACCGACATGTGAGCCAAAGGAGAAAAGCCCACGGAGACGGGTTCACCGCTGCTTTTCACAGACACATCATTACAGCATACTACATACCGTTGATACCTGCCAATACCATCTCTCCCTGCTCTGCTGACTGTCTCCGAGGGTGCATGTATGTATACTGACGTGCCGCCCGCGACTTGATGTTGGCCGCCTTGGCCGCCCTCCGCGGCCCCTGACTGGCCTGCCGAATCCGTCCTCCCGGCCTGGGGCTCCGCTCGGTGTGCCGTCCTGTCTGCATCGTACATGATCATGAACGGGAGCGCGCCAGTTGGCTGGAACGTTCGCGCAAGAGCAGGCAGACCGGGCCTGCAAGTTCATGCCCCGGGTATGCGTAGTAGTTCATCAGGTTCTCGACACGAAAGAGAAGAGGTACATTGGGCTCCGGTACCGTGATTCAACTCCCAAGTATCGAATTTCGAACAGGAGAGGTCCACTCTCGAAGTGATATTGATGAAATGCTCCATGTATTAGCGCCTTGACAAGTCATGATGACGATCTACAGGATAGATAGATAGTTAGGAGAACCTACCATCACTCTGATCCTGCATGAGCTTTTTCAAAGTAGCGCCGTGAATGCGGCTCCGCTGGTATGACTGATAACGTTCGTAATAGCCTCGTGTGCAACCCTCAGCCTTCTGGCAATACAGCGTGCCAACCTTCAGCCTCGCCATCAAAGTCCTCCATCCAATATACCAGAGTCTCAAAAGATACCAACAGCGTGGAATAATTTTTTGGCTTCTACTAAGTCACCTTGCTCTTTAAATATTATTCTAAAACTTAAAAAAAAAAAAAAAAAAAAGTAAAAAAAAAAGTAAAACAGTTCAGGTACCGACTTATGCCAGTACCCTACGTCTGCGGTTACGACATGTCACAATCAATTGGAAGAGTGGAAGTGGACTGGCTGGGCTGGGCTGGGGCACAACAGACATTTTTCACACAAATCAATCAAATTGCGGTGGTCACTGGGATCGAACACTGGACTCTTCACACATCATAGCACGCAGGGCACACACTGGAAGAGTATGGGTGCTAACCAACTCGACCAGCGGAGCAACCAGCTTGTGCTAGTTGGTCGAGAATTGCTCGACAATTGGGAATCAAGTACTTGGGTTGGCGCGCCCAGGTTGAGGTGTTGCAAACGGAGGCGCGTTGGTGTTGGGGAGGCTGGCGAGGCAACCAGGCAGCATCAGACACTGTCGATGGGCGAGAGAGCTTCGTTCAAAGCGGGCGATGCGTTACCCTCTGCGATGACGGGCACTTCTTGCTGTCTGTCAAAGTTCGCCGGTCAAAGCCTCAGCGACCAGTTTGTATATCTTCATATCCTAGAGATAAGGTAATTCTATGCACTCTTTGGCCACTGCATTGCGGCTTCATGGCAGTGACCCAGCTGCGGACACGTAGGTGGCAGAGAGATGGTTTTCATCTTTCGTACAATGGACCCAAGGTCCAACTTCTTGTAAGCAGAGACGCTTTCGGGAAGTGGCTTCCTGTCGTTGCGTCATGTGCACCGTTTTCCAATGAAAAGTGTATGTTTGACTGAAATACTCAGATGGACGAGCAGCATCATGTTTTCGACGGATAACTGTAAGGCATGTCGGGTGAATTGCCCGAAACAACTATAGATGGATTTTGGACGTCCCGCCGGAGCCTCTATAGCCGGTAATGACGGGACAAATAGAAAGAAGTCAGATCGTGAATCAGGACTAGCCGAGGACAGTCCCTTGGTAACGGCCCGGCATCGTGCTCTCACCGAGGACATGACAAATAGAGCAACTCTACGGCAGGAGTCAAGACTGACTGTCCTCATACAAGGAGTCATGCACATCGAACTACGTCCTGGGAGTAAAAAGCGAAGAAGAGTAGACTTTTGGGTTTGGAGTGGCTCTGCATCGTAATCTCTTGTGATGGGGATACACGGACGATGGATGCTCCTACAATACTGGAGCTGCAATATCCCACCGGCTTTCGTCCTCAATTCTTCTCGCCTACAAACTTTGACTACCTGGATACTCACCACGAATCAGAGTCCCGAATTCTGATCTACCAAGACTCCGTGCTCAACTAATGCCTTCCACTATGATGGGACCACTATCGAAGAGGGACTGACTGAATGCATCGAATTGAAAGTGCGAAGCCTCATCGTAACTCCAGGCTTGTAGCATGGTAAGCTTCTCACTCAATCATGAAGCGTCAATTCAGAATAGAGCGAGCAAAAAGTATTCTCAAGGATCTTGAATTAAGAAATGAGAAGATGTGTCAGTACGGCCAATTCACCATCCAACCTTAATTATTGTCAGCGTTGCAAGGATGTGCTGACCATTACCCTTGATACTTTTACAATCTTAGTGGAATTTTGAGAAATTAAGGCGTTGAATTCGTCCATGAGTATAGTGCTAATGCTCTACAGTAAGTGAGGTTTAGCCAAGGGTTGTACAGCTTGGATTGCTGAGAACTATCGTGTTGCTTATCCGCATTTCATTCGTAGATTTGCCGTTGCCGAGCACCATCCAGACTGCTGCCTCATCATAACCTCGATTTCATATTCCTATAAACTTTTAATAATGCCTGGCTAAGCGATCCAACTTGACTAATCCGACACAGTCTCTTCCATATTCGTCATCACCACAAAAAAATCATTCAAAAGCTCGACAGAAAAGAAAAACCGCCCTGTTCGAATCCTCAATTCATAGTCCTGCCCACATACCCCTTGAAATTCTCATACCCGCCCTCCTCCCTCAGGATCTCGGGCAGCTCGTCCTCGACGTAGCTGGCGCGCCAGTCCTTCTCGACGGCCTTCCAGCCGAGCTGGCGCAGTCGCGCGGCCCGGCTGCGGCTGTTGAGCCCGATGACAGCGCCCGTGTCCTCGCCGAACAGGTCCCCGTACAGCGAAGGGTCGACGGTGCGCGGCGCCGGGTCGGGGATGAGGCCCGCCTGGTGCAGGCTGGCGCCGATCAGCGAGGCCACCTCCTTCCAGCTCGGCTCGGCGTCGCCCGAGCCCTCGCAGAAGTAGTACGGGTTCTCGAGGAGGTTGGCGGCTGGGGTGTGCTCCATGTGCTTGTGAGTTGGGTGGGTCAGTATATTGGTCTTTTGCGGTGGAGAGTGTAATGTATTGCAATGTTGGATATTGCAAGCTGTGTGCTTGCTTGGGCCCGAGGAGATACCGACGGATTCTTCAAGATTCGAATACTACATCGTAAAGGAGATGAAAATGGAATGACATGATCAATAACACAGACGTATATGTACTTACATGAAGCAGAATCCGGTACCCTCTGGCAAGATCCTTGACATGAATGTTGGACTCGACGGGCAGGCCCTCGCCGACGTAGCCGGCGTACCCGTGCTTGAGGGCGAAGCGCGTCAGCGTGGGGATCTGGATCGTCAGGCGCCTGTGGTCGTCGTTGAAGCCGTAGATGAGCGGCGGGATCATGATGGCCATCTTGGCCCGGTCGCCGAGCGCCTCCTGGCGGCGCACGATGGCCAGGTCGACCTTGCGGTGCGGCGCGCCGTCGGGCACCGAGTCCACCTCGGACCGCAGGTTGTCGTAGTAGACCCGGTCCGACTTGTGCGACCCGTGGCACCCGTCGTCCAGCACCGACGTGCCCGACGTGTGGATGAAGATGGTGCTCCGCCCCTGGTCCGCCCGCTTCTGGATGCCGTCCAGCACCGCCTCGACGCTCGGCAGGTCGTCGGCCGTCGCCGTGTGGATGATGATATCGTGCCGCGCGGCCTGCTCACTGATGAGGGCCTTGTCGCCCAGGTCCCCGATCACGACCTCGGACGCGCCCGAGTTCTTGATCTGGGCGCCGTGGTCCTTCCTCCGCACGAACCCCGTGACCTGGTAGTTTTCCTTGACGAGAAGATCCAAGACGTTCCAGCCGATGAAGCCGGGTCCCACGATCAGGACTTTTTGCTCTTTCGATGCCATGGTGACAGTTATGGTTATGACAATAGACTTGATCGAAAATACTTCTGGCTTGGTCAGCTGTATTGAGAATTATTTTAATGATTTTCGCGATGAAGTTCTTGAACCAGCTTCCTGTTTGACAGAATGATCGATCGTACCATCCAGGCACATTAATAATATTATAGGTAGTATAAGATTATGGGCCCTTCCCCGCTTCTGTGCTATGGTATGATCAGTAACATCGTCCTACTTATGGAGTTTTGAGTTGCAGATATGACGTACCCCATTAACTAAGCACCATTCCTTGTTGTATTTGTAATTCTCACGCAAGTAAGGCCCATCAGCCATGCCAGACCGGGGTCTCGTGTCTCTGTTATCTAACACGGCAATGGCTTGCATACTCGTGTCGAAAACGGAGAGGGGGAGGGGCGGAGTCTTCGGGGTGCCAGTTTAGACATGGAAAGACCTGGCGTACTTGTCCTGATTGGTCCATTGGCATGTCGCAAATGATGGAACGAACTTTTTGGGTTATAGTATGCTTGATACAAGGAGCAGGATTCGTTGTCGATCGCTGTCCTGGAACTTTTGGTCTTACCCAACGCAAATGTTCTGCTTGGCTACCCTCTACCTATATTTCTTTAGTGTACAAGTCATATGATGGAATTCCCAGCTCCGATCATTGAGCTGGACTGTCATGTTGCATGGCAACCACTAGATGTGTTGTGTAGTGTGGTGTTACAATTTGAGTACAAGCCAGTCATCCATCTTTGGGTCCATTCTCTTCATGGATCCCAGCAGGCCTAGCACCGGGCCCTGAATCTCTCTGCCTCCAAACCACCTCTTCGACCCTGCAAATGCCTCGATGAATCCATCCGGGCCAGAAACGCCCAGTATATTCCTGCCAATCGGCTCCGGAGGCATATTGTGTGATCGACAACTACAAGGGACTTCTTTGGCCGCCTTGTCGTCCTCGTCAGATGTGGCAGCGAGACCTTCGTGTGAATGCCACCGGCAACGCTTATCTGTTGCAGCGAGGGCAGGCTGTCGGCGTGCAGCGAGCTTCTTGCCAATGGCCGTGTTGACATCCTTGTACGTCATAAACCTCTCGTCGTCAACAAAATAGTCGACACTAAAGCCATCCCCATGCCTTTGCTTCAATTCCATAATCTGGGCTGTGAGTGTGTTCGTCGGCTCCCTCACCCGCTTCGTCTTGCCGTGCAGCTCTGTCCTGCCGAGGCTGTCGATGTCCCTCCTGTTTGCCCACAGTATATGGACGGATGGTCGCTGTCCAGAAGTGACTTGTTCGGTACCATCAAGAAGCTTGTGAGCAATCTGCAACGCGGGGGCAACGCCGGTTCCGCCAGCCAGGAAGACGACATCCTTTGCTTCGCCCATGCGCTTGCAAATGTCAAAGCCGTAGTGCGGACCCCGGAGCCAAACCTGGTCTCCGACCTGTAGTCTGAACAGATAGTTGGACATTTCTCCGCTGTCCATCTTTCTGATGAGAAACCGCAACTCTCCAGTGCTTTCCTGAGCATCGCTCAGGGGTGGAAGAGGTGTGTAGTGCCTGGCGATTTGAAGCTGAGGCTGCTTCATCTCCACAGACCACAGCCCGTGCTGCCATGCTGCTTTGATCTTGGGGTTGTTCTTGGCCGCCACAGTTTCTGGACACCGGATGGTGATGATGAAAGCAGTCGGCGTCACTTGCTCCTTGGCGATTATGTTAAAGGGCGTAAACTTTGTATGATTCAACGAATCATCCTCTGACTCCGAGCTGACGCCGTACCATGCACCGCCTGCGACCAAGACCGCTCCAACAGATATGAAAATCGGCTTTCGCGACTTTCCACGCCCTGTACTAGGCTCATCGGCCAGTGCCCTGGATTCCTGCCGTTGTGGCGACCAAGTAGAGAAGCGCGAATGTGTTGATGCTTGTAAAGGGGCTCGGAGCGAGGCCAGACTGGTGGGATGTGGCAACCGCAAAAGCTGGTGCTGCCCGGACTGGCTGGCCCGCAGGCAGCTCGAGCAGGCTCTCGAAGCACTCATGGTGAAGTGGCGGATCGAGAATCGATTTTGGTTGGGTAAAACATTGACATATCACGAGGATTGAAATGAGAGGCGAAGAAATTTGCTGATCAACCCATCATAGGTTATGCAAATAAGCGTCATATTCAATACAAGAGCTGCTACCCTTAACCCTTGCCAGGCCTAAAGCTAGCACCCTTGCCGAGCTACCAAACAGCTGTACGTCATGTTGTTGGCTGACTGCCATCGTCAAATAAGACAGCTTCGATTGACACTCACTCATCCCGACAATGCGCAAATCCGGTAGTTCGTCTTAGGCAAGCGTCCCGACCAAGTAATCTGACGCGTAATTGCTGCGAGTAATCACAATGTCTCTCCGATCATTACGGCCATCGGGCAGTCGCTCGTGGAGAAATGTTCTTCGCATCCGCCAGTCTCTGCCGCGACGACAGTACATCAACACGGTCGCAAACTGCCCGTCGCCAACATGCGACTGCGCAGACATGCCCACCATGCCCGAGGGCCTCGACATCGACTACAAGGGCAAGCTGAACGGGCTGATCACCGGATACGCCGAGCAGGTCCTGATTTGTACGGGCAAGGGGGACTGGCCCTCGCGCATCGAGGAGGACAATGGCGGCGACAACCTGGCGGCGGACCTGAAGGAGCTGCTCGGGCGCGGCGGCGTATACAGCGATGTGAGTTTTCCTGTTGCATTTGCGGATCAGTGGACGTTTCTTTCTTCACCTCCTTCCTCCCTCAAGCGAGACATGTTTCTAGGGACGCTGTTTGGCTGACGGTAAGTGCCTCTCTTCTTCTGCCCCTCCAGCCGTTCCACAACGTATCCGTCCTCAACTCGTCCTTCCCGTCCTCGGTCTCGCAGCGTCCGGAAGTCCAGACGACGTCGGCCTACCTCCTCCCGAGCTTCAAGTACGTGCCCTTTCTGCCGCGCGTCTCGTTCGACTCGGTGCAGGCCCTCGTCCGCGGGTTTCTGCTGCCCGAGAAGCTCCATTCCATGCACGACGGGCTCTCGCCCATACATCGTGACCGGCTCGTCCGGAAGGAGGGTTTCCAGCATTTGTTGTACGGCGTCCGCGACGTGCAAGACGTGCTCGTGCTTATATGCGGCCACGGCGGGCGGGACAAGCGCTGCGGAATCCTGGGGCCCGTCTTGCAGGAAGAGTTCGAGGCCAAGCTCCCCAGGGCCGGGTTCCAGGTGATGACGGGTCCGCTGATCGACGAGAGTGTGTCCGCCCCGGCGCTGCCCGGAACCACGGACGAGCCGTTGTCAACGGCCCGAGTGGGGTTGATATCACACATAGGCGGCCACAAGTTCGCCGGCAACATCATCATCTACCTACCGCCAAACATGCACACCAAGGACGGATCACCGCATCCATTGGCAGGCCACGGCGTCTGGTACGGGCGTGTCGAACCCAAGCATGTCGAGGGGTTGATCGAAGAGACAATAGTCAAGGGCAACGTAGTAAGCGACCATTTCAGAGGCGCCATTAAGCAAAGTGGTGAGATTATAAGATTATAGACCAGCTCTTGGCATGTATAGATTGCGTGTACCATATGTACGTCTTGTACAACTGTATATATCCAAGTACATTTCTCCCATTTTTGCGAAGCTTCAGCAGTGCCAATGTCGTGGATAGGTGAATGTAGTATAACGCAAAAATCATGCTTTCGATTTGCGATACACAAAGACTGACCTGCCATGTCCTTCCCCTCGAATAATCGCAAGACCCAACTCCGGTCCCATGTCGTAGACCTCTTCGGATCCCTCGGCATCCGGCTCATCCCTCCAAATCTCACAGCCAAACTCCCGACCGCTCCCCATCCTCGCCGCCATCTTGACCACCCTCCGCGCCTGCTCCAGGTCCCCGACCTCGAACAGGACAAAATCGGGCCTCAGCTCCCGCGCCACGTCGAACAGGCGCGCGTAAAAGACGTCCTCAAGCGCGCACCCGAGCTCCGCCGCCGCGGCGCGCATCTCCCGCCCCGCCGGCACCAGCGCCAGCGCCGGCTCGTAGTTGCGCACCGACCGGCCCGTCTCGCGCGCGAACCCGTCCCGCGAGATGTACGGCGGGTTCGACACGAGCACGTCGACGCCCGCGCGCCCCGGCGGCACGCCCAGGCGCCGCGCCAGCGCGTCCGGAGAAAAGACGTCGGCCTGCTGGAACACGATCCCGTCGGGCCGGGGGAGGGACAGCCGGCCCGCGCGCGCGTTGGCGTCGCGGTTGTGCCGCGCCAGGGCCACGGCCAGGGAACTGATGTCCAGCCCGGCGGCGCGGACGTGGGGGAGGCCGAGCCGGCGCAGGCGCTCGTGGAGGAGCAGCGCGATGCAGCCCGTCCCCGTGCACAGGTCGAGCACGACGGGGTGGTGGTCCCCTCCGCTGCTCGCGTTGTCGACTTTGCCGCGGTAGTGCCGGGCCAGCACGTCGGCCAGGTGCACCGCCCAGGCCTCGGTCTCGGGCCGGGGGATCAGCACGCCGCTCGCGCATCGGATCTCCAAGGCCCCAAAGGGCTGCGTGCCCAGGACGTACTGCAGGGGCTCGCCGCGGCCGCGGCGCGCGCAGAGGCGTGCTACTTTTCGCTCCTCGGCGTCGCGCGCGGAAGGAGAGAAGGTAGTTGGGGTTTGTGCGTCATGGCCGCGGCTGGATGCTGACGGTGGAGAAGACCGGACGTGCTCCCTGATCCAGCGCAGCTCGTGCCGCGCCGACTCAATGTCCCGGCATGCGGGCAGGAGAGTCCGGAGGTGAGGAGAGATCCCGTGGGCGCGGCGCAGCAGAGTATGTGGCAGCCGGGGCATCCGTAAGTCTGGAGATGGGATGGGGAGGAATCTGGCTTTGCACAAGTAGGGTTCAGAAAGATGATTTGTTTGCATGTGAGAAATTGTGTGGCTGTAGTATGAATATAATGTCCAAGGAAGATCTTGTCTTGTTCGGGGTGGGGTGTTGCATATCGGCGGGAGCGGCCCGCTCGAGCAAGTGCATCAGTCCGGCGCTGCCATATTCGCCCCACGGGTTTCATGCCACATTTCCAAAAACGCTCTGCTCTCATTTGATGCTCTTGTACAATGATTCTCATGGAGATATGGTTCGTCTCTATTTACATCTATGATACACTTGTAGTGGTTGACTATAGCACTGAGCTGGGTATCCTCTGTCCATCCTGGCGCCTTTGGAGTCTATGTGTACAAATAGTTCTAGATGCTCTATAATCTTACAAGACAAAGTTGGCAGTTTGCCCTCCTTTGACAACAAAGATCTTCTTCGCTTGTCTTATATCGAGGTCTGACTTGATTACTTTGCTCTTTGCTTCATCGGAATCCTTGATCTGGTCGACAAACCAGTCCCGCCATTCGGGGCTCCCCTGCTTGAGCTCGGCTGGTGGCTTGCTCACGTTTACAACACATCGCAGCTTGCCATTGATTTGGACAGCACACTTGATCGTACTTTGAGCGAGCAGCTCCAGTGTCCCGTCAACCACTGGCCATCTGGCTGATTCGGGGTCGAAGATGCTGCCCAGCTTGGGATATAATATGCTCCAGCACTCTTCAGCAACAGCGGGAGTAATGGGCGCCAGCATGGGAAGCATCTGGCTGACAGATGCAACCTTGACAGCTTCCGATGCTGCACTGTTATCAGTCAAAACATTTGTCCATTCCATGAGATGCGACACGACCGTGTTCAGGGCGTAAACCTTGTCGTATGATTGCGTGACAGCTGCAATTCCTTTCTGCGTGGCTCGCCAAACATCTGCATCTGCCTGATGACTACTTGTGCCAACAGACTTCTTTTCAAAGTACTCCTTCGCGTTCCAAGTCGTGAACTCTTCAGATGAAGGTAGAGTTGTAACAAGGCTGTGCAGCCGTTTGAGCCAGCGCGTGACACCAGCAATCTTGTCTTCGTCCCAGTTTACCACGTCACTGACTGGCGCCGAAAACAACATTTGGGCCCTGGTAGTATCGGCGCCGTACTGAGCGATGAAGGATGTGGGATCGACACCATTGTGTTTCGATTTGGACATCTTCTCAAACGAGGTGTTTGCTGATTTGCCAGATGATGTGACTTTGGGGTTGGAAGCATCTGAAAGGTCAACCTCGTCCGGCTTCAAGAACCGCCCAGTATCGGGATCCGTGTACGTCTTGCCGTGTACCATGCCCTGCGTGATGAGCCGCTTGAATGGCTCGATGAGAGGCATGTCCGCTGCTACACCAGGATAAAGCACATCAATGAGGGCCTTGAAGATGAAACGAGCATAGAGCAAATGCAGGATGGCGTGCTCGATACCTCCAATGTACATATCCACAGGCAAATGTTTCCGCAGCGCTGCTTCAGAGATGGGAAGCTCCGAGTTCCTGGGGTCTGCGAATCTGAGGTAATACCAGCTCGAGTCGACAAAGGTGTCCATGGTGTCCGTGTCTCGCTTTGCTGGCCCGTGACACTTGGGGCAGCTGGTGTTGACCCATTCGTCTGCACTTTCCAACGGGTTGCCCGTTCTGCCTTCAGCCCAATGGTGGTCAACCTTGGGTAGAATGACTGGTAAATCAGCGTCAGGCACTGGTTGTACGCCGCATGTGTTGCAGTGCACCATTGGGATAGGGGTGCCCCAGTACCGCTGCCGGCTGATCAGCCAATCCCGCAGTTTCCATTTGGTGATTGGCTGCGCTGCTGAGGTCTCGGTTGCAATCTGATGAACCAGCTTTTCTGCTGCCTCTTCAGAGTTCATTCGCTCATATGACTGAGCAAGCGAAGTCATGTAGCCTTCACCAATGAAAGGCCCATCAAGATCAGTAATAGAGCCGTCGCCTGAAGGACTGACTGCATATTTAACTGGCTCGTTCTCTTGGTGTTTCTTCCAAAAGTGATAATCTCTGAGATCATGAGCCGGGACGCCCATGAGTGCTCCCGTCTCATAGTCGCCTCGAACATAAGGAGCAACATAGACTGGCAGAGACGTTGGCTGTCCTGTTCCTGATGCGCGCTGAGCCAGATCCAACGGACTTGTCGCAGAAAGATATGGGATCTTGTAGCCTTCCCTGGACTCGGGTAGCAAGTCCTTGGCAGTTTCCAACCAAGCACGCAGGCTTGAGTCCTTCTCAGCAAGACGTTGAACCAAGGCCGAGTGTGGTGACAAGGCAAGATATTGCGCAGCAAATACAGTCTCAGGCCTGGTAGTGTATACCCTCAATGTCTCTGTTTCAGCTTCGGGAAGATCGACGACAAAGTCGTAGTAGGCAGCTTTTGTCTTGCCGATCCAGTGTTTCTGCTGGCTCAGTACCAAGTCTGGCCATGCGTCATCCTTGGCCAACTTGTCCAAATCGTCCAGGAGAGACTCTTGGTACTGGGTAATTTTCAAGAACCACTGCTCGAGGGAACGCTTCTCGACTATGGCACCTGACCGCCAGGAACGGCCAGAGGCGTCGACTTGCTCATTTGCCAGCACTGTGTTCTCGACGGGATCCCAGTTGACCTCGGAACGCTTCCGTTGCACAAGTCCAGCGGAATGGAGCAACAGGAATATCTTTTGCGTCTGCTTGTAGAACTCGGGATCGCAAGTTCCAAATTCCTACTCGCGTCATGTTAGTGTACGTGATCAACAGGCTATGACGGTCTATATCTCAATGAACTGACTCTAGACCAGTCGAAACTGCCGTTCATGACTCCTAGTTGTTCCTTCATACGGGCCATGTTCTCCCTCGTCCACTCGCCGGGGTCCACGCCTCGCTCAATGGCAGCGTTCTCAGCAGGCAAGCCGAAGGCATCCCAGCCCATTGGCAAGAGTACTTCCTTGCCCTGAAGCCTGTGGTACCGAGCCATGACGTCGGCTATAGTGTATACTCGAAGGTGCCCGAGGTGCAGCTTGCCAGACGGGTAGGGAAACATGGACAAGATGTACATGCCCTCCTTCTCCCGGCCAGCAGGCGCTGCAGCTGCGTTATCATCCCTGGGAGCGGTCGAGCCCTGCAGAGCGCCATTCTTCTTCCATATTTGTCGCCATTTCTCGTCGAGCGCGGGGAGGTTCAATGGAGCGCGGTCGGTACGTTTTGGACTTGGTCGCGCAGAGTGGTGCCGGACCGGAGTGATGCAAGCACGCAGGGCTCCTACGCGAAGCCCCAGCCGGGCCGGAGTCTGAAGTAGGAGTGATCGCATTGGAGTGGTTTTATAACACCATGCTGTCCATGAGCAAAGCCTATCGAACTTTGGAGCGCACCTGCATGTCTTTGCTCAATGGACAGGGCACCATCACACGATGGCTTCACGAAGCATGCCTAGCTGCAAAGCTCTACGTGAGCTGTACAAGCTACCCGTACCGCCAGCTCTAGTGGTAGCTCCAACTTTTTTTTTCCTGTCCCTCTTTCTCAGGGCACGGGTAGCGGCCTGCATGGATTGAAACAGCATGGGTACCTCATTATTACTTAAGATAGCGGCTCCCGCGCCCACTACACAGTACGCCTGGCTGCCAATCTTCTTCCCAAGTCATGCTAGCGGTCAGTATGCGCCTTGTAATCCGGGGTCGTTGATGATGTTTCTGTTTTTTTCACCAGACACTGAGCGCAATCCGTGCTCTGTACTGGCATCATTTGAGAAGATTCAAGTTGCATGGCAGTTGTCCCTATACCTTAATGCCTAATTCTATTGAATTCAGTGCTGCATTCTCTGGGATAGACTCCAATTATCCAAGGTAAGATGACTGTACGTAGAAGGAGGTACTGTAACATGAGTGGCTGGCAGTCCAGCGTGCTGTAGAATTATTATTACAAGAGCCGAACCGAAACATTTCGACCCCCTTAAACCAAAGCTTAGTGGCAGACGCACGGACGTTTTCCCACCAGGAAAGGGAGCCTCTCAGTTCCAACAACCACCAAAAGCCAGCGGGTGGCGCCCAAGTGGACTGCACTTTGGACTGGACTTGCTGGTAGGTAGCATTGATCAAACAAGAATCACTCGAAACTAAGACACCGCCATTGTTCTTTTATGCTTCCAGCCCACGGAGCGCCTACACCACCGTCTGCATATGCTATTCGCCTTACAGACCTTTAATACCTGGTGATACCTGCATCTTGTACGACAATCCAGTGCCGAGACGACCTCACGATCACGACTTAGACCCGAAGCTATCCGCTCGCAACGACGTAGTGCATGCGACTTAGCTGTCATTGGACCAGACACGTTCACATCTCGAGGTGCGACGAAACCAACAAAGCCAGAGGTTGTCCTCTACTGCACAGCATAAACCAACGTCTCGACTGCCGACAATCTCGTCTCGGGCCTATGGCGCAATAGAGTCGACATAGCTGCATCTTCTACGTACTCGATCTAGTTGGAGGAGGGACAGGAGGCACTGACGTGCTCGTTTGCGACAATGCCGCCCAACTACTCTGCAGGCCTGCAAGCGCACGCCAGAGACTCCCTCGAGCTGGCCTCGCTAGCATCCTCGAGCCAGCGCGGCCATGACGATGCCTATTCCGATACCGATTCGAGGCCGTCCATTTCCTCATCCAGGAAACTGTCTCTCGAGCAGGATGACCCCTTGGACGACAACAACCCCGCTGGTCGGCCTGGCCCAGGCTATGGCCACGGGAGGACATACTCGAACGCTTCCAACTTTGACTACACTGCGAACCTCTTCCCCTTGTCGTCGTCGGCCGGGAACGGATACGCGCCCCTGGGCGCGCCAACAGCGGCGGCACGCCAGGCGGGCGGGTTGGGAGGAACGTCACTCGAGAAGCACAAGACGTTGACCTACATGAATGGTTTGGGCCTCATCGTTGGTCTGATCATTGGATCCGGTATATTCTCTTCGCCCAGTCAGGTCAACGGCAATGTTGGGTCGCCTGGCGCAGCACTCATTGTTTGGGTCATTGCTGGTGTCCTGGCTTGGACTGGAGCCGCGAGTTACGCCGAGCTGGGCGCTTCCATTCCCCTCAACGGAGGGCCTCAGGCATATCTGAGCAAAATCCTGGGAGAGCTGTCTGGCTTTCTCTTCACATGGGTTGCCGTCCTCGTCCTGAAGCCGGGGAGCGCAGCCATTATTGCCATTATCATGGGCGAATACCTCGTGCGTGCTGCCATTGGCGCCGAAGCCGAGAACATCAACCCTTGGATCATGAAGACTGTGGCGCTTGTGGGGCTGTTCTTCGTGACATTCATCAACGCCTTGTCTACACGTCTAGGCACTCGACTGAACGATATGCTCATGTTCCTCAAATTCTTTGCTCTCATTGGCGTCACCATTGTCGGAATCATCGTCGCTCTTACTGGATTCTCTGCCACTGGAACAGCAAACGACGAATGGAAAACACACGGGTGGTTCGAAGGCACAACCAGCGATGTTAGCAAATGGGCTGTGGCGATCTATGCTGGCTTGTGGGCCTTTGATGGCTGGGATAACGTGAGTTACACACTAAGCGAAGAGGCGGTTTTGCTTCATTTGAGCAAAGTCATACTGACCAAATAAACAGACCAATTACGTTGTGGGAGAATTCCGCAATCCCGGGCGTGATCTTCCTCGAGTCATTCATACAGCCATGCCATTGGTCATTGCAAGCTATCTGTTGGCCAACGTGGCCTACTTCTTTGTTCTCCCAACAAAAGTGTTGAACTCGACCAACACTGTTGCTGTCCTGTTTGGAGGAAAGGTGTTTGGACCGATTGGAGCGCTTGTCCTGTCCATCATCGTGAGCGCTTCGTGTTTCGGAGCACTCAACTCATCGACATTTACGAGCAGTCGACTTGTGTACGCAGCTGGCAAGGAAGGTTACTTTCCAGCCCTATTTGGACGCATTGGCATCAGCTCCACGGATCCCGGGCTTTCGTCTGCGAGGACAAGGAACTGGTTCTCGAAGAAGTTGCACAACATGCTCAGCGACGAGGAGACGGGTCTCTTCTTTACTCCTGTCAACGCCATTGTCCTGAATGGCGCATTGACTGTCGCCTATGTGATTGTCGGCGAGTTCGGCGAGCTCGTCACATTCTACGGAGTCGCTGGATACACTTTTTATTTCCTGACCGTGTTGGGACTCATCATTCTGCGGGTTAAAGAGCCGAACCTGGAGCGTCCCTACAAGACGTGGATCACTACGCCAATCATCTTCTGCTGCGTCAGCTTGTTCCTACTGAGTAGAGCAGTGTTTGCGCAGCCGCTCCAGACATTGATTGTCATTGCTTTTGTCCTCGTCGGCATCCCTGTGTACTTCTGGAGGATACACGGACGAGACCAGGTGACGAAACGTGAAATCAGAGGCTCAAGACACGGCTGGAAGTTTTGGAAGCGCTGGACGAACTAGACCTCGACGCCAGAGCGGATGATTACCACGAACTGCATTAACAGGCGTTGCATATTTGCCATGATGGGATCATTGGCGGCGTACGGGACACAGCCTTTGTTGGATAGATACCAACATAAACGATATTAGCACATAAGCTCTAGCGAGATGTTACGTATTTGTAATACCATGAAGCGGTCACAATGTCCGCTTGATAAATACATATCACCCCATTGTTGGATATGACTTTTGTCCGGAAACTTTTATGATTCACAATTCATCCTTTGGCGCTACGGCGCGGACGGGCAATTTCATGTCGGGAACTGGGCCGACATTTAACATGCATATTTAGAAGTCCGGTAGTCGGCGGGTACTTTTTGCCTCCACTTCGGCGGACCGGCGCGGCGATGGCATCATATCGCGCAAGTAAGAGAGTGAGGCGTTCTTATCTCAACTCCACCATCTTACGATGTGATATTGAATTTTGGAGGCGTGAGTTGGCGCTGGTATCATTATACCGTCCCTTTTTAATCTTACATGCTCTGCAGTCTTAGACTTTGTGTCCTTACACCGTTTCTTCGGCGAAGCAAATCAGGCGCAAGTCTTATTATCCACTTCCGCTCCAGAAGGTATATCCATCCTTGCGCTTCAAGCTCAAGTCTCGGCCGGAGAAAAAGCATCATGGGCTCCGTGGACAGCGGGACCCGAGGCCCGTTCGACGTCAAGTCGGTCGCTGTGATCGGCGCCGGGCCGTGCGGCCTCGCCGCGGCGTCGTACCTCCTGTCGCAGCCCTCGGCAGACGGAAAGTCCGGGTCGCACTTTGACAGGATCACCGTCTTCGAGCAGCAGCCCCGCGTCGGCGGCGTCTGGCTGTACTCGGCCTCGCCGCCGGCCGCGACGCCGATCCCGCAGACCTCGGCCCACGGACCGCCCGACCCTCCCGTGTACGGAGGAGGAGGAGAGGAAGGGGAGAAGGCGCCCGTCTTCCCGAGCCCCATGTACGACAGGCTCAACACCAACATTCCGCACACCCTGATGCAGTACTCGGACCAGCCGTTCGCGGACGCGCGCGGCCGGACCGCCGACCAGGGCGGCGACCTGCGCATCTTCCCCGAGCGCGACGTCGTCCTGCGGTACCTGGACGGGTACGCGGACCGGACGGGGGTGCGGCGGCTGATCCGGTTCTCGACCGGCGTGCTGCGGGTGCGACTGCGCACGGAGGGAGGAAAGGACCGGTGGGACGTAACCTCGCGCGGCCTGCGCACCGGCGCCGAGCGCACCGAGGCGTACGACGCCGTCGTCGTCGCGGGCGGGCACTACAACACGACGCACGTGCCCGACGTGCGCGGGCTCGCGGCGTGGAATGCGGAACACCCGGGGGTCGTGTCGCACTCCAAGACGTTCCGGACGCCGGATGCGTTCCGGGAGAAAAAGGTCCTCGTGGTCGGGAACTCGGCGTCCGGGCTCGACATCGCCGCGCAGATCGCCAAGGTCAGCAGGGGCAATGTGCTGGTCTCGGTGCAGACGCCCACGGCCGACGACGCGAGGCGGCACGCCGGCTTCGACGAGGTCCCCGAGATCGAGGCGTTCCTCCCCGGACCCGCCAGGGCGGTGCGGTTCAAGGATGGAAGCGAGGTCGATGGTTTGGATGCCGTGTTGTTCTGCACGGGGTATCTGTTTACGTTTCCGTTCCTTTTGGACGCGGACGGGCGGCTCTTGGGCGAGGACGCCGACGAGAAGCAGACGAAGCCGCTCGTCACCGACGGCAGGAGGGTCCGCGGCCTGTGGAAGCACTTTCTGCACATCGCGCACCCGACGCTCGCGTTCCCGGGCCTGCCCATCAAGGTGATCCCGTTCCCGCTGTCCGAGGCGCAGGCGGCCGTGCTGGCGCGGGCGTGGGCCAACGAGGTGTCCCTGCCCCCGGCGCCCGAGATGGAGGCGTGGGAGAGGCGGGAGGAGCAGGAGAAAGAGAACCCTGGAAAGTACCACGTTTTCCCCGCGCTCGGCGACGGCAAGTATATTAACGGGATACACGACTGGCTCTCGTCGTCGTCGTCGGAAGGGGGTGGTAAAGGCAGCAAGGGCAAGGAGCCGCCGCGATGGGATGCCGAGATGTTCTGGCAGAGGGGCGTGTACGCGCAGGCCAGGATCAAGTTTGAGCAGGACGGCCGCCGGGCGAGGACGCTTGCTGAGCTGGGTTTCGTGTACGAGCCCGAAGAGGAGAGTGAAGACGGGGTAGGTCAGAGCCGGGAGGCGCAGCTTTCTGAGCCCGGGCTGGATGTTGCTGGATAGAAAGAACACAGGCAGAAAGAGGACGAGATTATCGAGACTACCAATGAAGTCTGTCATGTTTCAAGCAAGAGAGGGCGATTTCAAAGTATAGAATAGTGGCTTTCATTTCATAGCGTAGAACAGTCGACCTTTATTTCTCATACATATTTTCGTCAAACATTCCATTTCTGCTTTGAATATTCAAACAACTTTAACATATCATCGATCTTTTATTTTGAATTAATTCATTATGATATACTACTAAATCATTATTTCGCTGAGATAACTCATGCTTTTCGTCATCGATCACGTGGGTATGGATATATGTATGTGCTTGCTCCTAAGGACAGTACAATACCGCCCTCGAACGCCGTCTGCATTAGCCAATGGCATTGATGCCAGTCGGGTCTTTCTCCTTTTCGTTGTCTTTCTGCCTCCACCTTCTCCCTGGAGGCTTCCTCTAAGCCCAGACATCGCCAGTCAGGTTGGTGGCGAGGTAGCTGAGATCCTGGGCCACGTACTCGTTGAGCTGGGCCTCGATCTCGGCGTCGGACATGTCGCTGCTGTCGCCGTCGTCCCTCCTCCGGAGCGGCGTGCCGTCGGGGCTGCAGCCGCTGGTGTCGCCAAAGTAATAGCCGTGGGCCGTGGTGTCGAAGCCCGTGGTGCCGGCGTTGCAGGACAGGCTGGCGTAGCCCTCGCAGACGACGATGTCGCTGGCCGTGTAGTCGGTCGTGGTGGCGGTGCCGTCCGACAGCCAGTACTCGGGCGAGGTGTGGCGGTAGTTGAGGATGATCGGGGGCAGGCGCGGCACCGGGTCGTCGAGGTGGGTGACGCGGTACTCGGCGCCGGCCTGGTCCGTCACGTAGGCGACGAAGATGGTGTTGCCCACGCGCGGGCTGCCGTACGTGTAGATGTCGATGCTGTAGCCGTCGTTGCGGGTGTAGGCGGCTCCGATGGTGGCGACGGCGGCGCCCAGGGAGTGGCCCGTGAAGACGATGCTGTACGACGGGTTGGCCGTCTTTGCGGCGGCCACGGCGGCGGTCACGACATCGGAAACCTCGAGCCACGAGGCGTAGAAGCCGGTATGGACCAGACAGCCCAGAGTGATGTCACACAACTCCTGGACAAAGACCAAACTACGAGAACTTGTTAGTTTTCAAAACTTCTTGTCCACGGTTGTGACAATTCTTTCTATGAGACTTACTCGGTAATCCAGTTTCTCACAGAGTGAGAGCCTCGGAACGAGACGACAATCACCTTGTTTGTGGCGTCCGTCGACACGAATCCCTGAATATCAGTGGCATCACCGCTACAAAGATATCAGCTGAGATTCAATACCCAATTGGATAATAACAAGGAGCACCAACGCAAAGGTGGCAGTCACCACAGCACCAGCAGCAGTGACATTTGAGCAGACATCGTCAATACAGGTCACGGTAGTGCCGACGTCGTCTTCGGTGTTGCAGTAGGCCGCAGCAGCATACTCGGCGTACAAGTCAAAGGAAGACACTTCAGAGGTGGTAACGGTAGTGGCTACTCAACAATTGATCAGTGTCTGGTCGACGATTGGGGGGATCCACCGACAGAGTAACATACCTTTCTTGCCCAGGTACAGCTTCATCTCGTCTGGGATGGGGCCGGCAGCGACTCCGAGAGCCAAGCTCGCCATATAAGTCCAAGTGAATGGCTTCATCGTGGCGGGATGCTTTGCAACAAGGGACTGGGTGGGTATGTGGAGGAGGCGCAGGTGACAGTCACGACCAAGGCTGGCGATGAGGTCGGCTTTGCCCAGTATTTTTATCTACTGGTATAGACAATGACAAAGACCTCTGAGGGAAGGGAAACCAACGAGCGACCGGGTTCAGCAGTGGTATCCATTTGCCATGACCATGGGCGAGCGGTCCCGGACTATATAGTAGCAACAATAAGAGGACGATCGGGAGGCCCGGTCGCTCAACACTCCGAGCAGGCGGAGGAAATCTGCTTTGTGCGTCCCATGGAAGGGGAGGGGATCATCACCAATACTACTCGCGGATCCCTGACCTGAGAGCTCCCTTGGGGGTGGCCAGGACATGGGTCCCGAGGTGCCCTTGAGCGACTAGCCTCGAGTCTGTTCATAGTCCTGGACGGGTGAGTCGGGACTCGGTATGCATTCCTCAGAGGGAGGGAGAAAAGAACCCAACCCGTTCCTGGAATAGTGGAGTTGTATGTGAAGAGTATACTCAGCTAAAAAGGGGACAGGACGTGCTGTGAGCACCCGAATGTGCTCAGCCTGAAGCCTGTACCCATGGACCGAGTGCATGACCCTTCATCTGAGCTCTCAGAGGTCGACGTCGCGGATCGGGTGGCTTAGATGCGCCCCCCAACGGCGAATTAACGTCTACTCCATAGACGGCAGAACGGTAGACCAGCGGTTGACAGGGTGGGCAGCGTCTTATTAGCGGGCGGCGGCAGTCATTTCTTGCTCTGCTTAGCAAACGACAGTAAGCAGCATGACACCCATGCTGTATATCAGGCACTCCATACTACATAGCCCACCTGGAGAAGAGACGACCCCTAGCCTCTGGGCACCGAATATGTACGGGACACGCCCGTCTGGATACTCACGCAGCGCTTAGCAGCCACACCTCGTGGCATAGATGAAGCGGCCACGGTCCGCACAGATCGTCAGCTGTCTGGGGGGCCGCCGGCGGTGGTTACCACATTTAGAACACAGCAACCTCCCGAGCGAGCGAGCGGACAGGAAATTCCAGTCAAAACCCCGGGATTATTGAATGTCGTCGTAGCTGTCACGGTGAATGGGCTGCGAGTGCCAGGGCCCAGCGTTGCGTCGAGGTTGACGACAGCAGCCCCGGGTACCTCGATCGAGGATTCCACGCTTCCCCAGATTTCTGGAGGTTACATTCACAGGCCAATAGTTCAGTGAACCCATGCGGCTCTAAAAGTTAGCAGTCGTCAACTAGCAACGGACGCTATCATAATTAGGCGTAGGTGGGAAAAGAATTTGTTGGCAAAGGCCCGGGGTTCTCGAGAAGAGGCGTTTCCCGGCGAGACAGCAGTTGCATGGCAGACGTAGGTGGCATTTTTTTCTTTTATCTGTGCCAAATGCACGACATTGCCAACAGCCCGGGCGCCCGAGGCGTATACCTCTGCAAACGGGACAAGATCTGCAGAGTATCGGATTGACAGGTGGGGGCGATACGCGCTGTGGATGCGCGATGCAGTATTGACAATCGGTCTGTCAGTGCGTCGGCGTGTCTCGGTCAGGCCTTGGACCTGTCAGGTCGAGCGCAGGCAGGCCTGGTGCCAGAGCTGGAGCTGAATTCACAGCTGAACGACTGGGTCTCTGGAGGAGCCGGGCGGCAGATCATCCAGCCCTGGGATGGATTCATTGGATCAGTTGGTGTTTTCCGACGGAATCCCGCAGGATGTATGTGATGTGCTACCTACTCAATGAGTCAATAGTAGGAGGTTGGTCAATGGTATCTTGCGACCCGAGGCTATTTCCATTCCTGCATCTCTTGCGAACATCCTTTGCTGCATCGAGCAAGGCTGGAGTCAAAACACCGCAAGCTATGCAACAGCACTTGGGACGTTATGCGAATGCTACAGAGCCCACGTGCTCCAAAGTACGAAGCAGGCTTCAGACGATGTTCTAAAAGTATACAAGTGTCAAGGGAAGAATTGGAATATCAGCTAGCGCGAGTCGGGATCCGAGGCTCGTTCGTATTCGGTGGTGGGAATATTATCTCCATCTCCATTGCTTTATTAATTCTCCGAGAGAGAAAAAAGGAATTGCTGGGTCTCAGATCCTGGCTGCCTATGTAGGATCCGCATAGATGGTAAAATCCCCCAGCGATTCAGCTGTATACCGCAGTCAATGCCGTGTGCCAAGTTTTCGTGAGATCAGACAAACAGCTTAAGAGAGTTGAATCTTTACACAAGGCAAGACACGCCGCATACAAGAAGCTCTTCGATAATGCAGCGCAATGCCTCGGGGCTTTAATTATAGTGCACGCATGACCGTGCAGATTGACTGCGTGGACGGGGAAAAACGACGAACCACCACCGAGGTCTCCATGTGGTCAGTGGGCTACAGACTATACATACGTGCTGCAATGGGCACTGGGCCAGTATCTGCACGGATCGGCAGGATTCCTATGCTTGTTTGCTGGCTGCGGATAGATGCCCGTGAACCGTTCCCATGGTCTGGGTCATGGACTTTTGGGAATTCCCAAATATGTCAGCAGTACGTAGACGAATCTCAGTGGTGACTGTGCACAGTATATCCTCATAGTTGGGCCAGCACTTGATGAATTCGACCTGGCCAACTGGATACCAAGAATACTGCAGCCAGCGAGCTACGAAGTATCTCTGGTACTTACCCAGACCTGTAAAGCACCTCCCTCAGGAGTACACCAGCAAGAGATCTCCATCTTCTTCTCTCTGTCTTCAGTTAAGTCTTCAGTCAAGTCCCCGCCAAGCTCGCCAGGTGAATCGCAATCTCATGAAACAGATGCCATTCTGGGACTGGGTTGAACACTTTTTAGTGGAGTGGTAAGGGTTCCTCTTCTGGCTTCCACAGCACTAAAAAAGGAATCAGAGGGCCTAAAATGGCGAACGACTGTAGCTCCGGGTAGGGGATCTCTTTCCAGTCAGGATTATCCCCGGCCGCTGAGCTGTACGCTGCAGAACTGGTAGCGCCTTCTCGTCATCGTCCCCCCAAATCGAGTCAACTGGCGACGACAACCCCCCAGTCTTCAGGCCAGGGTATCAACAGCATCTCGGCCTTGCGCATGCTTAGCGAGCCCGAGTTTGTTGAGAACTTTTTTGAAAAATTCCCACGAGAGTGCTTTTCAATTTAACGACCATGTCTCTCCCTAGCGTTGGCGCCGGCGGCATGGGTCTGTGCTGTTCTCGAAGTCTTCCATCACACTGAAACCTCGTCCGACGACACGCATACCAGGGCGGAAAAGCTCCTCTCTCGGTGGAGAGATCATTTCGAAAGGCAACGGTAGGACAGCGTGCTATTATTATACGTGTACGTGGAACTGGCGAGATGGTTTGAAATGGTAATAAGATGAGGCTGTCGGACCCGACTAACCTAGGGCTCGTGTGACCGGAGCCGAGCTGCCTGCCTGGTCTCAACGGGCAAGAAGAAAAAGAACTCTCAAAAGAAGACTATGATCGCGTAGTTCCAACGGTCAGTGGTGCTGGTCTGGTGCGGCAAGCGGCAGATGAACCAGCAGGGCAGCGGTATTTAGCGGTAGCGGTACCCGCTAAGCCGTCTCGCTTAGGAGGCGCAAAATGCTCTCCTTGTCTCCCCCAAATACCAAGACCCGACCTGCCATTTCTCCGTCCGGGGCAATCGAGTGCCGACCACGATTGATGGGAATGGAATGGCACTTGCAACCTGGCTGCCGGATCTTGGAAAAAAGGGCTCCTATTTTATTGATCTTAAGCACCGGACCGGGGCCCCCAGGAACTACCATCGTTTGCGAACAAATTTGTCACCAGAATGCGACGCTCCCCTCACCCCAAGAGCATCACACGGCACCCGGCCTCTGATTTCTTTGGCCCGCTGGCGCTCTGTGCTGCCGCACCCCCCAGCTCTTGGTCAGTCACGCGCTCACGCTTTTGAGCTGCTTGTGACAAACCAAAGCAAGCTCGTCGTCCCGGCGTCCATTGGCACATACGCCGTAGCATGCCGTGCGTTCCATAACACGGTCCATGCACTTGCACAAGCTGCATACATGTCAAATCCGACTGTAATCCGAGGGTCATCTCGCCTGCGCTCCTTCTATCCACCAAGCTGAACCGATATATGCTGCCGTGGCTCACAGACGCAGTACGACGACAATGACATTTTTCTTTGTCAGCCCACGTCCAGACTTCCGCCAATTGCACCCTCTTGCCCAGCCAGGCTGGACTGTATACGGCAGCTCTACCGGGTTGGATGTTACCTACACAGCACACAGCTATGCGACTGGCAGACTGCTATCTGTCAGATCGAGGTTCGCTGATAAGATCTGCCCTGTCATCCAAACTCAATAGCCGGATTTGGTCTCTATCCCCATGCTGCAGGGAATAGGATAGACGGGGGGACCTCTTCAAGTCGTTCTGCATCATCCAGAGTTACATCTGGGGGCAGAATGTGAAAGTCATACCAAGCCCGCCCTATTATAGGTATCCAAACTTCGATGAAGAACGGATGAGGGCAACAGATCGAAATGTGCCCTTTTTCGCACTCTCACCGAATATTCCACCAGCTTGCAAGCATGAGAGACGACAGCAAATATCAAAATTTGCGGTAGATCTTCATGCACAGCCCGATCGGTTTCCGGTTCGCTTAAGGTTAATAGTACATTCTGCCCGCAATCTACCCACATTCCCCTTTCCCACGTTTCCCAGATTGGAACCTGATGATGAAGATCTGCAGATGTCTGCCAGGCCAAGTCGTCCTAAAGATACCAGCATGCCAACTTGTAATTCGTCGTATTCGTCGTATCTGCACATGGCGGCCTGAACAGGCCTGCCAAGCTGGGTGGAATCCTGCCCATGTTACCCTGTTCTGCAAGTCACCATCTCATCTTTTGTAACGGCGGTCTTCTCCTTGAATGATATCATGTGCTTGTGACAGCAGACAGCAGTAGCAGCAACTTAGCTCAGCGCACAGAGGTATGGAAGTACTATACCCTCGCATAGCGTCCCGTCGCTTAGGCTACGTCGTCGCCGAGTCCGCCAATGGGAGCCATCATGTGCCTGGATTGTCTTGCCTTGTTTCCTCCTCTGATCTTTGGATGAGTCCACGAGGTCGTCGCCAGCCTTACCCATAAAGGCACGACGCATCCTTTACCCGGCACCCGCGTGTGCCATCTCCAGTTCTATCCTTCTCTTCCCCATCCAACCGCCAATCAGACGTTGCAATGGTGGTCTTGAGCGTCGATATGCCTGCGGGCTGGAGGGTGCTATCTCTGCTGGCTCTGTCCAATCTGGTCGGACTGTCCTCCGGTGCCGCCATCCTGCCCCGGGATGATGTGCCCGCCGGGTACGTCGCAGCTCCGTATTATCCTACCCCTTATGGTGGGTGGGATAGTGACTGGGAGGATGCCTATGCAAAGGCGGTCGATCTGGTCTCGCAGATGACGTTGGCTGAAAAGACCAACATCTCGAGTGGTACAGGATTCTTCATGGGGTAGGTGTGATCTCGCCATCGGTGGCTGGTGTTTCTCATACTGACTTTGTATAAGACCATGTGTTGGTAACACGGGCAGCGCGCTGCGTCTTGGGTTCCCTCAACTCTGCCTCCAGGACGGCCCCTTGGGAGTTCGCACCACGGATAATATCACGGCCTTTCCAGCTGGTATAACAACCGGCGCGACATGGAGCAAGCAGCTGATGTACGAGAGGGGCGTCGCCCTCGGTGAGGAGTTCAAAGGCAAGGGCGCCAACTTTTACCTGGGCCCCTCTGTTGGTTCCATAGGCAGGAAACCGAGGGGTGGCAGGAACTGGGAAGGCTTCGGCTCGGATCCAGTCCTGCAGGGTATTGCTGGAGCGCAAACGATCAAAGGTGTTCAGGAGCAGGGCGTCATTGCCACGCTCAAGCATGCCATTGGCAACGAGCAAGAGGAATACCGCATGTACAGCGTCATCCAAGCTGGATACAGTTCCAACATTGACGACCGCACCCTGCACGAACTCTACCTGTGGCCGTTCGCTGACGGCATCCACGCCGGGACCGGTGCCGTGATGACTTCGTACAATGCAGTCAATGGCTCCGCCGACTCGCAAAATGCGTACCTCATCAACGGTCTGCTCAAGGATGAGCTTGGTTTCCAGGGTATCGTCATGACCGACTGGCTCGCCCACCTCTCGGGCGTCCCGTCTGCTCTCGCAGGTCTGGACATGAACATGCCTGGCGACACGCTGATCCCCATCGTCTTGGGAACCAGCTACTGGATGTACGAGCTGACGCGGTCCGCGCTCAACGGATCCGTGCCCATGGATCGCATCAACGACATGGCCACCCGCATCGTCGCCACATGGTACAAGCTCGGCCAGGACCAGGACTACCCGCCTCCCAACTTTTCATCCAACACGCGCGATCGCGAAGGGCCATGCTATCCTAGCGCTCTGATCTCGCCGACTTGCGTCGTCAATCAATACGTCAACGTCCAGGCAGACCACGCGACTGTTGCCAAAGCCGTGGCACAGGAAGCCATCACCTTGTTGAAGAACAATGGTTCCTTCCTGCCCATCTCCACGTCTGCACCTCTGAGCGTGTTTGGAACCGATGCCCAGACCGATCCCCAGGGCGCCAACTCGTGTACCGACAAGAGCTGCAACCGTGGACTGCTTGGGATGGGCTGGGGATCGGGCAGCGCCGACTACCCTTACATCGACGACCCCATCTCGTCCCTCAAGCGCAAGGCTGGCAACGTGACCTACTACGACAGCGACACGTTCCCCTCTTCGATTCCGACCCCGGGCGCAAACGACGTCGCCATTGTCTTTATCAACTCGGACTCTGGCGAGAACTCGTACACGGTCGAGGGCAACCACGGCGACCGGGACGCGAGCGGCCTCTCGGCCTGGCACAACGGAGACGCCCTGGTCCAGGCCGCCGCCGCCAAGTACGCCAACGTCGTGGTCGTCATCCACACGGTCGGGCCGCTGGTGCTGGAGCCCTGGATCGACCTGCCCTCGGTCAAGTCGGTGCTGATCGCCCACCTGCCCGGGCAGGAGGCCGGCGACTCCCTGACCGAGGTCCTGTTCGGCGAGACGGCGCCCTCGGGCCACCTGCCCTACAGCATCCCCAAGTCCGAGGACGACTACCCGTCCAGCACGGACCTCATCACGTTCGAGTTCCTCGGCCAGGCCCAGGACACGTACACCGAGGGCCTGTACATTGACTACCGCTACCTCAACAAGAACGGCAAGACGCCCCGGTACGCCTTCGGCCACGGCCTGTCGTACACGACGTTTGCGCTGTCGTCGGTCTCGCTGTCGAGCGTCGCGGGCGCCTCGGCCGGCGCCCCCGCGGCCCGCCCGGCCAAGGCGGCGTCCGTCGTCGCCGCGCTGAACCAGACCATCCCCGCCGCCGCCGAGGCCTACTACCCCGCCGGCTTCGACCGCATCTGGCGCTACCTGTACTCGTACCTGGACTCGGGCGAGGCCGACGCCGCCTACGCCGCGGGGCAGTCGGGCGACCGGTACGCCTACCCGGCCGGCTACTCGTCGACGCAGACGGCGGGTCCGCCCGCCGGCGGGCCCAGCGGCGGCAACCCGGCGCTCTGGGACGTGGCGTACACGGTCTCGGCGGCCGTGTCCAACGCCGGGGCCGCGCACGCCGGCAAGGCCGTCGTCCAGGCGTACGTGCAGTACCCCGGCGGCTCGGGCTACGACACGCCCGTGATCCAGCTGCGCGATTTCGTCAAGACGGACAGCCTGGCGGCGTCGTCGTCGGGAACGGAATCCGTCGAGCTCAGCCTGACCCGCCGCGACCTCAGCGTCTGGGACACCAAGTCACAGAACTGGGTCGTGCCCGCCGGCGAGTTCAAGATCTGGCTCGGCTGGGCGAGCGACGACCTGCCGTGGGTGTGCTCGACGAGCACGGGGTCGTGCGAGGAGGCGAGCGCGGGGCCGGTGTAGTCCATTTTTATCACGTCGTCTTTTCAAGTCATGTATATATCCAAATGCAATCTTTTGAATCATCGTTTCAAGCGCGGGGAGTAGCGATTCCTTATACAAGACCCAGCCAGACCAAACCGATCCCCTGTACAAGGAGTACGTTTTGGCGAGAGGCACAGCAATGCAGTGTATAGTGCATATAATATACAACATGCCACATTCGACCATATCATCTCCACTAATAATCTCGGTTCTGCGACCTCATAGGCCCCGCGCCCGTATTTACCGACTTGTTCGTGATATGATGAGCTTGCGTCGATGAGCAACGAAACCGGTATTCTGTTCGTCGAGATAAGCCCTTGATGAGGTGTTTTTTATACTTTCAGTACCAAATACTTTGCGAGTCTCGTGTTGAATTTTATGAAATCGCTTCACCAACTTGTGAGCAAATACATCGTCAAGACAATCACCGCGGGTTCAACAAGTAGCAATCAAATGGGTATCATAGAAACATGAGAACAAATAGCTACTGCTAAAAAGTCTTTTTCTTGCGTACCGAAAAGGCTTCACCTTAAACATTATCCATGATGAACCGTGTCGTAGCGTCCTCCTGCACCCATTCGCAAATCAGCTCGCCAACATCACCCACAAGTTTCTCATAATGTGGTCCTGCAAAGAAGAGCCCAGTATGAGCGGCAACCTCATCGACGTCTTTCATAAAGATCTTAACCCATTTGGGATCCATCTGTCCGTTGATCTTGGAGGGGCAAGTACAAAACTTTCTGTCCTTTGGCGGCTTTGGAGGTTTCTCTGGTTTCGATGGCGCTTTTCGTTTTTCTTCGTGGCTTGTATCTCTTGTCAAAGCACCGCCGTGCTCTGCGTTTGAGTGTGAAGCCGATCCAGCCTCTTGAAATTGTACATGTGGTGAGCCGGAACCCTGAGTGGTCTGAATCATTTCGTTGCCTCCGTTCTCTGGCGAGTCGGTCGATCCTTGTCCGTAGATATCTGGTGCGAGCGAGAGCGTTCCAGTGGACCCGTCTCGCACAAAAGTCGGTACAGATATGGGAGGATCGGCTGGGCTATCATGGCCCATTGACGAACCACCGTCCTCTCCCGAGCCCTCAGCTTGTCGTTCCTCAGGCTGTGGTCGAGGTTCCGACTTGTGGTCCTTCTTATCGGGGACTACACCAGCAGCGGCATCTGCGAGCGCGCCTTGCTTGTCCTTGGCTTCCTTTTTCCCGGCCGCCAATTTTGCTCGCATTTTCTCGATAGTCTTATTGCGTGATGCCTCTGCCGCACGCCAACTTTTCATTTGTTTTTCATAATCTTTGTTGCGCCTCTTCGTTTCCTTCTCAACATACTTGCGAATCTCCTTGTTCGAGGCATCATAACTCTTGGGCTCTTCGGGTTTCTGAGGTGGCTCTGGCAGCGGAGGAAGCCCATCGATGAACGCCTGCAACGCAGCTTCCACCGTGCAGGGAGCATTCGGGGGCAGGTCCTCTCTGAACCTCCCAGTCTCGGTTCTCTTCGGAGCATTCAGTTTCTGAGTCGTCGATGGCTGATGTTCCTGGGTCTCAGTCGCCAATGGCTGAAGTTCCTGGGGCACTGTTCCGAGGGTCGTGAGAACACTACGGTCGATCGGTTCGCTTGGTGATGCATTCGCTGTGGCAAAGTGTTCAGACGCGTCGCCTAGGCTTCCCGTATCGCTGTGCGGGTCACTTGAAACAGAGTCGTGTTCGGGTTCGGGTTCGGGGACCGGTGGCAGTATGTCCAAGGGCTCGTCATCACTCTCGACTTCGCTCTCGGTTTCTGGACTGGCAGGTTCATGGTGACGTTCATCATGGCCGTCATTGGTACCGTCATTGCCAATGGCCACAGACTTTTCAGATACCTCGGGCTGTTTCGGCTTGGAATCTTCTGTATCTGTGGCCTTGGGCTTCTTGGGGTAACCATGGCAGACCGTATAGTACTGTACGAATCGAACACGTGAAGGAACGTGTGGCATGCCTCGATTCTCTATATCGTTGACGTCTTCGAGCCGACGCAAACTCTCGTATCGCACCTTCATGCCGTTGTAGTCCATCAAGCAACTGCCAAACTCGAGGTGCGATGTAATGTGCTTAGTAGCAGCATCCATCAAGCCCTCCTGGTTGTGTTTGCTCACGAAATGGACGACATTCTTCCACCAGCCGCGATCTTTCAAGCGGACATCGTTGGTAAAGTTTGGGTTAAAACTCGGGTCCATTGTAAGTCGCGACATTGGAGGGATTATTGACAGTCCTTCCGTCGGCGACGCTGCGGAACTTTCCCCAGAAGATTCTCGATCTCCTGCCTGAGGCGGCTTAGGCGGGTCGGGCTTCTTGCGGAAGAGACTCGCTATGCCGGACGTGATGATGCCCGGGTGGAGGCCAAGTAGAGGCGCGTCCAGGTTGACCGTTCCAAGGATTCTATGTTGCGACATCTTGATGTCGTTCCTATCTTGGTTGGGCTGCAGGCGCGGGTTAGCTGGTCTGCGATATCATGAATACTTGGGGAAGCCAGCAGACTTGCCATCAGCGCCACTTCTGCCGCGAGCAGCCCGCCCATGGAGTGCCCGACAAGGACAACATCGGTATCGGGAGACTCGTGCGGCTGGAGCCATCTGCTAAAGTTGTCTCGTGCTACCTCGATCGCCTTGTACGTCTTGTACCTGGGGTAGATCTTGGTGTGGACGGCATGAGTCTCGCGTAGGCGATCCCTGAGGAACCTGTGCACGTGGAAAGGGAAATTCTGGAACGAGTTGTCATTTCCCATGAAGCCATGAATGTAAACGAGCAGGAGCTTGCGCTTTTCATGCTCGTTGTAGTCAGATGGGGTGAGAGACTGAGTTGAAGAAGTCCTTGGGTCTCTGTAATCTGCGCCATTGTAACCGGCGCCTATCAGACCGTAGTCGGCTCCGTGGATGCTCGGACTAGGGACATCCAGCGAGCCATGGTGGTCGGGGAACGTTGTCATATTAAGAAGTTGTGCTGCAACATGAAGAAGAAGCAGTCAAAAAAGAAAACGGTCGCTATCTTTCTAGGTGGTACGCGATGTATGTATGGTGGGGTTGCAACATGAGGAGGGGAGGTCCGCAACCTGACGTCAGTTCAAGGAGGACAAATGGCAGCGTAGGCGAAGGAATTCTAGATAGCCATAGTTGTAGATGTTGAAGAATATGATGCTAGGAGGCGCACGCAGAGAAATCGTGAAGACGACGATGCAGGAAACAATGCTTGCTTGATGGTGGATATATGAAAGAAGAGAAGAGGTCGACCTAGATTATTAGAGTTGAGGGAAAGGCGGTCCAGAGTCCGCTGGAAGCTTGCTCAGGTTCCTGGTTCCCTCTAAACTTGGATGGAATTTGGGGGGAAAGTGGGCACCGATTAACCGCATTCAGGGTTCCGCTAGACGCATAGTTGCGCAACGGCCAGGTACCCTAGGCATGGCAGTGCTAAGGTAAGGCAGGCATGGTAGGTATTTTGACTTGACTTTGCAATCTGTGCACCTGCATCTACCGACCCATTCACAAGTTATGCATCGAAAATTGGATCAGATGGCAAAAGTACAGTCGGATCCTTCATTCAGATCATGTCTTCTGATTTTGTTTTCATGATATGTCGTGCTGATGTGCACGATGTCACACCCATATACTGACTGCACTCGATTGCTCGTTCCCCAATGAATGGCCGCAGCAGATATGGAGGCCGTGGCTGAGTATACGGTTCTGGCTGAGTATACGGTTCTCTTACCACAATTGCTGCAGATGATACCTCTATTGACTGAATAGCTAGCATCATCCAATTAGACCGTTGCCTGAGCTCACTGGGTACTGTTTCGTACAATGTATGTATGGTAACTGATAGCTCTCCAGCATCTCGTCGATGAAGGCGAGCATCCACCTTCCACAGTCCCAGTATTGGATCTCGTTTCTATCATCACGGCCGATGACTTCGTCTTTGTGGGTGAGGCTTTCTGGAGAACAGACGGAGTGTCGTAGTAAATACTTGGAGCTACACATTACAATGTGTTACCCATCTCATCTCTTGTAAATCAAGTGCCAAAGTTTCCCAGCTAGAAGTAGGACCATGAGAAGTGCTCTCGCTTTCTGGTTTGTCTACACTCTGCTGTACGGAACATTTTCCTATTTGTCTTTATCCCGAGAGCTTATGCTTTCTCTTCTGACCTGCACTCTGCAGCCTCGAAGACCGGCGCCCTATTGATTACAGAGAGCACAATACTGGCCTTGCCGGTCCGGTTGAAGCTGGCCGTGAGACCTGTTGCCATGGCACTTGCTTCCAGGGCGAACACATTCTGATCATATTGTACATGTCAAGTCTCTGAGAAGAACGAAAAAATCCCTTCCCCGAAGCAACTCGTACTCCATGATACACAAGGCGTGTGTATTCCCCAAATCTACCAAGGCTGCCCCAGAATCGACACGACTGGACGAGTATTGTCGACCTAGACCGGCGGGAGCCGCTCTTGTTACTCTTGTTGCTCACTCGTGTAAAACCACCACGCGAGAAAAGTTGCGCTGGAGCCACGAGATTCTTACCCGCCACGTGTTTGTTCTCCGGGTAGTCAAGATACCCGCTCCGAATCCGAGGTGTGACGAAGGGCCGTACAGCTCTGTTGGCACCGACCTGGCATGTTCATCACTCAAAACCGTGGCATGTATCTCGGCATCGACGGAGCAATGATCTGCAGAAAGCCAAAGCTGGGTTCTTACTTCGGTTGTTCTGTTGGCCTTCAAACACTTTCTAATGTCCAAGAGTAACTTAACGATTCTTTTTATTGATGTATCAAAGAATATTTACAACTGCCAGACACTTTCTTCATCCTTTTTGTTTACCTTCCGTCGCCCACTGTCTGCGAGTCCGGTGACTGCGAGAAGGACGGGCAAGGTGATCTGGTGCATGTTGCTGCTTTTTGGTTCTGTGCGAATCAGACTCTCCCAACGCCTTGCTAAAATCAAATAAATGCAAAAACCATGGACTGGAGCGCTGTAGAGGGGAGAGAAACTGTCCTCTGAGCCCTCTGGCTCTCATCAATGTGAGAAAAATACAGAGCCTGCCTCCCATTATCGCTGCGACTGTTTTGGGTCCTCTCGGGACCGGGTATCATAAACCACCTGATCTTCTTATCTTACTGCCTGGCGAATGCCTCCGCCCAATGACGATGCGATGCCAGAATTCTGTGAACAATTGATCAGCCAAGAGAACTAGAGAAGGATGGGTGATCAGAGCTCACCTGTTTTCTCCGCTTCTTCGCCAACCGATCTTCACCCTCTCCTGTAGAGTAACCGGTCTCTGCACCGTCGTCATCAGGGAATCCGCCACCATAGCCCTCGAATGACGAGTCCTTGTAGCTTCGCTTCTTAGTTCGCTGCAGGCGGTCGCCCTGCACGCCCTGGAGCTTGTTCGGCTTGACGGTAGAGGTGGCTGATGCCGTAGGTGTGCCAGCAGCAGCGGGCTTTGCGGCGCCCTCCTTGACCTTCTTGGCAGGTGCCAGATCGCCGAGAACTGAACTGTCCCAGACTTGCTTGGAGATGGGACCCTTGGCCATGGTCGTCGCGCGCGTCAGGTTGGACAGAGCCAAATCTGAGAAGCCCCTCTGAATCTCCTTGCCGGTAACCTCGTGGACATACCAACCATCCTCGGGCGCGTTGACCATGTGCATGAATCCCTCGGGGTCGTCGATTTCCTTCTTGGTGACATCCCAAGCGCCGCTGATGCCAAGAGTCTTGATGTGCCCCTTGAAGGTCTTCCTAAGCGCATTCTTCTCGCCATTCGGCTTTACCCGTGCAACCTCGGCAGCGATGTCGGCCAAGCCGAACCTCTCAAAGAGGTCATCTGAGGTGCGAGGATAGGCTGCAGAATGGGCTAGAGGAGAGCAGTGTCAACCAAAAAGTTCTTTATTAATAAAGGGGGGGTCACGGAGGGGTTCACGTAACAAGGTAAGACAGCCAAGGTCTTACGCGACAAGGAAAAGAGGAGGTTGTGGATGGACAGCGGCGCGAGTGGTTAGAGTAGAGGGATGCCTTACGAGTTCTCAAGAGAAGGTATTTGGGGCCGACATCCAAGTGAAGGTCTTGAATACCAAGTCTGCGAGGATCCTCGAGGTGTACCTTCTTCTGCTCTTGGTCACCTGTATCATCGGCAAGACGCTTGCGCTTGTTGGGCGAGTCGGCATCGACCATGGTTGCGTCGTGAGACGAGTCGCAGTTGTTGACGCTGTGTGCGGGCGTCGGCAGAGAGGCGGTGGTGACTGATGTCATGGAGCTATTCATACTAGAGTGCGGGTCCGCAGTTGACGGCGAGTACTGCGAAGGGCTCTGAGGCGTTTGAGGATTAAAGGTCATTGTCGCCATCGATAAAGAATGTGTGCCTTCCCGGCTTTTGGCAATGGCGTGGGCGGGTTTGGTTAAGCGTGCTGCAATTGCCCTGCGAGGAGAAGAAATTTCGAGCCTGGAGGTGATGTTGTGAGGGTCAACGCTTTTGGCTGTGCCTGGGCCAGGAGTGGAGTGGATATATCTCGTGCAGTCTCGGCAACGGCAGCCAGCGGAATCGCGGAGATCAGCGAGCCAGTTCCGGATGGCGTTTGGGACGAAAAAAAAGTTCGTCGCGCGGCGGAGCAAGCGATGAGGAACGAGATTTCGAGGTCAGCGGATTAGAGGCGATGGAGCGCGAAGACAGAGGTGGTCGTCAAGTCGTGAGGTTGTTGGGTGGCGAGTCGTCGCGCGATCTGGCGACCGGCTGTGGGCAATTTCAAACACCTCTGAAAACCCGCATGCACAAAATCAATTGGCCCGCGGCGGTGTTTGATGGTCAAAAAAAGGTCGTAGATGTTCGTGAGAGCGCCGACAGCGTAATTCGGGTGTCGCTGGGGTCGTCGCTGGCGTTCGTGGGTGTTAGGTTGGTCGAAGCCGTCAGGATTGGCGGTTGATGTTGAGGAGAGGAAAGCTGAGGAGGTGTCGGGGGCCTGAGGTGCGGTCCTCTAGGCGATGGTGGATGGGGGCGGGAGTGGGAGTGGGAGTGGGAGTGCGAGAGGGGACTGAAGAGAGCGACCAGACAGGACTGGACTGGGCAGACTGGGCTGGGCTGGCTGCTGGCTCTTGGGGGGGGGCCGACCGATCAGACTGGACTGGGCTGGGGCTAGGCTGGGAACAAATCACAGGAGACACACGGGGTAGGGTGGTGGGGCCCTAGGGTGTGTGATTAACAGGTCCAGCCGAGAACCTCAGGGTCGGTGCAACTGCAGCAGATTCGCTGCGCTGTTCTGCCCACGCGTCAGGCTGGGCGCCTGCCTAACGCCCGCTTCCACTGCTGCTGCACTTTGGCTGTGGGTTGGATTTCCATGTCCCACGCTTTTTCCTCCCACGATGACCCGTCTCGTTAGGTGCACACCCCCGCTCCTCGTTCGCGCCGGGACCCAAACCCAAAAAAGACTTCCTCGATTTCCCTTTTAGCACCGGGTTGGTCCTCTCTTTGTATCACGTTTCATTCACTCTGAGAGAGCGCAAAGCTGACAAGACAAGTCCGCACTTCAAAGCTTCGTCAATTCGAATGCCTTTTGGCGAGAATTGGCAGAGCCTATTATCCAATAATCAAAAACGCCTTGTTGCGCACAATCGTCGCATATTCTACATCGTGCCATCATCTTCTCCCCATCAATCTAGGGTCGGTCTCCAGATTTCCATGTGATCACAAATCTGGTCCTCTCCGTCCATCTTCATTTATCCGAACTCCATATTTCGGCAACCTCGCATCGTGTTCCGCCAACTCAGTCGAGACCCTGCTTTCCGATGATAGGACCGTCCGCCCCTCGACGCGAGCGAATCGTTGCGCACATGGGATCATGAGTGAGCCCATATTGGCCGATACCCGGTTTGCTCCCAGGAACCTGGAACTTTCAATCAATTTGTCGAATTGAGGTGCTACAGAGATCTTTGTGCGACCAAAGGGCAGAGAGAGATCTCCTCCCTGGCCACGGTCGCGACTCGAGATCTCTGCCGAAACGGGGCCAACCCTCTCAGCAACTCGTCTGTCCGTGCCTATCTACAAATGCGCATTGCCCAGACCATGTAGGGAGCTGACCATGTTTTCCATGTTTGTTTCGCCTGTCGTTTTTGGGGGCCGGCTCTGTCGCCGCGGTAATTAACCCCGAACACGGAAGGCTGTAACATTGCTGAGGTCTATACATGGCCCAAGCTTCTGCTTCACATCTCCAGGTCTGGAGCTCAAGTGAAGCTTATTCATGTCAGACAAAAACATCTCGACTCGTTCTCATCTAAATCAGGACTAGAACTACAAGTGGAGAGAATTGCATCTGTCCCGGGGAAATGCATGGACCCACGACGTATCGAGATGTCATTGCATAGTACTCCGTAATTCATAGTCTTCTTGGGCCATTGTTTTCAGAGTATACACAGCGCTCGTAATGTTTGTGCCTGTTGAAATAGGTCCTTCCATTGTTTTGTTGTTGAGCAGTCGTCGCATTGCTCAGCTCTGGTCAGCAGTGGGCTCTGTCAGATGAGAATGACATGAATGCGGTATCCGGGACCAGCGATCGGCGATGTCTTTGTTCCAGGGCGAACACAATTACAACACGGGCATTTGAAAACGAGGCTCTATTCTAACAACATCGACACTGCAAAATGGCAAGGTATGCGTAATGACCGCATATGTGTACAAAAAGCTTTTGTGAGGACTTAGTAGATATAAACCGAAATGCGATCGCCTGTCATAGTGATTCATACATAGGGTGAGATATCAAGTATGACCTCCAAGATTGTTGCTACATGCACACCCTGCTGCACATCGAAATTGCATTACATCAGCTGCATTCTGCAAGCATCAACGCCTGGGCAGCTTATGTGAGTCCATCACGTAGATATGTCCTGCTCAAGATCAGCTGTGACATGTCATACTGGCAAGAGAGTGCAAGCATGGATATATACGTGCTTTTGCTACGACGACGTCCATGTCCAGGAATATCATTCATCTCTCGGAGATGTACATGACGGGGCTGCGATCTGTGCCCAGCATGTTCTATACATATGGCTGGTTATATGATCATCTAACGACATTACAGGTAGGTAGATCATTGAATGCCTGATCCAAAGAATGCACTGATAGGATCCTGCAATAAATCGAATTATGTAGCAATGTCTAAATGATAAGTGCTTCACTTCTCCTCTCAGTCTCGGTAGATACCGGGTCTTTCCTCAGCTTGCGGGACGGACCAGGTCATGTGCCCTCTAGGGTAGAATGGAAAACTTAGATTATGCTTACCGGCCTTGCCGCGATGTCTGATTCAGGTCCCCGCGAAGAAGCTTTGTGCCGGCGAGTGAGAGCTCGCCACAACACGGCCAACACCTACGTTATCGTGCAGCCGACTGGTAGTTGGGCAGTAAATTGTTCAATCTCACTGCGTTACTGGCGGTCAGCATCGACCAGAGAAGTGATGATCATTGACAGCTGGCTGTGAATCCACTACATACTCCTTAAGCAGAGGGCAAATGCCAGATGCAAATGCAGCGGGATAACGCCCTTGTCAATGATCTGGCGCACTGCGACGGTATCCCGGCAGAGCAAGGAATGATTAAGCGCCGTTCGCATTATGCTACGATGTTTGGACGAAGATGGGATGTGATGATATGTTTGTCGGCTGAATACTTCGAGTCCCAGGGCAGATTGATGCTACCCAGGGATCAGGAAGAAGCGCGCAACATCTTTTGCCATTTGGAGACGTCCCATGCGAGTCAGGGGGTCACTCGGGGGAGACGACAAACCCCTTCCCACGTATGCACCCGTTCCATGTGGTCAACCAGGTGGTGATGGAATGCCTGATCGGGACGGCATTGGCAGGGTTTGGCGTCGAGTTCAGATGCCGGTACAAACCGGCCGCGCTCAGGTTTGTCGGGCAGGACGCATCACAGTACCTTGACTGCATCGAGTGCGCCCATGTATCAATGCGGCAATACAGTAAGACATGAGATTTAGAAAGTACTCCAAGGCCCTCGAGTACTTACTTGATGCAAGTTCCTTCATTTCTTACATTAGCAAACCGGCTACGGACGTGCACATGCAGTATCAAATGGCTGGGGGACGCTGAAAAGGCTTTACTTATTATTTCATGGTTTGGCAAAAAGGGCAGCTGCACACTGGATCGGAGCGCCGATTCAGGTGCGTGCCTTCCCTGCCTAGCAACCTCCCAATCTACTGTGTAGCGCCACCCCGCGGATCCCTACAGTGCTGGGACCAACTGGAACCCAAAGACTGGGGCCTGTGTGACACCATTTTAAACCCCCCCAAATCTCCCTAATAAAGGAACAAGCCTTTCTGAGTTGACAACCACACCAGTCCTTTGCAGAATCCAGTTTTAGGTGACGACAGCGGCACCGGCAGCGACAGCGGGCATCTCAGTCAGGAAGTCAAGGTTCGGTCCTTCAGGTTCCTTCAAGAAAAAAGAGGGACGACACCACAATCGCTTTGTGCAAAGAAAGAATCGAAGCAACAATAGGCCCGTCATCTCCACCTCGATTGTCCGGCTTACAATAGCCTCAGGACATTGCTTCCTTATTCTTCTCTTTCCCACTCACTCGATCATTCTTCTCTGGACTTTGGTATTGTCGCCAACTCCACTTGACCCAACCATCCTGCGATTCCGGCCACACGGGTACTTAAACAAGATCACGGGAAGGTCCATCACCATTTTTGAACACCACCACATCCCAACACTCGAGACTCGAAGACCGTCCGATACCACATCCCAACACTCGAGACTCGAAGACCGTCCGATACAACTTCAGCTCGCCAGTTTCGTCACATCCAACACCAACCCTCGTCACGATCCCGAATTTCCGTCCGGACACATCAGACATCCTTCATCATGTCCAAGGCCGGAGGTGCCGCTGCGCGGTTGATGTCGGAGCTGCAGCAACTGCAAAAGGAAAAGTGGTTGAATGTTGACCTTATCCGCGATAATATATTCCGTTGGGACATCGGTCTCATCGTCCTGAATCAGGACAGCGCATTCAAGAACGCTTATCTCAAGGTAAGAACTGTCCAAAGCGCGGGCTTGACTACAAGTTCTGCACCTTCTGACGAAACTATTCCCATGCTCGGCAGCCAGATTGCTAACCACTCTCATACTAGACCGAGATGACCTTCACGGAAGAGTATCCGTATGCTCCTCCCACTTTCCGATTCCAAATTCCCATCTATCATCCGAATGTGTACCCCGACGGCCGTGTCTGCATCTCCATCCTCCACCAGCCCGGCGAGGACCTCATGTCGGGCGAAGCCGCAAGTGAGCGCTGGTCGCCTCTGCAAGGTGTCGAGTCCGTGCTCCGATCCGTTCTCCTCCTTCTCGACGATCCGGAGATCAACTCGCCTGCACATGTCGACGCCGGTGTCATGTACCGAGACAACCGCGCCGAGTACAACAAGAAGGCCGCCGAGTGCGTCGAGCGGTCCAAGAAGGACATTCCGGCCGGCTTTGTTATGCCGACTAGCATTGAGGAGGCACCGCCTGTCATGAAGGACGCAGATGACGACTTCTGGAACGAAGACGAAGACATGGAAGACTTCGACTTTGGTTCCGGCACAGATGAGGAGTTGCAGGGGGAGGATGAAGAGGAGGAGAACGGCAGTGACGATGAGGAGTCCTAGTCGGCGAACCACCAAAGAGGGTCACAGCACGACATCTTCACAAACCCTCGGCGAGATATCCACAACCCTCGACTTGTTATTATTTTATTTCTACATTAAACATTTGCATAGCGCCGGACGAAACGCGGCGTTGATACGGCATCTCAGGCCAAAGGTGAAGCAAGCAGGTTACTGGAATTTTTGAGGCCTGCATTTACGAGACAGGCGGCCAGCCTGATGGCTCGGCGAGATATACATAGAGCAACGACCCATTCATGGTCAAACTTGTCCCGCGGTTGCACAGTATTCTAGATAGAGGGCGTTTTAGGTTGCACATGGGCCGTGACTTTTTGGTCGGGAATAAAACTCGATTTTCACAAACCCCTTACTCCTCAGAGTCGATTGGTGATCTTATCGCAACTATGCTGACTGTTACAAAGTTTGTGTCGGACAGTGTTATAATTATGCAGACTTTTGCAAAAAAGTCGTATCCGATGTGACTAACTGTGAATTCCAGGTTATTGTCGGTAGTACTGGAGTACGTGTGGATAAAAGGGTTCCATAACGCCAAGTCAGTATAGTCAAAGTCGAGCCATGTCACGATAGCAGGAAGGAATCAGGTTGCATGCAATATGTAAAATTTTATTAATTCGTTTTCTCATCATCCAGGCAAAAAAAGACAAATGAGGAAATAGTTCCACCTGTATAAGGGCGATCATACCGCGCCTGCAGCATCGCTCAGAAAAAATGATCATGTTGTTTCGTCTCTTCGTTTGGGAATAAAAAGGACAATGAAATATGTAAAAATGCATAACCACCAACGCCAGTAAAATTTTGAAGCAGCCTGGAACGCCAGTCAGGATCCTGAACGCGGCCCCTCCCTTGATCCAACGCTTTCGCACACATACTAAATGACTACCGGGGGAAATAAGTTTATAGAATCTTCTTGAGCTCCTGCTTTTGTTGGGCCGTGAGGCTGGTGGGGAACTTGATGTTGTACTTGATGATGAAGTTGCCCCTCTCACCGGGCTTCTTCGAGATGGGCATGCCCTGGCCGGGGTAGGAATCGGTGGAACCAGGCGACGTCGGGCCGGCCTTGTCGAGGGTCAACTGCTTGCCGTCGATGGTCGTGACGGTCCGCTTCCATCCAGTCAGGGCATCCTTTAGAGGAAGTTCGACTGTGTGGATCAGATCATCTCCGTCGCGAACATAGAGCGGGTGAGGTTTCTGTATGACACGTTAGCACAGATTCATGATCATCATATTTTTTTTGCATTTGGATAGCTTACCTCTTCAACGATAAAGTGCAAATCTTGCTGGCCGCCCTCTTCTTGGTCTCCGACGCCCTTGAACTTGATCTTGCTGCCCTTCTTCAAGCCGGGCTTGATGGGAACTTCAAGGACTTGGTCGGAGGTGGTTCTCTTTCCAGCCTCGTCGAATGTCTTGCGCTTAATCTTCATCTTCTTGGTGACACCTTTATAGAGTTCCTCAAGAGTGAGTGGTAGCGCCCGCTCGACTGTCGTGACTTCGGGAGTTGCTTCGCGGTGGCCGCGTCCACCGAAGGGGTCACCTCCGGCTCCGTTGTAGCTGGTGCGCATGCGAGGACGGCCACCACCGCCCATGCCGCCGCCCATGCCGCCAAAGAAGCCAGCCAGGTCATCGTCATCAAGACCTGCACCGCCTCCGCCTCCGCCACCCTGGCGCATGAACTCTGCAAAGATGTTGTTGGGATTGCTGAAAGAGAAGCCGCCGGGGCCACCACCATTCGTGCTGAAGTGGAATGTTCTGGCGCCGCCGCCGCCGCCACCTCCAGGCATACCTGCGCCGCCAAAGTCGAAGCCTCCAAAGCCTCCGGGCATGCCGCCACCACCGCCTGCGCCCGCGAAGGGGTTCTCGCCGGGCGGAGGGACAGCACCACCGCGGAGGAGGAACTCGAGACCGAACTGGTCATATGTCTTTCGCTTTTCGGGGTCGGACAGGATCTCGTATGCCTGAGAGCATTCCTTGAACCGCTCAGCGGCTTGAGGGCTGTCCTTGTTCTTGTCGGGGTGCCATTTCAGTGCGGATTTCCTGTTGTGAAAGAATGGTTAGCATTACTACCTTGCGAATATGGGACAGGCGCCCAGCCGGCAACGAAAGCAAGTAAGTATAGTCAAAGGCAAAACAAATTCCAGTTGCGAATCTTGCCTCCCACAATACCGGCACGCTTTCTGCTTCCGGCGAAGACGTCTGTATGCGACAGGTACTACCCACCGATATGCTTTCTTGATCTCGTCTTGTGTCGCCTCGGGCTTGCAGCCGAGCTGATCGTAGAGTTTAGTCTCCTTGACCATTGTGAAGTCCTGGTCCTATGCAAAAGGACGATTTTGGTGTGATGTAGGAATTGAGTTTGTATCTGTGTGAGTGTGGTATCAAATGTAACCAGTTATAGATGGTGTGTAAGGTCGAGGTTGGTCAAACACAAGCTTGCTGGTGCAAGAAGGTATAGTGTGTCTTGTGGTCCAGAAAGAAGAATGGACTATTTAGCTGCAGAACAATGGGAAACGAAGAGGAAGAAGGTGAATCAGGTGTTCCTCGCGTGAGTGAGCCGAAGTCTTGTGTGTCTTGCAGATGCAGCGATGGACGCCCGGCCGTTGCCCCACGGCAGTGGAAGATTCGGGAAGTTGAGCGTGGTAGAGCGTCGGGTCGAGGTAGAGTTGCCCGCTAATGACGCAGATAGGCGGGATCTGGGTTGAGCTGGGGCGCAAGAGTTGGGTATGGTCTCGAACGGAATGTTTGGTCCTGACCGCAATGGGAAATACAAACAGCTGATCGACAGTGATTTTCAGAGTTGCTATCCTGTCGGCCAATCACAAAAGTCAATCGGCTGGATCCCTTCCTTTCGAGTATTTTCTGGAATCCGCTTTGGAACAACTGGGAATATTGTCGAGTCTCTGAATAGTAACTTCTTTTTGGTCTTGGGCGGGAATTTGGGAGCTGCAACGATGACGATGATTGCGGGGTCCCGTCGTGCGTTACTCCAGCATGGAATGCCCCTCTTGCTAAGGTCAAGTGTGTCCGTATTTAGCTCCCGTGACGGCCTGCAATGGTCTAGCTCGTGCCCAAGAAGGTGGAAAAGAGCTTGGGATTGTGAATTGGGTTGCGACAACTCCAAAGGGTGAAGAAAGATATGTTGCTGACTGTGGTTGCCTTTGGTTTTCGATTTTGAACTTGGCTTTGTACGAGTGGACAGATTGGTCTGTTACGTTGGTCCTTCCAACTCCAAAAGCTCAAGACAAAAATATGCCCTCGTGCCGCGCCTCCCTCCCAGTATTATGGAAGCTTCTCGAAGCAGCTAGAGTCAACGAGAACCTCAAAGCGATTCAATACCACAAATGAACAAACATCAAGCCAATGAGACTTAACAATGTTCAACGACATTGGTTACACTATCCACGTCCAATCAGACTTAATCGATCCTCGGGTGACTGATTATACACCGCTTTGTTAAACAAGGCGTTATGTTTGCCATGCACTTCAGGTACTGTACGCCGTAGTATAGAGGCTACCTATTCAGCTTCGGTGGGGCCAGCCCAAGTAGTATCAGCACTCAGTATAAGCTACAGCCTGACCTTGCCTACCGCGTTCCTTATTTCACAGGCTGTCACTGATAGCTTTTCAGGAAAATTTGATAGTATCATGGAATCGTCCATGCGTGGTGTTTGGTGACTTATATCGACTTATATACAACATAATATACGAGGTACCTCGTAGTGTTATCATTGCTTTCTATGATGAACTTGTATGCTGCGATCATGCTGTAACAAAAATCAAGACATGACTGCTTCAATCGTTAATCATGAAGCCTACAATGATATATTGTATGGTATTCCGGGTACTGCGTCTGTACAGATTTATGCCGTGAACCTTGAGTGAAGGCAAGTTGCGAGTCGGCATAACCGACACTAGTATCTATCTTGATTGTGGAACGAAAACACTGCAGTAGTATTGGGCGTCACTGTTCTGTTCGTGGAAATGGACGCACGCGCAATCAAGTAAGAATTCTGCTTTCATATCTCTCAATTCTATTTTCATGAACATCGTAGCTTTTGACTGTATTTATCCAGGCAATACAAGAAACCCCCGAGGGCATCGAGGCTTAGCCCATGAAATAACTATTTACACTTTGCAATGTCGCTCTGCTGGGGTTGGCCTCAGGAAAAGCCGTCATGATCCGACTCAACCTGATCTTGATGACACCTTTGTTGATATTCTTGCTGTCCTCCTGACTAGCAAGGCTCCCATCCTCTTCAAAGAACTGACATAGGAGTGCCAGGCTTACTCCTATGGACAGGTCTTTGCCAGTCTCGCAGAGGACGAGGATGTCTGGACGGCCTGTTTTTGAAGCTTTCAGAGCAGATTTGGCAAACTCGCAAATCTGCGGTAGAGCAGCTCTCAGATTTCGACTCGCGGCTTTGTGCTTACCCAAGCCAACGTCCATCTCCGTCGGACTTTGTACCCATGTTGACTGATCAGTAGTCTTGGGCGAAAGAGAAATCACACAGCTGTAATCGGAGGCAGAATATACCTGCGTAAGAGGAGCAACAGATAGGCAAGGAGCTATCTGCCGTGGCTTTTGTACAGATGATCCTTTGGATGCGGCATCTACGAGTGATTCGATCAGCGCAGGGAGCTGTGCTTCAGGAGTTGCTAACAACTCCTCCTCGTTGGACCAGAAGATGGGCGCAGTCAAGCCAAGAGCCCAGTTTTCCGTATCGTCGCCTGCTCCTTGTATGTAGCCACCCTCGCTCATTTCTGTGCCGACAACTCTCCGCGAACTCGTACAGCAGATTACCGGGTGGTATTCCTCGAAGATGGTGTCGGTCTCGACAAGCTGGGAGTCCTGCGTGATCCACATGGGCCGGAGAGGCTTTTGCATCTGCTGCAACGGGGCAATGTCAAGTCCAAGACTTTTGAAAGACTCGACAAACTCAGGTATGCGAGCTTCCATCTGAGCATGCTCGGATGCTGAGACAGCATTGGGCGGTGTATACAAGCCATGTCTGGCTTGGTCACCAGGAAAGAGTACACGATTGAGCACGCAGCACCAGATGGGAATCGTCTTGCTCAAGGCGTCGGGCATGCGCTTGCCGCGCCGCGTCGAGTCGGCAATGATGCAGCCGTCATTTTTGCTTATGATATCGAGCAGGTGTAAATTGAGCCGCCTGGTCGAGAACTTCCATTGACCAGCATGGCCATCAGTGCTCTTGAAATAGGCAGAGCCGGCCTTTGACGCCGGAGGAATGTACCAGCTGCCGCATCGCTCGTTGGCGATCAAGGGCCGGCCATATGCTGCAGCCACATGCGCGACAAACGTTGCATCCTGCTTGACAGATTGCAGGCGATTTGTGATGGACAAGTTGGACCTTTTCAAGTCGGTCAAGATGCGAGAGAAGTTATGATTTGCTTGCGAGGAGAAGACAAGGTCGGAAAGTGTGAGATTCTGTAAAGGTTTTGAAGGACCACTGTCGTTCCCATGGTCCATTCTCTGAGAAGACGACGCACCTCACAAGGCGACGAGTACCTTATGATCGAGTTTTCAAGGCACGGGGGTTTTTTTGGTGGTTTAAACTCTTGCAGACACCCGACATGAAAATAAAGATTGCCCAATAGGAACAAGGCGCAGCGGCATGTCGAAGTGGGATGAATGAGGGGTGGTAAGATCTTCAAGATTAAGGTTATCTTAGCTTATCGATTAAATTCTGGCAGCCATAGCATAGGTAGGTACGTAGCCCATCAGGTTGGAGCTTGTAGGCGGTACGTTCATTGGCATAATGAAGAACATTGAATACTCCAAGGCTACAGCTTTTGTGCCAAGAAGTTACGGCAGCCTCAAGAAATAGGAAACGGCATGAGCTCCAGTCCCGGCGGCTGTGGGAACCACACGCGGTACGTACCGCCAGCGAAACCCATTGATAGACACGATCTGACAATCATGGAAGCAGCAACGATACCTGGGCTCTGAACAATAGAAGATAATCGATTAATGCAAACCTATCAATGTTCATTGTCTGCTTGACTAGCGGTGCCGTAAATTGTTCTTTAGATTACAGCTCAAGACATATCATTTAAAATTCAAACTTCGAAATTGTTGTAGAAATAGCCTGTGTGCATTACCTGTTGTGTCGGTAGGTACGGTAGTCAGCCATTGTGTCGGCTCCCAACCCGCTGAACAAGCGCGGAATTGCGCCGGACCCAAAATAGGTACCCCACCCCAGCACATACGTAGTTAGTACCATCCCTGCATCGGCGTCCAAACCTACCTACCTACCTACCTACCTACCTACCTACCGACTGAGCTGTACCTCAGTTTCCTGCTCAGGTAGTCGTCGAGAACAGCTCCCTCCCTCTATCACCTTGGTTCTCAACCACCCTCCTCCGAATCTGCAACGAGTTCGCGAACGCCCTTCATCTTATGACACAAGGCCCTTCGTTACCCTTTTGTTTGCGACTCGGCGCCCATCATGGCGTGGAACCAGGAGCCCGACGAGGCTTCTATCCAGTACCTCATTGACATCACTGCACAGTCTTTTGGCCGAGAGGAGGCCATCGCCCGCCTCAAGGGCAACGAGCTCGATGTCGGCCGCGCTGCCAACGAATTTTACGACAACCCGACTGGCGGCTCCAAGTACAAGTGGGACGACAGTGTCTGGTCCGCCGATCGTGACGGCGGCCAGAATGCGGCTGGTGTTCAGTTCAATGTCCAGGGTCCTGATGTAACCACCAGTCATTTTGACACCACCAGTACTGCCCCAACCCGTCCTCCCTCGCGTGCCAACAACCGCTCGCCGATGGGTAAGTTTTCAAACCCGAAGCGCTCTCTAGAAACGATCTTTTAGCGACGTCTTTAGCCATGACTGGAACTAATTTCCCCGTGTACAGGAGCGCCCACCACTCAAGCCGATGAGGATGCTGACCTGCAGCGCGCCCTTGCCGAGTCCGCCGCCGAATCCGGCCTTCCACCCCAAGAGTCGGGCATTATTGGCAGCGACTTGAACGAGACCAAGTTTGGACCAGCTACCCGATCTGAATATGAACAAGACCAATGGGCCATGGTCCCGACCAAGGCTTTTGATAACCTCAACAGTCAACAGAAGCCTGTCATTTCCCCCTCCGCTCGGAAGCGAAACCATCCGGCACCTGCCTTCCTTCAAGCAGGCAAGGACCACCGCCTAGGAGCAATCGTCACAATTCTGTCACATGTTCCCATGGCAAAGAATGCTCTCCTGTCCAGCGGAGACGCCCCTCGAAGCTATGGCTACGAGAACGATTGGTGGGAGGGCAAGTCTATCGTGCCTCAAGGTGGCCGACAATCTGGACGTCTTTCACTTGACGTAGACATACACCACAATGATGCCTTTTCGAGTCCGCACCCCGACTTTCACGAAGAGTTGCATCGTTTGATTGCTTTCCTCGACACCACTGACCGAGCCTATGGTTCAGCTGACAGTCTGGCCGTGACTTCAGCCATCGATCCGGATCATGGTGTTGGCAGAGCTAGTGTCGATACTGAGGAAGCCTTCTTTGCTGCTTTGAAGACCGAGTTTGAGGAGACTGGTAACATGGCCCTCAAGCCCTTCATGAGCATTGCCAGAACAGAGCGTGCCGAGAAGAGTGCCAATGCCGTGCAGGAGGACGAGGACAGTGGCGAGTCAGCCCTTTTCGACTTCCTGACCATCCCTCTGGTTGACGGACAGAACCAGTGGGTTACCAGTCTCTACAATGCGCTTGACACCGTTTTCTGGACCGATGCATTCTGCCAAGATCAATTCCCGAGCGTGGATTCACACACGGCATTTCTTCAAGAGACTGGTGGCATCCTTGCCATTAGAATCGGAGGTGACGGCCTCTGCAAGCCATGTGATATCCCGCTGATCCTCTATCTCGACCGCTACATGGAAAGCCGACGAGATTTTGCCCTCGACATCCAGAAAAAGCTACATATTCTAAGGTCTGCTCTGAGGCCACTGGATGGACGGGAGCAGGGAGTTTTGGCGTGCAATGGAGAGACTGATTGTGGCGTACGGAACTGGTTTGATGGAAAGCCGCACGCTAGCCGTGACTGCTGGGAAAGGACGTTTAAAGAAGCAGCCGGCGCTATTGCCAAACAACGCAACCTGGCACAGTCACGTCGTACGGTGCAACAGCTTGCCCAGGGTATCGCTCCGACGTTGGGAGACATCGCACTCATATATGGCGGAGAGGCTGCGTACGAACTAACCACAGAAGAGCAAGAGGTCCAAAAGGTTTGTGAGGACGCTATGAAGTTGGCCCGAGTGAAACTTGATCAAATTGACTCCAAGTTGGAAGGTGAGACTTCTGTCACACACATATACCTTATGGTTGCTGACTGGTCTTTCAGATATCAAGCATCAGCGGAAGCGGCTGATCGAAGGTATCGATCACCTTTCGATGCGGCTTACAATCAGAGAAGACGAAGCTCCACAAGAGTTCGTGGACAAGTACATTGTTCCGCACCGACCTCAGTTCTACAAGCCAGACGAATGGAATCCAACCCACAGATTCCTGCTCTCGGGTGTCGCAACGACGAATGAGATCACTTATGTTTGCACACGAAGAGCACGCGAACTGATCGAGGTTGCCGACCAAACCGAGCCGCTCGAGCAATGGTGGAGACTCGTCTACGCCGCCCAAGAGAAGAACCCAATCTCGATGGAGGTAAGAACCACGTAGTCTCTCTTCTACAAGCGACTAACATGAAATTGCAGAAGACAGACGCCGAAAGTGTATCGATCGCTGCTGGAAGCGAGTCCAAGCATCCCATCATGGTATATGCCTCCGAGGCTGCTCTGTATGCTGAACCTATGCAATTGTCACAGGCTTTGCGCGTAAGTACAATGTTCTTTTCACTCTCCAGCGCTAGGAAAAGCTACAGAACTAAAACTCGTCATTCTAGACATTTGTGCGTGCCGACAACAAGGTTTTCCAGAATGAGCTATCCATGGAACAATCAGGACCTACTCCTCTGACTGCAGAGACTATCGATGCCGTCCCCGAGGCCACCTTCTACAAAGTCACTCCGACTATGGGAAAGCGAAAATCTAGTGTTGCATCTTCTAATGCCACTATCGACTCCATGGATACACGCGATATGGACATGTCGTTCACTGATCCGGCCACTTCGTATCAGCCGAATGAGCAAGAGCCAATGACCTGGAACCAAGACTCCGACTTGACTACGGAGCCCCATAAAGTTGCGCACCTACGAACGTCAATGGAAAACCTGCAATGCACGGGCTCTACGTCTCAAGTCACAGACGTGGATATGGAAGGAGCCAGCGAGAATCTCGCAAAGTCTCCTGAGATGCAGGAGCGCTCTGACGGTCCTTCGCCTTTTATGATGCACAGGCCCGTCGAAAAGGCATCTCAGGCTACTTCAAGCTCCGTTGATCTCATGGACATGGACTTGGAGGCTGAGGTCGAGCACCATGAGGGTCAGTAATGTTCTCGACCTGTCCAGGGATTTCTCAAAATGAGAAGTCGAGGTCAACCGACATGGCCTGCGCTGGAACAACTACCACACGACCGGAAACACAGGACATTGCCAACAGTTTCAAACGCAGGAAAGACATGCATCTCAACATTTATAGGAGCAAATGAGACATGGTAATTTCCCGTCTTTTTCTTTATCTGATTGCCCACAGCGTACATTCGGTTTCTGTCTGCTGGGCCCAAAAACATCACACATGCATTTGCGCCGGTGTCCAGGAGGAGGTACATTATTGTGACCGAGGATTTTGATGCGGTCAAGGATCTGTCTGCTTCTTACGAGATACCCCTTTGCACAGTTTACAGGAAAGCCATGACTTGGAAGATTTGGGTTTTTCGAGGCATCAGCGTACAGCACTCGATCTGTATATACGTTCCATAGAAAACTGAAAGAAGAACGTGTGCTTTCACTTATAAGATTGTCGACTAGTATGGCATACCTAACGTACATGCTAACAATTCCTAGCAGCGGGACATTTTTAGACATGAATGGCATCTCCCGCTGCATGTACAGGGGTTCCCCGCCATGATTGTGCCTGAGCCTTTCCCCTAGACATGGTTCGTCATCAATCTCCAGCGGCCTGGAACGCAGAACGCCGAGCTGCTGGCTTGTGCCTTCCGGCTTTAGTGGCGATCCATGCCCCCCAATTCTCGAGCTACGTGTCAACGTGGGCGCAGCGGTCTCCCATAAGCTCGACAAGCTCTCAAACAGCCACATGCATTTGAAGTCGGGGACTTTTCTTTGACGGGCGGTATTCTTCTTATACAAGCAGATCCTATTCGGCAATCTGAGAAGGTATCCGACTCCTTCCTTCCTTTTTCCATCCGCCCTCCTGTTAGATATCGAGTCGCCGAACCGACAGTATTTACGTTTGCACCATCTCGCCTGGCAGCACCCGCGCATCTCCCCTCGACGTCATTCCGGACTTTCTGCATCACGGACACAGCAAGGCGGGGACTCTTCGCTCGTAACCGCCAAGATGACGAGCGCAAAGTTGAATTCAAAATCGCCGACCATGAGGCGCATCAGTAGGTTCCCTAGAGCAGTTCTCACCTCAAGCTATCATCAAGACTGACATGTTTATGCTCTCCCGTCACACAGTGAAAGAGGCCGCCGAACTCAGCAGCTCCCCAAGTCCAGACTACACAGCAGAACCTCTCGAGTCGGACCTGTTCGAGTGGCACTTTACCCTCCGAGGGCCGCCGAATTCCGCCTTTGCTGAAGGCATCTATCACGGGCGCATTGTACTGCCGCCAACGTACCCCTTGAGGCCGCCTTCGTTCCGCTTCACGACGCCTTCGGGCCGCTTCGAGGCCAACCGCGAGATCTGCCTGAGCATCTCGGGCCACCACGAAGAGACATGGCAGCCGGCCTGGGGCGTCCGCACCGCTATTGTTGCCCTGCGCTCCTTCATGGAGACGGATGCCAGCGGCCAGATTGGCGGGCTCAACTCGAGCGACAACGTCCGCCGTAGTCTCGCAGCAGAGTCCAAGTCTTGGACCTGCCCCGCCTGTGCCCGCTCCAACGGAGAAATCATGCGCGAGGTTGTCGATCGATGCAAGGAGCTTGATGCCGCCGCTGCTGCCGATGGAAGCAGCAGCAGGGCAGAGATCGAAGTGCCCGCCGAGCTCAAGATGGGCTTTCGGGATGAGATGGAGAAGAACGCCAAGGCCAAGTCGGGGGAAGCAGGTGGAAGTGGCGACAGCGGAAGCGGGAAAGAAGACACCGAGTCGGCACAGCTGGCCGAGGGCTTCGTGCAAACTGCTCCGATGGTTCCGCAACAGAGGGGAACGCCGCCAGTCCAGGCCTCGGCACCCTCGATACCAGCCCAACCGGCGCAAGGCGTCCCGCAGCCCACGAGGACAAGCCCTCTTGTCCCGGATCCAGTGGCCCAGGCCGTGGTACAGCGGGCGAGAGACTTTGACCGGGATGACGGCATTCCCTTGTGGATAGACTACGCCATTGTGGCACTGGTGGGTGTTTTGATTGCCATGCTCATCAAGATTCTGCTGGGCTATTAGGGATTGAGATATGCGTTTCTGTTTGGTGTGAACCTGTCAGGCCCGATCTTGTTTGTGGCAATCCGACTGGGCTTGCTTGACTTGATGTTTTTTTAGCATTGCTTTCCTCCCGGCGTTACAAGGCGTTGACAGGGTGCTGTGTAATGCCACACATGGTTAAACAGGACTGGTTTGCTGTCTATGGAGTTCATAACCTGTCCTGTAACTTATCGACTTGCAAAATATTCAATACAAGAAATAATTCGTATGTATCAATTTATGGAAGACGGAAATGGCGGTTGGCCCATGATACATGAAGCCATGCGAAGTCGACTGCTGTAAAGTATGTGAAACTGAACTTCGATCAAAGGATGATTTGGTTTACTGAAATGGAGCGATACAATAGGGGGCCAAATCACTCCTGACATATTTTATTCGTGGCCCAGCGTTCACAAGCAGTGCGTAGAAAGGACAGACCGGGGTCGAACTTGGAAGCCATACCTAGCCTGCCCGTCCGCCCGGCGTCTGAATCTGGGGCACTTACGGATGGTCCCACTTTTAACACCATCCGTCCTGAATCTGTGACCGCGCCGAGCCACACCCTTCCAACTGACCTAGCCACAACACCATTGAAGCTCAAGCTGGTCGTCACCTTTTGGTTCGCGTTTGTTGTAGCCAGCCCTGCGCAACATCGCAAACTTCCACGTTTGACCGCATCAATTCAATCTCGGTCATTCCTCACCATGGCCGACTACGATCGCCGAGGAGGCGGTGGCGGTTACAATCGCAAGCGTCGCAACAGAGGTAAGTCTCTTTTGATGGCTGTTCAAGCTGTCTTAGCTTGGAAGCTGGTCGGCGCGACAGCTCCGAGAAGCTCTGGATTCTTCTCTTTGGTGTTTGATCAGACATTCTCGAGAGCCAATGCTCACCACTAGTACAGATGACGACTACGATGACCGCCGCCCGCAGCGCCGAAGATACAACGAGCCTCCGCCCGCACACTTTCGCATTCGCAGACAGCTACTGAGCTTGGCCGAGTCGCCGCTGAGACGATGGCACGAGGAGATTGAATCGACGGCGCGCCTTGTCGCCGAGAACTACGACAAGGAGGAGATGAAGACCAACTTTCTAGACCTGTCAGCACAGTTGGTCATTGAGCAGCCGCTCAAGACACCATTCGTCGCAGCCGTGGTCCAGGTCGCTAATGCCCTCCGACCCGAGGTTGCTGCCGATGTCTTGGCCAAGATTGCGCCCTTGACCGAGGAGCAGATCAAGATTGGCGACTGGCGCAATGTCAAGCTCTATCTCAAGTTTCTCGCCTGTCTGCAGAGCTGTCTAGAGGGCGATGGCCTGTTCCCAGTCCTGGAGGAGCTCTTCAACCGAGCAGGAGAGCTGCAGATGAGCAGCTCAGATGATACAATTGGCACCGAGCTTGTCAAGATCATCCTGTTGACCATTCCCTACATGATGGCTTCTGCGCCAGGTCAGGGACACCAAAAGGCTGCCGAGATCATGGACAAGACCGACGTCATCGCCTCCGAGCCGCATGCGCTGCAGGTCTTGATTGACCCCTACCACCCCGAGAATGGCGATGAGAGCCCAGCTGCCAACTCCAGCTTGATCGGACTCCTTCAAAAGCAATTGCAGAACGAGGCTAATGGCGGATGGCAATTGTCGTGCCTGCCTCGTCCCTGGAAGCTGCCCCTCGAGGAGATTGAGCTCCAGGAGAAGATGGACACTGCTCAGAAGCACGTCCTGCCGGCCATCACAATCCCCGAGACCGTCATCGCTGGCCCCAGACCGTTGTTCCCCGAGGTCTACTTTTCCGTCTACATGAACCAGGACGTGGAAACGGTCCCGGCGCTCAGCAACATTGCAGCGTCGCTCGTGCGAGATGGTCTGCTCGACACGATCAACCTTTTGGACTTCAACCGAAACGTCACGGCACGATATCTTATCGATGTAGACTGCTACTTTGCGGACGGGACCTTTATTAAGCGCGCCACTCCCTTTGACCGTCTGCGTGACATTGACGATGGGCGTTCTACGTGGAAGCCTGAAGATGTTGCTGTCGATGCAGTCTTTTCCCAGCTCTTCCAGCTGCCGACACCCGAGCACAAGCTCGTATATTACCACTCTGTCCTGACCGAAGCCTGCAAGATAGCACCTGCAGCCATTGCCCCTAGTCTGGGTCGAGCCATCCGCTACGCCTACCAAAACATCCATCGCTTGGACCTCGAGCTAACCTATCGATTCCTCGACTGGTTCACACATCATCTCAGCAATTTCGGCTTCATGTGGAAGTGGGCCGAGTGGGCCGGCGATGTCGAGAAGCCCGACATTCACCCAGGCAAGTCCTTTATTATGGGCGCACTCGACAAGGAGATTCGCCTAAGCTTCGCACAACGAATCAAGGGTACCCTTCCAGAGGAGTACCAGGCTCTCATTGGTCCTGAGAAGGAGCAAGATACTCCCGACTTCAAGTTCAACGATGACCACACGCCTTTCTCAGCAGAGGGCAAGGAGCTGGCTAGCCTGCTCAAGAAGAAGTCACCGGACGAGGAAATCCAGCCCGTCATTGATCGCATCCACTCTGGAGCACTCGAGCACTCGATTGACCCTCTTGTCACGAGCACAGACGTCTTTGTCACGGCAGTCTGCTGGGTTGGCTCCAAGTCTCTCTCCCACGTTCTCGCCGCCATTGAGAGGACCAAGGATCGTCTCTTGGACATTGGCGCCGCCTCGGAGGCTGCTCGCCAGCAAATCATCACATCTGTCATGGAGTATTGGTCGGCTCATCCAGGCATCGCCATCAGTATCGTGGAGAAGCTGCTCAACTACTCCATTATTACCCCCGCAGCCGTGATTGACTGGGCGCTTGTTAGTGGCAAGGCCGGCTCGGGTGGCGATGCTTTGACCAAGAGCTGGGTCTTTGAGTTGGTCTTCCAGACCGTGGTCAAGGTCACTGGCCGTATCCGCCAGGTCGCAAGCACGGGAGCCGAGAATGGTGCTGCCGACTCGGAAATGACTGCCATGCGTGAGCTCTTCAAGGCCATGGAGGACGCTCTCGTCAGCTGGGCTCAGGGTTCCAAGGATCAGATGCTGGACCCTGCCGAGCCCATGGACGGTGCAGGAGACCGCGAGAAGACCATTCAGCGCTGGGGTGAGAGATGGCTACGTGTGTTCAGGCGCAGATCTGCCATAGAGGAAGCCTATCTGCAAGCAGGAGCCCAGTAGATGGCGTGCACGTTATCAGCGAAGAAGTGAAAAGATTTGAGATGCGGCTAGGACTGTGATCCTAAGCAGGTTTGTATCAGTTTCCAGGAATGTACAAGTCGCGGCACAACCCAGAAGAGGCCTGCGACCTAGATAGAGACAGCGGGAAAGGGCCAAGGAAAAACCAAGAGCAATTTGATTTATAGCAGTTGTACTTTTAGTGATGAAAAGGAGAAAACTTGATATCCACATTGATCCTGTCTAGCTTGAATGTCATGTATACTGTGCAAGGCCTCTCTATAAGTTCGAACGGTGGGCGCCGTCTTTGAAAGGCTGAACCAACAATGCTTCCGTCAAACCTTCAGCCAGCCATTTCTTTTTATACGGCACTAGACGAGCTATAAGTCCAGGACGGCGTCATTTTGAATTGATCACCACTCTTTCCCGAACCATCTCATCAGATACGCTCACTGCCCTAACAATCTTCTCCAAATATCGCCATGCCGCGCCCCCCGGAACCGCGGACAAACTGCGACGGCTGCGGCTGCGCCCAGGACGGCTGCGACTCCTGCTGGGGCGAGTCGGACGACCAGTACTATCTGCCGTACAAGCCGGAGCCGCGCTGTATTGATCGTTACGGACGCAAATTGGGAGTCATCGACTGCCACGGCTGTGGGTGTGGGAATAGGCAGTGTGAGACTTGTAGGGGTTTCAGGGAGTTGTGGAGTGATCACGATGATGAGGATGACGAGGATGATGATGATGAAGACGATGATGGTGGTGGTGATGATGATGACGATGTCGATGACGAAGACGAAGACATTGAAGACAATGACGATGGTGATGGCGACGACGATGACGACGGTGGTGCTCGTACGGAGTATCGTGAAAACGTGTTGGAGGCGTGGAGATGGAAACGGCCGCTGGAGGATCCGTCGGAGTCGAGTTCGCGGCGTGATTCGGGGCGTAAGCGACGGCGTGTGGAGGATGGTGGTGGAGGCGACTACGATGAGGAGGACGAGGAGGAAGAGGAGGAGTTCGAAGACGTTGCCGCCGGCGAGCCCAGCTTCAAGGACATGGTAGACGCTCTGAGCGAGCAGACCGCCCGTGACACTCTGGTCCGCCTGGCCTCGATGGCGCCGTCTGCGCAGGTGGCCATCCGCCAGGCCTACTCGCGGCAGATCCAGGAATCCGCACAGCGGCCCGTGGACTGGGACTTCTTGAGCAAGAAAGTGGTAAGCAACTTCTGATGCTATTATCTTCCTGCTCTGGGTTGTCTCATGAGCACAAACATAATCCCCAGTGTGATGCCATCATGGGGCAACTCGGACATGGTACCCAAGAGACCGACTCAAAACTCAGTCACCGTCCCGATAGAGTTGATTACTGACACGCGTTCTTGTAGTGGCACCTTCTCTATACCTCACGCGAGGCCGAGCTGTACAGGACTGCGTCCGAGGAGCGGCGGGCCCAGCTCGTCCGCCGGATTTGGGACCAGATAGATAGACACTTCTTGTCCATGTGCAAGCCGGGGCGGCCGCCGTTCGCGAGCAAGCTGAGCGCGCTCGAGACGGCGCGCAAGATGCTCAAGTCCGTCCTGCTGGGCCGCCCGGGCAGCCTCGCCGGAGCGGCGCGGGACGGACTGAGAGCGCCCAGGAACGGCCAGGCGTCGATGGTCGCTATCCAACTGGCCATGACGCAGATGACCAAGCAGGAGAAGACACGGGCCGGCGGGACGTACGACGAGAAGGGCACGCTGCTGCAAAAGTACACCTGGTGTCGGGACGAGGCGCGGAAGCTGGGCCTCGAGTCGTTCGCGGGATTGGATCAGGTGTTGGTAGAGCTGGCTGGGCATGCCGAATGGTAACCACGGAACACGTATCAAAGAAACAAAAACTTATGACAGGGCAATATATTAATGTCGCCTCTACGCCGCTGCTTTGGTAATACAAATACAATAGCCTGGATCACAGCGTAGGATATATGAGCCGAACCGGGGCCGACGGAGCAAGTCAAAGTGACATGAGCACTTTTCAAAAGCTTCAATCTGTCTAGAGAGAAATGATCCTACCTCACCGGGAGTTTTCGACTATGGAATATATGCCATATAAGTCCCACTCGAAGGCTCGGGTTTTGTGGTTTGCTCTGAAAGTGGAAATATGACAGATCTAAATTCAAACATGCGCGGCAATTTCCCCGTGCCCAACCTGGTGCAGCTCAAGCCCATGGCTGCTGATTTTTTCTCGAGAACGACGGAGAACACGCCGAAACGCGAAAGGTGAATCAAACGCTTCATTATGGGTATACATTGCCGACCCGCATCGACCGCAAGCGCTTCAATCAGTACGCCATCAATGTCCGATCCATGCCTGAAGGATTCCGACCGGCTTGCCTGGACAATGAGGATGCTTTCTATCCTCATAGTCCGATGTGAAGCCTTACAGGAACAAGAAGATGGGCCTAAACCACGAATCTCACCGCCTCGGCTATCACACTGCGGGGGATTTGATGCGTCGTCGGAGTCTTCGTCGCCAGGGACATCCTGCCTCGGGATCGTGGATGTACCGAATTTCGGCTTTCTGGCAGTCTTCATGGCTGGGAGAGGCTGTTAGTCGTAGTGCAGCTCATCCACGATCGGCTGGATGTAATCCCATCCACGGTGATTGCTGCCCAGTTTGCTCTCCGCTTCGGTTTTGTATTTGTCCCGACGAAGACTCTGACGACGCACCTATTCCCGAAACCCGTCGACGACGGCCTCGCAGCAGCAAGTAAAGAGAGTGAGCGGAGTATTTTTTGACAATGGTTATAAAAAGCGACATCGTATTAACAAGTAGGCCACCTCGGATTCTATCATGGTAGAAGCCTTCTTTGGACAGCCGCATTATCTAGGGATCTTTCAATTGTCGGAGCAAGTATTATCAATATTTCTTTGTACAGCTCGAATTTGACTTCGCCGAGAGTATGTTTACATCGCCCAACTCCAGCTTCCAGTGAAAATAAGGACGGTATTCAGAGACTCTCCCCGGGAGGGGAGCTATCTAAGTAGGTACCCGTGCCCACCCCCCCAGGCTACACTCATCACTGTTGATGCTGGCAATCAGGATGCCGTTCCCACGGTACGATACCGTAATGCCAATGATGGTACCAGGGTAGTAGGGAAGGAGGCGGTCGGATTCTCCGTGGATGTTCCTGAATATGCGAAATAAGGACCGAGAAATGACCGATTGGAAGACGTATGCAGCTTCTGCGCGACGTGTTCTGCCGATGCGAGGTGACAAAGAAGGAGAAAGGATATACAAAAAGGATAAGAAAAATCATATACAAAAATGATGTTCTGTCAAGGCAGTGGTCAGACCTTGTACTGTTCCCTTCGCCTTCACAAACTCGGCATGATTGAATGCCTGAATCTGGCTGCACTGTTGTATATGTTGATCCAGCCGTAAAGCAAGTTGAATGACAGTCGCTCCTAGGTCCGCATCCTCAATTGCTTTGATTTTGTCGGCGAGCTGTGAGTTAATAGCTGGACTGCACTGTTGTATATGTTGATCCAGCCGGGAAGCAAGTTGAGTGAAAGTCGCTCCTAGGTCCGCATCCGACTGCCGCGAGAGTCGTGTTGGGGTGTCAGCGCCGTGGTACTAGCCCGGAGGTGATGCCTTCTCTTGCTTGCTGCATCAGGCTCCAAAGAACCTGATGGTCTCTTGCCAGATATCTCTTGCAACCTCTCAAGAAGAGTACAAGCACAAGATAGAACTTAAAATGAAACAGCAGAATCCGCATGATTTTGCCATGCTATCTTTTGACATAGCTTAGATGCTCAGAGGTGCGCAAGGTCAGCGTTCGACCTCCAGGAGTTCCGGTAGACGTCATGGAGGAGTGACGAGATGGCAAAAGGTGCTTGGTGGTGCGCAAGGTCGAACGCCGACCGGTCGACCGACGTTCGACATGTTGGCGACTTTGTTGCACAAAGCCGAGACCCCTGGTCAATTGATTGTTCGGTGGCGGCCGATGGCGACTTGAATTTCGAACGAGACGCAACTGTGTCCCTGAATTAGCAAACGCAAATGGCAGTCGTATTGTGGGTGGCTCGCCTACAAAGACATGAAGTGCAGTATCAGTACACGGGATTCGAAATTCCCTCGTAGCTTTGGGTCGGAAAAGGTGCTTGGAGGTGCGCATAGACGAACGCCAACCTCCTCCAGGAGTTCCGGTAGACGCCATGATGGGTAACGAGATGGAAAGGGTCCTTGGAGGTGCGCATAGTCGAACGCCGACCTCCCCCAGGTGTTCCGGCAGACGCCATAGTGGGTGACGGAAAGTCGGAAAAGAGGTATCCTGGACTGGATGGCACAGGGAAGAGAGCCTGTAACTCAGTCAGTATCATTGTTCAACGTAGTCTTTTCCTATTCGGAGGACATACTCGCATAAATAGCCTCGGTCATTGGTCTGCACAGTGAAGTCGGATGCTCACCGGATCAAATCGAGGTGTCAACCGTGTGGTTGGTGTACGAGTCTAGCTCGCTTGGAACCGTCATGCTGTCTTGGACTGATTGTCGTTCGCCGAGACCTTTCTATCGTTGGTTGGTGAGCTTGCGAGGCTTCCTTTGAGTGTGGGCTTGACATGAGTGGAATTGCGTTGGGTGCGTTGACATAAGAGTGGGTAGAAAAGGAGCAAAAGCGGTAAAAGTAAGGTCTTTCAGCTGCGACACTGAACTGCCATCACGAACGCGATCTGCGGATATCCGGCGCGGCGTTGGGATGCAGCAGGAGTCTGCCCTTATTGCGACCAATCTTTTCGGGGACATGGCATTGCATATATAGGAACATTGAATGCTGTTTTACGATTCCGAAAGTGAGGGGACAGCGGAAGTACTTCAAAAAGCCAATCTTATCCAAATTCAAAAGTGGTCTTTGCCAGTGACCAGCCTTATGAGGCCATGACCTCTGGCAAGAACCACGAGCTCATCCTCGCTACTGAGTTCCTGGAATAAGTGCTGTTGATATTCTGATTTTATGTGAGCTGCCTAAACGTGGTGCAGGGACGATGAAGATGGTTTGCGTACAAAAGGCAGCGAGAGCTTCACTGGTTGGGAGGGAATCCCTGGCAGGTAGAGGACTGGAATTCACTCATTTTGTTGCGTTGCCATTCCCAGAGACGTCACATCCGACTTGTTTACGCCTCAATAGCAGAGCATAAAATCAGCCAGTCCAGCTGTCCCATCGCATCCAATAAGTCCCAAAACATCAATCACCATCATTTGGCCTACTTCACCAGCACTCCCTTTCACTTCCGGCTATCTTGTGATTAATGTTTCGTACACTGCAAACGCAGCATCTATATCTTGAAGTACCAGCTTCAAGATCTATCAGGAGATTTCCCTCTACTCATTTATCTCGGCGAATCAACGAATAGCTAGCGGTATTCACTGGTTTATTGCAACTCTACCAACTCAGCTGGAGAACAAGATTGAGTTCGTTGAACAATTGAAAAATCATCAAATGGCCGGTGACAGGAAACATACAACCGCTAAACAACGACTTGATGCTGATCTCGCCGCTTTGAAGAGGGAGATGATGGGCCTTGAACAACGAAGAGTCGAGCTAATCAACAATGTCACCGCTCTCTCACGCAAAATATCTCTGCACTAGCGGCAGAGATGAAGAACGCTCTGTCCCCGTCGTCTCTCGATTTTGCCTCACACGACAGTTTTCGCCGAAAGTTCTCTCCATCGTTCATGGAGTATTTTATAGACACTGTTACAGGTTAGTACCAAAATCACGTTCATACTCAAGTCAACGACCTTCAAATGAACAGGCCATCTGCTGTGGTTATTTTAATCTTGATCAAAAGCTAACAAAAACCCTAGAGTAATATTGGTTCTATCAATGTATTGACAGACACGGAGTACGATCTACCCATCTCGAGACTGACGTCACTCATTCTTTCAGCAAGTACGGCACGGGCTTCATCAAGATCCGTCGTGATGCTCGCAACATGTCCGCTATACCGTCACTGGTCAACGAGCGATCCCCATTCGGCGCCATCAGGGTGTCCTTGTGGTACATGCCATCGCGACGGCGACAGTAGGCTTCACTTCGCCCAGTGCCGACTCCAGCTCGGACAGCGCAATGACATCTCACTGCTTAAAAGATCTTGCTACAGCATCACTGCTTACCAATATGGATGCCCAGCAGCATCAGGGCCAGCCTGGCCAAGGCAAGGCTCTGCGCATTCCTATGGATCGCCCAGAACAGATACAAAACTTGGAGATTTGGTCGGATTCGGACAAAGAAAAGTACGAGCGCGGTCTTCGAGACCTGTGGAACTCATCCGCCTTTACCACCTTGAGGCTCCGTGTATCGAGCCCAATTCGTCTCGAACGAACCTACGCGCGCCGATTCCGCCCCCCACCTAATAATTCTTCGACGCTGGCCGCTTTGTATACAAGGCTGCAGTTGCCAGTGGTGCTGGACCTGGCACCTACCTAGATTTATACCGCGCCAACCTGTCAATAATTCCTGCCGCGTTCCTCAACACCAACATTACAACAGACATCTTTCTCTTCTCTGAGGAATCCGCACACAGGCTCACGAGATCATCGACTTTTCTTCGCGCTCCTAACCCCACCGGCCGTAATCGTAGTAGCTGGTTGGGCTGTTGGCCTACCGAGGTGCTGCCCTGGTGTCCCGAATCACCACTGACTGGATATCCTTCTCGTCTCGAACGCTCTTTAGAAGGTCGCGCATTTCTTTCCTCTTCATTGTCTGTTCGTCCTTCACATCTGACGAATTTTGGATGCCCCCGCGGTTGTGCTTCTTGCCATCCTGCCTGGGCGCCGATTTGTCACTGTTGCGAATCCTTGTCTCTTTCGTCCACGCACGACGGTCCATTTGGTGAACGAAACATCCGCATTCTCAGACCCAGGAACCAGAATCAAAATGAGCGAGCTCCTTGATTACGTCAATCAATTCACTTCTGCCTTTGAGGCCACGATCTTGTATTCTTGTCAATAATTCCTTTCGACCTTGCGAATTGTACGCGTCCAACAGATACGACTTTCGGACTGTCCCTTCAGTGTCGGCGCACTGATTGATTGTCCGTTGGATTCACGACCTCCCGGCTTTTGCGCCGCAACCTCTCGCCGACGCGACCACTCTCGATACGACTTCCCTTGTACATATTGTTGTTGAGCGGGATTGTTTCTTTCCCATTGCCCACTTCCTTCTTCAACGCCGGACTTTCCAGGATTCACGTCTGGCCGTTCCTTTTCCTTTTCCTTACGCGCCAGGAAATAATGCATCCGATGAGCCCCCAGGTTCCCACTCCTTACGGTGCTCACATGGCCGCTGCCGCAACATCATATTCGCGATGGCACTTCAGCCTTTAGGCGTCGACTTCCCATCGTCCGGCCTTAAGGCGATGAACTTGGACTTGGGCAGTTGAAGAAAAGATACGAAATCCCACGAGATTGTCAGGAATCATGAGCTGGGTGATGACTCGGAGTTTCAAAACTGGGTGCCGTTGGGCAGAGAGAGGTGCGTAGAGATGTGCGTACTCGAAGACTCCCAGGCTCGTTGGGTCGAATTCGCCAGCAGATGGGATTTACTGGTAAGATCCAGGCCATGTGGAAAGATGGGACACGGGGAAGGGCCGTTCCATTCCATGAACAGAGTCCGGTGGTCTGGCAGCAGACGTAACGGACATGAGTCAAGCCAACCCTCACCTGCCCCTACGTCAATAGGTGAGCTTGCGAATCTCTACGCACATTTTGGGGGCTGAGGATCGTGGCATACTCACCTAATAGCACTGAAAATGGATGGCGCTCAAGCGTCCCAGTCTTCGCGTCTTGCATTGGCCTCACGAAATGAGTTTCCAGGAGAAGCCACGAGGAAGTTGCAGGTCCAGCTGCATCTCCTACACATTCATAAAGTTGATAATTCGTGTGTCAGCTTACCTTTGTCAAGTATTTGGATTGCGGAGCCCCGATTTTGGTGGAAGGACGTACAGAGGCAGTCGGCTGGGAGGTGCTGCTGGGTGCTGGGAGAGTTGCGTGGTATGCTCAGACAGTAGACCCCTGCAGGTTGGCGAGGCGGAGCAGCATGTCGAGTGACGAGAGCGACGTCCTGATGGCGCTGGATGGAGACCGCTAGACCGTACTGAGTAGCAGGCAAATTTGTAATCATATACCTGTTCTAGGATGGAGAGGTGCGTCGTCGTTCCAACTACTTCAAGCTGGGACCTGGAGACTGGGAATCTGATAGCCAGAAGCTGGAAGCTTGGAAGCTGAAGAAGTGAGAAACATTGCTACCCTGAACTGCCACGGCACCTTGAAGTCCACTAGAACCAGAATATTATTGCTCTTGGCTCTCTCGAGATAGAGAACCCCTCTAAGGTCTCTGATGGTTCGTAGGGAACTGCTTGGGTGGTGGTTCCGGCCTGGCTGATGGCGCTGCTCCCGGTATGCCAGAGCTGGTAGCACGGCTGTTGTTTCGTCCGATATTGCTGAGCATTCCGTAAATCTCCAAGAAAAATAAGCAAGGGTAATTGTTGTGATCAATCTTGAGGCCGGGAATTGCTAACAATTGTCGTTACAAGCGTATAACTTTTTCCACACCCGTCATTAGGCGAGAGTCGGTCAACTATTTTTTCCCGCTGTGTACGTAGCTGGTGACCAACGCCGCAAATAAAAAGGACAAATCATTGCGGCTTGGTTGCATTTTTTCAATAAGTGAGCCGTGGCTGATCAGCCTATGAATACAGCGTCGTGTTCGCCCTGCTTTGACTGCAGGGCGTTTGCGACCAGAAAGCATCCTTATTGAACCAGACGGCGCAGATTCCCAACGGCCGTCATCAGTGACGAACAAGTCAAGCTATGCTTTATCATGTAAGAGAAACAGATCTGATATTTGTCGCATGATGGCTTGCTGGAATAGTTTTATGCGTATCTTGTATGTTTAAGGAGCCTTTACAACCATACAAATAAAAATAGCATAGATACAAGCGGTCAAACGTGCGGAGTTTTAGAGAAACTTATCAACTAAAAAAAGCAATGGAAAAAAAAGCAACAAAATAAAAGAAAAAGAAAAAGCGAAAGAAAGAAGATAAAAATAAGAAAAAGACTATTTTGAAGCCCCAGAAAAGGGCAAAAGAAATGTCTCCGACACGGGGAATCGAACCCCGGGCATGACGGATCAAGATGAGAGCGTCATATGTTAGCCACTACACCATATCGGATGATTTGTTGGAGTGTGGGCGCCTTAAGCCGGGTCATGATAGTTCAAAGACACCCCACTCTTTGGCATCTCCAATCTTTCTTCAATACAATCCGTTTACTTGACAATTGCCATGTTCAGAGATCCCAGAAGGAGCAATTCATTGAGTATCTAGTAGAGACTGGGCGTGATTGTCTGCAAATAAATCTGCTATACCAAATCTATGTATTTCTCAGCTCTGCAAAAGGCTGGCATTGCCGATTGGAAATACTTTCAAGCGATGACATTTTCGAATACTGGTTTGCAACAATGGCCAAATCTACACTACATGGCTTTGGCGTACCCGGCGGAGTTCTTGCTCTTCGTAGGCGGAAGTAATATGGGGTCAGAACTGGGTATTTTTCGTCCCGAATCTCTCGCCAACGTACAATCAATTCCAAGATCAGAGGCATTTTGTCCTCTGCTTTGTATCTTGAGCGAAAATGGAGAGCGAATCTCAGACGCAGACGTGCAGGGGTCCAGAGTCTGGGACTGGGTGGGCCCCAGCTTGACCAATAGAAAGCGGCCCCACCCCGCTGAACTTTTTTTTCTCTGGCCCGAAGTTCCTGCCCTAGCTAGCACCACACATTTGCGCCTGCCGCAAACCCACCCCAAAAAAAATTCAACTCCAGAGGTCCATCGCCAACCTTCACGACTGGTCGACCATCCGCCTTCAACTAACCACCACGCCCACAGGTTCGTGAGACCTCCTCGCATTCTCCCGTCATCGACACGATCATCTAACCGGAACGACTCACAGGTTAAACAGGTCTCGACCGGAAACAGCAGCAATGGCTCCTCCCACTGTTTCCATCATCTCCAAGGATGGCAGCTCTGCCGCCTCGCACCCTCTGCCCGCCATCTTCTCGGCTCCCATCCGTCCTGACGTCGTTACCATGACGCACACTGGATTGGCCAAGAACAAGCGTCAGCCTTACTCCGTCAGCGAGAAGGCCGGCCACCAGACCTCTGCCGTGAGTATTGATGGACTCTGCCAAATTCGGTCGCAAATGCTAACGTTACTTGACAACAGGAATCCTGGGGTACCGGTTAGTACTTTCGATCGATTACGAGACGACTCGAGAATTCGCAGCTTATCATTTCCCTAGGTCGTGCCGTCGCCCGTATCCCCCGTGTCTCCGGTGGTGGTACTCACAGGTAAACACCACAACTTGACTCCCACGATATTTTCTATCGCTAACAACGTAAACAGGGCTGGACAAGCCGCTTTTGGCAACGTATTTCTCCCTCTTGTTCTTTAAAATGCGTTCCTGTTCGTCCTAACATGTCTACAGATGTGCCGCAGCGGTCGCATGTTCGCTCCCACCAAGTAAGTCAACCTTCCACAACACCACAAGAAGAGAGAATAACCTCCTCCTCCCTTCAGAGTCTGGCGCAAGTGGCACATTAAGGTCTCGCAAGCTCAGAGACGGTACGCCGTCGCTTCTGCCGTCGCCGCCTCGGCTGTCGCACCTCTTCTGCTGGCCCGTGGTCACCAGATCAACGAGGTCCCCGAGGTCCCCCTGGTTATCGACTCCGCCGTCTTCGAGGGCGCTGCCGCTGCCAAGACCGCCGCTGCTTTCAAGCTCCTGTCCACCGTCGGTGCCTCCGCCGATGTCCTGAAGTCCAAGAACACCAAGAAGCTCCGCGCCGGTAAGGGCAAGCTCCGTGGCCGCCGCCACCGCCAGCGCCGCGGTCCCCTGGTCGTCTACGACCCCACCACCGACGGCAAGGAGCTCGTCAAGGGCTTCCGCAACATGCCCGGTGTCGAGACCTGCGACGTCTACGCCCTCAACCTCCTCCAGCTCGCCCCTGGTGGTCACCTCGGTCGCTTCGTCATCTGGACCTCGGCTGCCTTCAAGGCCCTCGACAACATCTACGGCTCCACCACCAAGCCCTCCGAGCTGAAGAAGGACTTCCTGATCCCCTCCAACGTTGTTGCCAACGCCGACCTCACCCGTCTGATCAACAGCTCCGAGATCCAGAGCGTCCTCAACGCCCCCAAGGGTACTTCCCTCACCAAGCGCGCTGGTGTCCAGAAGAAGAACCCCCTCAAGAACAAGCAGGTTCTGCTCCGCCTCAACCCCTACCACTCCACCTTTGTCAAGGAGAACCTGGGTTCCAAGAAGGCCGACGAGGGCAAGCCCAAGGCTACCCCCGCCGAGTTCCTCTCGACCCTCGGCGAGAACTAAGTTGTTTGTGACAATTGCTTGGTGAGATAGCATTGTTATAGGGATGGAGAAAAAAGGGAAAGACTAAGGGCACAACACACTTTTTGCTTGGAATTTGCGTTATGTTACGAAAGGGAACCATCGAGAAGAGAGGCGTACTGGCTCGGAAATAGGTCGAGTAAATCCATGACTTCCCGCAGGTTTTTGCACGAATTGATACCACGTGATACGATACAAGAAAACTTTTGGCAATTCTACTTCGCCATTGAGCGTAGTCCAACTTTCCTGGTCTTCATTTTCCATCTTTCCCTAGTGAAGTCCCCAGTCCTTCAGCCGCTGCCCTCACATTAGCTCCGGCCCGTCCCGTTGGCCATCCGCCCGTTCCCACTCCCCATATTTGCGCATTGGAAGTCACGATGCCAGGGGCATTCTGTCATGACTTGGGGTATTGCAGCGGGATGGTGGCTGCTGCCGCGACGGGAAACTTGCTCAGATCCCAAAACTGAATTCGCACCACTCAGCAATCCACTCCGTATTGCGGCGTTTTGTCAAGATAGCCTCACGATCTTACTGTACTTTCGAGAAGGTGAAAGAGTATACAGATTAACTCGTCAACACCAAGAAATCTGCAAACACTTTACATAAATTGCTGATTCAAGGTCAACACTCATTTTTTGGTACACTAGAACTTTTTCTTGTCCATTTCCCCATTATGAAGCTATGTAACTGAACCACCAGCAAAACGCCGCGTCATGTCTTTTTCTTTCCCGTCAGTCATAAGTAGGCACCGCACCTGGATAAAATGCTGGGTGGTAATACATGATTCTTTTCCTCAACACTTGATAACGACCCCATCCTATCGACATAATGCATGAGTAGTCCGGGCTCATATTCACACACCAACCATCAAATACCAAACAAAGATGCAGGAGATCATGCCGTCGGCGGCGGTGCCCCTCCAAGAGCATCTGCGGCAAAAGTGGCACCTTGATCCCACGACTGCCTCGCCTCGACCATCTGGCCCTGCACCTCGTAGCTCTGCGCCAGTAGACCCTCAGCCACGCTCATCCAGAGCTTGTTGCCAGCCCTGCGGGCTTGAGACGCACCGGCCTTGGCGCTCTTGAGGGCCTGGTCGCCCACGATGTTCTGGAACAGTTTCGACCGCATCAGGTTGAGCGCGATCGAGAGGGTGTGCACGTCGCCGAGGGCCCTGGCGCCGTTGAGCGCCACCGCGAGGTGGTTCTTGGCGGCCGTCATGCCGATGGGCGGGCTCGTCTGCGTGGCGGCCAGGATCAGGTTGAAGGCGGTGCGGATCTCAATGTTCGGATGCTCGAGGCAGAGAGGACGCAGGAGCTCAATGAGCTCAGTCGTGAGGGGGTCGTCGCGGTGATCCCGATGTTGCATAATCCAGATACGGTTAAAGGCCGACAATACGCGAACTTCTAGTTCGGCGTGTCCTTGTTTCATGTTGGCAAGTCCTTGGATGTTGCCATTTTCGTCCACGTTGTTCTCGAGACTGAGAAGTGCGCCCTCGTAAATCGACTTGGCCGAGGCAAGGTTGCCGGTGCCCTGGTGGTAGACACCCGAAAGGTAGCACGAGTAAAGGCCAACGACACCCTCCAGAGGTGACTTGACAAGAGTGTCCAACTCTTCTACACACTTCCACACTTCTGGCCACCGACTGATTGTTGCAAGGTGCAATCCTCGTAAGATCAGCAGATAGCACCTAAAATATCTCCGCCATTCTTCGCCCTTGATGGCTTCTTGTAAGGATGTAGGGTCCGACCGCAACTTGTGCGCATCTGTGTAACAAGTCAGCATGGCTGCTCTCGAGGATCGTGTGTCTGATGGAAACTTACTCTTGACCAATGATTTCAAAGCTTCCTCCCAGAGATCAATAATCCTCTTGTCGTTGCGAGGATTTCCATGAAGTTGGCCCAGACCGCTCACGGTATATCTGGTGCGAATTAGCTCGGTTCATAAGAGACACGACCATGATCAAGACAACTTACGTCAGAACAAATGCTTCAATCTTGGTCCAGAAAGACATGACTAGCCAATCATGGCCTTGGTGCGCTTGCCCGACACGGATTATATCATGAGTGTCCGAGCTGATGGTTTGGTTGACGTTGTGAGTTTGCTTGTTGATAGGAAGAAGAACCTCGGTCGAGTAATATCCCCATTCTCCGATCGAAAGAGTGTCGTCCATGCGGGTTTGGAGAAGCTTCAACTTTTGGAATATCACCTTTGGCGACTTTTGACGCAAGCTGCAGGCGAAATCCAACATGAGCAACAGGGTTTCCACTTGCGATATTACTGGTGAAGAATCCAGCTGATACTTTTGCGCCTGTGCGATACAATTTTGAATCCTGTCGACAACATCATCCTTCATGCTCTTCAAATGGCCTAGACCGTTCAAAAGACATGCGACCTGGAAAATGGTCGTGTCGCCCCTGGTCTGTGCTAGGGCCATAATGGCTCTCAGGTTTTCCGATGCATGAATGTCCGAGGGATTGGATGATTGTAGATAAAGGGTCGCCTTGAAGAAACGAAGGGCATAGACCCAATGAGAGTGTCTCGACCTGGTCTGATATTAGGAAAAGGTTCAACAAAATGTCAGTTCATGAACACATGACGTACAAATTGGCGTCCGAAATCCTCTGATCTACGGCAATCATCACGGCCTTGCCTTTCCTCTGCGACAGCATTCTCAGCTGCATGAACTGCATGAGGTATTTCAGGTCAACAAAACGGTACTAGAAACGAAAGTCATGTTAGCATTTATGGCAAGATGGAATCGCTATCAAGAATTTGCGACGAACCTTTTCACACAGTGTAATACCCTTGGACAGCGCAGTCTCGGCCTCCATGATATTGTTGGTCTCCTCGCATAGAATACTGGCATACCGCAGCCGCACCTTGGCTTCAAACTTTGGCTGAAGCTTGTTGCTCGCCAAAACAGTCTCGAGGCAGCCCAGTCCCGTCGCGATCATCTTGTGGTATTCCTGAACGGCCTGGGAATCAAGCGAGTCGGCAATCTTGAGCACACTTTCTCGCGCTTTGGTGAACATCTCTTCTGCCACGCATACGAGCAACGAATTGGTATCCTGATGAGGGATCAGGCCGGGCGTAGGAGCAGGAGATCTGACAGAGCTGACACTAGGGCTCCTCGTCAGATTCTGCATGGCCATGCGCGGGCTCGCCGATACTCTGGCAACTTCATCTATCCTAGCACTCGTCGAACTGACACTCCTGCTCTTGATCGGCATGCTCTGCTGGGCCAGCTGGGGCGATGGCATAGGGACGGGCGAGTTCGCATGGGAATTCGCATGCGGGGAATTGACATGCGGGGAGTTGACGAGCGGCGAGTTCGCATGGCTGGATATAGATTTTTGGCGATGGGGTTGCTGGGGTTGCTGCTGCTGTAGCTGTTGCTGCGGCTGTGGTGTTTGCTTTTTCTGTGTTATCGCTTGCGGCGGTATCGATTGGTACTGTGCCATTGGCGACTGTGTCATCGGCGACTGACTCGGAGGTGGCATCTGTTGCCAGCCCATCGCGGGCTGGCCCTGTTGAGGCGACTGCGGAATTTGGTGGACATGTTGAACCTGGGGCGATGGATGCTGTTGCTGCTGCTGCGCTTGAAAGTGTTGCTGTTGACTGTACGCCTGCGCATGAGCTTGGTGTTGCTGGTATTGCTGATGCTGCTGCGGTGACTGTTGAGGCTGCTGCTGAGGCATGGGCAGTCTCTGGGCTTGAGGCGGCATATACTGATTACTCGGTCGTTGCGCCTGTTGCTGCATGGGCTGCTGAGCCACGCTGTTCATTTGGCCCATCTGCGCGCCATAGGTCCCGGCGTACTGCTGGGACTGCTGAGGCCTCTGATCGAAGCTCGGGTCGTAGTTCTGGTACTGGGACGGGTGGACGCCGACATAGCTGGCGGTTGTTTGAGGTGTTTGCGCAGGGTAGCCAACGGGGGCAAAGACGGCATTCTGGTATTGGTTGAACTGCTGGTTCGAGTACTGAGGATACTGCGCATGCGGGTTTCCATAGGCATCAAAGCCCGACTGTTGCATATTCTGTTGCTGGGGCCATGGCTGGCCTTGATTCTGGCCGTACCCTGACCCGGGCAGGGAACCGCGATATGTCATCTCCAGATCATAATATTCGCAAGACAACAATCATGCCTCTTGCTATAATCTCTCTCTTTCTAATGTCTTTCCTATGACAACACTGCCGCTTCGCATCGAGGTTCGTTTCGGTTCGAGGGTATTTCGAGGCGCCGAGGCCCTGGTCGCGCACAAGAGATATGTAATGCGCGTCGCAACCTGCAAAGAGAACCGGCAAGTCGCGATCGTGACAAAGATCAATAATGGGGCCGAGAATCAATCTACAGTGTTCGCGCCGCGCCCGATTCACCCCCGACGTTGGACCTTGGGGAATTCCAGGGGATCACCTGATGGACGGTCCGAGCGTCCGGGCCATTTAGTCTTTCGAGACAGGGGTTGGTTGACACTGGACTTGAACTTTGGTCTTGCATTCAACTTCTTTCGGTTTTTGACTCGACAAGAGACAGATTCCATTTGATTCATGGATTATGTTTCAGCCTGATATGAGATATGTTTATTACAGACAAAATGACAGATATTTACTCAATAATTAAGGGTCGCATCGTGTCCAGAGATACATATATCCTTCCACAAGTCCCAATTGTCCACTGAATCTGTACCTTCCTGAACTACCCTTACCCACGCTAAACTTGGCATCTTGATGGGATCTGTCTGCTATCCAGCAAGCGCAACCCTGCAGGTGGATATCACGACTCGCTTTATCGTGGCGGTCTGGTACTGAAGATCTCTTGTATTTGCCATCTTTCACTTGTCAAAGTGTCTTCTTTTCCTCGTCATCTCTCCTTTTGCGTTTCGCTGCTCTGTCACCCCTTGACAACAACGTCCAACCAATTGACGTGTACAAGCCGAGGCAAGTGGGGGCCTGCCCAAGACGGCGTGTCTTTTTTCATGCTGTGCAATACACCAGTACTTCAGCTCAATTCCGGCTTTACTCCCCGTCGGCGTTTTGCACTCGGCAGATTTCGTAATCATTCATTATTCGTTCTTGTTTTGATATAGATTTCGTACTTCAATCTTTCTAGACTTGCTCAGGTAATCATATCGGTATATCACCTCGCATCACAACTTCCAGCCCGTTCTCTTCACCAACCAACCATGGCCGACTGGGTTGGTCGCGCGGCGATCAACTATCACGCCTCGCCCAATCCCATCTCCTTCCAGACCAAGGAGGATGGGAGCAAGACGCTTCTGGACGTGGTCAAGGACTCGGTCCCGACCTGCCAGCTTAACCCGCTGCTCTTCAACGGCCACATGCAGACGTGCTGGACCGCCGTGAACAAGGACGCGCCCCCTGTCCACTACAAGCGGCGCATCTTCGAGGCCGAGCACAGCGGCTACTCGGGCTCCTACGTCGTTGACTTTGCCGTCCCGTCCGAGGAGGCCCCCAAAGAGGTCGACGAGTCTCTGCCCCCTAGGACGACGTATTTCAGCGAGCAGGAGTTGGCGCAGCTGGAGAAGGAGGGATCCGATGATGACAGGCCCATGTTGGTTGTCCTGCACGGCTTGTCAGGCGGCTCACATGAGGTCTATCTGCGACATGCGAGTATGTCTTTGAAACTCCTTGCAGCATACTATTTTTTTTTCACTATCCTCGTCCTCTTATTGTCTTGCTATCTTTTTGTTTCCTTATATTTTGACCATGAGAGTATATGCTGATTTGTGAATATAGTGGCGCCACTTCTAGATAGTGGCAAGTGGGAGGCCTGTGTCATCAACTCGCGAGGTTGCGCCAAGAGCAAGATCACCACCGGAATCTTATATAATGCTCGCGCGACCTGGGACACGAGACAAACGGTCAAATGGCTCCGGAAAACCTTCCCTAACCGACCACTCTTTGGTATTGGATTCTCCCTGGGCGCTTGTATTTTGACCAACGTGAGTACTCGGGATTGATTCTTGATTCTTCAAAAGAGACATTTATTTTGCTGACATGACCATCAGTACCTCGGAGAAGAAGGTTCAAGATGCGAACTCAAGGCCGCTATCGCATGCGCCAACCCTTGGAACCTCGAAGTGTCCAACAATGCCCTGAAGCGGACATTCATTGGTCACCACCTCTACTCCCGTGTCTTGGGTAGTAAGTCGACACTCACTTTCTTAGTGATCTGACTCTGGGATCTTTGTTCGAGCTAATCATTCTCACAGCGGCAATGAGGAAGCTCGCAGACACACATGCAGAGGAAATTCGGAAATACACAGACTTTGACTTGGAAAAGATTGAAAAGATGACATACCTTTGGGAGTTTGACCGCGAGGTGCAGACCAAGGCCTGGGGCTACCCGACCGAGAATGCCTACTACCGAGACGCCTCCTCGGTCGACTTGGTCATGGGTATCAGGATCCCCTACTTGGCCATCAACTCGACAGACGACCCCGTGAGTTCACCTCGTCTCCTGCAAAAGAATTGTGCACACAAGAGCATTTCAGTACTGACATAGAACCATGTTCAGATCTCCGCCGAGGAAGCTCTTCCCTACGGAGAAATCAAGTCGAACCCCTACACAGTTCTCTGCACGACGTCGCTCGGTGGCCATCTCGGCTGGTTCGAGACCGGAGGAGGCCGCTGGCACAGCAAACCGGTATGTTATTTACTCTTATTTTACATACTATCAATCTTTTCGCAAGCTAAAACATAATTCAGGTCGTCAACTTTTTCAACTACATGGCCTTCGAGGCCAAGCTCGACCACATCAAGACTGGAGCCGCAGCGGACGGCAAGATTTTCCACGCGGGTGCTGAGTTCGACCCTATCCGCCGCAAGATGGCGGTGCCTTTAGAGTAAATCAAATATGATATGAGATTTGGACGTTGTTTAGAGCTGCGAGGAAGTATTGAAAATAATAGAGATAGAAGGATTGCTCAAAACGCGCGCTATATTCGTGTTTAGAACAGCGATCATTGGGTATCTAGAGGCACACTACCATATTCAATATAGGTACATAGAGAGAGAAATGAGTTCTGATTTCCAAGTCATGAGCGACATGACATGCAGAAAACCACAGGCCTTTTTGCTCCTTCGTTTGTTTCTGGTGCGTCCAGGCTAGTCGCTGCTGCCCAGGCTGAGCTTGATCCGCCAGTTGATGAACTCGTCCGTCAAGATCCTGCCGTGACCCGCCTCCTCGATCCTGAAGACCTCGATCTGGCTCGACTTGGGCTGCCGCCGTATCCTCCAGACGCCCTCGTCGTTGATGGTTCTTTTCAGCCCTGCCATACATTATTAGCCTCGTGCCCTGCTAGCAAACGTCATCGAAAACAAGAGAAACTCATGAGAAGGAAATCGAGCACGGAAAAGACCACAATGCCGTTGAGAAACTTACACTCCAAAAACCCAGCACCAAAGTTAATACACATGTTGGCGTTCCACGTCTTGACGCCCCGCTGCGCGGCGGTGACGGGGATGCCCTCGGTCTTGATCTCCTCGAGCTTCTCGAGGATTCCGTCCTGGGAGCGGAAGCCGACGATGATCTTGGGCACGCCGAGCAGGAAGGACTGGATCCAGAACTTCATGAGCTTGCGCTCAAAGTTGGCCATGTCGCGGTCGTCGCGGATCGACGCGCTCGTCTTGAGCTCGACCCAGTTGGTCGGGGCGCCGGGGACCATGGGCTTGGCGTCCCAGACTGTGCGCCATGTCAGTGACTAGTTTCATTCGTGTATTTTTGAGAGATTCAGCAGGTGGAGATGTGTTGAATGTGAGGAAGTCATACCTGCGTCAACCTCGCCACCAATACAGAGCACCGTCTTGCCGAGTCCGGTGCGGACCACGGAGCAATACTGAGCCTTGTTGCTGACGACTTCGCTTTCGCGGTTCTCGATGAACTCTCTATTTGTCTCACCCCAAGGCGCTGGCAGCGTGGACAGAGTCTCGAATTTGTAGCCTGGAATCAGTCAGTCAAACTGGAACTCACTATACGAACGACATCGCCTCCTACTCACCCCAGTACGTCATGACATCGGGAGAGAACTGAGGAGGCGCAGGCCTATTGTCCCAACGCTTGGGTTTCCTGTTCTGTTGCTGCTGCTTCTGCTTCTCTTGCGAAGCCTTCTTGTAGGCGTGGTTCTCTTCGATGAAGCTCCAGCTCATGTCAGCCGGATGGGAATAAGCCAAGGGGGAACAGAATGACCTACATGCAGTCCTTGCGTCCAGTCAGTTCTTGATCGTCCTCAGAAAGGGTCAACGGTATGGCGTACTTGGTATAGAGTAGCATTCATCTCAAAGCTGGTGACATAAAAGTCAGCACATCCTATGAATACTTGCTGGGTAATATATCGTACCCATCTCTATCGTCGAACAGAGCAGACATGATCTACACAAACCGTCAGCACAACCCGTACAGTATCGATCTCGCGAATTTTACATACCTTGGTCATCATGCCCCTCCACGTCACGACCTGGGCGTCGATCTTCTTGCCCTCTTGCTGTTCGTGCGCGGCAATGGTCCTGAGCAGGCTGTCCAGGTGCTCGTCGCCCGAGTCGTCGTGCTTGTCAAACGTCTCAAAGCCCGCCGACAGGTCCGCGCCCACCTCGGCCGGGTAGTAGTACTTGAGCGACGAGTCGCCGAGGTGAAACTCGTGCTTTTCGTCATATGAGAAACAGGCGATTTCCTTGGGTCTTCTTGTCAGCTTTTGCTATGCCATGAGACGTATATTTTCCGTAGACAAGAATTATGGAAATAGGGCGTGGTCATGCTGAATAAAGGATATATCCGTGACATAAGAACACCATCGTGAGTGAAACATGAAGACATAAAACATACCTTGGGTCTCTTGACAGCTTGGCTGTCGCCGCTGAAGCGACCAATTGGCTGGATATTGAAAGCTCCCGACATGGTCACCAGACACGTCTTGTGGAAAGTCTTTCCAAAAATTCGACGACAAGATTTGGAAGCTATAACCATGTGTTTTAGTAGCCTCGAGAGAAGGAACGGCTGTAACTGTACACTCACAGGCCAACTGAGGTTGAGAAACACGGCGAAAAAGGTCAAGCCGCTAACAAATGGCCGCAGGGGACCTTCTGTACACTAACAATGCATTTTTAGGCCACCCTTGGCCCGCTGTGGGAATCCCTGTCAGCTCAAGATCTGCACCCCGCGGTTAGTGGGATGAGAAGCGCTCCGGCTTGTTTTGTTCCACCTGAACGCTGTTGAAAGTAAACAATTTGGGCATTCTGGAACAGAAGCGTTCATCACGCCTCTTCGCAATCTTCTCGAGACCGGCAAACCACCCAACCGCTTACGCTCTTTTCAACAAGTGCACTGTTTTTTGGATTATGCAGACTTCCTAGATTGTATTGCTTTCCATCTATCTGCCTTTTCGTCTACGCAAATGCGCCCATAATGTCCAGCAACAACCCGCCACCGCTGCAGCGGCCAGCAGCAGCGCGCCCCGTCCGGACCATGATGCCCTCGGCCAGCAACCATCCCCCGACGACCACCGCTGCCGCTAACGGCGGCAACGTCCGCCGCAACCTGTTCCAGTCCCAGCTCACGCGCCGCCCGACGCCCGTGTCCTCCTCCAACTCGGCCGAGACCCTCAGGCTGGACGTCGACGTGCTGTCGGACACGTCCGAGATCGTGATGCGGGATAAGAACGGCGACTTCAAGCTCGACGACCCGCCCACGCCGCCCATGGATGATGCTTCGGACGAAGGAGCCGTCGACGAGGAGAGGGAGAACGAACGTACGCCATCTCCAAACAAAGGCTGAACAAGAACATCCAACCTGGCAAATGCTAACAGGCAATATAGGTGAAAGAAGGAAGCTTGCCGAGATCGTCAGACATCACCAAAAGGCGCCCGCGCAGCCAGAAGGTGAGAAGGCATCCGAAGTAGGACCTTGCTTTGTTATATGCTGACTTGGGGTCGAAAATAGAAGTACTCGAGGCACTTCGAGCCAGCATGCGAGCACAGGTGGCAGCCCTGGCCGAAGACAACTGGATGTACGAAGCAGAAGAACCACCACGCCCGCAATGAGTAGAGGCCATGTGCAATCATTGCCCCTTTTGTTTCGTCTATGGCTCATATCTACGTCAACGCCTTGAGGATATCATGCTTGCTTTAGGGAACTGCCAGAGACAACATCTAGTCCAGGCCCTCTGCGGTCGGTAGCGGAGCAGGAGACTTGATCCCGGGTCTCCTGGAACCTCCAGCGGGGGCACCACCACCACCTCCGCCGAACAAGCCGCTCATCATGTCCATGAGAGGGTTGCTCTGTCTTGGCCTCGAGATACCAAAATACATCTCGGCAATCATCTCAAGCGGCTCGTGCCATGCCTCCACCTCTTTGATGTTCGACGCATACTTGGCGCTCAGCTGTCGGTAGAGATCAGGGCTGCCTCGCGTTACGGCCAGGAGAAGGAGGCCCAGGAAGTTGAGGAGGGGAATGCTAGGGAATATTCTGATGTCGGCCGAGTTGCCGCTGACATCCTGCACACCGATTGCGCTTCCCTTGTCCTGGTTGAGGGAGCTTGCAAAGTACCGGTATGCCGTGTTGGCCGCTCGCAAGTTGGCGGTAAGGAGGTAGGGTAGAATAGCTCGGCCGGCATACAAGGCTGCCGTGTGCGAATCATCCTCCTTGAACCACTCGTACTCCATCTTGGCCAGGATCTCGGCCGAATCTTTTGTACCCAATACCAAGTGGCGCTCGGCGTCGTATGTCTCGTGCTCTTCAGCGTAGATGCTGCCGGCGACGTGGTGCAGCTCTGGGTCGCCAGCGGGGAACTCGCCATACTTGGAGGACCAGCTTGATATCGAATGTTAGCACCATCTCATGAATCCTCCCAACTTGCAGCAGTTTCAAGAAGACTACTCACCCGATGATCTCGCCGATGAACTTCTTCCTCGTGGGCTCGCCGGGGCCGAACAGGCGCAGGCAGGTCAGCAGCTTGCCCTTGCTGCTGGCGTCGGGGCGGAGCTCGGCCGCCTTGTACGTGTCGACGAGCAGGACGCACAGGTCGCCGCCGCTGCCGCCCTGGCCGGCCTTGAGCAGCGACTGGGCGACGTTGTACAAAATGTCGACGGCGGCGTCCCCGTTGGCCGCCTTGGTGTACCGCGCGGCCACGACCCGCGTCTGCTGCTGCGCCTCGTAGAACTGGCCCTCGGCGATGCGCGCCTGCGCCCGGGCGATGATCTTTTCGATCTTGTCGTTCTTCGCGGCTGCCATGGTGGGAGGGATTTGCGAGAGTCTCGGGGGTCGTGGGGTGTGTCGGGTTTGTGTGAGGTCTGGCGGCGAGGGGGGTGGCAGTGGTGGTGATGATGTAGTTCGACTTGGAGCGTTTGGTAACTTGGCAGTCGGTCGATGGCGGGGAGCTCCTCGAGGTGTGGTCAGCTAACGTGGGTGGTGGTTTTAGTGGGTTCTTGGTGTAGGCGGGATGTGGATACCGGAACAGGATAGAAACTTGGGCGCTTTACTTTGGACGACTGTGATTTCAAGCACTGCACTCTGATCACTGTAACACGAACATCGATTGTTATTTCTTTTTATTATCCTTCGTCTTGACGGCTAAGGTTTCCTCAAGACTAAAATTGCCTCGATACTTGTGATTACATACGGCAACCTGTGTAGATCAGCCCGTCTTGTTTATCTATCCAACTGCGGCGACAGCCATAGACATGAAGATATCTAAACGTCAAGTACCTACCAAACCTCGTAGATATTACTATTGACCTTCCCATACTTAACTTCAATGTTGATCGTTCTATGACATACTGAACAGAAGCAAGCGTTTTGTCCGAGTCAAGAAGCTGCAGGGGTCCTTGGGTTTTGTTAGTGCCCAAACTACACAAAATTTTATAGACCTTGAATCGCCTTTTTCCATTTCGCTGAAACCCTTTTCTTTCTTTGAACCTTACTCGGACTGTTTCTTGTGTCCTGAGTGGTTGGCCCACCATTTCGCGACTCCATTCGAGCATACGCAGAGTCCTCATTGCCCATTATTTCCATCTTCTCTACGTACGTGTATCGCTTCCACCACCAGCCTCCCTCGGAGCCACAGAGGCACAGCAAGGGAAGGAACGCATGTCACACTACTGCAAACCCCGCAGCATGCCAATGATGACATATATCAGCTCATAAGCGGCCCCTGAGTAACCGCCGTGATATCATCAGCGTTGATGGTGTAATGGTAACATCGAAGCTTCCCATTGTCACAAAGACAAAACTGCTTTGGCCCCGGGTTCGATTCCCGGTCAGCGCATGCAATGGTCCTGATTTAATCAGGAAATTTCCTTTTTTTGCTTTCAGGGACAATCGTTGAATTATATATTCGGTCATCAATAGCGATTGCATTGCTTTCATATTGCGTCTATCGCTCTTCTGCCTCTTTTCATATTTTGGCTAGGTGGCATCTCCTCTATGGGCAGAGACAGTGTTCATTGCCCGTGCTCAGAGTATGTATGGTACCAGGCTGGTCAGATTGACAAGATATTTATAGAGTCTGCATTGCAGTATAACTTCAGGCCACAACACATTGCTCAGCCTGGCTTGCATGTATTCTGGTCCCTATGGCCCAGCTGCAGGCACAGAACGTTTGTCCTCCTCTGGTGCCAAATGACTCTCCCTGAATTGCTTAGCTATTGTGATTCCGATGCTCGTACGGTTGGTCCGGAAGGCATGCCGGCGCCGGTCCCCCAGCATAGAATATCTCAAACACGATATTGTCAAAATCACCTCGCCTAGTAAAGACCAAGTCGTCGTACTTCTGTCGTATAATGGACTCGCTGAAATGATTGTCACCACGCTTTCAGTAGTCGATAAGCTCGTTGATAAGCATTTCTCGTGTCAACCATGGAACATCCTTCGGTTGTTTGTCAAGCACACCATCTTTGATCATTTCGACAGGAGCACTCATCTGGAATATTGTCAGTCGACAGGTCAGCATAACGAATTTTATCGTGACCAACCTCCATAAAGTCTTGCCATTGACCGTACTCGAATGAGACAGAAAGCAGCTGCTTGAGAAGAGTCGAATTGTGGCCGCCTTTCTCAGTGTCCAGCCCAAACTCCCTCATGGTTATTTTGGCAGCAGCATCCTTTACAGATCCCAGCAGTAGGCCATGGTCGTGACGCACACTGGGCAAGCCGAGCTTCTGGATTCTGAAAAGTGCCAATTTCCTCCATGATATCATTTTTTCGGGGTCATCTGGAGGCGCAAAGACCTTGCGTGTCGGCTGGCCTTGGGCAAGCCTTCTGCGATTCTCCTGCCATTTGTCGTGGTTGAACTCTTCAATCAGAATCCGTTCTCTTAGCATCTCGCGGTATCCAGGGTCGATTGGATCGAAGGGATAAGCAACCTCGTCAAAGCATTAGTAAAAGACAGCAAGGCCTGGGAGATGCGGTGAGTACAACTTACCGTCAGCAACCAAGTACAGGCTCGAGCACACAGTGTGTTTTGCCGATGGCCTCTGAGCCACCCATCGGCCACCCATGGCTCGCAACCCCAAGTAACCATGAGGTAGTAAAAGTCCCACCAAGACAGGTTACCACAACTCATGGCAATCATGAGACACTCCTCAACCTCTTTGTAAAGCTCCGGATTGCGTGCCGCATTCACTCTAAAGCAGCTGAAAGCTTTTGCTACTGCTTTCCTGGCGAGTGCTTCGTCGATGACTCCGTGAATGGGTGCCGGTGTGTGCTTCACCACTCTCGGGCCAAACCAAAAGGATAGCACGCTATTCCATTCTGTATCCTTCGTCATCTCAGGCAAGAGCCTGAAGGGGCGGTCTCAACTAGGCGGGTATTGGCTTGCAGGTACTCTGAGGGCCTTGGGCGAAAGTAGTTGACGTTTAATGATTGAAGTGTGAAGGACAGGAGGAACAGAATCTCTTCGATAGAAGTCAGGGCTAGGGTAATATCTTGACGATGGAAACGTGAATGAACTTGCATATGGCACAATATCTACCAGAATGAACGAGTTTAAAAGGTCTGGATTCGGGAAGATAATAATTTGGGGCAGAGAAACGAGGGTTGTGGGTGGTGGTGGGAAAACGAAGAATGTGGAAGGAGCGATGCTCGATTAGAGATTAAACTTTGGACTGCGACGCTCTGTGATTCGCGAGGATTCAATAATGTAAACACGAATATTTGTGGGCGGCAGGTGCGATTGTGATTATTGCTCGTTTCCAATTACCGCCAGCTTCTGCTCAAGTGAGCAAGACCTGATGTATCTACCATGTGTTTCTTTTCTTCCGTACTGGGGGAGTGGCTGGACAAGATTATTGAACATATTTCTGTCCGGAATTAGGCTAGCAAGAACAAATGTTTGGTCGTCATCTTTGTGCAATTATGAAGAGAATGTTGTCCTTTTCTGGTGCCCAAGTGATTCTCCCCGGTCTGATGTCGTTGTGATTTCGATGCTGCCGTTCATGATGCCGTGGACGTGAGGGGACTATCTGCGGGACTGGCGACTGAGATGACTTTTATCTGACGGACGACGGTACCCAGCAGTGCGTAACAGTGGATTCTCGCATTCGGCAGCAAATTCTGACTTGGGAAGACGATGGGGTCCATCCTGCCCTCGGCGCTGAAGTTGCCGAGTCCAATGTCGAAGCGCAGGACGGCGAACAAACTCTTGACCTTGCTGGCGTGGGCTGCGACGGCAAAGGCAAGGATGAGAGAGGGGTATTGGGTCTCGTGATGGCCTTCGTGTCTGAACAGAAGGTATAGATGTTTCTGGTGTTGTGTGAGTCAACGAGATTGAGTACCAAAGGGGGAACGTGAACGTTGATCCTGTCAAGTAGTCTGAATTCATTATGTTGAGCTACAAGAGGGGCGTGCGGGAGAAGAGCCTCTTGATCTAACCAGAGCAGTATTACAAGCTGTGATGGTCACTATCTAGTATCCATATCAGCCCGACTGATGCTCATATGGCATCTCGGTAGTGCATGACCTCAAAACTAGGACAAAGGTCCCGGCGATGGCCATGAAGGTGGCCTGCTCCATTGCACCCGGTCTGCTGAAAAGCATCGCCTCGTCTGAATTGCAAGACGAATTCCGGGCATTGAAAGACAAAACTTCGGCGGCTTGACTGACGCTTATGTCTTCCCCCCTCCCTAACTTGGAGGCTGCTTCTTCCGGGTCGAGCCATGCAATGTCTTTTGGCGCCTCCCTGAGTACTCGATCCGAAACCATTTCGACACGAGCGCGCAACTGTGATGCCGTTAGTTGACTTGTGTCTGTCTGCAGGGAAATATCGTTACAGACTAACCTCCATGAAGTCGTCCCAGTCTTTAGGATCAATTGACTTCAACTGATGGAGCAGAGTGTCATTGTGTTTGCCCTTATCAGGGTCCAGGCCGAATTCCAAAAGAGTGATTCGAGCAGCAGCGTCCAGAAGCGGTCCCAGGAGCAAGCCGCGTTCGTGACGCACATCAGCCCAGCCGAGTTTCTGCGCTCTCCAAAGTGCCATCTTTCTCCAGGCAAGGGCGAGTTCCGGATCAACTGGCGGCAGAAGGGCTCTACGTGTTGCATGGCGCTGATCGACCGCGATTCGCGTGCGGTTCTTCTGCCAGTTTCTGTGTAGGCTTAGCTCTTTCTGGATGTCTCTCGATGAGCATTGATAGGAGAGGGCCTCTTCGGGGCTCAAGGGGTAGGCAGCCTTGAACGAAAAGTCAGCGCGTGTGATTCAAAATCGGATCGTTGCAGAAAGTTCTCGGCTTACCGTCAGTAGCCAAGTGCAGGCCGACACGCAGAAGTTCTTGCCCCTGCGGTCTGCGTCGCGAAGCCATGTTATCGCCAGCGGGGGATCGCAGCCCCAAGTGATCATGAGGTACGTGAAGTCGTGGCGCGACATATGACTGCAGCTCATGGCGAGGAGGAGGCGTTCCTCTATCTCCTTAAAGAGCTCCGGGTCGCTCGTCTTGTCGACATTGAAGCAGCTCAGCGCCTCCTCGGCTGCAGCTCTTGCCGCCGGGGCAGAAATGTGTCCACGAACGGGTGTCGGCGCATCCGTGACCACTCGCGGACCCGCCAGATCGGAGGGTGCTAGAGGTGCCATCTGTCGTGCCATTTCGACGATAGCAAGGTACTCGAGTTTTGTCTTGAGTCGAATGAGTGTTGGCAAGAAGGTGCGGCAAGGGCGCTGGAGAACGTCGATGGCAGGTGACGAGAGTGGTGGGTTGAAGCAAAGAAGCTCCTCCGCGGGGTACGAGGGGATCAGCCCAAGGTGCAGGTGCAATCAGGTCTGTGAATCGATCGAGAAATCCCAGAGCTGACCAAGAATCGCATGTGTGAGGACAGTCGGTCCACGTGAGAAACAAAGTCTTGTGGATGGAAGAGCGAAGAGCGTTGGAGGAAATGTGATGGCCTGAAGTGCGACGGTCGTCTGGGCCGGTAATGTGAACCTGGCAACCTCTTTTAATTTGTGCGCGGCTCGAGAGGCAAACGCGAGGATCGAACCAGGCAGATGTGATTATTCAGTTGGCTGGTCAACACTGATTGTTCCCATTGTCCCCCCGTTTCTACCCAGGTGATCAAGGTGTTAGCGCGAGTTCCTGTACAGTCCATCGTTGACCGCGCTTCTAATCTCTTGTGCGGACAGCAAGAACATTTCGTCAACTGATGTGATTAGCTTGGATACGTTTAAAGACGTAGATAGTGGTCAGGCGTCTTTGCGAGACCATTAGAGGGTGACCATGTCTGGCCCTTCCCGTAGGACAGATGGTGCTAGAATCAATATTCTGGATATCGTGGATGGCATGAATGCTTTGACTGCTTGATGGTGCTTGACTCTTGAGTGAATGGACACTCCGGGCTCGAGAGGCCTCACAGCCCTAAGCAGTGTGTTGGAGGCTGTAAAAGTATTGGTTCCTTATATTTAGGAAAAGGAAATGACATAACATGGCTTGAACAAATCATAGTTGGCGATGCCATTGCCCAACAGGCATCGAGTCGCCAGAAAAGTGTTGAGGAAATATCAAACATGTTATTAGCTTATGGCATGGTATAGTTGTCTTGAAAAATGCACATGCAAGTATTCCGATCAAATATCATGCAGTGACCTAGAATCATGCCCGCTCTATTATCATGAGTGAGTAGGATAACGAGAAACCAAAATGTCCAGCAGCTATCACCCTTCAAAGGTTGTAGTCACGGATCGTGTGCGGTCCATACTCTCCAAGAGCTTCTGTATGGCAAAACCAGTTCGTGAAAAGATTTGTGGGGGAATGCTCATTTCGGGGAACCCATGGTAAGATATCAAAGAAACCAAGTCGAATAGTCATCAGCAGAGTGCACTTTCAACTTGGAAACTCACTGTGGACACTTAACCGATGTCCAGAGATCGATTGTCTGCCAAGTCAGTGCCCCCCTTCACAAGTAGTACTGAACGTGAGAATGAAGAAGACTCTGTGGACGAGACGCAGGTACGTCCAGCGTCGCTATCTTTCAAGATTAGTTTAGCATATACCTGGAATGACTAATTTCTCTTTCGACCCTTGGCGGCGCGTTGATGCACACAAGATTATCAATGCCATTGTTGACAGACACAAGAACAAAGAGCTTAGACAGACAATTCTTAGTATTGAACAACGGCCGTCCCCGCGGCATTATATGCTTTATGAGCACGAGCTTTGTCACATATTCAAGCATAAAGCCGATAATAGGATTGTTCAAAATATATAAACACGACCTGCAGTCATCCAAACCGGGTCAATCTTGCTCAAGCAATCATCAAGCAACTCGGCCTAGGAAAGCCTCGTTTCAGTAAAGCTGAGTACTGTACAAACATCACAAGCATCAAACACTCAGCGTCTACTATCCAGAGAGCTTTCTTGACCTAGAAGGTTTGGGAAGATGTCGGGCACAAACATGGGACGTGGCGGTTACCAGGGTAAGAACTTTGACCCGAACTATAAAAACAGGTTCCAGAACAACAACAGCAGCAATGTTTTCCAGACCAACAGCAACAACAACGACAACGGCGAAGGCAGCGCCAAGCAAGGCGGGTACAAGGGCAAGAACTTTGACCCCAACTATCACAAGCGGTTTGCCAATCCCACAAACGATGCCCTGGACATGTTCACGAGCCTGCGCCCGGGCCAAAAACCCAAGCAGCCGCAGAGCCAGAAGAAGTTTGATGACAACAAAGCGAAGAACGTCCCCGCCGGACCCAAGAACAACCTGCCCCGGTGCTACAACCGGTCCGGTCAGCCATCGAGCGGCGAGGGCGGCGAGCAGTACGCCCACCGCAAGCGCAGGATGGACGGGGGCGCCGACTACTGGATGTGCTCGTGCCCGCCGGGCGCGGCGCGGTGCGTCAGGGAGCTTTCGCAGGAGTACGAGGCCCGGTCCCGGCACTACATCGAGAAGCTGGCCGAGGCCGAGCACGCGGCCGAGGTGCTCAAGACGACGCTCGAGCGCATCGCGCTGGCGAACCCGCAGCTGGTGGGCGCCATGTCCGAGTGCTACGACGCCGTCGAGGCCGAGGTCGTGAAGCAGGAGTACACCTTCTTCAAGTCCTGGGCGCCGGCTCAGTCTAGCACCGAACTGGATATGCCAGAGTGATGATGATTATTCATTGTAGTGATTGCGCTGTCTATAGGCGTACGGTGAAGTATTTACATAGATCGTATCTATTCTGGAATAGAGAACTGTATATTGTACACGGAAACGTCGAAAAGCTCCACGTGAACTCTCATGCCTTGACCAATCTATAACTATTGGCCTTGAGTGAGTACTTGACTGCTGTATCCCATGCCAGCAAACTCCGCAGCTCATAGAGATTTTCAACGGTACCAAGCTCGACATTCAACTAATTCGTGTTCCGCAAGGGGATGACCTTTCTTCTGTCTCAATCTATCATGACATCCACAAATCCCGGTGCGATCACATCATCCAATACGAAGTCTTGTATATCCATGCCGTGACTGATCTCGGAGCAACATGAATAACCACTCAATCTCACATATATGAATCACCCCGCGAGCTCTGTTTCGTCTCAAGTTCACCAAGCGGGCACATGACCACGGATCCATAAAGACCCGCGTCTAGAGCTCATTCTTGCACTCACACCGCCTGTCATCTGAAATCGCCAGCGTATTGATTGAGAGCTACTCAACCTTCATAGTCAACGGTCCAACTAACCATCCGACCGAGGAGGCAAATCAAATCTCCAGAGCAGTAATGATTGTCCCAGATCATATCCGGGCCCCTCCATCCAGAATAGCTTCGCTATAGTACCTGAGACATGTCCAGAAGAGGGAAACTCATCATTACTATGACACATCCATTCATCGACCAGATGACTAAGAGGAAACAGGATAACATGTTCCCCCGTGCCTGACTGGGAAGGCCCCCTCTCAAAGCAGTACCGTTGGGGGCAAAAAACGGCCACCCGCCTGCGAACGCTCGGCTTGGCCCAGAACCCCACGAGCGGAGAGAAACATCAGGCCGAGACCACGTCAAGATTCATGCCTTGGAGGCAAGCAGAAAAGCACGCGCCAGAATTTCTGTTGAGAAGGGCCATGTATGTGTGGAGTGGTTGTTTTCTGTTTTCTGGCGGCCGGACTATAGCACAGAGGGCTATAATGGAAGTGAGTATTCTGGCTAACGAGCTGCAGTCCCATATCGACAATAGATCGACCCATGCAGGCGAACGAGAGAAAGCGGCGAGACGGTTTGGGGCAAGGCGCGTGTTTTGGGCGGAAGCTTGTGCCCAGTGGCACAGGACAGGACACAGACGATATCACATGTTTTGGCGTCGCTGTAGGACTATAGTATGACGAGGGGTGGTTTTGGAATCAGGGACGGAGTGCGGAGAGTTTGTCAAGAGGGCAAGGGGGAGAAGAGAGAGTTGGGGTGTGGCTCCAGAAGGGCTAGCTTCCGACATGCCTGTCAACTCTATGGTCACATGTTGTATAGTCGGCCGGCAGGTACCACAACCACCCCCCAGTCAATCGCCTTGGCAGAGAGGGGGGTGGGGTAGCAAAGGTATAGTGCGATCGAGGCTGACAGCTACAATGCTGTGGTAGGAACCCGTCGATGATCACGATGGTGTCATAATATTTACCGAGAGGGACGCGGACAGGGCTGTCTGGCATCTAGGTATAGCTTATCGTTGTTTGGTTTTGGCTCGTCAGGAACAGCTAGAAGCCCTGTCCCTGTTTTACAAACCGACCAAGGAGATAAGAAAAGATGCGAGATAAAGCTTGTGCCTGTCCAGTTGTGCCCACCACCACATTGTCTGTAGGACAAATGCTTTGTCCTTTGTGCAAGGGGTCGAGAGAGACAGCGTGAGTGGCCCAAGAGGCTCGGTGCCGGTTGTCATTCTCCACACTATTAACTGCTTATGACAGCTGTCTGAGGGAGGGATGGATGGGACAGACACAGAGGAAAGGAAGGGTGACCGGGGGTGCTCCGGTTTTGTTTCGACCAGTCACGGCGCCTCACATTCCCGGAACGGCAGTTGGGAACCGTTCGGGACGCGCGTCCGGGGCAGCAGCCGACCCACCCGGGAGACGCTGCGCTGCAACCACGATTGGCATCGAAGGAGGTGATTGACGCAGCGGTTGTCCCTTGGGGTGACATGCTCGGGTAGTCCAACCTTCTTCCAAACCATGACCATGCTGCACATACAAACAAGTCACTGAGCCTGGCCCTTGCATGAGCGCAGAGGAGCAGGCAGGCACGAGAGAGAAAGAGGATGGGGGTGTGGGGTGAGAGAGAACTATAGCAGACCCTGTATTAATATGCCGGCATGGAAGATTTCTAGAAGAACTGTCAGCTCGGCCAGATCACTCCAGCGTCGGACGTATATTGAGCTCGCGGACGCTTCTGTGCTATCTACTGGTCCATCCCGCAGCCATTGAACTGTAATGATGCAATGATCCCTGTGTAATCCCAAGCCTGCTCACTCAGAGCCGCCAGTGAGTTATAGCAGCCTCCTACAGATATAGGTACATGTCGAATACTTCACAAACTTCTCCCCTCTCGAGTCTTGCCAACATCCCAGTTCCTAGACACGATATTCTTAAGAAGATAACTTAAGACCGCTCGGAACGGGATAGCGTCAGGTGGAGAGTATGCTGTTTCATGAGGCTCACGGCGATCAGGCCAAGAAGAACCATCCCCAGAGCCGTGAACCAGACACCCCGGAAGGCCTCCATGAAGACCGCAATGACATCTGCCTTGGGCCACCCCTCGGGTAGATGTTTGAGCTCGTCGAGATCGTCCCTGATTCTGGGGATCTCCTCGCTGGCGTCGGGCAGACTGCCAAAGCGGTCCCAGAGCTGCGTCTTGAGAATGTTCTGGTAGACTGCCGACGCTATAGTGATGCCAACCGTACCCCCGACCGATCTAAAGGCGTAGGTGGCGGAAGTGATGACAGCCTGGTCGGCGTGATCCACTGCGGCCAGGCAGGCCAGCAAGGTAATCGTCAACATGGCGCCATAACCGGATCCAAGCAGCAGGAAGGCGAGCATGAGATGCCATTTCGGCGTTGTTTCATTCAGAGTAGTTAGAATGACGACGTGCGCCAGGTGCAGGCTGACCGAGAGGATGCCGATGCCCACGTAGCGCCCCGTCTTCTTCATCAGGTACCCGCTGCCCACGGAGCAGATGCAGATACCAATGGGGGCAAACAGAATGACCAGACCCGCCTGGGTCGCGGAGTCGCCGCGTACCTGCAGATATAGCGGACTATAGAACAAGGCCATCATATTGGCCATGGTCGTAACGAGATTGGTCATGCACGCCGTGAAGACGGTCCGACGGAGGAGTAGCCTAACAGGTATGATGGGCTGTGCGGCTCTCGCCTCCCACCAGACGAAGGCCAAGGCGGCAACAAAGGCGAGCGGGATGGTCGTGAGAGGCAGCGGATGTACCCACGGCACCAGGTTCCCGCCGGCGTTGAGGCCGAGCAGCAGCAGGACGAGAAAGACGATGATGAGGAAGGCGCCCACGAAGTCAATGCGGGCCAGGTAAGACTTGTTGGAGACCTTGGGTGGAATGCGCACCAGGTAGGCCACCAGGCACGCAGAGACCAGCACGGGCGGGACTTGGACGAAGAAGGCGAGTCGCCACCCCATGGCCGTGTGGTCGTTGAGCAGACCTCCGATGACACCGCCACACATGGCACCGGAGCCGTAGGCGATATTGCCGATGCCTTGGATGATACCTCGCTTCCGGAGAGGGACCAGGTCCGTAGCCAAGAAGGTAGTAATGGACATGAGACCGCCACCACCAATGCCGGCCACCACCCGACCGAGTATCATGACACCTTCGCCCTGAGCAAGCCCACATATTAGATTGCCGGCAGCGAAGAACAGGTTGCTAAAGACGAGACCCGGGCCGCGGCCGAATATATCGGTAAGCCGGCCGCTGATAGGCTGGCACGCCGCGTTGGCAATGAGATAAGCCGTGGCGAGCCATGATAGCAGGCTGAGCGACTTGAACTCGCTAGAGATGGGAGCGGAAAGGGTCGCGATGATGGAAGCATCGACTGCACCCAAGAAGACGCCCACCCAGCCGCTGCAGAGAATGAGCCAGAGCTTGACGCCAGTGATCTCTTCGAAAATGACGACCTGTTCCTGGTTCTCGTCGGGAGTCTGTGACTGCTCTGCGGGGATCCCGTTGCTATCGCCGTCTCGCAGCAACGGCGTCCTCTCGTCGTTGGACGCGGCCGCCGTGGCTGGCGGCGCCCGTCCATTGCCAGTCGAGGGCATGGCGAGGACTCGTCTCAATCGACGACGGAGAGATGCGCAGCTCAAATAGCTATAGTCCTTGCGATTAGGTCATCCACCTCCTGAACTCTGCAGATGCGCGTATCAAATCTGTGACAGAAATGTCTCTCCACCAATAAGAAGCGCTGATTCTGCCAATAGGCGAGCCAGCAAGACAAGAGAAGATAACGATGGGAATATATTTCTACTGGAGGACGTCGCAGAAAGAGAATAGCTGGAGTCAGCGCGGACACGGGAATGACTCTACGCAGACGTTGATGTCATCACGGGAATGTGTCGTGCTAAATGATCACATCACCGAGGTGGTGAGAGTGAGGGTGGAACCCACTCGGCGCTTATTACAAAGCCCGAAAATCGGCGTCAAGATAAGATGCTACCGAAGTACGGAGTTGGTGCATCCCCGTCCGTATCCGGGACCAGCCGCACAAGCGTTGGGACGGCCATGATGGATTTGCAGGCCGAAAGCACCGCCCCGAGTATGCAGAATGTCCTTGTGCCGGTTGTAAATCTGCCGAGAGGCCCTCCCTACAGTGCGAAGCAGACGGTCTTTGAAAGCACTGGCTGCGGATCATGTTTTCCTCCTGAAAACCGGTATGGAGCGGTGGGCAGGCATTGTATCTGTACCTACGTCAGCCTGTAGCAGATGTTGAATGGCAACTGGGCGTCGCTCAAAGTGCTACACGATCAAGTTTGGGATAATTTCCAAAGACACAAGTCCTGAGCAATGGGCCGATTGACGAATATAACGGTATTTAAATGAGGAGCCGGTTGTGACGAATTGTATTTTGTGCATGTCTTACAATAGCTACGTCTTCAGTGGATCAATTCATCATTGGTATGTTTTGGATTAGGGCGGTTGTCGCCAATTGACAAAAAGGTGGACCGCTGCTGCTACGCAATTGTGGCTTTCGTATTTCCATCCAACGAGACGCAGGCAAAGAGACGTGAAGGAGGAAAGGAGAACGCGACAGATGGTGCAAATCACTGCCTGTCAACTGTTGAGCCTCAGTTGCCGCGCAAACACTGCAAGAAAGGAAAGGAATCGTGCCGCCTCATCCATCTTCATAGCGCTGAGCGCCCTCTCGCGCCTAGAATGCCCTGTTTTGGGATGTGCTTTGTTTGGCCACCAGACCTCGAAGACGCTCTCGAGTCCGTGGCGCAGCCTCATGTCAACAGACGTCAAGAGTGGCTTTGCAGGGAAAAACCGGGGACCTTGGCATGGATTTCGCAACGGCGGCCAATCACGATAGCGGCTCGCCAGGGCTGAGCTTTAAAAAGAACAACTGGAGTCGGAGGCCATAACGCGCGTCATAATAAGCCAAGCAAGCGACCGGACGGAGGGGGGAGACTGCAACCAGTTGCTCAGCCAGTCAGCCTGTTTGTTAGTAGGGAAGGGGAATAACAAGAAGCATCTCTCTCATCACTCTCTTCTCCCATACTTGACAATTCAAACCCGAGTCAATCGAGACAAAGCTTGGCAAACCATCTTTTTACTCTTTCTACATATTGTATCTTTTAGAGTTCTCACGCGCGCGATTGTTCCTCTCTGCTTACTCCAGACCGGCGAACCCAAATCCCATCAGCTTCAGCTCCAAGGCATAGCTTAGCACAGGCCCCACGTCTTTTACCTCTAGCTGATAGGGCGTTGCACTGCCAACAGTAGCACCAAAGAGCTTTGAAAACCGTGCCGTGTTTCGACGTCGGAACCCCTAAAAGCTGGGCAGCTGGGCAAAACACACAAACCTCAGCCCCAACCACATCAGCGAGCGACAACAACCTCTTGTATATACCGACATCCTCTACGTTTGGTCGGCACACTATCTCAGTGGTTGCATCTTTAATTTCCTGCAAATAACCAACCGACCCTTTGCTTGCCGCCTCTTCATCCGACCATCAACAACAACATGGTGGAGTGGGATGCCGACTATGTGCCTGGCGTAAAGCTAGGCATGCACTGCATGCAGATTCTCTTGGGTTTTGTTATTTTCATCCTCGAGATCATCCTATTCCGCTCGGAAGACGCAGTGATAAATGGCAACAATGCTTGGCCATTTGTTCTGGTAAGCCGAACCCTTCTGAAACACCCCTTCCACCAAAACACGACCACGATTGCTGACTTTGCGCCTTCTCTACAGTGTTTCCTCTCGCTGCCAGCGGCCGTCTACCTGATCATGGCACCCCGGTGGAAACGAACACAATTCATCGCGAACCCGCACGCCATGTTGGTCTTTGACTGCGTCTTCGCCATATTCTGGCTGTCAGCCTTTGCCAGTCAGGCGGCCTACAACACGGCCAACTCGTGCGGTCAGGGCTGCAACATTAGCAAGGCCTGCGTGGGCCTGGCCTTTTTCGAGATCTTCTTCTGGGCCATCTCGACCTTTGTCAGCGCCTACACGCTCAAGTACTACCAGTTCCATGGTGTCATGCCTGGCTATCCCAACATCCAGCGCAAGAGCGGTGCCACAAACATTGACCCGGACAAGGCCGCCTTCTCCATGGCGCCCCACGACGAGGAGGCCTATGCGCCCATCCATGCCGACGACCATGACAATGATGACGGCCACGGCATTGGTGGCGCTCCCTACAACGCCGATTCGTACGGCACTCGCCCCATGTTTGACAGCGAGACCGAGTATCACAGCACGACGCAGCCCATCCACGAGAACCCCTACAACGACCACACCTACCGCACCCACAGCGCCTCTCCCGCCAACGACCCCTACCGCGGCGCCTCGCCTGCCAATGACCCTTACCGAGCCCACAGTGTTTCGCCCGCCAACGACCCCTACAGCGCTGGCTACGGTCTGCAGTCGGATCACAGCGGGCCGCACCTCTATGCTCCTCCCACGGCCGAGGACTATGATGACTCGAGGCCCGCGCAGTTCCCTACTGGAAACTACGACCGGACGTTACATTAGGGTGTTGACGGTGGCAGCATGATGTAATACTCCGAGACAGAACGAAAGCATGAAATAGACATTTGCATTTTTGTTTTTCCTGCTTGTTTTTGTTTTTTGAAAACACTGCTTTGCCGAAAGGGAGCATTGTATGAGCCACGGAATTGCGAATCCGGCGAAAAGATTATTTGTTTTGCATGGTTTCGTCGGAACGGGACGTACGGTCATATAAACATTTGCTTTTTTTTCGGAAAGGGAAATGCGGTGTTTTGGGTTGTATTTAGCTTGATTATATGAGCGACCTTTATATGTATGAGATGTCTCGAACAGCCCTGCCCAGGTAGTATTGTGAATTTCATGCCATATAGACTATATCTTTTTTGAGACATGTATGTCTATAAATAATTGTAATCATATACTCGTGAACTAATAATAACCTGCGGCCCAAGAAAGCAACAAACACGGCAAGGCGGATCCTGGGCAACTCATGAGGCTCAACCGAGTCGTACCGAAAGGGGACCAACCTTAATTCCACCTCATCGTGGCGCTCCAAATATTGCGCCATACTTGGTAGACTGTCGTGGACGTTCAGGGTTCCGAGCAGGGCCGCCGTGGCGGACGTTGCGTGGCACCTGCCTGTTTCGGCGAGCTTGCGTTGATGCTTGCCCGCCGGGGAGCCGCAAGACCCCATACTCCCAGGGCGCCCACGCGAGCCAGGCCACGAGGGCCTCTGGGGCTCTGACAGGGCCTCAAGATGGAAATAGAGTCGTGGAAACGGTGAGGCAGAGGAGAACAAATTCTCCGTTTCGTTCGTCGGGGGTATCGGAGGGCCGACGTGCTGACGACGACGACGGGCAATAGTTGGCAACATGGGCATGCGCTGCCTGTGAGGACGGGGATTGGCATGGATGCTTTCTGGCTTTCTTGCGCGGACAGATGGGCATAATGAGCATGGCACCCTGGGTCGTAGGGGAAGCAGGACGGTGTATATAATGTTTCGCCGCCGCGTCGAGAGGGCGTGGTCTGTACGATAATAATTGAGCCTTTCGATGCATGCCGGACGCGACTCGATGATTGGAACTGGGAGACGCCCTTGGAGGATAGGGTGTGTTTTGACGGAAAGAAAGAACGTAATCAAGGGGAGCGAGAGCAATGAGGACTTCTTGGCATTCGACAATGGGTGATAGGGATATCGACATTCGACAATAGGGTATTCGACTCCCAGATACTGATCTTGATGTGGACGACGACAAAACCCGATGGTGACATTCTTCTTCTTCTGGTCTTTTCTTTTTTGTATATTCAACCCAACTCCGAAACGCCATATAAATGCGGAATTTTCCCTTCGACGATCGATCTTCGACACTTTTTCTTCTCATGTCCGACCTCCTTTCGTATCCTTCTTGCCACCTCTCTCCAGCATAATACCGCCTCAACCCTCGAGCTTTCGTAACCGCCGCGCAATGTCCGCCTCGGTCTGCTGCATGGGGTTGAGCCTGCGGTCCTTGGCCATGGCCCTCGTGTCGGCGCCGTGGGCCTCGACGAGGCTCTCGAGCCACTCGACCTCCCGCTGGCTCTGGGTCCGGACCTTCTTCTCGCGGGGCCGGGCGGCCTCGGCCTCGAGCTGCCGGACGACCTCGGTCCGCGTGTCCTCCTTCTGGGCGTCGATGCCGCCCCACGTCTCGCCGTCGTCCTGGAACTCCTCGTTCTCCGAGTCCGTGTCAAGGTCGTTGAGCGGGTCGTTCAGCGGGTTGTCGCGCCTCCTCCCGTTCTTTCCGTCGCCGCCCAGGATCTTGACGATCTTGCCGCTGGCGTCGCGCTCGACGCGGACCTCGGTCACGACGCCGTTGTCGGGGGCGTGGACGGCGAAGGCGTCCCTGGCCGGCGCCCGGTTCGCCCGGCCCGGGTTCTGGTAGTCGGGCTCGGCGCCGCCCGTGGGCCGCTGCAGCCGCTGCACGAGGCCCAGGCGGCGGTAGTTCTGGGTCTGCGTCTCGTTCTTGTCCCAGGCCTGGGCCACGACGTCGCTGCCCGCCGGGTTGCGCAGCTTGACGCGGCGCGACGAGGGCTGGCGGATCGCCGGCCGCGACGAGCGCCGCTTGCGCTTCTGCAGGTCACGTCCCATGGTGTTTGCTGGTCGGACGGGGACGAGGTATGTGTTGTGTTGTGTTGTGGTTTCTTGTTGAATTGACTTGGTCGGTGACCAGATCGAACGGTAAGTAAAGGGCGATTCGTCTGTGGCTCGACCCTCGGTTATCTTCTTGATCAATCGAAGAAAGGTCGCAGTTCTTACAACCGCTTCGCTCCTCTGGTTTGTTGCTAACCTAGGAACTCAATCCCAGGTCCCGCCCAAATTTTTTGTTATCGAGGGGTTCCGATAGCAGCCCGATAAGAACGAGTCCGATAAGAGGAAGGAGTCCTGTGGCTGTGCGTGCTGATCGTTTGTGGCTCAGCGTCGCGGACCATTCAGACTCCACATTTCCCAACGTCTCGCTTGTTAGCTTACTCATCCGACGTCTCGGTTCGCCAACCTCGAGGATCACTACATCTACACCAAAGATCCACCGAGTTATCTGACGTAGGTTACTTTTTGAGAGCTTTGGTATTGGCATATGCTACACATTCTCCAATTGTTCCTCCGACCGACTAGACTCGGTGATGATGAGTACGAGCTGCTCCAAGCCTAGTTGTTTTGTCCGTACGCCGTGGTAATAGTATCGCCGCATATACTCGTGTTGTTGTCCACTAATTACTAGGTCGAGTTTCTTTTTGAGGCTCCGAACTCTCAAACACGTGTAATCTCCGCGAGAGTTCAACGATCAAGTCAGTGCACAGCATCACACGTGCCGGCGGGTGTGTGGGAGAAGAGCCTCCCTGCCGCGCACGGAAACGCATCACGTGTCTTTTGCTGGTTATACTACTCGTTTGGCGATGCGCTGCGAAGCGCTGTGCTGCTCGTTGCTGATTCTCTGACGCCAAGCCCCGTTGAGGCATCGGTCAGGGCTTCCTCTCTTCGTCATTTGGGCCGGCGATGTCCTGCGGTCGGCATCTTCCTCTGTCTCCCCTGGGTGATAATACGGACAGCGCAGGGGATGGAATAATAGCGACGGGCGGAATAACACCAGGAGACAGACGAACGAATCAGCGGGGCGCTGAAAACAACCCCTGTCGAAGACATCGGACACTAAGGACTAGCGTGCATGTGAAGGAAGGACCCCTGCAAAAAGGACATCCCCACAGACCGCGCTAAGGCTGGGTCTAGTGCCGGACAGGGGTATCCACGCTAGGCTAGGCTAAGAGATCCCCCCCTGTCAAAACTCAAATCCAGAGCCGATTGATCGCCTAACCCGCTGACCCTTAGCGATGTTGCAACCGCATGCACAAGCATAGCCAAGCTTCTGCTGCTCGCCTTGCTACCTTGCCTGGTGCTCTCCACCCTCAATGGCATGCTGCTCGGTAGTGGCCGATAGCGTTGAGGTTATGTGTGTACCTTGCTGTAAGTCGCCTGTGTGCGGGGCGCCAGGTCGGGGCTTGGGGTCTTGCAGGTCCAGGTAAGTGTGCCAAGCTTTCTCCTACTTCCCTCGTCTCTTTCTGGTCTCTGACTTGGCTGAACACAGTATGACCGAACCTCTAGTCGTTCGTATCTCTTCATTCTTAGTCTTACAGGTTTGCTAATGCGACTCTATACAGATTGTTATCTGCGGTACTTGTCTACAGATATGTTTCCAAATACCATTCCCCCCCACACCTACACCAAGCTGCTACCCCCAGTGCAGGTACGGCAGGCAAGGCAGCCTTGTCTTCCAGGCTGGTGTGCACTTAGCTCTACTACCTACTGACTGCCACTACCACCACTCAAATAGCCAAGGTAGGCTCGCAGTTGCGGCTCACTGTACATTAGCGATGGAACCATACTATCATCCTGAAGAGGTTCCTTTGGCAGGGGTCAGGAGCAGTCCGGAATGTCTTCAACGACGACCTTGTCCAAGTCAAGTCAGTGCGAAGGACAATTACCGCCCTAGGCTTTCTCCCCCTCCCCAAGAGGAGGACTCTTATTACCAGCTCAACTATTCGCATGTGAGGCTCTCGGATCTCTCTTTCATATGACTCGGGCATTAGGGATCGGGTCCGAAGCAGATATCAATGTTTATTCGTTTTCTCGCGATTCCCGCGTATGTACATACCGTCTGACAAATGGAGAGAAGATGAACCAATGATGACCGGCTGATGTGCCCGCGCCATGTAGCATGATCATCAGCCCCATCCCGGGGGCGGCCGTTGCGTGAATACAGGTGACTATGTCGTCGATGCCTAGGACTGCCGGTCATATTGACTTACACACTCAATCCTCTGGCCTGTCTATGATTACCCCGCCCCCCTTGCTCCATAGCCATCGGGCGGCTCTGCGCTTGATATTGATACGTCGATTGGTCATTGAGAGGACTCCTATCGTGTGTTTGCTCGCCAGCCACACACTACTTTGTAAAAATTAAGGGTATGACTTTATCTCTCCGATAGGCTTTCTCTCCCTCCTCCAAGCGTGAGGTGTGGAAGTTCTAGAACCCCTCGATAAAAGATCATAAGATCTCGAGAGCATCGACAGACCACCCTACCCGGCTCGGCAGTGGGTGTGCTGGCACAGGCAGAGAGAAGGCTATCGCCGATTGTCTTACCCGTTCCCGTATGTGAGATAGCAGATCATCGAGGATCCAAAATGTCCAAGTGGGATTGGCTGTATGTATTGACGATGCCACCACGGCGCAGAAGATCTGGCCCACCTCGAAAGTTGCTATACTGCTGCCTCTTGGCCCAACAACTCCCGCGAACGACGGCGGTTGTTGAGCAAACCCCCACGCTTTCTTTCGAGCTCGACGGTTAGTTGACCGCGGTGAAAGCCTCTTGCCAGCGAAATATCATACGGGATAATACTACTCTGCTTCTACATGTGTCCAGACCAAGGCCACTCCTTCCACGCGTCCCTCGCTACCTGTTTTTCTTAAATGTCCTAATCCGGTCCTGCAAAAAGAAGCAGAGTGTGACGATGCTACGACACTGCACGTCCGCCCATCGATATTGGACGTGTACATGGGAATAACGGGAGGAGAAATTTCGATATAGAAACAAAAGAAGACAGGCGAGGGCAGCATGCCATCGTAGCGGTGCAAGTGGGAACACAGCTCGACATGTCCCTTCTCCATGGGCCCCTGCTCTGCCCTGGACTGCCCTGTTGCGTTTCGAGATGCTACTCTGTATTCTCTCTCTGCTATTATGTGATGACAAGCCCGGATTAGGCATGGGCTAGATTATACCACGATCAGCTTTCCCTTCCATTGATCTTCCTCCTTCTTCCTGCTAGCCCTATAGCAGCAACCGCAAATCTCCCTCTCTCTCTGCGTTCCTAAATACCACATATAACAGACATGCATGGACGATTGGGGCAAGGGGGTTCTTATTGTACACCCCCCCTCCCATCCCGGCCTAATGCATACGCATGCGCGCACGACTTGCACACGCACCAAAGCTCCGATCCAGAGATCGATCAACTCTGGATCCCCAGTGAACGACCCCACGTTTTCTGTCGTCTTTCTTCTCCATAGGACGTGGGGACATGGCAATATAGAGAATACTATTTTCTTTTTCTGTGCGACCGATATTACCGACGCGTAAATAATACAAAACATCTATGAGTATGCCTTCATATGTTAAAACACCGAATATCACAGGCCCTCCACAGGGAGGAAAACCTCGGCCAGGAGAATTAATCCCCGCCGGTGATCTTCAGGGTCCATGTATACTCCCACGCTGGCTCCCGCGCTCGGCCCCTTCGCTTGTGGCTCGCTCTGCCTCTTTTTATGTTTTCTCGGCCGGGACATGTTCTTTGCTGTGTATGCGTGTATGTAGGATGGCATGTGTGTAGTCTGTATCTCCATGTCTCTAAGCGAACATGTGCGTTTTATGGCGCCTGCTGCTGCTCCTGCTGCGCGCACGTTTTTTTGCATGTCGCTTCGGCGCCCGCCTCGTTGCTCGCCTACGCATCATCGTGGAGAAGGGGCCGCTCGCCTCGTTGCGAACGCCTCTCTGGGCATGGATGACGTCTTTTTTTGTGGTCAGGACCATTTCCACCCTGATCATGTCCGTACTCTGTACAGAACAGATCGCTGTGGTATATTTTGGCCACTTCAAGAAAGAGGAAGGTTTCACCGTTGATGCAGAGATCATAACGTGGAGACAATTTGAAGAACGTAGTATCATTGGGGTATTTTTGTGGATATATCATCTTTATAATTACATTCTGAAAAAAACGCAAGCGCTCTCAAACAAGAAGAGTATAGTGGGTATTCGCGCATCCAACGCTCTGCAGTCGGACCAAGAGAAAAAAGTAGAAGAAAAAACACAAAGTTCCCGACCCAGATATATGCACCTTGTCTTTCTTTGGAGCAATGTATGCCCGCCCGCCCGTGCCATATTTCCCACCCCGTCTTTCCCCAGGGTGTTGTTTTTCCTGTATCAGAGGCCTCAAAGCCGTGGTAGTAGTAATAGTAGTCATCATTTCCGTGAGCCCATAAGATCCATAAGCCATCAAGAAGTAAAAACGTGCCGTTAGGTATACAAGATTGGGTAAACAAGTGTGCGTAGAAACCATAAGAAAAAACATGAAGATATTCAAGGGAAAAGGAAATCAAAACATGATCCATTCTACATCAACGCCAGGCCCGCCGATGCATTTTGTCCAGTTGAAGGGGCCGCGCGTCTGAAGGGCCAGCTTGTTCGGACTACCGGCGTTGTCGCGGAGGTCGCCTGCCCAGAGGCGTTCGAGGACCTCAATGGCAGACAGGTTGTTCATGTAGCCACTGCGAGACATGATGTCTCGGCACTTGTTGCGCACAATATTCTGCTGCAGCTCGTTGACACACTCGCTGCCGGCGACAAACAGAGGCCAGAGGAGGAACTTCTCCGCAGCACCACCAGACTCGAGTGAGGTAGCATAGTAGACAACCTGGCTGACCAAGTTGCGGAAGTTGTTGTGGCTGGAGGGCACGTTGGGAGAGGCCAAACGTTCCGTGTAGAGGAGAGCTGCGTATCGGAAGGCCTCGGATAGGGAGCCAAGGTCACGGACCTGGCTCGCGGTAAGAGCACCTGGCAGAGCAGCAGTGATGCGGTTCGAGTCAAACTCCCAGCTTTGCAGAGCGTTGCGTGCCTCCTTCCACTCGCGCCAGAAGGTCGAGCGCTGGTCGTCATAGACGGGGGAAGAGCAGAGACCAGTGCCGAGGATCTCGTCGTCATCAATCTGAGTACCAAAGCCACCACCATCAAATCTAGGAACCTGGACGCCCAAGCTGAAGAAGTCACTCAGCTGCGACGAGTTCTTGAATGTGTTGCCCAATGGGGAGCCAAGGGGTGAAGCCACTCTTGGGACACTGAGACGGCCCGTGGGTGAAGCAATGGCAGTGGAGACCGATCGGTGTTGAGAAAGGAGGTTGAGGCGGCCGAGCTTGGAGACGGTCTTGAATAGCTCCCGGTCACATCCGACCCAGTTCTCAGCACCAGCAGGGAGCAAGTTGACATCCGACGAGACACCATAGAAAGTGTGGTTCAGCTGGGCTTCCCTGTCGTTCACGCTAGCAGAAATGGCATCAAAGTAAGTGAAGATGGCCTCCATCCATGCCGAGTCGTTGGTGGCCTGGTAAGGCGCAGAGTTGCGCATGCTCAGGATTTTCTTGACACCGGCAAATTGAGTGGCAAACTTGGCAATGCCAGACTCAACCATGCGGTAGTGGCAGAGGAGGAGGATCGTTGCCAGGACTGAATCGTGGCACGACTTGTTAGGGTCGTTGAGTTGCTGGTTGAGAAGGTGAACAGCTAGGTTGCGGTGTTGGTATTCCTCGGTGAGAGGCAGGTCTTCTGACTGGTGGTCAGAGTGCTCGGACAGGAACCTCTCTGGTGAGTCCTTGCCATGTTGTCCAAGGCTCAGCTTCCTCTTCATCCTCAAGTTGCAAGCAGACAGTGCGCAGATGGCGTGCTGTAAGCTTCGGCTGCTGGCAGCAAGGCGCAGGATGTGGTCCCTGTAGGGATTTGTAGGCCCATCGACTAGGACCATGGATGGGCACATGATGTTCTCATAGTAGTCCATGAAGAAGGGCATCTTGGTGATCAAGTCGGGGCTGATTTGTATCGAAGGCGTGCCGTATGGGGCAACAGCGGCAATGGCTGCTGCAGCGGCAGCCGAGGCGTTGTCTAGGATGTGAGATGTGGGGTCCTCTTCCTTTAGAATTGAAGGGGCCCAAAAGGAAGCAGATGATGGGCCGGTGGTGAAGGACTCAACTTCGTGTACGCCTTATCGAAGTTAGTGCTGCTCAGTGAGTCGTCGAAAAAGAAGTACTCACTGAGAGTATCAGCATCGCTTAGGAGTCTTGCATGGGTCATCTGGTGCTCAAAGCCGTCGTGGTGAGATCCCAGGCTGGAGCTTGGCTCAGATGGCGCATATACAAGACTGGGGCACGAGGTTGGGGCACGCTGGTGGTCGATCATGATGGCCGAGACGGGGCTCTGAGGAACAGGCGAACCGTGGCCGCTGTAGCTGTCGTACATGAGAGTAGGGCTGTGCATATAGGGAAGCTCATCTCGCGAGAACTGGCTCAGTGGGGAGAGTGTGTAGTCCACATCGCTGAGAGCGTCTACCGAGGGAGAGAGCCCATCGGTGATGAGAGGAAAGTGGCCCAGAGATGTGTTGATTCTGTGCATCTTTGGGTGCTCATGGCCGGCCAGGCTTGTTGGGTATGGGATACCGGCCCAGCTGGTAGGCGTCGTTGGTGGTATCGGCTCACCCTGCGTGAACCGAGTGAAGTCATGGTAAGAGCCGAAGGGTGTTGTCGGGAGAGAGACGGGGTGATGAGCGCCGTGGAGATCAATGTCATCGCGGTGCGAGCTCGTGGAGGAGTTGCTGCCGTGGTCGCTCCATTGACTCGAGGTTGTGTTGGCTCTGGATCTCGGGGTGGGCTTCTTGCTGACTGGAGCCACCGGGGGCGCCTTTGCGATGGGTAGCGAGAGACCTCGAAGCTTGCCACGGCTGGCCACGCCGACTCCCCAGGTCAACTGAGTCTTATAGCCAGAGCACTCGTTTCCTACTTCCAAGCATTGCGAGCAGTAAGGTCTTCGGCGGTCGCACTTGGCTCCCCTCTTGATGCAGGCGAAGCAGTCATCTGCAGCTCCTCCAGCAGGCGCCCGTCTTCTGCGCTTGCGGGCAGCTTGGGTCTCCTTTGACGGGGCCGGCTGCTGTGAAGGAAGTGAGACTGTCATTGTGAAGGTAATGGGCACTACTAGGTAGATGATGCCAAGTTCCTGGTGGTTGGCAACAAGGTTGGTAGTATAATGTGGTTGCAGAAAGGGATCGGATGGCAGAGTGATCTAAGCTCGGGACGATGTGGACTTCTTGTCCATGGGACGGGACGATGTCTGACTGGCGTGGGTAAATGGGGATTAATATGGATGAAGAGATAGATGGTTGAGAAAGAGGTTTATTGGCACGGCACAGACGAGGTAGTTATGTAGGCTGAATCCGGATGAAGGTGGACGAGCAGGAGGAGGAGATATAAGTGTCTTGTTGAATAGTAACAAGTAGTAGTTGGCAAGCAGGAGCAGATGTTATTACTGAGGAAGACGAAACATGGAGCTAAACCATGGACATCCCACATTCTTCAGGCCGTGTAGGTAGTACCGAGCGAGTATGCAGGCAGGGACTCTCTCGGTCGGCCATGGGCATGGGGCTCTCTGCTCGCTCGTCTCCATCACTCGCTCTGTATCCCTCACTCTCTCTCTGCCATTATTGCCAGGGAATAGAGGCGATAGCATACCTGGGGGTGGGTGGGCGCGAGCGCTGGCAAGCAGGAGCTACGAGGGCGGTACAAGGACGGTGGAGAATAGACGGCCGGAGGCAATGGGCCAACCAGAACGGCGTGGACCGGGGACAGATCTGCGGGTATAACCTCGCAGACAAGGGCGTTGGATATGGACTAGGGGTCCCCTTGCGAAGAGTATATACCCATGCTGAGCGCTAGCTTTTAGGTTGGGCGAGGGTCACTGGCGACCAGGGCCAGGGGGTGGGTGCAATTGTAATTCTCGAGGCCGGGGCCCGTTGCCCATCGAGAAGAGGAAGGGGTATGGATGGTCTGTCTGTGTCTACGACCTCTTGGATCGGTGCTAGAGCATGCAATGACACCCGTTGCTGGTCGCCTGCACGCCACAGCGTTGAAGCAGAGAAGCCATGGCCCGCCGTTCGAGAAGGCCAGCCAGCAGCGGGAGAAGAAGATGGTGGCTTGACTGGGCTCTGCGGGTTGCTCTGATGACCTACTTTGGTCGATCGCCCGCTGCTCTTGTGTTGAGAGTGTGTCTGTCTCTTCATTTACTCTGCTGCTGGCGTGCTTTTCACAGAAATGTCTCTCCGAATCTCTATACTGGGCTTGTCTGAGAATGGCCCCATTTCAACTGTCAACCTGCTCCCGCGTGCTACCCGGCAAGAGAGACACGGATCCTTGCCAGGGTCGAGATCGTGAGGTTCATCGTCCAGCAGCGGGCCTGGCTCCTCAACTCCTGGTTTGTGGCTATGACAGCACCAGCCATCACATGCGACTGCGAAACACGTGAGAGCGCGGAGCGCGCACGGCAAGTTCCTGTCTCGCGAATGGAAAACGTGCGACCCTCTCACACAGGAAGAGAGAACATCCAGCCAGGACGCAAAGGGCAGAACGGAGCAACTCTTGGGAAAGTGTCCATGAGAAACAGAGCCATGTCGCAACAGCGGCGGTCCCTCACGCACACACAGACGGACGGAGGACGAAGCGAACGAGGGTATGTGGGGGGTCAACTGGGGGGTGTGAGAGGGACTCTACTCTACTCTGCTCAACTCGAGAAGTAGTAGGTAGGTAGACAAGCCTTTGCACCTGCGCCGTACCGCACATAGTACGTACATTGCACACTGCATGCCATATTCTGTAGAAGCCGGGGGGGAGGGGGGTGTGGCCGTTGGTTGGCTCTCTATGGCCAGAGTCGAGAATTGGAGGAGGATGAGAGAGAGTAATGAGTGTGAGTGAGGGTTGATGAGGGTGAGGGTTGGAAAGAAAGGTGTGGACCGACAAGCGCTGCCCCTCGCCTGCCCACCCCGTTCTGTCTGGCGCCCGGGGTTAGCTGAACTAACCCCCATCGGGATGCCTCTTCGTTCCGATCCACTGAGATGACCGCTAAAGCTGCAGCTCAGGGCCGTCATCCATCTCGAGCAACTCTCCCGCGCTGCTAAGCATAACTCTTGTTCGCCCCGAAGTCCTACATACAGCACGGAGAGATACTCACAGGCCCGGTATCTGTCATTGTACCCATCTTGAATCTTGCTCTTGTTATGACAGCAGCTGTAATAGTCTCGCCTTTGCGCATAGTCTGGACTTCAGATGGTTGTGTGAATTATAGTACGGCCGCCTCTTGTCATATGTGCGCCTGCTATCACTTACTTACTTCCAGTCGGTGCATCCAGGCCAAATCTCCGAACAGGAACATACTCGGAACTGCCGTGTAGCCGAGCTATTCCCATCAGCGAAAGTGTCCGTTCAGGATTCCCCTTGGCGGCGACGATCAGGCTTCTTCTTTTGCCTGTCAAAGTAAAATCCCGTAGGCGCAGTGTGCGAGAGCCTGGAGCCAGGTAGGTACAGACTATGTTCTGACATCTCTATAGGTGGGAGCCGCTCTTGCAGGCAGTAGACAATGTTTCCCAGCTCTACGGCCAGTCTATGGAGCCGATCAGTCTTTGCTCATTTCATTATAGACCCTCGCTGCTTCTGTCTCGAAACGCATCTGCCCAATAATGCACACGTGCTATACCTTGACGTGTAATCACCTGTATCAGGATCATCCCATCTCACTAGGAATACAATCGTGAAGTCTGAATGCGCCGTGCTCGTTCGTCCGTGATGGGCTTGTGTGAAGTCTAGACAGAGTGACCAATGAGCTCATGATACAGGCTGCATAGCACACCATCCAATGACATGACAGTATCAGGAGCATTAACCCCGACCATGATTGCAACCCAGACCTCGAACATGCAGAACGCCCATCCTCTTGGTATGGGAGATTGGGGGATAGAGCCGCCCGCTCACCTCGAACAAATGACGATTAGAGAACTGCCCGCGACTGGGAAATCCAAAGCAGAATCCACCTTTACCATTTCAAAAGCGTTCCTGGCATAACATGCAAGATGCAGAGCAAAAAAGGCTGTGCTGTATGGGGCCAGAGGTCCATCGTATGCCGACGGTGTAAGGTGAGTGGTGGGAATAGAATTAGAGCTAGTTTCTAGTCTCAGGGAATAATAATACGATTTACCAATGAGCAGAGAGTGTGGTCAATGCATGGCAGTGCCTATAGTCGATCTTTTTTGGTTTTACAGACTACAATCTTCGACCGTGCATTTTCTTGATTTTTTCCCTACTATCGTATGCGCCGGACTGCAACGCTTGCTAAGCCCATACTTCCAGGTTCTTGCTCTCGTTCCTGATAACATGGTTACAAAATGGAATGTACGATGTACTGAGCTGAATAAAGACCTTCGTGATGATGTTGAAGGCCAGGAATACGAGATACCCCGGCAAGTGGAGATTCGGATACCGATCTGTGCCTGTGCCTGGAGGCCCCCCTGCCAAAGGGCTACCGCCTACAGGTAATGGTAATATCATGAGCCAGATATGAAGCACTCTGGTTATCGATAATGAAGACGTAAAACAAAGCACGTGCTGGTAGTCGCATCTACCGCCATGTATGCAGAGTTGTTTGTATTACAGAGTCATGGGATCTTCCCCTCTTTCGTGTGCCAGTAGTCGACTTACAGCACACATCAACTTTACGTACTGCAATCCTTCTCGAAGCTTGCCTAATCTATGTTGTCTCTGGCGAGAAGCAAGCAAAGCCGGCCCCTGGAAGCAGGCTTGCTTCATTCAGTTGGAGGCTGCTACGTTGTGGGGACTCTGGTCGTGAGGGAGGGGGCGTGAGGTGTGTGACATGAGCGAGAGCATTGTGCATCTTGCTTGCGGCTGCAGGTCAGCCATCGTCTTATTGTTGTCGCTGGCGATGCCCGACGGTTGGCGCATATGCAAGCAGCAAGAGTGACTCTCTCCTTTCTTCTCTTGCTTCTTGGCGCGGCCGCGAGGGGGTGGGTGGGAAGTTCGTTCCATGAGTCTTCTATCGAAGCTTCTATCCGTTATCTGCGGCTTCATACCCTCCAAAAAGTGTGTGCCTTGCTGCGTAGGCGTTTCTATGCCTTCTACGCAGCTCCTCTTTTGGGACGTGACCGAAGCCTCGTGGGCCCATCCATTCGTTGAGACAAAGGGCGGAGCAGCTTGACACGATGATTTTCACAAGGCACGCCGTTGAGGCATAATAACAGAGGTTATATTGGTCGTTTCATCAAGTTTCTTCTGCTTCTCACCACAAAACAACCGGGGGAACATGACAACTCTGGTATACTATACGGAGTGCAGCACGGAGTCTGCCATTTGATGTACGTCGTGGGGCTTGTTGACATGAGATCATCGAGCCATGACCACCTCCTTCTCAGTCTCTGCCACTCCTCTCTGCTGGCCCCCATGCTGTCACCATGGTCCAGAAGCCAGGCCATGCATCCCAAGAGACCAAGCGGACGAATTAATGGTCGCAAAGGCCGGCAGACGAGCAGCGCACATACCACACGATTGGCGGGTTTGTAGTTCGTCCTGGCGTCGATGAATCAGATCAGGAGCCTGGGAAGCCTGCGAACCCTCCCCGCTTTCCTAGTTCACTACAACACAACACACACACAAGACACACCCGTCATCCCATCTTTCCAAACCAAGACGTCAGTGCACGCAGGAGAAGACCTGATGGAAGACTCGTGGAAGCGACGGTTCAGGAATGCAAATACTACTGATGATTGAGGCTGTGCTCTCGTCCCGTCAGCCTTCCGGTCTTGAGTAGATGGCGGTTCTGCTGTCCTTCGTTTGATCTGATCTATTGTTTTGTTCGGATAGACAGACAGGAAACGCTGCAACAGGGACGACATGTGAGCAGAGAAAGCCAACGACTAATAAGAAGACTGCCCCCGCGTGTCAGTGTTTTAGTTGTCAATCCACAAGTACCGGGTTGTCGGATTGAGAGGCAAAGACCACTAAGAAACTAAGGTTAGGTACCTAGTCTAGCGCTGTCATGAGCTTAAGCCTATCTGCTGTTGAGCGTGCCACAAAGTGGTCAGTTCACGCCTTGGTGACGATCCGAGGATCTTTTGAGATCATCGACCCGAAATCTCGTCGACTATACCAGGTAAATGGTATATCATATTCCGCCGTGTCGAAACCTTCCCTTCTGTGTCCTCTTGTCGCATGGTATAATCCACAACTGGTAATTTCGACTTCGGCCGCGCCGAGCATTTTCAGATTTCCTATGTGTCCAGTTCAAGATCGTATCGCCGACGGGCGGCCCCAGAGACTCGGAGCCCGGAGAGACAGAAGCTGCAGAATGGAGATAATAAACTGGGACCTCGAAGGGTCGGCTGCCGGCACCAGTCCTGATCTCCGTCCAGCATCATTTCCATGTATGGGATCTCAAACAGAACACCCGCAATCTGGGCTTCACACCCTTTCTGGCAGATAACCGAAACCTCATTCATGCCCACGCCTTCTTTTCATTGCTCCTGTTTCCTAATATGCAGTTTCGTTTAGGCTTGTTTGAGCGAAACTTGATGATTTATGCGCTGCCATGTTCAGACCAAACTTGAACGCTCTGGCTTTTTTTGCTTTTTCTCATAACGCTTGGTAGTTAACCCACAAGAGTCGAAGAGGTTGCTAAATCGTCTTTTGCTACCGGTGCAAGGCGAAACCTGGCTTCGCTTCTCTTCTCCCAGACTTGCAACCAAATCTCAGACTCGGAGCAGTCGCAATGATTGGATCGTGACTGTAGCAGCATGTCTTTCCTAGATCACCAGATGGGCTGCTTACAAGGACTACCCACGGCGCCCCCACAATGACTTGTCAATCTTGTGGCTGCCGATGTTGTGCAACTGGGGACGTCAGAGGCACGAATGATGAATACTCTGAGCATGCACACAGCATCCATCTTGAACCTGGGTAGACCTTGTATTTGCTCTCCCTTTTGCCTACATACCCATTCCTAGCCATTCTATTAGCCAGAGAGACTCCCGGGCCTGTTTTGGCTCTTCCACTGCCGTACCCGCTGTTTCTATGCCTCTCACATGCCGTCACGTCATGGAAGCCAGAGCACTGACGAACTGACAAGCGCAATTCGCTTACCGGCCAGCCAGAGTCCAGATTGGCTCACCTCTCATCTGTTTAGTGTCGCCCAAATGGCCCGATAGCCAGCCTGCCTCGGTAGCTGTAGCTGCCATCCCGACTTTAGTCTGATCTGGTAGCAGCAGCAGGAGGAGCAGATACAGGGCACCATTATAGTTATCCACCAGAGCCAGGCCGCCGACAAGATCTCCGCCCGCTAATGTTGGAGTATTGTACTTTCGACCAGGTATACGGGCGCTAGGTAGATGGAAAATGGATGGATGGGCCTGGCACTTGGAGCTGCGAGATGCCCGCGAGCTAAACTTTCTTGAATATGCCGCCCCCCCTACCTAGTCGTCCATCGTCTCTATCTTGCCCGGCCAATCTCTTCGTATACCCATCTCGACCACTCGTTTGAGGGATGCCAAGACAGAAGTGGTCGATCTCAGGATGTCCTCAGCCACAGAAGGGTCCTCGCCCCTGAGGGAATCAACTCTATCACTCCCCAGGCCAAACCTACCCACCCGGGCTGGCTTTCTGCGGGTTGAGCGACCTCCAACTTGCACTTGCTTGCACTGCAAATGCTCGGATCCCCTCATCCCCGAATACCTAGATGCAAGTCATTGGGGGGGGAAGGGGGCTCCTTCCCGCCGGCGATCATTCAGGCGCCAGACGATTACACGTTTCGACTTGTCCAGAGTTTAATAACATGGCCAGGAACAAGAGCAACGGTTCGGCCCAATCAGCCGCAAGCTACTCTGTATTTCGCTCTTCAGCCAACCCTTCTTGTAGATGCGGCTGTGGCTGCTTTTTCACTATTGCAATTCCACCTGGCGCCAAACACCAACCAAACCGTACAATGACCACTGCTGTTCCTCGTTTACGATAGGCTCATCTGCCCAATAGCCAGCGCAGGGACGCTTCGGTGTAGGAATCGCGCTTAGGCTCCTTATCGAGGGCTGGGACCTTGTCCAAGTTACATACGGATGCGGGGGCCCACAAGGGCAGGGTGAGGGACCAAGAGACAGCAAGCAACGCTTCTCGCGAAAGATGTGCATATGGGGGGCCCCGGCCTCTCTCTCTTCCTCTGTCCATGAGCGTGCATCCGTGATCCTAAAGCGACGACACACGCTCGGACAATCTCATCTCCCTCAGCGGCGCGCCTCTTGAAGAAAACCAACAAGGCTGAGTTCACCCTTGCTCCTCGTCAACGGCCTTTCTTTTCATGGCCGTCGGCCGAATACCTTCGGAGCGTTGCGACTCGCTGGCTAATGATTGACTGGCATGCATTGTGATACTTGCTACCTCGGAGGAATAGGGTCCAGGGGAGTATGTTAATTATCCAGGAGAGCCTTGCCCTGGCAGTCCCTTTCTTTCCCTCGGCCTATTTTACCCCAGCATTTCCAACCTGCGCTACAGAGTACCTCGTAACTTGGCTGCCGAGCTGTTCTCCCCTTTTCAAGCTTTGTACGTAATGGCGCACCATACAAGCACGACGATATCTCTCCAGAATCACTCTCGCAATCCATCTCTGCTATGGTGCGAAAGGGGAAAACCCATCTCGCCTAGCACTAGTGGCTTTCTGCGTGAACTGAAGCTCGGTAACAAGGTGAGTATATTGCGCGCACTTTGACTTCATCATTTCCACCATCAAATATATGGGCAATTGTGGTCAGAGCTGATCTGTTCGGTATCCTAATTGTGTCCACTTGTTACCGCTAAAGTAAAGCTCCTGGATCCTCTCCGTCTTCACAAGACCTCTCTCTCTCTCTCTCTCACCTTTATCGATTCGGGCAGTACGGCTCCGGCTGTGATTGGGCTAGGGAGGAGACGTGGGTTGCAACGTTGCAACCCTACGGCCTTGCTTCTTTCTTCTTCTTGTCTGTCCCGGTCGCCGCCCAATGAGACGCCGCCGGAGCGTATGACCAGCGCAAGTGGAGCGGTGGTTGTGGGCAATGGATATAAAAAAAGCCCAGAAGGGGGCGTGCCCAGGACAAGGCCCCAGGTTAACAACAAATAAGCGTTGGTTTAGTTTAGGGTCCAGATTGATGTGTTGCTTGGCTTGGCCGGATTGGCGCTAATGCTAGCACTTCTCAATCCAGTCAACCAGTTTTTGTGTTTCTTTGTGAATCCCGAACCCGAACCGTGGGTGGGACTATCTTCTTTTTTTTCAGTCTTGTGCTCGCGATACCAATCCGGCGCCTGACGTCGTTTTGCATCTGATTATCTACCTAGGTAGGCCGTGTGGTTGCAAAGTCCCGCGTCTTGTCGATTTGGGGGTTAGACCAGGGAAACTAATCGTTACCCTAGAGTGAACCCGTCGACTTGAACTTTCTCTAGCTACATGATCCCATATTTCTATCGTCTGCAGGGAAGGCGTCGATACACAATTCCTGGGCTTGGGTCATAATCTGTTTGAGTCCAGGTAATGCCCCGCGCCCGTAACCGAATATGACGACTCGCGGTTTGTTCAAGTACCGTGATTAATATATATCAGATCAGATCAGCAAATTCTCCTTGCGACCAAAAAAAAAGCCAGGGATGCTCCCGTCCTGTCCCCTTGTGTGCTGACTGACATCACTTTTTTTCTGTTCTTCAGGGGACTCGAACATTCTTGGCGTGCTGGGCACTCGCAAGAGACTGCACCGCTACTGTAGTTTTAGAATCGACTGCCGAGATACCTTGACCTGAGAGATATTATTCCGCTGATTAGATCTCATGTTTTCCCAGCTTATCGATTTTTGCTCGGAATACGAAGTAGTATGGTAAGTGTAGTAATCACATGTGCCTGCCTGCTCTTCTCCCACCACGAGAAAAGATGGCACCCTGGAACCCTTGCTGAGAGGGGGACCACTTATCCCAAGCTGCAAGGCAAGGCAAGGCAAGGCAGCCTAGGTTTAGCTGTAGCTGTGGGGCCGCCGGGCGGCGGGTACGGTAGATCATGGACATGAGTCCTAGTTCTTATTCAGTAACAGCGCTTCGGTATCTGACAAGAGAGAAAGACAGAGGCACAGAGAGAGATAGTAGCGGCCCTGAAGATTACTCGTCTTGGAAATCGAGACGAGACGAAGGACCCAGAACACCAAAACTAGTCTCGCCCGCAGCCCAGTGTATGTGGGCGGAACAGAAAGAGGATCTTGGCATGCGTCGAGGTGTTTGCAGCCACACACGTGAACAACGCTTCAAGGACCCGGGGCATCTGCTGCATCTCGTCGTCCTTCGATTTGCGGCCTAGAAGGGAGATAAAAAATGATAAGAGCAAGACCTGGGAAATAGATACTGAAGTTACTTTTTGGAGGCTCACTCTGGCAGATCTCATGTGAACGGCCCACACCCGACGGAAGGCGGGCAAGGACGTCTCTCTGCTGGTGTCAATCGTGACAATCCTCTACGCACATCGTCCCGAGGCTGTAGATCCGTCGAACTACTCTGTCTTGAAAAACATCGTGGGGTCCGGATGTCGACGGGAGGCGGGGGGACTACTTTTTGGTTCCCGTCTCGGGCAATAAAGTCCTGGGCTCATCATTAATCTGCCATTGACTCACATCACATCGTGTGTAATAAGATGTGGACCCTCCCAAAAGCTCATAAATGCGTGAACATAACTACGGGTCTGCGTAGCCGACGATGGAGACCACCCGCCCCCGGTGCGGTGGTCGGTCGTCGGCGGAGCATTTCATGTCGCCATAGTAATCGCCGAGGCTTTCCTGGTCGAGTTGGGTGAGCAAAAGGTCAGGGAAACTAGTCTTTTCAGCCTCGTGTGCGAGCAGACTGTGTGCCATGTCGTGATACGTTGGACCATGAGCCCGTCGTATTCGCCGCCTTGTAGTACGTGACCATCGAATATGATTTGCGTCCGTGGTCGAGAGTGAGATGATTAAATTATGTAAGATTGTAAAGATTACGTTTCTATTGCAGCGAATCAGAACATGATTGATTACGTGGGTTATGTTGAGATGAATTACACCAAAGTCTAGTAGACTACCATTGATCTTACTAATCGACACGTCCTCTGCATCAAATGCATGATCAAGTGGATGGGCTATATGTTAAGGTTCCTCATGAATAGTATGCCATAAGTTTCAGAATAACTTGGCATCAAATAACCGAATGTTACTCATATAACGGAGCAAGTGACAACGCAAATACATGCATCGCGTTCTTGTCAGTAATGTATATAGATGACAGGGCAGTTCGCTACTCGACAATCCCAACATGAGGTATAGTTGTACTTACTTCTCGATCTGTGACATGCCATCAACCCGTCTATCGTCACGCGATCACCTCAAGCCATTTCGTAACTGTCGTTGGCATTTGGCTGGATCTTGCACGATCTCGTGGCGAAAGCGGCAGACGGGCGTAATCCTCCATCTGTCAATATCTCTTTGAGAAACAAAAGACCCTGGTGTCATGACCAATATCAATTCGTAAAAAACGCTTATCACCAGAAACATATTCATGATATTGACTCACGTACGGGAAAGACGACAAACACGGCCTGGCCCGTCACTGTCTTGTAGCTTTTCAAGCCACGATATCCACCGAGGCTCTGGACTTTGATTGTAGAAGAGAGGTACATCTGGATCATGTCACTCAATTCGTCTCTCATCGAGTTGGCCCTCCGCTCCAGTGCTCCTTTTGCAGTAGCACTCGCCTATTATATTGAAGTTATATTGCCCGCGCCTCTTTGCCACGCGCGTCCATCTCGTACCTGCGCGGCCGTGACTTCTGCTTTCTCTCTCTCGCGCCCCAACATATGGGAGTTGCCACTGCTTGCCCACGTGGAAGAAATACACGAAGCTATGTGGACTCTGGCCGACGACCGCCGTGGCTTGATATCTGTTGATCGTGGCGCTCTGCTCAGCAGTCACAACGTGGTTTTCTCTCCCAACAATCGACCCGTCGTTGAAAGTGGCTCGACCCCCCATGGACTATATCAAGTGACCCTGGGCATAATTCCCTTGCCTGGCTGGCACAAAGGGCGAGGAGATCTACGGAAAAAGCTACGATGCAGACCAGGCCCTTCTGCCGGGGGCTGGCCCCCAAGGTCATCATTGGGGGAGATGTGTGGTTGAATCGGAGAATGCCAAGACAGAAATGCCCACGGTACAGCTTCACGATCCAACTTTTGATTGCCGACGACGTACTTTCTTCTGTTGGGGACACCCTCATCCGATCTGTCAACCATGATCTGCTGCGACTCTCTATAGCATCGGAGGGATAGGGTGATATGGCCTTGCCCGTCCCCCGCGGCGTGTGGAGACGATACTGGTGCGGCGTGGTGACCATCGCGTCCAGAGAGGGTGGGAGAGACCTGGGAGCAGATCGGACATGTTGGCCCAGACTAGCACGGGGACGGGGCGGGATCGCTGCGGATTGGCTCGACATGTCAGTCCTGTGGTGGAAGGGGGGTGTTGTTCTAGATGTTGTGCATCTCTCTTCTCCAAAAAGATCGACTACGACTACAACTACGGCTGTCAGTCTGGCCCACGGACAAGTGAAGCTCAAGGACCAACGAGAGGGCGTCTACGAGCGGGACTCATCTGGGCGTGCAAAGCTCGCCATGTCTCGAGCGGCGGCTTCTTCCATCGACTGAACAAACCAACGTGGCCGAGCCATCCGGCTCCGCAATCCGGGACCTTCATCTGCAGGCCCCCTTTCACGAGGTGGCGTTTTCCTCTCCCCCTCCCCATCTAACCTGTGTTGAGTCTTCACGGCCGAACTGGCTCTACCATGTATACGTGTCCCCCTCCGTGCCTGCAGGACAGAGTAGATTGAAAAGCAGGTCCTGAAATGTAAGATTTTTCTGGCATAGTGTCGAGCGTTCTCCGCCGAGCGAGGAACTCACTTCTCTCTCTCTCTTCGCCAGTACCCGCCTACTTGCCTAATCCGGCGTCTCGTCCTGGGTTCGGACCAACGAGCGGCCGGGAGGATATATTGGAGTGGGGCCCTGGACCGTGATATACACCTCCGAGCCGCTTACCGAAAGCGGCTCCAGGCTCGCTCACACACACACACACTCTCTCTCTTCCCGCCGTGGCAGCAGCTGTGTGTGTGCAATGTACGGTTTTCTTGGCTCTCTGCCAGTGGTCGACGAGTCGCCATTCGTCAGCGGGCTTGCAGCTACCTCGACCTGCGAGGTAGCATGGCCTACGATGCAATGCCAGTCATGCAGGCCGGGGTAGCTACCTACGCCTACATGCTACACGCCTATCGAGAGGTCATCTGGGCGGGTTACAACCTGTCTCTTGCTCATTGTATCTCTTCACCATCGAGCCTGTCACCGTCGAGTCCACCTCACCCCTCAGAGCCCTCGATCGATAGACAACCCCATCCCGGTCCTATAGGACAGACAGCTTATCGGGGAATTACCAGTCCCATCCTTGCCCGTCAAGTTTCCGCTGCCGTCGTAATAACTCAATCTATGCTTTGAAATGGGTGTGGGTGTGGGCAGAGGAACGACTGGCTCTGCTCTCTCTCTTTCCCCCCACGGACGTCCACTGTACTACGACCCAGTCTTGCATGCCTAGACATGCATCAAGCAGGCACCAGCCCTCTAGTCCGTGAGTCCACATACATACATACATACATACATACATACATACATACATACATACATACATACATACAGCTTCGATATCATGCGCCTGCGTATGCAACAAGGCCCAGGACCGGCCAATGAGGCCGCGGCGTCGAGAACGTCCATGATCGTTCTAGAAGGCGCAGAGTCGAGAGGGCAATGCAAGAGCAAGCATGACAGGTGCCTGCGGGCAGCAGTCGTGCGAGCAGGGTAGACGTTTAGATGCGTTCTGGGCAGGGCGTGCGTGTGTACAGTGGAGGGACGCAGGAAATCAATACCATCCTGTCATACCTTTTGTTATCGTCGGCTGGAGAACGGTTCATGATAGGGGAGCCAGGATCATGAACCCCTCATCCGATGATGATGATCATGCAAGAGAGGCGTGCGGTCACTCGCTCGCTTCTTCTTTGTCGAGCGAGTGAAGGGTCTCAGGCCGGGCGGCCCCGGATAGCAAACAGAGTAAAGTCTGGTGAGTTGGTGACTCGACTTGATGCGTGGATCAACAGACCGTACGACGTGGACTCTTTCGCTACACGTCGGGCGAGGCTAGGCGGAGGAGAGAAGGGGCAGTGATTTACCACTCCGCCAGGTCTGCCGGTGGTTAACGCCGAAGCGAACATCTCATCTCAGCGTCATCATGGCTGCTTCGAGGCTTGATGAGCAGAGCTGGCGTCGTAGCCAGCCAGCCTCGAGGCGGAGGCGAGAGTGCCATCCGAGTCTACCACGGAGAGCGGGACAAGCAACTTGTCGAGGGTAGCATCGCGGCAGCCGGAATTCGATAAGGGGAGAAGACGGTATGAATTACGGGGATAGCCTACGTAAATCCGCTCGCAGTGATGCTGTAGCATGACGCTCGATGGGCAGTCTGTAATCGGCAGAGGCCCACAAGAGCTGGATATAGCATAGCACATAGCAAAGTAGCATCGTAGCCGCGTGTCCGATGCCATTCGCGAGCTCTTTGCCCAGGCGGCAATGCGACGCGCCAACGTGTGCAGCACATTATCAACACAAACTCCACAGCAGCTTTCAAGACCCTGACAGAAAGGACAATCTAGCTTTGAGAGTGATGAATCCACGGTGGCGCCAGCGACATGGGACGACGGTCTCTCGTCGCGGCCAGGTTTCTCTTGTGAGGGGCGCTTGGAATAGGGCCAAGGTTGCACCAGGCGCCTCTGAGCTACCATATTGGGCTCAGACGCCCGCCCTGTTTTGCAGAGACGATGAGGGAGATCCACGTGGAGACAGAAAGACGATCTATTTTCATTAATCGAGCTACTATAGTCCGTCCTGCGTAGCCGCATCATGTCCCATTTGCTCAAAGCTGCGCTGTTCTATTGGCAGAGAGAGTCAACCATTAATTCTCGCCACGCCCGGGGAGATAGATCGCTGCTCCGTTCAAGGCCTCCATTGAAAGCAGTAAGAGAGACGCGAGATGAGGAGTCGGATCGGGTATCTGAGAGACAAGAGAAGAGAAGAGGGAGGTTCTAGACCTACGCCTTGTTGATCTCCTCGACAATGGCGGACTCGAGCGACTCGGGCTTGGTGGTGCTGGCCCATCGGTTCTTGACCTTGCCGTCCTTGCCAATCAGGAACTTTTCAAAGTTCCACTTGACGCTCTTGATGCCCATCAGGCCGGGCTTCTCCGTCTTGAGCCACTTGTAGAGGGGGGCGGCGTTGTCGCCGTTGACGTCGGTCTTGCCCATGATGGGGAAGCTGACGCCGTAGTTGAGCTGGCAGAAGCTCTGGATGTCGTCGTCGGTGCCTGGCTCCTGGCTGCCAAACTGGTTGCAGGGGAAGCCCAGGATGACGAACTGGTCGGCGTGCTTGGCGCTGACGTCCTTCCACAGCTTCTCGAGGCCGGCGTACTGGGGCGTGAAGCCGCACTTGGAAGCCGTGTTGACGACCAGCACGACCTTGCCCTTGTACTCGCTCAGGTCCTTCTCACCACCCTTCTCTGTGAGGCGGGCGCAAAAGGTGCGCTGGTCAGCCCACCTGCTCTACTTGGAAGGAGACTCGGTAGTTGTAGGGTCCCATATCGCGGGCTGCGGGGTATAATGCAAGGGCAGCGAACGCAAACGGGGCGCAACAACTACTATAGATTGGGGAAGCTGCTACTTACTGTCAAGGGGCTTGAAGTCGTAGAAGCTGGTTGCGGAAGCCATTTTGCTGGTTGTGTGTATCTGGCGGGTGGTCTGACGATTGAAGCCTGCTGTTTGTGCGGTTGCAAAATCACGATGAGTGGCAGTGGTGGTGAGAGTAGCAGCAGCGGCGCGATGCGATTTCACGGAAACGATGAATGGCGCAGGATCGGCCGGGCAACAACGTGGGTATCTTTTTAGGGTGGGGTATCTCTGGAAATGATGAAAGTAGCGGGCGGGCTCGAGTCGTACACCGCGCTGGGCAGAGGGAGGAGGCAGACGACTTCTTATGAAGGGACCGGAAGCTGCTGCGATGATGTGCGCTTGCGCTGCTGCTGCTGATGAGATCGGACCTTGATTACCAACGAGACCCGGGGTCAGACAGCAGATTTTGTGTTTCGGCTGCATGAATGTCATGGATGGCCACATCGGGATGTGAAGATTCCTGATCAACAACCAATGGCTCTCTGACCTGCTTGTCGCGCCCTCGAAACGAAATCGGTTTGGACCCTCAAAAAACAGGACGGTTTTAGTGACGTGGGCCTCGGCAACTAGCCTGACCTCCAATCCCCGAGGTTTTGCGGCTGTTTTTCAAGAGGTAAAAGTCGATCTACAGCTACAGATTACAGCGGCTGGCAGATGCTGCAGGCTGCTGCTACTACAGCTAGAATGGGCGCGCCGGTGACCGGTTTGATTTCTATGGCGCCGTGTCTTTCTGGCACAAACGTCTCTAGTTGCCCCCACTATGATATCCCCAAAAATTACCATGAAGAGTAAATGAGACCAACGTTAATCTCCATCAATAGCGTTCAATAGAGCCTCATTCGAAAACAACTTGATTCCATATCACAATTCACGATGGCCGTGGCTGTTTCTTTTCGGGCGCCGCCTTTGCCCCGACGGCCCGAGCAGGGTGGAATTGCCATTGTTCTCGACCGCGTCTCGTGCGGGCGTGCGGAGATGTGATCCGCTCGTGCCCAATTTTGCCATGCGCTCGCTGTTCATCCCTCGGCGGATAGCGGACGCCTCTGCTAAAACTGATGACTGGCAGCGGGAAACGAACCACTGTGGGAACACCTAAACTTCGGGTACCTTGCACCGATGAAACTGCTAGAAGAAACTCACTCACGATTTGATAAGCTCGATAGATAGCTCTGAGCTGTCAACCGCTTTCACCCCGCCGCGGGGTTCTCCAAAAGGGACCCTGAACGGAATTCGTATTGCATCATACCACCATGGCGCGCAACTCTTTGCCTCCTTGCCCCTCGCCCCCAGTCAACTGATTACAGCCCAATCCAATCGTCTTGGGAGTCTTGGACTGCTGCCGATAGAGCTCTCAGCTGATAACCAGCAGCTCCACCACTCTTTGCATGTGAATCGCTGTCGCCCGTCGTGCACCTCCTGTCTATACCACTATACTCGACATCCTCTAGCACGAGACGAGTATAGGGCCCAGATGGAGCCGAGGCCCAGGAATATCGTCATTATCGGTGAGTATTGCATGTTGGGCCGCCTGATCATCCTCATTCCAACCTATAGATAACGAGAGCGCCAGTGGCTTGGGGGCAGGATAAACCCGTCTCATATATGATACCACTTTCTACCGGATATGCTCTACCTGAAGGAATGAATGGTCACTGACGAGGCTCACAGGAGGAGGCGTTATCGGGTCGACCACTGCTTATTACCTGACCCGGCATCCCTCTTTCGATCCGTCAATTCATCGCATCACGATTCTTGAGGCCGCTTCCATCGCGGCAGGCGCATCGGGAAAGGCGGGCGGTCTGTTGGGACTATGGGCCTATCCGCAGTGCCTCGCGCATCTCTCTTACCGACTCCATGCCGAGCTGGCGGCCGAGCACGGCGGCGTCGAGCGATGGGGCTACCGCAAGGTAGGATGCGGGACCATCACGGCGACCGTGAGGGCTCGCGACTTGAACGGCACCAGCCCTCCCCCGAGGCGGCAGAGCGGTCGGACCGCCGCGGCGGCTGCTGCTGCCAAGCTCGAGGACGGCCAGCCAAAAGACTGGGAGAAGCTTCCCAAGCAGGACGAAGCCGCCGCCAAACTGCTGCAGAAATCAAAGTTGCCGTCTGATCTGGACTGGATAGAAGGTGGCCTGGTAAAAGAGTATGCAGAGATGGGCAGGCACGGCTTCACAGAGACCGCCCAGGTTCACCCTTACCAGTTTACCACTTCCATCGCCGAGATGGCTGAAAAGGGAGGGGCCCAGATCAAACTGAATGCAAAGGTCACCGCCGTGAAGCTCGATGCTACAGGCTCGAATGTCGAGGCCGTCGAGTATCTGGACAGGACGACACAGGAGACAATATCAATAACGGCGGTGACGGACGTTGTCATGGCAGCCGGTCCGTGGACTGGCCAGCTCATACCCAGCTCATCCGTCGAGGGGCTGCGAGCGCACAGTGTCGTGTTCAAGGCCGACGTGACCCCTTATGCCGTCTTCACCAATATTTCTCTGCCGAGGGACTGGATTCCCCCGCATCGAGCTGCTAGGGGCGAAAAGAGACAACACAAGGGCAACGTCGATCCCGAGGTATACGCCAGACCTGGAGGTGAGGCATATGCCTGCGGGGAGCCGGACCCAGGGGTGCCTCTCCCAGAGACTGCGGATCTCGTCCAGTGCGACGAAGCTCAATGTGACGACCTGGTAGCATATCTTGGAACCGTAAGTCCCGTACTCGCTGCGGCTCCCGTTTCTGTGAGACAAGCCTGCTACCTCCCGCGGCATATGAGAGCCGGAGAAGAGATGAACCCGTTGATCGGCAAGACGACCGTGCCAGGTCTTTGGATCGCCTCGGGACACACATGCTGGGGCATCCAAAATGGTCCTGCAACGGGGAAGCTGATGAGCGAGTTCTTGTTTGACGGAGAGGCAAAGAGTGCCGACATCAGTGAACTGGATCCTTTACAGTACGAGGTTGGTGCATAAAGAGAAAAAGTCGCGGCTCACAAAGAGTGTATATCTATTAAACTGCTCATGAGACTCATCCACAATCGTCAAAGCTACTGTTACGACTAGTTTTTAAAGGCATCTGCCGCGTGACATCTTCTCACTTAGTAAACTTCTGAAATAATGATGGCTACTACAATAAGATCAAAATCAAGACTAGAACCTTGATCAAGTTTTCACCTAATGAAACATAGCTGTACATATATGTGTCTACCTAGTCAGGACATCACCAGACTATTCTCAGACAATCACGACTTATCTTGAGGCACGTATAGTGAATTCACACCTGTTCGATTCTCATGCGCTCGGCGACACATTTGAATTGATACCCGGGACTATTCAAGGACTCAAATCCAACTGATTTCATCATACGAAATATTTGTGCTGACGTGTTCATTATACACATCAGTGGCTAATAGATGAAACACATGGCTTTGCAGGCACTATCGATTTTGTCGCTGTATATAGTTGAGATATACCGATGGTTCGAGAAGAAATCAAGATACTCTTGGACTCGGGCAATTTCACCTCTTCTTCTCGGCTACACATGCAGAAATGTCCTTTTCAGCGTCGATTTGACAATCATTGGTGCGTTCGGATTCTTCATAAATCATTCTGATATGCTAAACACAAGGCTACTTGGTGAAATGTGATGGAATGTGACGCTGGGAGATGCCACAAGGTCTTGGTGGCGAGGCTTCATGGGCCTCGCCACACTTTATACTGGTTTTCTTTTGAGAGACTCCCACCACTGAGGAGTGGACTACGCCAATGCAGCTGGACAGCGCCCGCCGTGCCTTCTCTTTCCCTACAGCGACTTCTCGACCTCCATGACCTCGGAGATGGCCTCGGCAATGGACGCGACCTTTGCCTTCTCGAGGCGCTTGAGGGGCGCGCGCGGGTGCCCGCCGTAGCCGTAGTAGGTCTGGATGGCCTGCTTGGTGCCGGCGATGGCGGCCTTGGTCAGGGGCCAGTCGCCCTTGGACAGGACCTTCTGGAGGGCGATGGCCTCGTCGACCCGGCCCGCGGCGTACAGGTCCCAGACCCTGACGCACACCTTGGGCATGACGTTGGCGCCGCCCGCGATGATGCCGCTGCCGCCCGACACGAGCGTCTGCACCGTGAAGTCGCACATGCCGCCGAACGCCATGTACCCGCTGCCCTCGGACGACGGCGTCTTGGCGTCTGTGGCCAGCGCCACGCGCGTCAGCTTGCCCGTGTTGCCGCACGTGAACTTGGTGCCGACGATGTTGGGGTGCCGCGCCAGCCGGATGAGCAGGTCCGAGTCCATGTCGACGCCGGCGACGGCGCCGGGGTAGTTGTACAGGATCAGGGGCAGGGGGCTGGCGTCGGCCACGGCCGTAAAGTACGTCTCGACGACCTCGTCGTCGACGTGCGCCCGGAAGTAGCTCGGCGGCAGCAGCAGCACGTAGTCGCCGCCGGCCTCCTGGGCCAGCCGGCACAGCTCGACGGTGCCCTTGACGCTGCCCTCGGTCGCGCCCACGATGATGGGCGTCTGGCCGAACCCGGCCGCGTCCAGCGCCTCCCGCGTCGCCCGCGTCACCGCCAGCTTCTCCTCGCGGGTGCAGTGGGCGGCCTCGCCGTTGGACCCCATGGTCACGAGGCCCGCGAGGCCGGCCCGGGCTAACCGCTCCGCGTGCTTCTTGATGACGGGCACGTCGATCTCCTCCGTGTCCGGGTCGAAGAAGGTCATGGTAGGGGCGTAGATGCCGACCGGCAGGGGCCGGCGAGCTGGGCCGCTACCGTTGGCGGCGGTGCCGTTGCTGGCAGTCATGATGATATTTGAGCACGTGGGAGTATTAGATAGGGGCGGGACTGATGGTTATGCAGAGGGCAAGAGTATATTTATAGGATGAGTACGAAAAGAGACGAAAATGTTCAACCAGGAGTATAGAAAGTCACACAAAGAGACGGGATGCAGAGGCTATTTATGGGAAGTGAAACAAAAGCTTGTTCCTCCGGCCAGGAGAGAGGACTCCGTCTTCATCACCTAATCGAGTCTCCTCCTGCAAGTCCCCATGGGTTTTAGAGAGGAAAAAAAAAAAGCGTGGGGAAAGGCTAGTACGAAAACGAGACAAATTTGAATTATACCTCCCAGCAAGTCTAAGAGGCTCGCTCCAATCATGGTCCGAACTCGCCGGCCATTTGGCCTTGCTTCTTCGGAGGTCCTGCGCACATGATGGAGCTAGTATGCAGTTTCCTATATGGTAGACAGAAACACTGCATATGAAACATTATAAAGGCTCGTGTGTATGATGAATATGCGGAAATTGATTTGTCATGTAGCTGACTACCTCGAAGCCGCTGTAATATTGCGCAAGTATGTACAGCTGGAGTGGGCAGTGGTGTGTTGCAACCGTATTGCCAGGAGTGATGGGATCGTTATTCAAAAGTAAGGAAATAACGCATAGCCAGACACACAACCACGCTCTACTTACGGTGTACTACAGCCGGGCGCAGGGATCCTGGGGGACTTGTAACACTTGAAAACGTGGCGGGCTGGACTGCCAGACAATGGCAGGCCTCGAGATCTACAAGTAGGATCGTGAAGAGGCCTCTGCAGCCCGTTGAGATATATATGTATGTAACATGTCAGATGCTGACCTCAGACGGGGCCACCAACGCCGTCAGCAGCAAGATGCGGCTACTAGCCGTTATCGACTCAAGCGTCACCTTGGCACTTTGATAGCAGGGCTGGAATTGCAACTCGTAGGCTCCAAAGGGTGTTGTTGTATATGAGATCAAGACTGCGAGGAGCAACGTGAACGATCAATACTTGGTAGCTCATGATTGTTCATAGTGGAATCCTGTCCGCCCTCTCAAGTCATTGCACTTGCGACCGTGTTCGATATCTCAATACTGACCATGGCCTAGATGCCTGCCTACCTGGTGAGGCAAGTTCTCAATTATGGATAACATCGTGGGGCGCGGCTTGTCGGCATCGGCGCATGTTTGCATGTGGTTTAGACTCGACGAAGCATCGTTGAGATCCCAGCAGGGCGGTACGATTTTCGTTGATCAATACCCTTGGAAGCTTGGCCGTTCGGAGAATAGTTGGGATCGCTGCTCAAACTGACCGTAGCCGAGTTAATAAGACGTTCATGTTGTCCATCGCCAGAGCAAATTCAGCAGACGACGTTTCGACGTCCAGGGATTGCATGAAGTCTGGCCCGGGGGTCGGTGTCGACGGAAGAATTGTTTTTAGTTTTTCCACCAATGAGATTCTGGAGAAATCCGCTTGGGTAAGGCCTGTGTCGCCGGTTATAGACGGAAACCTCACTCACATGGCCGTGACCAGAACCACTTTAGTTCTACACAGTAGTAGAGGGAGATACTGTCACACGACACAACCGGCGGCCGCTACAATATTGATGGTGGATATGGACTACGTGATTCTTCTTTCAAGATGCTATTCTGTAGGATCATGTTACAACAAGGTAACAGTACCGGGTGAATTCGAATCTGATACACACCTTGACTTACATGCTGCGTAACACGAGCTGTCTTGGCTTATTATTCCAAGAATGCGGGGTAGAATAATGGTCCGGCCATTGCTCCGGCCTAAAAGTCAATGACATTTGGCGTGGGGGCGGGATCCCGCGGGGTGAAAGTGACGATAGTGGGACATTTGGGGAATGGGGGGTTGATTTCGGCGAGTCTTTCTCGTCTTTCTCAGAAGAACAGTGGGTATTTCCACCATAACCTCAATCTGCCCTGAAATCCAACCCGTTGATCGTGCCAAAGATGAGCGATGTCGGCGACTTGCCCAATTCCATGGAAACGAAAAGGACAAAACGCCGTCATCTACGTGACGAACGCGATGGAGTAGAGTAGATGCCCTCGTGACGGTGGTATCTTATCATATAAGAGGACATATTACCATTAAAACCTCCCCTCCGCTGCACTTGTCAATCTGCGACCAGATCAGCACCATCACGTCTTTTCTTTTGCATCTACGAGATTCCATTCTCTGCTTGGAAACCAAAATCTGAACCAGCCTGGCTGAAGACCCCGAATCTGTAGCGTTTCAGCAAAAGAATTATCCCGTCCAGCAAACGTACACAAAACGCCAGCCTCGAGGACCAGGGACCGAGCTGCAGTAGTTGCAAAGACAGACCCTTGAAATTGGGACTACGTTTAACCTGCGCGAATCAGTAGCTACCCCTCATAATTCTTCCGGACCCAGACGAGACGAGCCATTGCCCAGCCATTTTGATAGCTCTGAGCTCCAAGGGTACACACAGCTGTGTTTACTACGGGCCGCCTTATAAGGATATATTTTCTTCCTCCTTCTGGGCTATTTTCTGTTCTCTCTTGGGCTCTCTGTCGTCATTGTTGGTGTCAAGCCATAATACTCTCATACGACTTGATCGATCTGATTCAATCACACAAAAGACAACCCATCCAGTGGACTAGCTATAATTCATTCACAATGGCGTCGGAAAAGAAGCTCGTGAATGTGTTGATGGTAAGCTTTTCACCCACCTCCCAGCAATCAGCTAGATAGTTGACATCTTCTAGGTCGGTACTGGAGAGTACACCACAGGTTTCGTGGGAGGCGGCGCATCTGGTTCAGACAAGAAAGTTGGTGTCGTCGGTCTGACGCTATTCGACCTGCGACGCAGAGGCAAGGTTGGCAAGCTGAGCATGGTCGGTACCAATGGCACCAAGTTCCCTGCCATTAGTGAGTTGGATTCCTCCTTTCTGCGCTTTTCCGGTTTGCGACTTACACACATGAAGGACAACATCTCGACAAGAACATTACCCAGGTCTACAACAGCCTAGACACATCCTTCGACTCGTTCCCGGCAAATGACGCCAAAGACCCAGATGCCTACAAGGCTGCCATTGATGCTCTGAGTCCCGGCGACGCTATCACCATTTTTACGCCAGATACGACACACTATCCGATCGCCTTGTATGCGATCGAGCGCGGCATCCACGTGCTGATCACCAAGCCCGCGGTCAAGACGCTCGAGCACCACCAAGAACTCATCGAGGCAGCAAGGAAGAAGAACGTCTTTGTTTTCATCGAGCACCACAAGCGCTTCGATCCTGCCTACGCCGACGCTAGATACAAGGCCAAGAAGCTCGGCGACTTCAACTACTTCTACTCGTACATGTCGCAACCGAAGTCGCAACTCGAGACCTTCAAGGCGTGGGCCGGTGTAGACTCGGATATCTCCTACTACTTGAACAGTCATCACATTGACATCAACGACTCCATGGTCACCCAGCTCGGATATGAGCCCATCAAGGTGTCTGCTTCTGGCGCCAAGGGTATTGCTACCAGCCTCGGATGTGACCCCATCACCGAGGACACCATCACTGTTCTCGTCACATGGAAGAAGAAGGACGACCCCTCCAAGATCGCCACTGGCGTCTACACGGCGTCGTGGACGGCGCCCCAGAAGGCCGGCGTCCACAGCAACCAGTACTTCCACTACATGGCCTCGGGCGGCGAGGTGAGGATCAACCAGGCCAAGCGCGGCTACGACGTCGCCGACGACGAGGCCGGGCAGCTCCAGTGGTTCAACCCCTTCTACATGAAGTACGCCCCCGACGAGGAGGGCAACTTCAACGGCCAGACCGGCTATGGGTACATCTCGTTTGAGAAGTTTGTCGACGCGGTCAACGGCCTCAACGCCGGAACCGTCACGCTCGACGAGCTGGACAAGCGCGGCCTGCCCACCCTCGCCAACACGATAGCTACCACGGCCATCCTCCACGCTGGCCGCATCGCTATTGATGAGGACCGGGAGGTCAAGATTGAGATCAAGGATGGCACGTGGAAGCTTACCTAGAGCAATCTGTAGAATGCTAATTAATGAATTCTGTATATAATTCATTGACTTATGGAACCGAGTTGGGTTGACTGCCTTGGAATGGAATTGAGCGGCATGAGGAAGCGCCCGCTGTCCATTGTTAATCAGTGAGTGGATGGATGCATGCATTGGTAATTCCCCACCGGAGGTGAAGCACAATCTTTTGGTGAACAGTTTCTCGTGAAGCTAAACCTCAGAGCTTTGTATCGTCAATACCGAATCATATAAAGCCAAAATAGTAGAAGCACTAATCCGTGTCGAGAATGAAATGCCGAAGTGTATTCAAGTCTTTATAATAGTGCACAGACCAATCATTACTTGATTGGGGGTGCTCCCGTCTCACATTGCGGGGCCGGATGGAAAGGGGTCCAACTCGCGAGTCTGACTTCCGTACCTTTTGTGAATCGTGCCGCGAAAAGAAAAAAGTACCAACAACTTTGTTACATCGAAACGCAAAATCGACGCGACACGAGCAGACGCCATGGACTCCTTCTTCGCCAACCTGCCGCCGGACCTGTTCGACCAGACGACGCTGGTCTCGCTCGCGTCGACGGTCGCCATCCTCGCCGTTGCCTACGCCGGATCCCGGGCGGTGCTGCCGGCTTCGACCCCGGCCAGCTACCGCGGCCTCTTCATCTGGCACGCCTTCGACGCCCTGATCCACTTCTGCCTCGAGGGCAGCTTTCTCTACCACTGCTTCTTCTCCTGGGTGCCGCTGTCGTCGGTCAAGAACCCCCTCGCCCTCGCCCCGACCGCCCACAACTTCCTCGGCTACACGAACCGCGCCTACGGCCCCCAGGCCGCCGGCGACAATGCCTTTGCCCAGCTGTGGATGGTCTACGCCAAGGCGGACAAGAGATGGGCGGGTGCTGATTTGGTATGTTGAATTTATTCTTTGGGCAGCTTGGTCTGGATACACAATGGATCCGGCGCAATCCGGACAAGTTCACGATCTCGGGCACGGCGCAATACCCAGGACACTACAAGAAACAAGCAGGCTGACTCTCCCCTCCTCACTCCACAGTCCATCATCAGCCTCGAGCTGCTGACCGTGTTCCTGGCCGGGCCGCTGGCGTGCGCCATCTGCCACGGCATCGCCCAGCAAAAGTACCTGCGGGCCAACGTCCTGATCATCGTGGTCGCGACCATGGAGCTGTACGGCGGCTTCATCACCTTCTGCCCCGAGTGGCTGGTGCACAACAACAACCTCGACGCGAGCAACTTCATGTACAAGTGGGTGTACCTCGTCTTCTTCAACATGCTGTGGGTCTTCATCCCGGCCTGGGCCGCCTGGGTCGCCGTCGCCGACATCAGCGACGCCTACGCCGTCCGGAGCCGGGTGACCAGGGTCTCGGCGAGCCAGAAGCGCAAGTAGATGCGAGGGCTTGGGGCTGTATGAACTGCTCGGGAGCGTTTACGTTTTCTTTTTCTCGGGTATCCCACCATGTACGACTGGATGTATGTTATGACGAGGCAAAATTGCCACGGGACAGGCACTGGACTGGGAATAGGACTACCTTATGTTATACCGCCGGCGACGAGTAATGGATATGGTTTGGAAAATATGCATACGACTTGTAGGCGACGAACTCGGTCTAGAAGTAATTAATAAAAGTATGTCTATCCTTGAGCTCCAATAGGAGGAATGCAGAGGAGCATTCTTCAACGCCATCATGAGCCATATGATGACAAGTCGCCAAACGTCAGGTGAGCTGTGCATCTAGAACAGCCAATTCACCGAGTCTGAAACCTGGGTGTAGGGCTGGTCATGCTCATCCATAAAGAATGTGTATTGACATCTGCGATTCTAAATTCTTCGGGAGTATTGTCTTGAGTTCCTGGACTGCTGTATTCTGTAGACATATGATGGATTGATAGGATCCCTCTAGTGACTGATGATCAAGTAGTACCACAGTCCACATAGACACTCGGTCAATATAATACAGTTCATTCAATGTTTCTTTTGTATCCTGCATCGCTGACGTATATCGTCATTAAAATACAGTAGTTGCCAGGTAAAAAAAAACAGTTAATTGCTTCACATCGTGAGACATGTTTCACACGACACGTGCAATTCTCCATCGACTGCAACTCGATCAAGGATTTGTCTCACAAGAGTAAGTACCCGATATCAGGAGGCTGTTTGTGGAAACGTCTGAGAAGCTTCGGTAAAGGGTTGAAACAAAATGCTGAACGTGTAGTTCTGGCAAACGGTTGAGCTGTGACAACGAAAGCAGAAGCACTGATAAAGGAAGGCACGCGCCGTTTGGACCCTGGAGTAATTAAATGCACGCCCAGAACGGCCTAAGATGGCTCGCACCGCCCTAGAGCCCGCGGGGTAGTGATTGGCAACTGCCCCCAATTTCCAGCGAATCAGCACTGTAACCAAGCGCAAGGCTGGTGAGTTTTTAGCGCGCCTGGGGGGATGCAGCCGCGTTACCGCGAAATTCACCGGGAGTTGCTTTACTTGGTGAATTTTGTGCAGAAAGAACACCAACTTTTTTTTTTCATTGTGTCTTTGTCGCCGCCCCTGCAGCGTTTGCGCGCAACCCTTCTCCTTCCGCATATGGAGTGGTGATGATTCTTTATTTCTGGCCGGACTTTCCAGAGCTCACACCAGACTCGGCGGCCGTTGTGCCTTTTTTCTCAGCACGCCCACCTACCCACCGGACTTCTCTCTCGACAACCTCGATCACGACGATGCGACTGGTGCACACGCAGCCGCGAGCCACCACGAAAAGTTCTTGACGATACAGATACCCCCAGCCAATGCCCGTACACACTCGATCGAATGACGAACGGTCAAGCATGTCTGCCGGTACCCTACATCCAAAATTCTTCATAACCTTTTGCCTACGCCGACTTCGCCGCGAGCATTGAAGTGGTCGCACGTCACATTCCCCTTGGCGGCCAGCGGAAGCACCATCTGAGGTTTGGGTCACTTCCACCTGCTGGGCGCCAACTGAATTTCTGCTCGCAATTCGAGAGGTCTCACAATGGGGTTTTCTGTAAGGTCTTTGCCCCAGATGGCGAATTGTTCACTTGGGCTCACCATAACTTGCAGAAGAAGATAATAGGTATATTGGGAGGCATCACTGGGCCTGTGAACACCCTCAACGGCGCTCCACCAACTTCGTCGTTACCTATGGCACGACTTGCTGGTGAGGAAAACCAGTCAGCTCCGAAGAGACGCAAGCTAGAGCCAGATGAAGAGGACGATGACGAGGACGAGGAAGGGCAAGAGGGAGAGGTCCGAGAGGAGGATCGTGGATACCCGACTCTCCAGGAAACATTTGCGCTCGATGTTGAGAAAATGAGCCCACCCGATCGCAGATTCTCAAACACGAGTGCCCAGTTTGGACCGCCTCGCCAACGGGCTGCAAGCGTTGCGAGCTTGCAGTCAACGCGTAGAACATCGAATCAAAGGCCTGCAAGTATTCACTCCTCCAATTCGACTCAGCGCGGCGTTGGGGAATACCGTAATACGGAAAATTGGGTAAAAGGCCCTAAAACCAAGAGACCACGACACAAGAAGTCTAACAACTCGGCTACAAATCCTCAGGCAATCTCCGACGACGAGGAAGACCAGAGATCTGTCCCAGAGGAATCGGCGGGCCTAACCACCCAACATTCAAACCCCCCTCGTCTCGTTGATTCCGAGCAGTACAGCAAACAGTTCCAGTATCGAAAGCTATTCGGCAAATCGGACCAGCTCGGCGCACTGAGTTCCAAAAGAAAAGCGTCGTCCGAAATTGGGAGACTCGCCAAACATGTAAAAGACTCAAGCCCAGACCCTCTGGCTCCAGGCCCGACAAGCATGAGCCAATATCGCCGAGGAACGCGACCAGCTCCTCGTCGCGATTTCAGACCACAGACATCCGCATCCGCTAGCGAATCCACCAGAGGCGGGATCGCACCTGCGTTTCCCCCCAGAGGTCAAGCTGCGCGCGCTGTTGGAAAGGCCAAGAGTGGACCGGCTGACAACAGACTCGCCAATCTCTCCAGTCCTAGCAGAGCGGCCATCCAAAGGGGCTTGGAAGTAAGGGCGGCTGTCTGTCAACCCTACAGCTACATCCATGAAACAATCGAGCCCAAATGTTTGCTTCGGGTCGGCGAAGTCAGCACTATTCTTCTCCCAATGGCTAGCGATAGTCAGGACTTGCTACAAGAGTACAGGTACCTGCTAGTGAACCTTAACAAAGTTCACGATATTAAGGTAGAAGAGGCAAACCATTCTGTTTGCATTGCGCACTCCTCTAGTTCAGACCTCCCTATTGCGCCAAGGCTCTACATGGAGTTCGCCGATCCTCAGACCCTCAAGGCCTTCTTGGATTGGGTCCAAATGGATCGGGAAGAGCCTGTACTCGTTGAGGTGAAATACTTGGAGCAGGACGACTTATTCAAGGCGTTGCTCCGTCTTTTAAACAAACAGGAACTGCATCAGATACCTGAAGCTCCAACCCTTGACAGCACGCCAGCCAAGCCAGTTCCAGAAAGTATCGACTTGTTGTCCCCACGACGTGCACGGCGTGGAGAACTGGTCAGCATGAGCATGAATCGGCTCACACGATCAAAACAAGAAGCACGCTCAACACAAGGTCACGATGGCAATGGTGAGCCGATTACTATTCCTGAAAGCCCCGAAGCTTCGGTGTCGCGCCTAACGCGAACACGACGTGCCACGATCATCGAAAGATCGCCAACGCCCAAGCAGTGGACAGAAGAGAACCCGGGTTGGGAAGAGAAAGTATGGCGGAACTCCCTGGTGTTCCCCCCTCAAGGGAAGGGTCGAGCTACTGTGGATGCCGACGACATTGAACGGCTCGATGAGGGCGAATTCCTGAACGACAACTTGATCATCTTCTATTTGCGATATCTTCAGGATAAGCTGGAGAAGGAAAAGCCGCGTATTGCTGAGCGTATCCATTTTCACAACACATTCTTCTACGACAAGCTCAAGCCCTCACGAAGCGGCGCTGGCATTAACTATAACGGCGTCAAAAGCTGGACCAGCAAAGTGGATCTTTTCACCAAGGATTTCATCGTGGTTCCGATCAACGAGCACCAACATTGGTATGTGGCGATCATCTATAACCCATCCAAGCTCGATCCATCGCAGAAGCCATCCCAGACAACAGAGAAGTCAGCCGCCCTGGACTTGACTTTGCCAGAAGACGAAGAGCCTACAAAGACTGCTGCGCCGACGATGGCCCCGGACTCCGATGTAGAAATGCAGGATGGCCCCAAAGCAGTCGAAACAGTACTGCGGAAAATGTCAATCCAGAGCGCTGGCGTTGACTCGGATGCCATACAACCGAAGGCGACCCCTCAGCATGAAGATGAGCAGGCCAAATCCTCCAAGAAGGACGTGTACAATGTGGACGCAGATACCGAAGTACAGCAAGAGAGTCCATCTGCCGTTGCCGCGAACCGCAAAACGAAGAAGACAAATACAGCAGCGAGAAAGCACGACCGAAAACACGATCCCAATCAGCCAAAGATCATCACATTGGACTCGCTCGGTGCACCTCATTCACCTGCATGCACTCATTTGCGGCAGTATCTGATTGCTGAGCTCAAGGACAAGAAGGGAATCGAAATTTCCGACCCTGGCGCGCTAGGCATGACCGCAAAGAAAATTCCCGAACAGCAGAACCACTGTGACTGCGGCTTATATTTGTTGGGCTATGTTCAACACTTCCTGGATGACCCGGACGCATTTGTCCATGGACTTTTGCTGTATGATACCCCCACGTGGTCTTTCGTATCTTCCGAAATGCGCCATTCTATAAGGAGCCTGATATTCGAGCTTCAGGCTAAGCAACAATCTCGAGAGGATGCCGAGCAAGAAGCCAAGAAGCAGAGAAAACGCCTGGCTGCGGAAGAGAAAAAGATCAAAAGTCGACCTACATCAAGTGAGGGCAATGCCATGGAGCCAGCACCGGTTTCCAGCTCCGCAGCAACTCAAGCCGGAAACTTGCGACAGTCTGAGGATGCAGCGGCGCCCCATCAGCGCATCAGCCATGTATCTATTGATGGCTCCCTCATACTCCAGAGTCAGCCTGTGACCCAAAGCATCGAGGCAGATGGGTCTGTATTGGGCGAGGACAGCCTGATCGAGCTGTCGCCAAGAATTCAGACGAAGACCAATGCCGAGGGCGATACAGAACGAACAAGCCCAGTAAACAGGCCAATGCCGGGAGCATTTCCAGCGCCCGAACGGTTGGGCAGCAGTGAAACTCAAAAGGGATTCATTCAGGGAATCAAATCTCCAGAGTCACGAGGCGCGACATCCACCAACCCTTACGAGGTGATTGATGAGGTGGGAGGTTCATTGACGAGACAGCTTGAAGAGGACTTGCACAATGCCAAAAGTCCTCATTTCAGAAGTCCCCGTATCAGAAGCCCGCGTGTCCGAAGTCCCGTTGTCAAAAGCCCCCTTGTCAGAAGCCCTACAACCAGACCGAAGCCACGCAAAGTGAATGCGAGATCGGATGCAAACACAGCGCGAAAGTCTGTTGAGGTCGAGGAAGCCTATGGGCCACCAAAAACCAATATTGAGATCCCGATTCAGTCTTCAAGTCCTGCACGAGGACGCGACGGAGCAAGAGGTTCCAGATCTCGGGCCGTGGAGACGGGCACCACGAGCGAGTTTTTCTCGGGAGCTACATCCCAGCCACAACAAGAGGTTTTGACCGATGTGCAGTATAAGGGCCAGCGCAAGCAATGCAAGGCTCGCAAAGAGGACGATGCTCCCATTATAGTGGACTAGACCGACTCAGGAGACCTCCTGCCCGCTTCGCTAGGAGTCGTGTCCAGCTTGTGCTGCAATGGAATTTCAACAAGGATTGTTTTAATGTTTTGAGGGCAGTGCGCAGATGATGACGATCATGATGATGATATAGAAGAGCTTTGCGTCGTGGATTTCGCATTGGGCCGGCGTTGGTTGCGCTGGAAAAAGATGACTTACATACCCACGAGACTCTCAGCGATGGCGAATGGAGCAGTTTCATGCATGCGAACAGCTGGCAAAAGAATACAAAACAAATAATTTCAATAAATCAAGATGAAGAAACACATAGTAGCTTTCGCTCAGATCCTTCTTATACTGTACAGCTGTGATCGCACAAGGCAAACCACGGCCTCAGGCAGTAGTCTACAACTGCGAAAAGGTGTCTACTGGACTGTGACAAAGGACTGTCTTCTATATGATCAGTCTTTGTAATAACCATAGAATGTCTCCGTATCTATCGCTGAATACTGTCTGCTTTTCGTGGCCTACTCACTGTAGCTCATTGACGTCGGTCGGTAGCATCAGCTTCGAGAGAAAAGCTATTCACATTCTATCAATAATGATGGCCTTTGATGGCCAAAATTTGTTCTGGTCGTAGTCAACTTTGCCAACCATCATAAATGCGTCCTCACACTCAAGGGTGATCCACACCAACATTCGCATACTGTCCGGGAGACCAATTAACTATACAATAACACATGGTTCCATACGCACAACCTCCCAGTCACAGTAAGAAAAAGGAAATATCTCACGAAGTACCTAGGTAAACATTGATAAGCACCTGTCATGCACTGTTGGCATCAATAATGGGCCACACAATGGTTCGTGACACTCGAGTTCCTGAAGGATTCGCAAGGCTGAACAAAAGCGCCCGCATTCTTTCACCACCTCTTCCAACTACTTTCCATCAAACCGTACACCATCCCACGAGGCTGGAAGGATCCAAAGCACAAGAAGCCGGGAATGTCAGACCGAAACTCGAACCTTCCATGCAGCAGAAGTACTCTTCTTCTTCTTCGAAGGATGTTCTTTCTCCACGTTGAGACCCTCAACCTTGCGCGTACATGTCGGTGCTGCCCCATAGAATAGAGCAACGATGAATCCTACGAGCTTATCCATCATATAACGGGGCCGCCAGTTGCGGCTCTTTGACTCCGCCACCCCCAATCCTTCGAGAACGGGCCAGAAGAACAAATCATTTGCTTTTCTGTGTTCTATTTTTGGCTTTCCAATGAGATGAACACCATGATATGATAATTATAGAAGTCAATACGTCGAGAGACCGTCTCCACGGACGTGCAAATAAGCTATCCAATTTATTCCGTCCCTGGTCGCTCCTCGCATCTGGCTCGTCGCGTGATCTCTGGCGGTCACTGGTCAGCATCGGTTCCTCCCGCTTCAGGTCGCGGCAGAGCCAGAGAACGGTTCATCAGTGCACGATGGATGGAGCGGGAAGCATGACGAGCATCGTGAGACAAGGCCTACAGGTTCCGCCAGCTCTCGAGCCTCAACCTGGACCAGACCCGATTCCTCGGAGCTGCTATTTCTGGATGTGATATACACAATACGCGCCGTTCTCGGTTCATCAAGCCCTCCTCACTGGCTCCGAAGACGACGATCGCTCGGTCCCGGTGGGAGTGTCTGGACTATACTGTAAACATCAGTGTCTTCCTCTCAGTGGAGCAACAGTATCAATACCTAAAGGGCCATGCATTGCAGCAGAAACGTGAAGCATGACGAATGATCTCCCATCTCAAGACTCGACAAAGTGAAGGAGCCGACGATGCTGACGACAGGCAGCCCTTGCCTTCAGTTCGGTGAGAGGTAGAGTGAGCCAAGCAGGGCACAAAACGCATGCACAGAGACAGGAGCTCGCATGTGCTTCTTCACGACTACCAGCTGGGAGGCTCGTTCCATCGGCACCAAACTTCAACGTAACATTGATGCATCTCTGACAGTACTCATTCTATGCTAATAAGTCGATGTTGCCCAAATAGGGTAGAATTGCCTACGACATACAGTAGAGTCTGTCTAGGTCTCAGGGGCTTGCCTTGTATCACCAAACCGAGTCTGTAGCTCCCCAACTGAAGGATGAGTAAATGAGCAAGCTGGACCATGATGTGACACCGAAGCGAGCTCCAAACCGCTCGACCAAAACAGCCGCCCAGGAGCTATCTAGACTCCTTCTCAGGGGATATGGTCATCGAGCGGTGGTCCTTAGGACAGTCGTAGTACGCTACCTACTCCTTTCTCTTGCGAAAACATCACCAGAGCCTTTTTCTTCTGGACATTCAAACTCCGACAGTGCAGTAAGTGATTCGCTTGAGATCGTATTCGGCAGAATCCCGTACACACAGACAAGGCAGTTGGCTTGAGTCCATCTCATGCCGCCTCAGGTCTTCGACTCATTAGCATCCTCGGGCCATCTCCCAGACGCTCCCCAAGCGACGAGATTGAATCGTGATCGGCGATGTACCCGTCAACTCTCGACCCTTGTAGACGAACATGGACACATCTTCTCTGGGTCGCTAGCCCTATGCAGTCAATCACCTTCCAGAACTGTGCTGGGCTTGTTTATCTATTTTCTTCTCTTTCTAGTTGAGTAATAAGTACTCTATACAATGCACACCCAACCCGACGGGTCCTGACTGGGCTGCATATAGGCTGCCCATTCGATTATAGTACTGGTAACAATATAGCCAGGGGGGGACTCCTCGGGCACCGACGAAACAGTCAAGATCTTCGACAATTTCCCCCACGAGAGACGCGCCCAGGTAGCCCTTGGACGCATGGTGAATCCTACAATGGTGAGTCTAAACATAGTTCTGGTCTTGCTTGCTCTGCGCTTCGAACGGCAACGACATGATGAGAGGTTGACCGAATCACTGGCTCCTGTTTTTCGACACCACCCCCCCTTTTGGAGGTTCAACCAACGACATGTGCACCTTTGATTCTGGTTCCGTCGAATGGGGACTCGTGCGCATACACACACATATCCAATACCGTCCGAGCGGACAAGGCAACATGCAAACAGACGCGAGCCATGCCTGCATAGGGCCCATCCACATCCAAGCACATGTTAGCAACTAAGCGCGAACAACTAGCCTTATTGGTATACTCTGAACTCGCCATGCTCCACGGACACTGACCGAACGAAGTGGGCTGAATAATGAATGATCAATGTGCTTTTCCTCGTTCTTTCCCAAAGACTTCAAAGGGGGTAACAGGCCAGAATGGATACTGCTAGCTACACCGCGCAAGACTCGAGTCGCACCTAGCTCGCCCACATGATATGGAAGATGAGTAATAGGTAATTCATGTGCCAACTTCGGAACGATCACCGGCCGAAGAAACCGTCGACCAGTTCGCCGACTGTGATCTTAGGTAGGAGAGTAGCAGGCGGCGCCAGATAAAAGATGGCTGACGGAATTATCCACAAGCGCTGGACTTCGTTCCCTAGAAAACCGGTTTGGCGATCTTAGGGCGGGCAGAGAACAGAAAGGCGCGAAAACCGAGGAGAAGGAACAAACACCGAGGAGTTGGACAAAGGCAACGGCGCCAAAAGGTTAGCAGTAGTAAGTAGTAGTAGCAGCAGATCTTCTTTTTTCGCACTACACAGTATACCGCCCTTTCTCTCCCTATCTCCCCCAGGAACTCCTTGCAGGGCTGTCCCATACGCTATACCATTTTCCCAACGACGAACTTCTCCTTAGCAGCTAGAGAACCTCGAGCCGGCCGGTCGGTGGCTTGATGGTCTAGCGCGCCGGACACATCTCAGTAATCTATACCTATCTGTGTGCAGAAAAACCACGACTCATCGTAACCTAGGGTATTTACAGTCAAGAAGCACTAGAACGAGACGAGAAAACGCAAGCGCAAGCGACGCGCGAGTAACGAGAAACAACAGGTTGCCTGGTTTTCATTGACCTATTCCATCTTCTCAATCAGACGGGACGCCCCTCCCCCCTTCGCCTGCGCTCGTTCACCGGAAACCCATCTGGAGCTGATCCCTATAGGGTAGGCTTGGGTTTAGTGTCAGGCAAGAACCAAGAGGGCGACGGACCGTCCAGGGCATCGGAAGCAAGCAGGCTCTTGGGCTGATATTATTATTATTATCACCTGGGGAAGAGGGCGACGGGAATACTGGGGCCACCTCTGCGGTGTCTGCCCGTCGCCCTGTCGGGATTCGCAAGACCATTCTGCTCTCTCCCTCGTGGCTTTCGGCATGGGTCTGAATCCTTCAGGATTCACTCGTGCAGGAGACGTTCGAGGGTGGCCCCTCATCTCCTCTCTCCCCTTGGAAGTAGGTATCACCAGGCAAGCAGGCTCTCTCTTGACTGGATCTGATGTGGTCGACCTAGCTTGCGAGAAATCTACACGGTATCGTCCCTGTCTGATGGCTTGACGGTTCCTCTTGGTGGCCACACACACCGGCACTCGAAATTGGAGAAGGCCTTTTGGCAGTCAGGTCACTGGTACGCAGAAAAGCAAGCAAGCGAGCATGTTGACAGGATTCCATGACACCTTACTACATCTGTATATTCTTGCAGCGGGTCGAGCGAGTAACAAGAGATTGGTATACTTTTCACCCCAGACCCGGCCAGGCGGTCGAGGTTCCAAATTGCGAGGGAAAAGCAAAAAACTCTACGACCCAGCCCTGTGTGCTGCCCTCCCGTCCTAGACCGGCATTGACTTTCAAGATGTATCGTTCTGGGCCAGGTCCATGGTGATGAGTAGGCTTTTCTTGGCGATCAGCATGCCCGAATCGTTGTTTGGAAAGAGATGCCCTACATTACCTAACCTTAGTTCACCGGGCAGGCAAGAGGATAACGTGCCACTAGATTTCGAACCGTTCCCAGGTTCGCAAAACCTTACCTATCTGCAGTAGACAGCCAGCCCACTTAAGCAGAAGGAAAGTACAGGAGCCCTCAAGATACTCACTCGCGCGAGAGCTTCGGGCGATGAGCCGGGCTGGATTGTGGGAGATTTCGCCTCTAGAAGAGACACCAAAATAGGTCGCGCGTGGAGGTCTTTGAGGGCGCAATGGTAAATAGGTAGAAATGGCGTTTTTTCAGCCCAAGGAAAATAATCCGTAAATCCGACGACTCGATCTGGAGGAGCTCCCCATCGTTGGCTTTGGTCCGACGGCTGACATCAAGCTCGGGAGCACTATAATAATATAAAAAGCCTCCAAACCTCTAGCGCCTCTCTTTGCTGACGTCGTGCTTGGGTGTAGTGCGAACCGCAACCCGCATGCACCCCTTATTTCTTGCGCGCTCGAGGATCGACGCCGGCTGGTATTTGATAAAAACCAAAGCCCGCCTAGGCTGTCGATGCCAATATGGATGCACAGTGATGGCGGTGGAATTGCCCGCTAGGCAGTTACATGACCATATGGAACTATAATCGCAGTTCGTTAGCGAGCAAGCAACAGTGACCAGCTTGTCTGGTGGCTTGACTCTTTTCCAAAACAGCCAGAGCAGCGCCGCCTGGGCGCGGAAGGGAGGGATCGTTGATGAGAGAACTGAGCTGTACTAATCGAGATGACTGTTAATGTGTGGGAATGGGGACGTGTAGAGAAGAGAACATATTCCACAAGGAGGAAGTCATTTTGCTAGCGTGCATATCATGCGTGGTCGGGGAAGAGCCGACCCAAAGGATGACGAGCCATGGGTTATTGCCCACCAGGTAACACATGTAGGTTAGGTAGGTAGGTACAGTCATATCAGGAGAGAGGCTCCAGGTGGAAACACTCAAGGGAGGTACATGCGATCTATCTGTCTGTATGTACGATGTATTGTATCTTGTGTGTACGTACGCGGTCGAGTTTATTACGACGCACAGCAGCTCTTCCCGCTGAGGTCGTGCAACGAAACCATCGCCGGAAGAATTGTCATCAAACCAGGGTATGAACGGGATAATTCCCTCAATCAGAGCTCGCCATTGAATTGTTTTTCGTTACCGGGCGCCTTGCTTTCTCCGCACCCACGTACGCAATCAGTCGGCCCATATCAGGGCCAACGACTTTGTGCCATACATAAAAAAAAAAGAGCAGTTATTAGTTGGGCCGGCTCGTCGGTAAACGAGGGACGAATGGAGATAACCAGAGAGGTGGTATACCAGGTGGTAGTAATAGTGTGTAGCATACGAGAAGAGACTAGTAGTCGCCAATCTAAGAATAGGAACAGGTTCCAAGGCGGGATTTCTCGGCCGAAGGTGCATTCCCCTAATGCGACGCTGGTAGGGGTCCAGCGTACCTTAATTTTGCTAAGGTAAAAGAAAAGCTCGGGGAATTGTCATTCCCATACCGTCCAGAGACGGATTTCTTACCCTTCTCCCATTCCATCCTCATCAGCTTTTTTTGGTTGGGGCTCGCCTAGGTGGGCGCCAGCCAGGCTGCTCGAGTCATGAACTGCCTAGAAGAAAAGAAAGCCAACACGGCAACGATAGCACGGCTTATGTGCAATGATGTATGCATCACGGTATGTGAGCTCTACGGTAGTTTGGGCGACCTATAATCGCGCAATTGTAGTAAGATCATGCCCGCAAACCGCTGGAGCGCCACCCGTTTGCAAAAGACGGAACAAGGCAAGAAGCAACCGAGACCAGGAGAAAAACCACGAGGCTGCGGTACCGTCTGATTATTTCGTCCCATGCAGGCAGGCAGTTCAACACGTGGTGATCGGTCCGAGATGTGACGTTGACAGCGTAAGATTTGTTCCCTGGTTTGCATAGGAGCAGAGGCCTTACCTAGGTACAATGTACAGGCTACAGCCTACAGGCTGGCAATACCACACAGGCACAGGCACTGAACTGGTTTAGTGTAATCATGTATTTGTACTGCCATTTTCGTGGTCCCTGGTCCCCTACACCATGTACCATGTACACACACTGGCCACTGCTACATGGCTTGTCTACTCTCGGGACTTGAGAAGTCGGCTCTCTGGTCTGGTGTCTTTTCTGGATCGTCTAAACAAGCCCATCTCCGCAGAACCACAGTAGGCAATCATTTTAAAGTGTCCCCGTTTTTCGGGGCCCTGGGCAAGCCAAAGCCAGAAAGGTGTCCTTCCCTCGGGACCGAGGCAGTCGGACGCTAGAATGAGCTGAGTAATGACTGGCATGGGCTTCTGCTGCAAATGAGGTATGGAGCCGCTTGTGGGAAGGCGGCAGGAGGGCAATAGGGCAAAGCGGTTCTGCCAGTGAGAGGCATATGCAGTGTATGTACGTGTTCCGTTGCAGTAGTTGTGCACTATTACCGCTTCCAGAGGACAGCTGAGAGAAGACTACATGGCTAGAGAGATTGCAAGCCGCTCAGAGGGTGGGTTATTGCCGACGCGACGGATAGATATCACCCAATCGAGGTCGCGGCCTGAGACTTGCACGGCACACATGGACTTGCTAGCTGCGTACACTGACGGAAGCGGCACCCACTGCGTGGCCCGTTTTCGATCTTGTCTAGGAAAGAAGAGCGTACAGCTGTCGTCATTGATGGATATTCCAGATGGTCCAAGGATGCGAAGAGAAAGCGAAATAAAGAAGAGCAGTCAAATCAAATAACGTTTCGGCAGTCTGCGGGCGACAACCGGGACTAGGTAGGTACAAATAGCAAGATTGGCGAATAGGGGTTCATCCTATAGCGGGCTCTCGAATCCCTGGGGCTCAACGTATGTAGAAAATCGCAGGCACACAAGACATATGATTGACATGTTCGATGGATGCATGTGGCAGCCCGTTGTATTGCCGTAATATCCACCTCGACGTCTGAAGGAGGACCCTGTAACACTTTCTGCTTTTCGAGAACCGGTGTATGTACGATCCAGATGATCCTGGATGTAAGGACATGTACAATGACAGAATCTACACTGCAGCATCCATCTCCCTCGACGAACTCTCGGCACGCATAGGCCGGCCGGCGAATTTTCCTGTGCAAAGTTCGCGTATTTTGACCCCCCCGCCCTATAATCCGGCCTGGACGGTGTGCAAGCCACTTTCTTGGCCCTCTCAGTATAGTGCCTATGAAATGACACCGTCCTCCCAAAGCAACCATGACGGTGGACCAGAGGCTGCATAGATTTGTCCAATATAGGTTATCGAGAATACTACTCTGAGCCAGCCCATGATCAAGACTTTCTTGGTTCGTTCTATTGTGTGGCGCTCAAGGTGAAACGGGGCCACCCTGCCCATATACTCGGGGTGGCGTCATGGCTAGGAGGGTATGGTATGCTGCGATAGAACATGTCGCTGTCACGAGGACGCGAAAAAAGAGAGGCCAGGACGGGCACAACTGTTCAATTCAGTCGTAGTAGCATCTCGTGACCCGAGGAACGGACGAGGACCCGCGCCGCGTCCCTCGTCGTCATGGAACATGGAACAAAGGCTCGGCGATAAGGTGGCTCTGACCCGAGTAGAGGAAAAAAATACACCACGCATCAGACACACGAAGAGGAATCCATGACCTCGGTTTCAGACAGACGAGCTGATCTCAGTGAACCCCCCGACCGACGTCTCGTTTGGCAGCGACCCAGGGAACCCGCCCGATTCGACAGGATCTGTTCGTTTCCCAACGGTCGAGCAGGCCGACGAGACATCCACAAGTCGGTCACGCAAGAGAGCAACATCAGCCAAGCAGCAGCAGGAGAATCAAAAACCCAGGTATGAAGCAGTTGGGGAGGGGCCGCTGGGTTTTGGCGTTGTCGATCCCCCATCTTCCCTCCCCTCCGTCTACCGACCACAGATGGCTCTAAGAGCTGCATCTTCGGCTCATGCTTCCGCAAGCCTTTTGATCGGAGAACGACTGCCGCGGACTGAGATTGATGCCCATCCCTTCCACAAATTCCAGAATGAATCCTGAGTAGCTAGCTAGCTAGCTCCAGGGCAGCAACGAATTGTAAATGCCGGACAATAGAGTTTCGATCGCAGTGCTACATTTGGTCTTGGGGTGCAGTCGGGAGTTGAGTTTGGCCTGCAACGACACACACACCCATCTTCCTCCTCTTCCAACTCTTTCTTGCCAGGGGCAGATGCCCAGGTACTTAATCTAGCGGGCTAGGGTCCGAGTATACTGTAATAAGGGCAATGCTATTGCATAGTATATAGGCAACCAAGGTAACACAAGGGGGAAGGGCCCGGGTGGGCTCCACCGTTGCCCGTTACCTGTCTGCGATTTTCAGATGATCTTCTGCAGGAACACATGTTACCGAAAGCCCAGCAGAACCACGCCCCCCATGTTATTATTGAACCTGAGCGACACTGGTCCCTGGCAAAAGGCCTGGACTCACACACACAGCAGCAGCAACGAGGAGTCTTCTTTCCAGCATATACGTAACGAGGGTCCCCCTCGGGGCGACATTCTCTGGTACCGGCCGATACTCCGCAGGTGCAGGGTGGGTTGAAATTGCCTCTGTATCCGTACCCTGTCGCTGGCGCGGCTCTCGCCTGCCAACGCTCATCACATCAGTCTTTTGCATCTTTGGCAACGTTGGGTAATCTCATCACTCCAGCTGTAGTGCAGTGTAAGGAGCAGGAAAGAGCCTGGAAGAAAAAGAGACCCCTCACATATACGAACAGCAAAGCGAGCTGTAGCCTGTGATACAATTCCTCCTCAACAACCCCAGGTGGTGGGGCCCTGTAGTACATATTTCCCCCCTCCGCTCCCCTCCATCCGATATGTATGTATATGTACAGTACTATCTCATTATTGATCCGAGGCAGGGTTCCTTTGAACAAGGTGACAACAAAACTACCGTCTCGCGAAGATGCAGTCGCAGCCGCATTTTTTGATGGGGCCCTTTTCGCGTACACAAGAAAAAAAGAGGGTGAGCGACGAGGGAGACGTTCGCTTAAAGAAAGTTTTGGGGCCTCGCGAAATCTAGAAGGGGCAGGTAAGCGAACTTCGAGTGTGGGAAGGGGTGCAAAAACGAGAAATTCGGTAGCGTAGCGAAAAAGAGGTGCTAATCCAAAAAGTAAAGCCCGCTGTCAAAACGAGCGGAATACACTGCCGAGCCTAATAACATTAACCCTTGTTTCTAAAGTGATAATTACAGTGATATCCGTGCATCTCTAGCTATGAGATTGAATGACGGGGAAGAAAGAAAATAATAGTCCAAGCGCACCCATGACGATAGGCACAGATCATCTATGGGAAGCAGTCATGATCGGGGTTGTTTAATGAAATCTTTCGTAGGTGAGAACGGCTCTTCGGCTCCAGGGTGAGAGAGCCCATCTGCCCGTCGGTGGCGTTTTCAATAAGTCATGGAACGTACGACCGTTGACCGCTCGCTCGCGCAAAAAGCCTCGTGCGCCGACTTGATACAATGCCGGGGCCGCCTTAAGGCAGTCTCTGGAATTCTTTTTCTTTTCTTTTTCTTGGGGGAGGTTGGTGGTGGTGAGCGGCAGCCATGCCCAACGGTTTGCATGATAGTGACCAGTAAGCAGTAGCAGTGCTGAACGCTACCTACCTAGTCGTTGCCAATCCATTGCATCACAAGCGCGGAATAGTCGCGATATGGTAGTAGATCAGCGTAGTATGTATGACCGTGATGCGAACGTCTGTCGGCATATAACTGCCATTCTATACCTCGTACATGACGTTTTTGGAGGGTTCTCGGAAGTTCCCGGTCTATCGTCCATCACTCGAGAGGACATTGATTGCCTAGAGAGGAAGTGCCATGGTTGGGCTTATGCCGATCAGAGCCAATGGCTGGGCGGTAAGGTGGCAGCCGCTCGAATGATACTATTATTAGTGACGACGGCTCCAGAGTCGCAATTTGTTCTTCAGTTCACAGCTCATTCATGACGTTGTACAACATTGGTCATGTCAGTGTCTCGTGAGATTCCCACTCGAACAGCAGTTGGGATGGGGAGATCGATCCTCTCGTGCAATGCCAAAAACTGTGCCGGACCTAGGCATATGCAATTGACGTGGTTCAACTGACAACATGGCACATGACAAGAGATGGCCCCGAGTGGCTGAGTCTTTGGAGGGGACCTCATCTCAGCTCGGCTCTGGGCGGCGCTTGAATGGCGTATGACACGATGTCCTTTTCGAGGAGGCATAACCAACGTGCCTACTGCCACAACATGCTACTGCGTGAGCTATCGGTGGCAGCGTAAGCAAGCGACGTTACGACGTGCTCGTGAGCAGACTATTATGTATTATTATTTGGACCCTATTTTCCCATTTCGCTCACAGCAGGACTATCGAATTTCTGCCTCGGAGCCGTCGTGCGATACGATCGGCGCAGGAGCCCAAAACGGAAGCCACTTCAGCCAGCGGAGCCCCAATCAGCCTTGTAAGTTTTTCTGCTCTGCTTCTCATTGCCTGGACCCCCAGCTCATACCGAGGGCCTGTGAGCTGGCACTATTGAACAGCTTCTAGAAGGCCGCAACAGTGAGACTCTGCGGTAGGTAGGTAGGTAGCAATACTACTACACATTAGAACCGGGACCGGCGAGGCCTTGGCTTTGGGCGTCATCCACCGCTGCCGGTCATAAACGATTAAATGCAAGCTGATGGGGTCTCTTATTGCCGTGATATATGCCGGCTGCGGCCACGAGGTTTTGCGCCTTTTCCGATGGACTTAAGATGGAGATTATTAAAGCCCCGAGATGATGCGTGAGTGCTTGCTTGCTTGTTTGCGTGCATGCGTGTTCCTCGTTGTGCAAAGATATTGCGGCTCGCGTCCAGGAACGTCCGTGAGCACTGATACTGACTTGCTTGCTGTATTACTGTACGGTACATCCCTCGTCGGCAGTACGACATTCATATAGCGGGCTCAGCCAATCAATGCCATTCCCGTCGCAAAGGGAATGTAATCGGTTGGTTCGGCAGGAGGACCGAGTGGACATCCCGTACTCGTTGCCTATTTCAGCAGGGCCGACCAAAGTCTATTACACGACCCTGACAAACCTCCGTATATGCGGGGGGCAATAAGGACAGGGGTGCTGACTGTCTGGGAAATGGAATCTTCCGTAGCATGACTTTTCTGCGTCAAAGCTGGATCGTGCGCATCATGTAGCGAGTGTCTTGATGAGGCTCCCTGCAATAGCCCGCAGGTCGGTGAATACGCAAACCCGCCCGATCTCCGGCAAGATCCCGCCCTCATTTTTGTAATTTTGCAACGGCGAGGTGCTGTGCTCTTTTCGGAGTTGGCCTCGTGGAGACCGACGCAAGCATAGTCCACCACCGGCCCAGCGGGCCTAACTGTCGATCATAAAAGAGATCTTTATCATTGCGAAACGTCAAAACGGTGAGAGTACAATCTGCGGGACTCCCTTAATGGAAGGCCAGGGGTCAAAGGCTTAACCGAGCCCAACCTGGTCAGGTCGTTCGCCGGTTGGCCACGGGAACGGCAAGTGACTCGGGCCACCGTATGTTGTAACTTGTGACGGGAGGTTACAACACGATATTCTTGCGTTGAGCGAGAGCTGTCAGCGTGCTCGACTTCTACTTAGCTTTCTCCCTGGACTAGGTAGCTTCGACAAATCGTTCTTGAGGTTCCTGACATTTGCATCGTTTCGATGTCGGTCCCATTCCTGTGCATGGGGTGGCAGATGCTACCTTGCACAGGGATCGTATGCAGACATGACTGCTTCCGCGAGGCAGGAAACTTCTCTGTCCATCCAGCCTCTCCTGATGCCAAGCTGAAACAATGCAGGCACGCTGGGGACGTGTTTTGCAAGATTAGTGACAGCATGCGTCGGTCGAGGACAACAAGTCTTGACACTAGCAAGTCCGGCAATTTGACAACAAAGAAGGTTGAGTGATGCTTGAGAGAACAGCTTGATACTTGGCCAACGTATGCGCGTTTCGTCATGCGCCGGTAGTTCCACGCCCCCGAAGCTGTTTACTACCGACAAGGAGATCCCAGATAAGGAACCTCCTCAATAACACGACTCGATAGTCCGCTCAATGCATAATCAGCGTTGTGGGAAAATTATATTTCTCCCATGCCATGTAGACATGGCGTGCTTTTGCCGTCGTCACCTATTTGAGTTGTGTAGCCACGGCAGTCGATTCAAAGTTTCGACCTTGTGAACCGTTTTGGCTAATGGTTTATAGTTGTCTCAACTCACAGTACGTACCTACATATACTGCAATCACGGCCGAGATCTGGTTTTTCATCTAAGTTCTGTTCCAGCAAGTGCCAGTGAGGAACCGAGACAGAAGGCTGCAATGGGTAAAAGCCAGGACGGCCACTGTTGCACTGTACTCTGTAGTGTCTACTGTCAGCCGCTGTTACGACGTAGCATACAGCAGCAGAGAGGTATAGTACTGCGGCTGGATCCAAGCCCTCGTCGGGGTGAGCGCCACCTGTTGCGGCAGCGTGCTGTAGGAGACCGTTTTCGGGAGTTGGACAAAGAGGTCGCACCCTGGGCTGAGCGCCACACCTCGACTGGCATCCCATCGGCAAACCAATAGGTAGCCTTTCTCCGACCACAGCTGCCGAGACTAGGCCAAAAGTCCCTGCCTATGTGGGTGGGCAGGCTAGACTACCACCCACCCCCATTGGGCGGGTGCATTCGCATACGTGGGAGGCATGGGGCCCTTCTCCCCGGGGATCCCAGAAGATGCCTGGGTCTTGACTAGTCCAATGATGTGTATACTGATTGCAATCGTGATTTCATCCAACAGGCCTGGTCAATGTATCAAGGTAGTTGACCAGGTAAGTGACCACCAGTGGAATGTGACAGCAAATATCTCATCCACCATGGAACGATTCAGGCTGAAAGAGTATGATGCAAGCAGCTGCAAGCAATTGAATCTTGGTGGTTGCTATTCGCTCCCACGGTGTCAAATGCCGTTGCTCGAACATGAACCTAGTTGTGGCCCAGTAGCGGTCGGTACATGTAAAACACGTACCCCTTCCACGCATCGAGATATTGGAACCCCAAAGACGTTTGAGTTGAGCGCCTGCGGCTGCACGGCAATTTTGCACAGCTTGACGCCTCAATCGCGGCAAAGCAGAGAAATGCGACCTCGTTTTTTCTTGTATTGTCGCTCGATGCAGACGGCCTCCATCTGCAACTCGCCCCTTTCCTGAAGCACAAGAGAACAACAGAATAAGGCTGACTCCTCGGACTGCTGATACTATCACGTTAGTCTATGCTGTTTACTCTTAATCGACCGGAGATTTCGCAAAAAGAGGAGAGAATTCCCGGATTTGGGATGCCTATTACGCGATCTCTAACACAAAACGAGTCATCACCCCCAGCAATATCATCGGGCTAGCTCCCGAAGTTTGGACCGGGCCAAGATTGCTTGGGCGCATCGGGTTCTGTTGGCGGTCTTCCGTAAGACGGATGAGTTCGTGTGTGCATAGACGGAGACGGACGACAGGTTTTGGGCGTAGTAAAGTGGTAAGCGGCAACCTAGTAAATATACCTAACGAGGTAGCGGCTCCTCATCAGGGCAGATCACGGCAGGCAAAGTAGCCGCCCTTGTCTCCGAGATGACTGACTGACTCCAGTCAACTTATTAGCAAATGGAGAGCATGAGAAGGATTTTCGACGGACTGAGGCCCGTTGCTAACCACGGCTCCACGAGCCAGCTTCCCAACTGCTTCTAGTGCTGGCAATGGCAATCAGCCTATTCCCTGTGTGGCGCTCGTTAGCGAGTGTGCATGGCAATGGACAGCAGATCCCCCGCCGCAGCGGCAGGCCTGCCAACCACACGAAGCGCTTGGCAATAAGCTCTGCTGCGACGGTTAGGGAGCAGCCGGTGGGTGCGAGTGATACAGCCGGACTGGCGAGCCATTCGGCTGATCAACCTTGGGATGTGCTGGCCATTGCTTTTGTTTCTGCGCTGATGGCTCTCTGGCTGTCAAGACAAAGCTTGTCGTGGCTGAAGCTCCGCCTGGCCGTCTCTTGTCGAAGAATTTCATGTATGCAGAGCGTTGTATGGATTTTCCCATGATGCCGAATACGGTTATCCACCCACGCCAGCACGGCAAATCCCTCCTTGCCCCTGCCAGATACCTTGCTCGGTGCTGGAATACCCCTACCTTCACATGAGCTACTACGGTACAGCTCAACTCTATTGCTCTCCGAGCATCTGGATGGAGCGAAGTATTAGCCTCTCCTGGCCCTCGTTAGCGCACGGCGGCAAATCTCCCGGCCGAGGTGCGAGGGGAGCTGTCTTGCTCGCGTGCGGCATCAGAGTCTTCTTTTGGTCAAGTGTCATGTCCCCCCTTGGAGGGGATGACGCGCCCTCTCACCCAGAGCGACGGCCGGCCAGCGATTCTGAGAAGAGGACTGATTTCTAACCGAACACACCAATAGGGACCACACCCGAATCGTCTGGCACTTTGGAGCTTCGGTCGAATCTGATCATAACCCACCAGTAGCAGTGGTGGCAGATTGCTCCAGCTGAACCCTTTGAGGTTGCAATATCAGGGGCCCGCGGGACGTTGAATATTAGTTGCTCTGATCAAGCGTCCGTTGTCGAGACCCGGGGGATACACAAGGCGAAAGCGAGCGAGTACGAACACACACAAAACGGCGCGAGATATAGGTAATTACGCAAATGCTGAACTTGGAATGTCCGCCTTTGCTTGGCTCGGACAAGTGACAAGGCCGGCTAACGCCGTGGCTAAGGTAGTCAGTCAGTCAGTCGTTCGTCGCTGAGGAGGAGGAGCTGTTGCAAAGCTGGAGTGGGAGACAGAGGCGAGAGGGGGGTTGAGCAGGGGACCTCTTCCATCGCGCAACTGCTAAGGGCCTAGTACCGGATGTACTGCTACTGCTGCGCTAGAAATAGACACAACAGGAGGGGTCCCACAAGCACCCGGGGAGCTGGGAAGGCGCTAACCACCTCTCTGCCGGCACACATGCGTCCAGTCTGATCTGGTCTGGTCTGGTTCTGGTTCAGTCAGGTTCAGGTCTCGTCATTCACTGCTCGCGCTGGCTGCTGCTTATCAGCCGTCGGTCGTATGCATTATTTTATGGATTCATGGGCACATGTCCCATGTACCTTTTTCCTTTCTCTCCCTCTTCAATTTATTGGTTTATTATTTCCTTTATTTATTGTTCCTTCTTCTCTCCTCGTCCCTTCTGCATGGCATGGCCTACCTATGCACACTATAAACCAGATCTCCAGCGGCCAGATCGTCCCGGCCAGTGATCGCCTTTCCCCCATCCCCCATACAGAGGCTTCTGACCGCGTTATGTCGTGACGTCCTAAAATCCCAATGCCGTTCTGCCGTGCAAGTCTTTTTGCTGGCGCGACGCTGTTTGAGATTACCACTACCACCCAGGTTACGTGCGTAATAATGTGTTATTGCGGAGCACCTTCCATACGACTGCTACTGTATTGTCCTCTCCGCGCGCTCTTTCCTGGCCTGGGACCCCCAGGCTTTGTTGCAACTGCCATCAATTCTCCCCTACCCTACCAGCCTACCTACCTGAACCCAACCATACTCATGTACTCTGGACCGTCGGGCGGCTCCTGACTCGACGGGGTCGGCCTAATGTATGTAGACTGCGACCCGAGGCTGATGGCATCTCCATCATATGTAAGGAATTCAAGATCCAACCCATCCCAATCCCTGTCAGCAGCCATGCCGACCCCTCGATCTGATATGATGACTGCATGGAATGTACCACCCAGATTTGTAAATACATGCTACTCGTTTGTGTGCATTTGCGGCTCAATCCGACGAGGGAGCTGAGCTGCACAATGGACGACTAGATCTGTGTTCAGTTGCACCTTCCTGTTAGTGATCGCCTGTTGAATTCTGCATTTCAGTGTCACCTACCTACATACTTTGTGTACTTGCCCGAACTTCTTGCACTGCCTTACTTCTTTACTGACCAACATGAGACCCGGAAGAATTTTCAGCGACGCCTACTCTCAATGTTCCTTGCACCATGTGAAAAGATTGCCATGCTGTATACCACGACGACTTCTACTTTGACAAGTGCATCCTTCGTCTTGTCTGGTGTGACCCCGTTCGTTACTCGGCCTGGCAACCCATGGCATGACTGGGATCCTCTCATTTCGTCCCTCAACCCCATACATCATGCCATCGAGAATCTCAAGCCTCAAAGGACCCTGCGTCGTGTCCAGGCCAATGGCGGGCGCCTGGGCTACGGCAAATTTGTGCAAGCGATGAGAAGGGGGAAAACCCCACATGGGATGAGTTCGACTCTGCCACAGCCCCATCCTCACCACCCATCGATGCTCAGACATCTTGGTCCGCCGGACATTATCCCGGGAAGCGTTCCTTGGGCATACCTGCCGGCGCTCCACCCTCCCCCATCGGTCAGCAATTACATACCATACTAGACCACCGCATGTCGTCGTCTGTCATCATCCATCGACTGGGTACGCCGTGCTTCCGCACGTCTGTGGCCCTCCACAGTAGGTTGCCCAGCAGCTCGGCAGAGAAGTGGTAAGTAGTGCGTCGTAGGCTTGGAGTCGTCTCGAGCTCTATCTCGGAGCAGACCTCCACTCTCACTGACGTCTCCTTCTTCCTTCCCGTCTGCTGCACTACATACATACAGCCTGCTCTACCCTACCTATCATGGTCAGTGGTTGCAGAGATGGGTTCGTGTTACCCGCGTGGCCAGCCTACCCACTGGCGAAGAGCCCGCTCGCTCTGCGTACACTCCTTCGAGGCCGCTTCGCGAGCTCTAAATTGGCACATGCCGGGGTTGCGCTTAGGTAGCCTAGCCCAGCCCATAGGCCGGCTTCGTAGGCGGCCGCCGTCGAAGTAAGTACTTGCTAAAAGCCTAGAAGCATACCTACATGCATACATCAATCCATTGATGCAGGCCCTGGAGATACGTACCGGGCCCAGGTTACCTGCCTACCGCCCGAATGGATGCCCAGTCCAGGACCTGGATGCCACTGCTAGCTAGCACTGTTCTGTCGGTGCCGACAGCTAGCTAGTCAAAGGGTTCGTTGGACTGCCAGGGATCGCCAATTTCTCTCGCTCGCTTGCCGACGCACATAGTCAGGAAAAATAATCACGGCCGAGTCTACCTTGTTTTGGGTATGGCGCCCCCCAGCCAAGGAGATATTGCGTGGGTGTTGTAAGTGACTAGGAACACACATCAACGTATTGCATCCTCACCTGAACTCCCGTTTCATCAGCAGGCCCATCGCCTGTCCTCGGATCATATTTCTTTACATTACTCCTTCGGCCAATACTGTCAGTATAGTGCCGGTCTACACGGGAATTGTAAAAGCCTGCTTACGCTCGCCGCCCCATAAGACACACGCATTGTCCTTCCTACATTGTCTCTGGCCATTACTCGGGCCCGTTTCTCAACTACCTCTACACCGCAACGACGCTGTGCTAAGATACATACTTCTCACTTTCCTCGCTCACCACTTCACCTTTCGCTCGACCACGTATATACCCCACATCAACCTACGTAACCCAAAAGACGAGAAAGAAATTAGAATCTGTACTGGCTTGGGAACGGACACCTGCGCCCACACATCTCTACTTATATATACACAGCCACCGACTGTCGAGGCTCGCGTTGAAGGTTTGGTCGGGATTTGGAATATAATCGCAACCAAACTGGTACTGGGTTTTCGATCAACGATAGACATATACTAAGACGGACTTATCCCATACTCCCCGTTGCAAGCGATCTGACGAAAGGAGGGCATAATTCCTGGATTCAACGCAGCATCCCCGGGTCTGTACAAGTAGCAACCAGTCTCGGCACTCATCCACCAAGTAGGTCCAGCTTGAGTCTGGACATGCGAAGAAGCTCGACAACATTGCGCCGTACCAATGGGGATTTCTAGGATAGATATCCACCGCTCTTTAGTCACCCCGGATACTCCTCCTCCCGAGCTGGAGAGCTTCAACTACGCATCTGCTTCCACGATCAGAGCCCACGAGGGTCGGACCTGGAACAGCACCGTACCTATTTCTCCACCTATGTCCAGCTATGATAAGAGCTTCAAGTCTGATATGTCAGCTGGGAAGAACTTGGAAGGACACAGCGCTCGACAGGATGCAGGCCATAGCGCACCTCGACAGCAACTGCCGTCGTTGAGCAGTCTATTTGGTCCTCCAAGTCAGATGCGCCCTCTACACTCACCACATTCAGATCGTCCTAGCCCATTGAGGTCGCCTCTTGACCGGCCTGCTTCCGCCTCTGCGGCCTCGGAAAGGTCCTATTCGAACTCATACTTCCCCAGTGTCTCAACTCCCGTGACACAGCAGCCTCGCGGAGCCTACGAATCGAGAGTCGAGCCCGAAAGGATTTCTCTGCCATTTGTCGCGCCACGTTTCCCCGGACCGCTTTCTCCAAGGATTCCAGACGGCGAGCGAGCACACGGCCCATTGCGCAATGATTCCACCACATCCAGTACAAGATGGTCCAGCCAGTCGAGTCTTTCGGACGCGAGGAGGCCCGAGTATGTGCTAGGCACTCGGGAGCCGGCGGCATCTTTCCGACCTGTGAACGACCGACTGCCATATGCTCTGCCCATGAGTCGGAAGCGCAGCCATGAATCTGTGGCAGACTACCGAGAGCCGGCCCAAAGACACCCTCAGACCCCTGGCCATGCGCCAGGCTCTTTTCCGGTTGCTTCATCAGAGGCGGCACCAGTAAAAGACGGTCTAGGGCCCAAAATTTGGACTGGCACACAATTTTTGCCGCGATTTGTACGTCAGGCTGAGGTGCCTGGGGAGGGTCTATGCTACTTTTACGATGACGGGTCGCACTGCAAGACGGTCATCGATGGAGAGCAGGTCAATGCACACTGGGGAGTTACCAAGGCTGGAAAGCCGAGGAAGCGGCTTGCTATCGTAAGTGTTGTGCATGGAGGCAGAACTTCAAGTTGTGCAGATTTTAGAGGAAGTGTCGACTAACATTGTCTGAAGGCTTGCTTGACCTGCCGCGAGAAGAAAATCAAATGCGACCCCGACTTTCCTCGTTGCGTCCAGTGCGAGAAGTTTGGCAGGGTTTGCAAGTTCAAGAACGCGTAAGTTGTTTGTTGAAAATATCACAAGGAAATTTAGTCTAACCTTCAGAAGCCCACGAGGCGGGCACAACACATCACCAGCGAGCTCGCCAGGCATTCCGATGATGTCCCAGCCGGCGGATGCTGAATACAGACATCCAAGGAGCCCTTCTAGTACTTCAGTCTCCCCGAGAACCACGACTCTTCCTCGCCCTACGACGGAAAACTCGGACGTGGCCGGCAAGAGGGTACGTGTCGACTACGAGCACTACCAGCCTGCCGCCAGCGAACCGACAGCATCCTATCAACCGCACGAAACCAAGCGCACTCCTTTGTCATGGCACCGACAAGAGTTGCCACGTATCCACGAGGACCTCCTTTGCCGGCCCTGGGCGGGCCACAATCCCCACGCCTAACATCACCTTCGATAGTACATTATGGCATTGGTACCATGGTGCTTCGATAAAGCAACGGTACTCCCTGAGATGTCATCTTAGCACGATCGAGGGGCATGAACAAGTGGTGTTTCTATTACACCTCAAATCTATCGGATTATTTATCATTTATCAATCGTCAAGGGCATCAGCCGAAATATCGGCCATAGAGAGAGACGTGTGGCCAGGGATACGATTTATGCATTGCAAAACGGCGTTTCGGAGCATATTACATTTTGGCCAACACCTCGATGAGAAAACGGGTTGGGAACCGGCACATTTGGAGTTGATGGGAATTCCATGCTTTCAGTTGAGGCAACGAAATTTGGGGACAGAACCCCGTTTTGATCATCGGATCATATGTTATCACTTGTTTCGTCTAGCGGGCACGAATATCCAGTTGCCTTGCAGCAGCTTTTACTGTACATCTAGCTAGCATTTGGGAACCAATCCGTGTGTATGTATACTCAAGTGTATACTCACCACCACAATCACGGCATTTCTGAAACAACCCATGAAGACAGTGACCAAGCAATTCGGCAGCGGCTAACCCAGTGTTCGCCGCCAGATCCTCGGGGGCTGCGTACCTGATGATCAGCAGAATACCCCGACAATCTTAATCTAGGCTTCCTTGATTTAAACATTGGGTCCCTCTCCCAGGCCCGTTCTCCTGTTCTCCGCCAGTGGCCACAGTGGTCCGATGGCGAAAGAGAGGAGTCGCCTCTTTGGGAAGTGTCACAAAACGGCATGCAGCCCGATTGCCCACCGTTATTTCGCAACCCCACCGAAATAGCTCCTGGCTCTTCCATAAACTTTTGTGGCCTCGAGAGGGAAGGGACTGGGGTTACGGGTGTCGTTGGAAGAGCTGAAGACTACCGTACACTAGCAGTGGATAAATAAGGGGCAGTCGGCGAACACATTTGGACGAATGCGAGAAAAAAAAAGAGAGAAGACGAATAGCCTGAGAGAGGCTATGTTGTGAGTGACCACTTGGCCAGAACCTGCAAAGCATCACGAGACTCTTGGTATACCAGCTTCTGGACTCTTTCGGTGTTATTCGTCTATTGATTTTCTTTTTCCTTCTTCTATCCGTAAGTCCGCATAAGTGGGTTCTGGTATTGGATCTGGACTTGCATCTACGGAGTAACGCCTCGGAAATTCCGAAGAGCTGAGACTGCGAGGCGCAGAAGAAAAATAACCACGAGAATAAGAAGACAGAAACACGGAAAAACAAGGCTGTACTCTGTACCTATCACATATCGAGAAAGCCAATCGAGGCCGACCAGTTTCGAACGAGCCGAGGGACACGATAGCATGTCAATGGGAAACCCCTTCCAAAACAAGACCCATCTCAAGAAAATCGGATATAACTTGGCGGGGTGAACGAGAAACCCGATATCCCGATGGGTTTCGCGAACCCAGACAAACCTGACGTTTCTTTTTCTCTTTCTTTCCAAACAATTTTTCTGTCCGTGGTCTCCTCTCCACAATGACATACCTAGGTTGAACGGATACGTCCGTGATCTTGGGCAGCGCAATGCTTGGTCTCGGTCATCTACCGTAGTGCTAGCGGCAACATCGCCGAGCCCTGCTCAGCTGTCACTGTCAAAAGGTTCCCGTCCGGTGCGTCGCAAAGAGCCGATGCGAGGTCAGGGATCTGGTCAGAGAGACAGAAAAAAAAGCAACAAAAAAGAGTTTGGTGGACCGGCAACAGCCGGACCAGGCAGCCCGGGCCAGAGAGGAGGAGGCCCATAATAATGTTACCAGGGCAGGGGACAAGGGAGCAGCGAAGCGGATGGCTCCATCGCTGGGAATACCGTACCCAGTTATAAAAAAAAAGTGCACAGATGAATTTTTTCCTTTCTTGTGTTTTGCGACCGGGATGTGGGAGGCCGAGGCATCTTTTCTTCCTCATTGAAATTATTCCAAACCAATAAGGTTCATGGCATTTCTGGAATTTCTATTGATTACGTGGTTTCCGAGTGGGCAGGGGCATCTTACATAATAATGCCAAGTGCTGACAATGGGGAGCGCATTGCGTTGGGCACGCGTATCACGTACTCGTACGCGGCATTGTCTTCGTAATGCTTGTTTTATGATCCGAGAAATATTTCTATTTTCTGGAGAAAATCCGAGCTGGCGAGGCTGGATATGCCGGCGGGGATGGACCGCGGCACTTTTCCTTCCCTCGCTTTCGGGTCCCCATTGTTGAAGAGATGCCTGCCCAGTGCCAGAACCCAAAAGACCCTGGATCCCGGAAACCGTTCGCGCTTAGCTTATCTGACCCGGAACCGACCGGTCGCGTGTGTTCCATAGAGTGGCAATTATAGGTCAGATCAGAGTCACGGCTACAATCTAACAATTCATGGCGCGGCAAGACAGTAAATCGAATCAGAGACTGATGATGGAAGCATACGATTCCAGTCGTATGGATACCAAGACTTGCATTGCACAGGTGCGTTTTTCCAGATGGACATTGCCGATTGGTGCCGCTTGTCTCGGATGCCGGAGCAAAGAAAAGCGGGGTCTGTGATGGGCCCGCATCGGTAACCCGGCCCCGGACCTGCTTGTCCGGTTCTTCGGCTGCGCTGGAATTGGCGCCGCCCGTGTGGCTGCTCCAGGGGCGTTCGAAAATAGAATAGTATATACCTAGCTCGTCTAGTATCTAAGAGCATACTTCGGTGTTTCGTCCGATTCTGTTGGTATCGACTCACAATTGCACACTTGAGAGAAAGTCAGCATACTCCCAAGTACTCAGAGCTGATGTTCTTGAGTTGCGAAAATTTCAAGGACACCAAGGTCAGCAAGTGCTGCAAATTCATCGGACGGGAAATGCTGTACGGTGTTAGTAATATGACTCTTAATACTACAGAAACATTCCTTAATAGGCCGTGGCGAAGAAATGCATAAAATGTAAAGAACTAGGAACCGCAAATGATCTATACAATAGAATCTTCACGTTAGTAATTGTATCCAATACGATTGGCGGAGCTTCAGAATGTATATTGCTTGTACAATCTCGAGAGATCTAGGTCATGTTCGCAATGAACCCAATCTTATTATATATTCCAATTCAAGCATCTGAATCTCTGTAAAGCGTTTAACTTTGAACAACGATATCCATATCCAATCATATGACAAATCTCTGGCCATTTTCCACGACTATCATTCTGTTCCAGGGGCCCATGTACACTCATAGTACCGCCATAGCGATGACAAACGGCTGAAAACATCAGATGGGCTACACCAAACTCTCGGCCGTGGCTACAGATATCGAACTTGACTCTACCGACATTGGCCAACAGTAACGATTGCGAGGACAGAAGATGTGTATCCCGGCGTTCTGGATCCCGTTAAAGACTGTGGAGAATACCTTGGCACTCAACCAATTCACGGTGGTCAATCTACAGCCACCATTGGGACGGCCTCGCAATGCGGCACTCGGGCAACGTTAAGCTATAACCCAATATTCGACATGTTAGATCTTAAGCCCATGGTCAAGCGAACTAATGGCACTTTATTTCCTGCGGACGGTACGTTGTTTATTGTTCGACAACTCCCAAGTCCCATTCCCACAGCAGATGTCATCTAAAAATAAAACATTGAATTCTTTTCCGCTAACCATGATTTTCATGCCGGTCACCAAAATGGGCCAGAATTCCGACACAGTTGCTAAGGTCGAAAACAAAATTCGGAGACTTGGCGATGATTCCTACGTTAAGGCACTCGATATCTTTCATAAACTTCGCTGTTTGAACACTCTAAGACAGGCTGCGTATGCTGGTGACTACCTACAAACACAAGGCATGTATATCTCTGCACCTCACCTTACACGATATAATGCAGGCTTACATTTTGTTCTTTTTTCCTAGCCGAGGTAATTATGAAGACTGACATCTCGAGATCCACATCAACCATTGTCCCGACTTTTTATTCCAGCATATATCGTGCAGTAACAACGTCAACCTGGTGACACGAAAATGGAAGAAAAGACAAGGACTATCCATTTCCTGACTTATTATTGGCCCTAGTAAAAGTTCTCCCCATTCCGCATTTCGTCCCCAACAAATATCGATAGCTCTATTGACAAGTAATGCATAAACTTCGATAACCTTGTCGAGTGGCACAAGGATCCGTCAGTCACCATCAAGGTGAGCAAGTATGTGGAGATCGTGGAGAAGCCGGTGGGCATCAAGGCGCAGCCCAAAGAAGTCTGGCATGCTGATGATTGGTTCTTGCATGGGCATAATTGAAGAAGGAGTAGCGAGGTTTCCAACACAATTTTCCATTAGATGTTCACCCTTCTTTTATGTCCATTGTGTAATCTTCCAAGACGACTATACTATTCTGAGAACCATGTAGTTGTGACTCAACAAGCGAAACAAATTGCTTGACATGTTCCAGTACTGTGTTGGTTGCTCACCAGGAGAAGGTCTTCTCCCCCTCCCTAGATAATAACTTCGAAATTCAAATTTTTGTGAGAACGGAAAAGCTTTGAGAATTTTGGACCAAAAGTTGACAACCGGTGGCCGAACGAGGCGCTTGAAATATAGTACTGACAAAAACACGTATTTTCCCTCCCTTTGATAGGCCCTGATCTAGGAGGTCCTCTTGTACAGTCAATTATGAATTGAACCATCTTAGATCTTCAATCTTTGGTTCTACTTCCGTCCAGTCCGTCGTCGACCAAGCGATCCTTTGAAGAAGTGTACCAAGCGTGATTTGGTTGATATGTCTTCCGTATAGTCTGATAAATCATCTGCAACTCTTCTGACCCACTCGTGGAGCACCCTCCTCTCGTACAGCCATGCGGTACTCTCTGAAATGTCTTCTCTGAACTCAAAGGCGCCTTTTCCTACCATGGAAGCACGTACTGTGCTGACTAGAGGATTGTCGAAGTCGGCAAACAGCTGATCGTATAAGGAAAGGACAGACAACCTATGTGTGGCCGTTTCGCCACCCAGTCCGCCGTATCGAACAATTAGCTGCATAGGGTCTGCGCCATGATCAAGGAAAAGCTCTATAGTCCTTAACCATTCGAGACGAAAGTCGCGCAAATCTTTGTTTCCGAAATACAGCCAATAGCTGCTGTCCCTCGGGGGCGAATATGAGAAAAAGTGACGGGCAAGATGAGCCATCAGTGCTTCCCATGTGGTCCTTGCGCCGAGGACGTCAGAGAACCCCATTGATTGATTCGGATCACATTTCCGTTTCAGAAGTTCTTCAACAATTGCTAGTAAAGGCCGAGTCGTATACATATATCTCATCGAAAACCCTGGTTGGATGAGGCATGTTGCATACAGAAGAAGAGGTCGTCCCGCTTTAGTTGCAGGATTGTACCCGCGATCGAATGCATCAATGACAGAATGAGTCATCCCTATGGTGATCAGATACGAGATGTAGTCACTCAGCCAATCGTCCGACTCCCAGATGGTATCGTGTCGTACCGTGGTCCAGTGCGGCTTGCTCCACTCCGCCATCCTATCTCCAGTGATGCATTGTCCATGGAAGCTGTCTCCCATCAGGATTTCATCCAATGATTGAAGGTACGAGAAACCCGACGTATTGGCGGTCTTTTCCATTTGCCTTATGTGGAACATGATCATGGAGATGATACCTTCCATTCCACTGCGATAGACCACACCGCGCGAATAGTTAGGAAATAGGGAGTGATAATCATAAAGATCCAGCGACTGGGTGACTCGAAGCTGATATAAGCAACATGCAGCAATCCTCAAGTGAGTGTCCCCAAGCGTTGATATCGATGCCTCCTTGGCTAGCCAGACTGGGATGTCACCGTCGAGAAGAAATTCTTTCACTGTCAGGTGCAAATATTGAACTTGAGACTGCTTCCAAGGTACCCTAGTGATGTCGTCTTGCGTGGAGGATTCGTCGATATTGAAACCTGTCTCTTGACGATGATCGTGGTTCAATTCGTTTATCTCAATGAGACCTGCTGTGTGGGCTTTCAACTGCCTTGCAACACTTGAATGCCGCATCTCTATTTGAGCATCTGACAAGATACTTTGAGGTGACAATGCCTCGCGTGGCTCGTGGTCAGAAAATGACACAGCAAGCGGCGAAAGTGGCCTGCCCGCCAAGCGGACCATATTGAAGGTGCGGCCAGCTTCTTCGTGATATAGAGGGTCAATCATCTCAATCATTCTTTTATAGAGTGGCTCTAATCCGGCCGGTAGGTCGGAAAGCCTCCTCTGTAGGGTCTTCATGTTATCACGGTTTAGCAGACCCTCAACCAATGACCTGGAAACTAATGTTACCCAAAGGAAGACCTTGAATTTTTGAAACATCAGCACACGCATATCAAGACATGCCTTCATGGCGTTTGTTTTTCGAGTGCGAACACGAGAAGGGATTCTTACCCCTTGCGCTTTGTTCAATATTTCGGTGATGAAAAGTCTGGTCGTGGCCGGGTCCTCGGTGAGCAAGCCTGCACGCCATGGGATGTTGTTGAGTTTTGCCGTTACGTAGAGTTTTATATCATCCGCTGTAAGGTCTTGAACTCGGAGGTGCGTGTGCTGCGAGTACGATTCCTCAAACACTTCTAGCGGCCGACTTGATAGGCACATCTGAACTCGAACATGAGAATCCGCTGCTGTCGGAAGCAAGTGTTTCAAGGTATCTATAATGTCCTCATGGTGTCCGGAGAACTCATCAAGCCCGTCTATCAGCAGGCAGAGGTGCAATTTTATTTGCGACTGAGAGACGATAGCCTTGAATCCAGATCTAAGTTCGTTCGTGGACCAGGCTGGAATGCTCGAGCGGTGCTGTCCATATCGCAAATCGTCTTGCAGTCTCTCGAACCGATCTGGTAAAGCGATTGGAATGAGTTTTCGATACTTGGAGAGAGCACAGTGTAGAATGGCCCGAAAAAGGCCTTCTTGAGACTTCAAGAGCGGGTTCTTTCCCCTATCATGGAAAAAGAAGCTGGAAACCAGTGTATTTTCAATGTCGGATGGAAGGCAGTCGTGGGTTTTTCGGTTCTGGTAGATAAATTTCATCAATGTCGACTTCCCTGATCCTGGTTTGCCGGTAATCCAGTAGATTCCGTTGCCGCCTCGCAGCCATTGTGAAAATTTCAAATCGGTTCTTTCGTAAATCCATTCAAAAGTCTTCTGATGAGCTTCAGCGATATCATAATAGCGTTCCTGCATTTCGTCAAATTTGAGCTGGCGCAAAATCCCTGCTTGCGTTAGACACCATTCATAACGGAGACATGATGCTCACCATTCTCGCATCTTTGCTGCAATTGGTCTTCTGCTGTTGTTGTCGATTTACGATCAGTAATCTGATCTGCCTACCGCTGGGGAAAGCTTGATTGATGGTCGCCGTGGACTTACTTAGAGCAGTGCGAGAAGAGAAGTATTGTCGCACTGGGGCATGGAAGCTTTGTTCGTTGACAGATCCATTCTCTACAAACTATCATCAACCGCAAGTTCCGTACGATATGTTCTAACCGTCCTTACCCATATGAAAATTTTGCGCCTCAATTTGGAATTGTTTTCCAGTTCCGTAGTTTGCTTGAAACCTTTGATTACCCACGACATTGTTGTTCGTCATTGGCCCATTTCCAAAGTTGTTATTCGTGAAAGCAGTGTCTTCAAGCGCGGCATCGGGAAGCGAGGGCTCGACGGCAGAAAGATCTTTGATAGCAATAGTAAGGTCGACAACCTGTTCAGACGTGGCCAGCTCCATAACATGCTTGCTCGCAAGGAGCAGCACATCCTCCATCAGCCCCTGCATCAAGGTTTCCACCTTCTCGCCTTTGCCCAGTGTTTTCGCCGCGCTTATGTATCGTGTCAATCTTGAGTCCTCGTCTCCTGGGATGACCTTGTTAAAGATGGCCTTCAGTCTCTTTGCTCTGTCTTCGCATGCTTCGATGAGGGTTTTGATGACCGAGTATGATGCTGTATCTATGTGGGCATCATCTATATGCTGTTTTGTAGACTCAAGAATTCCCTTCACGATCGGCAGTCGCGTTGAGACTTCTCGGAAGGCTATCGGGAGACCGGTCGCGCTCGAAGCGGCATCGTAGACTTTCTTCGTCCCGTCGACAATTGCGATGACTGAGGATATAACGCCGAGCACGGCTGCAGCCTCGACTCCAGACATTATTCTGTTTCAGACGTCAATTGCCAGCATAGATGTCCGAGAGAAAATATGCCGACGATTGCAAGATCTTAGGGATATGCCTCTGTAAGGCGTAGACTGACGGCAGCAACGGGTTTGATCCAGTAAGCTACTCGTCAGAGGTACGAAGCGCCAATTACCTGCGGTCCAAGTACCGCAAAGTACGGAATGAAGGGGGATGTAATGAAAGTCGGGCCTTTGACGTAGGCCATGAGGCGAACAATAGGAGCGCGGATGGAGAAACATCACGAAATGAAGAGATGCGGGGATCCAAGGAGGCCTTGCCTGCTCCAGGTTCCTCGCGCCTCGACATGGGTTGCATTCAGCCCAAGGCGGCACATGCAGACTGCAACCAATAACAGCCATGTAAGCCAAAAGAAAACGACACCAGCCGCCACACCTTCAACATCAGGCACTGTGCGTCGATATGGCTGTGGTTTTGTTCATGGGCCATCTTAACGGGCAATTCCGATGCCATGTGCTGCCAGTAAGCGGTTCAAAAAAACTTGTTCACTTGGCTTCAATTTCTTGGTTCGTTCGTTATATATGTCGCTCGAACCAATAATACTGGTCATCGTTCGAGATGTGAATTTGCTAGATCAATATTCCCCTTCAAAATCGACTTTCACGTGTATATCAAATAGCGTAGTCCCCAGAAAGCAAGACTCTGTTAGCCTCGTGGTAATTCTGTCACCATTCTCCAGCACCACAGATCGCTGGCATCCGTTGAGGAATAACTGTGGCCCTCCTACGTCGAGCTTGCAAAGTCGCTGAACCAACTTGTCATTGATGTTCTCGTCCAGATCCAGCGGCATCTTTTCCATGAAGGCATAATGGTTCGGTATGGATGAGTGGAAGTAACGTTTACTCCGCGCAGTTCCCGTGATCAATAGCAAAGCGTGATTGGTTTCGGTCTGGGTCGTGTTGACGATCCAGATGTGCGACCGTATGGTGCCCCAACGGGCATGTCGAATCGCCCCATCATCTGGAATCAAGTTGTTCATAGTTGGGGGCTTGGAATCTCCATATTCGTATTTGGGTCGACTTTGGACAATTGGACGCAAGCGCAGGGGATAGTTCTTGGGCTTGTGCAGTTGAATAGGGGCCATTCTGGCAGTGTCGCGGATAATGATGGTCTGCCTTTGAGCTTGGGATATGTCAATATCCACTACTGTTTGGTTAGTCAAATTGTAATTCGAAAGAAAATCTGCAGTGCACTTAACAAGTAGCCCAATCGGTAGTCCGGGTACCCAGGACTGGAGAGATGACGGCGTGGGACTCGTCACCCGCTGAGACGATGTATGCCCCGAGATCATGGTATATATAGTAATCTCCGTCCATGTTTACCAAAACAACTGCTGTCCTGGACAAACACATCTTATCCCAGAAGCAGTCTAGTATCCCCAGATAGTGGTCCTTGTCCGACACATGTCCCCAGATGCCGGACAAGGGACACAATAGCAAGTCAACCTTGAGGCCGTCTTCCGTCATTTGAAAGGTGTGTATGTCATCCAAATTGATGTACAGTTGTGCTTTCGTGCTGAAAGGGCGAGGAGACGGCGCCAGTAATGTGCATGAACCCCAGTTGAGACTTCGATCGAACATGAGGATGGTCGGATCATTGTACTTCTTCAGAAGCTCTTCTTGGAGTCTCATGAAAGCCTTGGGGCCCTCTCCGTACAACAAAGGCATGTTGACGTCGAATAAGCCGAGTAGACAGTATGCAATATCTTCCTCGCGCGCCGTCTCCCTGCTCGCCGCCCAGGACATCTTCTGGCTGATGCTGTACCTCTGCAGCGCGAGATGCAACATCCGTGGGCCGCGATTCGACATTGCTCCCGGCTCAGACGAGAAGAGAATGTTGGAGTCGATCGAAGTGAAACTGGAAAGATACGTGGCCATCGTGCCGCGCAAACCAGCTGTGATCCAATTCTTGTCGTAGAAGATGAGCTGCTTCGGGGCGATCAGCTCCTGCAGCGTCCAACCGCGTCGAAACCACCGACTCGCGGAGAATTCATCCTTGTTTGGAGGAAACCGATGCTCCCATGGATCCTCATCGTCTTCCACAGGGTGTCGCCCTACGGAGTAGTCGGAAAGGTATGCATAGCAGACCGCGGCGAGCGCGTACCACTTGAACATGGAGTTGATGGCCTCGGAGAGCTCAGCGCTACTGCTCTTGTCGATGCAGCACGTGTCGATCCAAACATAATCCAATCCGTCGTCTCTTGCCTGTTCCACGGCTTTCATGACTTTGTATGCTCCCGCCTTTTTTGTCCACTTTTTAGACCGGAGCAGACTCTTGCGTTTCACGAAATCTTCAAAGAGCACCTCATCGTCGCTCCAGGTATGAGAAACAATGGCATATTGTAATGTGCCGATTGACTGAATCTGTTCTAATTGTAGAGTTCTTGTGTTCAAAAGCCGCATTGGAGACGGTGATTATAGTGCTATTCTTGGATAACAATTGAGGTCTGGCTTTGGGCCATGAAGATATTGATAATTGACAAATAAGAGGAAGCGAAAGTGATGATCAAACATGATTCGTGTAAGCTGCTACTTTGCATGTCGTCTACCGATGCATGGAGATGGAGTCAGATGGAGAGGCGGTCACCTCTGGCAGAAATAATACTTAATGGAGCGGCTGAGAACTATGTAGCGACAGGCTTTTGAATCCCTGCACAACAAATGGCAGATCTTCACAGTAAAAGGCCATCGGGGTTTTGGGGGCGACTCGATTCGGAATGGTTACAAACCGCTTCGTATGTGGGTGGTTTCCAAACACATCTGCCAAAATGTCCGAGATATAACGCATTATTTGGTAAAGCTATTCGACGTTGGTAATATATCACAATATCTCCATCAATGCAGTATTGTGGCACAGTCACAGATCAGATACACATTGTTCCGTGATTAACCTCCGGTGCATGGTTGTTATTCAACCAACATTTTTGTTGCATCTACCAACCCCCGCAGTGCAACGAATATAGCGGAGCTCTGTGAACAGTCAACAAAGTGCAGCGAAGAATACCTCCAGTGTCTGAGCAATGGAACTCCATGTCGATCAGATCGTCATGATACTACCGCAAACATGCAAGGGACATGAAGTTGGATGCTGCTGAATCAAATCACATATAACGAGCTTGTGAATAAGAAACTCGATCATTCTGAGACTAGCCCAGCTCTGTCTTTGTAAACCGCTGCTCCGGCTTCCCAAGAGCTTCCCAAGAGTTTCCCGAGACCACGACTTCTTATTCCACTCATATCGACGAAGAGTAATTTCGAGAGTCGATACGCTTTCATCAAAGATGCCACTATACACCGAACTTCCTCTTGACATTGACACCGTCGATGTCATCATTCCCGGAGGTAAGTGTTGCCGGCTTTCCTCCCTATTCTTCATTCGATAAAGAAAAGAGGTAGAAGAAGTAAGGAACCACACTGACTTGAAAACCAGGCGGCACATCAGGATGCATCGTCGCATCAAGACTCTCAGACGCCGACCCCTCCCTGTCCGTCCTCCTGATCGAGGCCGGGTCCAACAACCATGGCGATCCCACCGTCACAACGCCTTTCCTGTTCGTCTCGCACCTGGCGCCCGGGTCCAAGACGGTGACCGTGCTCAAGGGCAACAAGTCCGAGTTCCTCGGCGACCGGGAGCCCGTCGTCCAGACGGCTCGCATGCTCGGTGGAGGGTCGTCCGTCAACATGCTCATGTACAGCCGCGCGCAGCGCTCCGACTTTGATGCTTGGCAGACGCCGGGCTGGTCGAGTGAGGATTTGCTTCCCTTCATGAGAAAGGTAGTACATTTTGTACACTGTCAAGTTTGTCTCACATACTGATACCCTCAAAGACCGAGACATATCACGGCGACGATCCCAAGAACGTCCACGGCACAGACGGTCCCATTCATATATCTCACGGCACCTATACCAGCACCCGGTCCCAGGACGCATTCATCGATGCAGCCAAGTCCAAAGGCTGGAAAGAAGCCTCTGACCTCGGAGATCTCGAGACCGCAAACGGAATCCAGCGCGCCAAGCGCTACATCTCTCCAGACGGCGTACGCCAGGATGTGGCGCACAAGTACCTGCACCCCAGACTCGCAGACGGCGCTCACCCGAACCTGCACGTTCTCGTCCAGGCGCAAGTAGACCGCGTGATCTTTGACGGCAAGAAAGCCTCCGGCGTGACTTACAAGTCCAGCGCCACTCCCGGCGCAGAGACTCGAACCGTCAAGGCCAGGAAACTCGTCATCCTCTCCAGCGGCGCCTGCGGGACGCCCCCGATCCTGGAGCGATCAGGCGTCGGCGAGGCCGCCATTCTCGAGCGCGCCGGCATCGCCCCCGTCGCGAACCTGCCCGGCGTCGGCAACGGCTACCAGGACCACCACACCATGGGCTACATATACCGGTCCGACCTGGCCGCCGACGAGACGCTCGACGGCATCATGACGGGCACCTTTGACATCCCCGCCATGATGCAGAGCGGGGACAAGATGCTCGGCTGGAACTGCCTCGACGTGACGGGCAAGCTGCGGCCGGGCCCCGAGGACGTGGCTGCTCTCGGGCCCGACTTCCAAAAAGTCTGGGATAAGGATTTCAAGGACCATCCCGACAGGCCGCTCAGTCTGCTTTGTCTGATCAACGGGTAAGAGACTCTTGGCCCCGCATGGTGATGATTTCTGACAAGCAACCTTTTAGCGGCATGGAACCCGTCGGAGAACCCGGACAATACTTCTCCATAACCGCGTTCACAGCCTACCCGTACTCCCGCGGCCACATACACATCACAGGCCCGAGCCTCGACGATCCAGTCGATTTCACCCCAGGCATCTTCTCGGACCCCGAGGGCGCCGACGTCCTCGCCTGCCGGTGGAACTACAAGGCGCAGCGAGAGATCGCCCGCCGGATGCACGTCTACCGCGGCGAGGTGGCCGGCCAGCACCCGCCGTTTGCGGCGGACTCGGCGGCAAAGCCTACACAATCGAGCGGGCCGCCCCCGGGCGACGTCTCGGACATTCGGTACTCGGCCGAGGACGACGCCGTCATTGACAGCTGGGTCCGCGGCCGCGTCTCGACGCCCTGGCACTCGCTGGGAACCTGCAAAATGGCGCCCAGGGAGCAGAATGGCGTCGTCGACGAGACTCTGAGTGTCTACGGCGTCGAGGGCCTCAAGGTCGCGGATCTGAGTATCCCTCCCAAGAATGTCGCGGCGCATACTAATGCCACCGCACTTCTTATTGGCGAAAAAGCCGCAGACATCTTTATTCCCGAACTGGGTCTGTAGTCCTACAGAGGCGTAGGGGCTCCGTCTACCCACCTAGGTATATACTACCAGAACATGCGCACAAGATGTGGAAATGATGAAATGGAAGTGGAATGTTTTGCTTCCATGGCGCAATGCTATAAATAGTAGCAAATGGACACCATAACGCTGAATATACACTATACTGGTCATGATTTCGTGACAGCTTTATAAGCAGCTTTTCCCAGAAGCTGACTTGATGGTATCGGTATCGCTTTTGGTCTCTTCCGCTCCTTCGAATGCACCCTTTCTATGATTGATCCGTCGCCTTTGACCATGCACTCTCAAAGGAGAACTGGGATGGCTGGTCGCGGTCGACCATGACTACACTCTCAGACACCTGGCTTTGCCTGATGCTATCCAAAGGTGTAATGGAGTCACGTTTCTCGATACTGATAAAGTCATCATCCGGTTGGATCTCATTTTCCCAGTTGCTGGAGTATACCACAGCAGCGAAAGCCTCCAAGTCTTTGACGCTCTCCATCTCTTGCAAGTACTCGTTTGGCATGCCATTGCCAATCACATGGGCTTGCCTGGTCAATACCGACAAAATCTTAGGCAGCAGTACGACCTTGGCTACTTGCTCTTCCTCAAACTCCGGAATGCTGGCGCTTATTGGTTGACGGTCAAATGCGCCTTGAAGTAGCTTCTTGTTTAATAAGACCGAGAAACCAGCATCAAGCAGTAGTGTAAGAACGTGGTTGAAAGTGGGCGACTCGATGAGGTCGGATGTCTCGTTAAGCATTCGACGGAGTGCAACTGGGGTTGGTGGCGAAGGCGCCGTAGTGTCTGTGCTGGTCTCAGCTGTTGCACTGTCACCCAGGACACCGGATTCTCGGAGGACAAACGCCTCTTGATCTGTTGGTGGGAGCAGCAGCGATAGCCAGTTCGAGCCGCCGGCGGGGGCCTCGACCTTTTTCCGAACCTCGATCGTGAGTTGTGAGAATGTGTCGAACCCCAGAAGATCCCTGGGACTGAGGTGGCCAAAGACATCACGTACTGCCTCCTCTACTCGGTTCATGATATCAACCCACCCCCTGTTCAATAGCCACCAACTGAAGGTGAGATACTTTCTATTGATATCGAAATCATTGCCATATGCTTGTTCTGCGTTATCATCATCGTTGTTCTCCAGACTTATGGTGGATTGTCCTGATCCAGTCGCGAGGGAGATGACGCTCGAGAGGTAGCTTCGGCGGCCGAGGAGGTTGAGTTGAACTCTTGTGAGCATCGTCAGCAGGGCGAGCGTGTAGATGAGGGTGAAAGCCCTCGTGATTGCTAGTTGTCTGATTAGCACCCCGATACTCAGAAGATCAATCATATTGGTCGTCGACTTACAGCTTATTGTCAAGTCATCCCAAAGCTGACGCTTGGTTCTCCTCGACTTTTGTGCGCTCGCGGGTATCTGGCCGCCCTCCTGTGCACCATCTGTGTTTGGGGTTGATGGTGATGGTAATGCGACCTGGCTTGCATGTACGCCGCTGTCGCTCTGCAAGCTCACTGTGCTCTTGCCCTCTTCCTCGGTCAAGGTTGTGTCTGCGATGCTCGGCGGCGTGGCTGTGGATTCGGCACTTCTGGCATTCTTAACACCCTTCATCTGCTGTATCTCGAGCGTAATCCTTTCTGTATTCATGGTCTCGAGTAAGTTGGTGGTGGCTGTTGGTAATAAAGCCAAGACTGTAAATGTGCAGTCCTCTTGGTTCTGTTCGAAGCGCCGCCGGAGACTAATTCATCGTGAGTTCGACGTCTGAGAATAATACTTGCAGCATACTGCCAATGATGTACATACTTCTCCTTGGCTATGCGATCACTGCTCATGCGCTCGCGGGCATCGTTGAGCTTGGACAGCAGATACTGCGTCGCGAAGTAGCCAGCACCTATGACGCCAGCACCTATCGCGATAGGCGTCCGATTGCGCTGGAACCATCTGCGGGTAGCGGAGAGCATTGTCGCGAGCCGTGGGGATCCAGCGATGGATTGGTATATGGTGCTAGGTCTCGCAGTGTTCGGCAGTGCGAGACTGTCGATTTCGAGTGTGTTGGGTTGAAAAGCTGCTGCTGTTCATCGGGCTCCAGCAGCTTTCCTATAATACCTAGCTGATGTGTCTAAGCTGTCTCCAACGGATGGGCAAATGGATTATGGAAATCTACCTAGGGTAGGTAGCGTAGCGTAGCACCGAGCATGAACTCCAACTGATTGCCCCGGCCGACGCGTACCTCGGTACCTTCTGATCCGCTTTTGAATTGCTCCGGGGAAACATGTGGCTGTGTTGTGCTGACAGCCACTTCCACCTCCACCAGCCACAGCTCTCTGTCTGCCGCCCCCGGATCTCACAGGTCTGGAAGCCGAGTCCCACTTTAACGCAGCATGAGGTCAGTTTGGTACTGGTTTCGCTCGTCTGGGATTGGTCTGATTTTCCCTTTGATGACCGGCTAGCACCGACTTGCCCCTCCAAAACTGTTCAGGTGAGCGGGAATCGCTCATCGAACATCATTTTGCTTCTCTCCCCTCCGTCTCCAAAGCTGCATTCCATACACTTTACAAATGGTTTCCCAAAACACCCTCGGCATCATGGAGCAGCAGAACCCCCAGGAGTTCATTCTAGACGTCTTTGCCGACCCGGCGTCTGTTCGCGACGTCGTCAGAGGTATGTTCGCTTCCCTATTTACCTCAGCCCAGCAGCCCCCCAGTTGGATCCGAAAGGTGCCCCGCAGTCCGTCGCCGTACACACATAGAAACTCGAAGCTTCACCAACGAACGTCGGCAACATGCGGGGCGGGTCGGTGACACGGCGCGATGCTGCTCATGGAAAATGCGACTGACAACGTCTTCTTTAGCCATATTGCACACAATCTTCTTCCACCGATTCTTCCCGTCCATCACCCCACAGTCGCGCGAGGTCCTCGACATCACCCTGCCCTTTGTCCAGGACCAGGAACTCGACACAATGATTGAGAAGCGGGCGGCCGAACTGGATCGTGAGCTGAGTGCCGAGAGAACACATGCGCCACACTCCGCCGGCGGAGTACCTGTCGGCGGCGGTGGTCGCGGCAACGTCTCTGTCCAGTTCTTCGAGAAGAAGCGCAGAAAGACCTGGTATATGCGCGCGGCTTACGGCGGTGGTGATGAGGAGATCTGCTGGGAGTCTTGGACTGTGAAGGTGACGGTGGCAGAACCAAGAACGGAAAGTGGTGAGTTGTCGACTCTGGCGCATAGCCATCGGTCTTGCTTGTGTCGCCATGCTAACACATCGGCTTCAGAGAGAGCAAAGGTGCGCAAAGCCATGGAGCAGACCCTGCTCACGACGGTCATGAAGATTATCACAAGCGTCAACCAACACAAGGATCACATTCCGCCTATCACCACAAGCGAGTCGAACCCGTTTCCGTACCAGATCAATGTCAACCAGAAGGACGCTGGATGGGCCAAGCGTATAGGCATTTACTAGGCACGATGGCGACGTTTGGGTTGGCTTGATTATATCGCATAAGGCATGTTTTGGGCACTAGCTGGCGTATGGAGTCACTGAGGCAGGAGGTTAGACTGGCTCTTCACGGATTCTGCATATATAATTTTCCACCAAGGTTGGATGGAATAATCGATACCCCTTTTCCTTGTTTTAGGTATCACCCGGGTCACCCTTTTCGGTATTGTCCAGGACGTGATACATGTAGATGGATCAAGAGCCTAATGCGCACATGATCTCGAATCAAGAAGCACGCAATAAGCAACAGCCGTTCAGCCAACTGAAGTAAATTGTTGCAGCGCGGGTACTAATTCCGTCATGTTTACAGAACATGTTACACTATGCTTGGAGGGATGTCGCAAGTTAATTTCTTGCCCAAGACTGGTTGAGCTCAGCCGTACATACATCGATGAGGGTTCAAATTAATGTTGCATTGAGTCACTAATTCTTCCTAATAATGTAACTCGTAGTCTCTAGCTTAGGATGAGATTCAAAAAACTGAAGAAGAAACAAGGCCTGTATTTTTAGTTGTTGATGTGTCACAATGGGCTTTTGCCTAGCCTTAGTTCGTGAGCAGATCTTGCGTCTACTATTTATTCCATTGAGCCCCTTAGCAGATGATGCTGGGATATTTTGTATAATTACCCTTGCATGTAAGGCCCCATGTTGAAGGTCAGAATCCATGTTGAAGTGCCAAGTTACAATACATAGAATTAAAGAGTCTACCCGTCGGATTGCTCAGATTGGGATATTTGTACTGTACAAGGCTCAAACAAACACTTTCGGCCTAAGAGGAGGAATTATGAGCCTCTAGTTATTCGAATCGAGGGGCAAAGAGCAATGTTGCTGCTTTTCGTGCCACACCTTCAGCCCTGTTTTTCACAGCAAAATGAGCCATGAGCAAGAAGACAACCTAAATATAGTTTGTGACACATGTTTTCTTCTGTCGGAGTTTCTATTGTGGGCGGTCTGAGACTAACTGCAAAAGGCCCAAAGGCCTAGCGTTCAAACGATGACCAACATCCGAAAGAGGCATTTCACTGCAAATTTGATATACACAAAGAGTGTGGGCGGCGGCTTCTCAGCCTTCTAAGATCAAGCGATCTGACGATCACAACGCCAGGGGTCTTCACTGCAAAATGAAACCACACAAAGTGTCTGGGAGGCAAAACGTGCAGAGTCAACATTCCGAGTCTTTCAGGGCGAATTCATTCAGGGTGGGAAGCGTTTTATGGCGGAGTAGATCCAATTTGAAGAGTGTATCGCAAATGACAGAAAAGTCTGCTTACACTCCACAAAACCTTCAAGTCCTTTTTCTTTCCCTTAAGGTGCTTGGCAAGTCTTTGAGTCCACATGAATTCTTGTCATGCCTGGAGTAAGCGTCTTGGAAATTCTAGCAACACGGACTATAGCATAGCTCAACGATGTTTTCTTGTCAGTCTTCCGAAGAAGTAACTACATCATATTTACAGATACCAACTGGAGTACTTCAATGGTTGACGCATGGGCTATGGTCTACCGATAGTGGCTCATAATGACACTGACGTTATGAATGATCTCGCTTGGAGGGATCCAGATTAAGGCCTCCACGAACTTGGCAGCTAGAAACAGTCATTGTACAGCCCCTGCATTGCGGCCAATCTGTTTACACATCATATGCTGAGTAAAATCCAGTGCAATGGGGTTTCACACCAAGTCTACTCAAGATACGTATCCAAATAAAGACATAATGAGCCAGAATGATGCTCAGGACAATGTGAGTCAACAATCTGTTCATAGAGTGGAGAGACAGGTAAGATTTAGCGTGGTTGTATACTCACAGTGGAGCTTTCGGGCGATAAGATAGGCCATGTGGGGTGGAGGGGTAGGCGCGAAGGGTTCTCACAGATGGAGGGCGTCACTGCCCAAAGTGGCGTCGAAATTTTTTGAATCTTCTCGTGTGTGACTCGATTGACAAGAGTCGACCAAGTACAAGAGAGCAGCCCGTTCTGTTTCTTTTCTGAAAAGCCGTATAAAAAATACACCCATCGCGAATATTTCCAATCATCCGACTACCGACAGGCTATCTCCCACTTTGCAGCGCATACACAGGGAGACGATGGCTGACCAGGACGTCGGTTCCGCTGCTGCGGCTCACGAACCGCCCCACGTCTACAAGGCCAACGATGGCTACGATACATCAGTGCGCCAGGAGGTTCCAGTCACTCTGCAGACCTCGAACGCACAGGAAGAGGCCGAGTACGACGAGGAGGACTATGACGAAATTTTCAACTCCGACAACGACGACCTCGACGACGATGACGGCACCGGCAATTTGACCAAGAATTACAATCGCCAGAGACAACTCAACGATGGAGGTGCCACAGTGCCAAGGTCAAACCAACAGAAGCCCACCGCAAACACTTTTGCCAGTGTAGACGACCAGATCAAGAACCTCTCCAAGCACGCTGCCAAGATCCGCCTCGACGATGTCAAGGACACTCAGGACAAAGACAAGGACAAGGCGGATCGCGCGACAAGCGACCAGGTTTTGGATCAAGGCACCCGAATGATCCTTCTGCGGATGATCCAAAAAGGTGTCGTGAGCGAGATCAACGGTGCCATCAGTACAGGAAAGGAAGCCAACGTCTACGGCGCAGTCGGCGAAAACGATGGCGCGCGCCTCCAGAGAGCTGTCAAGATCTACAAGACGGCCATCCTAAGCTTCAAGGACAGAGAGCGATACATCACTGGAGAGCACCGTTTCAAGTCGGGTGCTGCCAAGGGTAACAACCGCAAGATGGTTCAGTTGTGGGCAGAGAAGGAGTTCCGAAACCTTCGGCGGATACACGCGTCAGGCATCTCGTGTCCGGAGCCGATTCAGCTCAAGCTTCATGTGCTGGTTATGGGATTTCTGGGAGACCGCAGAGGCTATGCATACCCCAGACTGCACGATACCCATATCGACGGAGATGATGCCGACCAAGTATGGAGGTCACTGTACCTCCAGCTCATGGGAGTGATGCGACGCTTGTATCAGGTGTGCCGCCTGGTGCACGCTGATCTCAGCGAGTACAACATTCTGTACCACGACCGAAAGCTATACATCATTGATGTATCTCAGAGTGTTGAACACGACCACCCCAGGTCTCTAGAGTTCCTGCGTATGGATATCAAGAACACGGGAGACTTCTTCAGGAAGCAAGGTGTGGACACATTGAGTGATCGGACGATATTCGACTTTGTCACAGCCTCTGCTGGCCCTGTTGAAGAGCCGGAGATGCTGGAGATTCTTGAGAAGCTGTACACGACAAGGTCGGCAGTTGAGGACACGGAAGATGCCAGAGCTCAGGAAGAAATCGACAACGAGGTCTTCAGAAACCAGTACATCCCTCAAACCCTTGAGCAGGTGTACGATATCGAGAAGGATGCCCAGAAGATTGGCGCCGGCGAGGGAGACCAGCTCGTTTACAAGAACCTTTTGGCCGACCAAGCTGTTGCCTCGGGAACGACTCCTGCAGAGGACGAGGCAGAGAGCTCAGAGGGCAACGAGGACGAAGGCGCTGCATTGGATAGCGATGCCAGCGACGACGATGAGAGCAGGTTTGAAAAGGGTACGCCGCGCGGCAAGCGATTCATCGACAAGGACGAGAAAAGATCCCACAAGGCAGCAGTCAAGGAGGAAAAACGGGAAAAGAGAAAAGAGAAGATGCCCAAGCATCTGAAGAAAAAGCTTGTGTCTTCGACCTCGCGGAAGAAGCACTAGAGGCACAACTCAGGTCACTGAATAATGACGAACCAGCCTTGGCCTTGATTCGACCAAGGCAGTTTGCCTGAATGAATAAAGTAAAAAGTAAGCCTGCATTTCTTACCGTTGTTTGTGAATGCTGGGCCCCTGTATGAAAGATGAAAGTCTGGTCACAATCGAATGATGAAACTCAAAATACACCAGCCCAGACCGGATTTCTGCTGCGTTTTTGTCTCTCAGATAATAACCGCAAAGTCCGGTCTTGGCATCATGGTGATCTGATCAACCTAGATGGGTTGTCTGATGTTAAAGAAGAGCTCTGACGATTTACTTTCCCGCTGGACTTGATGGCAAGTGGCCTGCCCCAAATAGTTGTCGAAATTCGCCACCACCACTATTTCTAGACCTGGAGTCGTCGTCGCACGACTCTATCGTCCATAGAATTGGCATGACTAAATAAATTTTGTTAAACACCATTTCACCTCATTTCTGTATAAACATGATGTATCATTGACCAAGCGTCGATTTCGATTCTCGGAGCCATGCTTTTATGAGATTCTGACCTGGAAACTGCCGCAGCTTGTATTTGATAGCTTTGAAAGAAATGATATGGTATTTTGTATCAAGATCGTGTATCATAATCCCCTACCAACGCCATGGGATGCTCAAGTGAAATAGTGCCAGAAACAAAGAAACTCCACAGCGACGGGTTTGCTCAATCATCAACATCCTCCTCGGACAAGAACCCGAGCCCGCTGTCATACTTGCGCCTCTTCCTCCCCGTCCCAGCACTCGCCTGCGACGAGGAACCACCCGCAGAACTGCGCGTGCTCCGCCGGCCACCGCCGCCCGGCGTCTTCTTGGGCGTCGCCAGGATCCCCTCGCTCATCTCCATGACCCGCGCGAGCTCGGCCTTCATCGCGTCGACGGCCTCCTTGGCCTTCCGCCGCTCCGCGCCCGCGCTCTCCTCGAGCCCGACGTTCTGCACGCGCAGCTGGCAGATGGTCTCGTGCGCCGTGCGCAGCGCCTTGTTGACCCCGTCCATCTCGCCGCGCAGCTCCGCCACCCGCGCGTCGCGCAGCGCCAGCGCCGCCCCGTGCGACCGGTTGAGGGACGCCCGCTGGCCCTGCGCGTCGGCGAGCTGTTTTCCTAGAGCGGCCGCCTGCGCCCGCAGCGACGCCGCCCGCGCCTCGAGCTCCCGCGTCGCGTCGGCCTTGGTCTGGCCCTCCTCGTCCATCCGCTGCACCAGGCCCTCGAGCTCCGCCACGTCGCGGCGGTAGCCCTCGACGGCGCCGCGCAGGCGGTCGGTGCCGACCTCGAGCTCGGCGATGCGCTCGTCCTTGGCCCTCAGGCGCTCGGCGGCCCGCTGCGCCTCGCGCCGCAGCCCGTCGGCCGCCTCGACGCGCGCCCCCAGCTGCTGCCGCAGCGACAGCTCGAGCGCGTGGTACTCGTCGATGGCGGCCTCGTCCTCCTTGACCTGGCGCGACAGGTCGCGCAGGCGGACCAGGACCAGGTCGAGGACCTCGGCGCCGTGTGATGTCAGCGGCAGCGTGACCTCGCCGGGCGTCAGGTACTCGAGCTCGAGCCTTGCGGAGCGCAGCGCCGCGGCGATGGACGCCACCATGTCGGCCGCGTCGCCACCGCGAAAGCCCAGCGCGCCTAGGGATGTGTTCAGGTCGTGCAGCCCCGCCGTCTTGTCCGAGAGGCTCTGCAGGACCTGGTCAAGGTGCTCCTCGACGCCGTGGTGGTGGTCTAGGGACGAGGGCAGCGGCACGCGGGACAGTTTCTCCGCGATGCGGCGGCGCTGGCTCTCGTGGGACGCCAGCGCGTCGTTGAGCTTGGTGAGCTCGAGCCGCAGGGATCCGAGCTCGTCTTCGAGCGCCTGCTTTTTTGGATCTGGGAACTGGACCTGTACGCCCGCATGTGAGGAGACCGCTGGCGGCAGCGATGGCGACGACCGGCGCCTCATGGAAGGTGGCGTATTAGGCAGCGTGGGACTCGTACACGGCGGCGTCGGAAAGGACGAGCGCGCCCGCGTGGGTGTACTACACACCAGATCCGCCATGGTGGTATCGCCAAACGCGTCGTTCTCTTCCTCATCATCGTCATCATCGTAGAAGCCGTCCGTGAAAGGGTCCTGTGCCGCCATGGTCCAGTCGAGCCGTGTCCGGTCTGCGGGTTCCTCCCTACGGAGCTCCGCGCGCAGACGATCGATCTGCTCCTCCAGCTCGAGGATGCGCTCCGTGTCCTGCACGACGGTCGCGTTCCGGAGGCTCTCGATCTCCTCGTCGCGGTGCGCGAGCTCGCGGTGCAGGCGCTCGATCTCCGACGCCTGCCTCTGCGCGCGCCCCTTTTTCTCGCCGTCGATGATGTGCATCTCCTCGCTCAGCCCGTTGCGCCGGATGCGCCGCTTGACGCGGTCGTCGAGGACCTGGCGCAGGGAGAGAAAGTGCACCTCGGTACCGGGCGCGCGGTCCCCGTCCTCCGCCGGCGCCGAGTACCTGCGCCGCTTGGACGACGAGGCCGCGGCGCCCCCGAGCGTCGACCGGCGGACCATGGGCGTCAGCCCGGTCGACGACGACGACGAGCTGTGCGTGGTGAGCTCGGGGCCGGGGTCCGAGAACCGCACCCTCTTCTTGGTCCGGGTGCGGCTGGGCGTCTGACAGGACGACGGTGACGCCGCCGCGTCTGTGGATCCCAGGTCTGCTGCGCACGCATCACTGACTCTGCTCCGCCGCGGGGTACGCCGCAGGGCAATTGGGATATCGAGATCCTCCTCCATGGCTTGACGGCTTTGTTCAAATCAAGCCAGACTAATTTTTGAGTGAGGCGGAGGACAATGATGAGAATGGTGGAAATCCTTCAGGTTCCTGCCACTGACTTAGTATAATGGAGCCAGCCACTACGTTAGGCAGATATATCAAAAGAGGATCATCCATTGACCACTCGCGTGTCACGAAAGTAAACAAGTTCAGGGACGTGTTTGTATAGTGGGGTAACACGGGTTTGTGACGGGAAACCTTTAGACGGCCCATGTTTACTTACTTCCGATTGGGGAATAGCGGCCAATAATGCGGCCTCGACCCGTGTGACAGCGACCAATGAACTTCTGTATACACGCAAGGGGTTTCCTTTTCTGGACCGCGACTTTAATAATCGCTGCCAGGAATGACACATCCGCGTTGAATTGACGAGTACACAAAATCAATCAAAACATTACCGTTCAAAGTGCCTAAATCCTTTGGCAGACGCGTTCGTGGGCGGCGATCTAATGACCACTGACCAACTTTCTCGACTTCCTTCGTGGTCCAGGGGTTACCTCGTAGTATAATTCACCTCCCTCCCTTTTTCGCTCTGTCCCTTTCATTCAATTCAATTTGTTCCTTGGGACGATGTTATCATTCTAAGGAATTAATTATTAATCGTATAATTGCATGTAGAGACCTAAGCCAGTTTGAGCTGCTCTTCCGAATCTCCTTCCTGTTTCCACTCTTTCTTGCCATACGTGTGGTGTATCTCGTTAACATACACATCCTCGTCCTTGCCCTCGTAGACAATGTCCTTCCGCACAAATGCCAGAGCATGGTTGGTCAGGATGAACAGGTACAGAGCGACGATTAGTATCGTCATGATCGTCGCGACCCACTCAATGCCACGGCTCTCAAACTGTTTGCCAATGGTCATGGTGGCAATGGTGAAGCCGACATTGGGGAAGACGAAAGCCCACCAGTTGAGCGAAAAGGTCATCTGGCGACAGACAGATAGGCACGCGACTACAGCGACAGCCCAGAACCAGAAGCTGAGCGACCAGATAAAGACGGCCACCATGGTTGCTAGGACCTGTAGGATCTGCAGCGTGATGTCGTCGTCGCCAAAGTAGCTCTTGTACGTGGTCGGGAACGCTCCCGCCATGCCAATGATGGCCAGGCTGGTGAATGCTGGCGGTCCGACCGCGATGAACATGCCCGGTCGAGAATTAGGCGACGGGAAGCCGTATTGAATCATCCGGTGGACTGCAAATTATTAGTGAATCGATTCATGGTTCAAAGGGATGAGAAGATAGACTGCAAGACGTACTGTAGCAAGCATACATGAACAATGACACTATCATGCCCAAACCTTGCGCAGTAAGTCCAGCTACAATCATGGGCACCGCGTGTACCGCTGGCTGATCAGACGCTCCGACCGAGGCGATCGTCCCGGACAGCATAAAGGGAAAGATGGGCAGATCCCAGGCCGGGGTCATGTCCTGGATCTTGAGGGCCGGCGAGGTAAAGAGCAGCGAGTATTGTCCCACGGCGATCATGAAGGTGACGGCAAAGTAGATCCAGAACAGCACGCGGTACGCCACGACGAGCCACGGCCCGCACTCCGGTATGCCGTATCGAGCTATGCCTGAGATGATGGTCGCGAGACTCAGGGCCGATGTGCCCAGGAAGAGTCCTTCGGTCGGGTGGGCAATGGACGCCTTGAGAGTGCCGCGGTACCTCGAAAACCGGTATATTATCGCGGCCGTAACGAGACTGAAGACGACGAGGTCGAATATGTAGACGACCTTGCCTATCGTCTGCAGACCTCGAAAGTTGAAGGCTTGTGTCTTTTCCGACAGTAGCAGGCTTAAGCCGCCGGTAGACATCGGAAAAGTGTAGTTGGCCCATGTCCAGTGTTCCAGTCGGTTGAGCAGTTTGTCTGGGTTCCGGCCATGGGGACTGCCATCTTTCTCGTGCTTGTTGTCGTCTCCCATCCTTTGACGCTCTATCTGCTGAATGTTATCGTACTGGCTGCAATACCGATATCAATTGTCGAGTGAGGCTAACGCTGATCGTCAACAGGCTGTCGGACTCAATTGAGCAGTCTGAAATTGATTGCGCTCGCGACAGAGATATCGTGTAATCTAAGACGTTGAATCTAGGTGAGGAGGGTGTTGACAGAGGCAGAGGAATTCCTTCCTCATAACGAAATGCCATTCTGCGAGCTCAGGGCTGCATTTGGGCCCCTCACCCCTTCCCTCTCATCCAATCGGTAAGCTCGCAGCTGCCACCATAAGGCTGAAGTTGAGATGCATTGACTTTCTTGGCATGACGTGAAAGATGGTTTGAAGTTCAATCCGGTTGCATCTGCATCTTGCGTCTTTCAGAGTTTTGCTCCGCTTGTTCCCGATCAAAAGAGGGTCTTTGCAGTCAGAGAGCCTGAGAGCTGGTGGAATAGAATATATTCAGGGCGTTTCCGGCTCTCTGGTGCCGCAACGATTCGGTCCGAAGGTGTTTGGTTCCACGGGAATGACGCAGGAACGGATGGTCCGGTTATACCGGGTTTTTGCGCTCGGTATACTAATTACGACATGGCGGGTTCTAGGCCAGCAGGTCCAGAAATTCTAGACTTCATAAACCTCCCAGGCTCTCGCTCATCGATTCCTAGCCATTTTCATCAAGAATCTTTCTCCAGGCGCCGGGGTGGACACGGATAACTCATTTATCTCGAGAGAAAACAGCTCTGGCCTCTGGGCGCGGTCGTCTTGACATGCCACATGGCGCCATGACGTCACCTCAGCGCTTACAACCTTGATTCGACATGGACAACAGAAAAATTCCAGGAACGCGACACTCAGGGGAGACATGATAAGCCAATGGCATTGTTAAATATTAGAGCCTCAACGGCTGCTAGAATGAACTGCATCTCGAACTACTCAATTTTGTCAAATCATATTGTATTACAGCTTCATTGATCGTCCAATTAGCCACAGGTGCACCTTTTGCCTATAGCCCAGCGACTTACACGCGCCTAGTCATTTTGTGAATACGGGCATCATCCCAGACACTCGATTCACCAATTACCAAATCACCTCATCATTATGAGAGTCAAGCGGATCTCCAGCGGCCTCGGCCCTCTGGTCGCGCTATGCAGCGCCTCCGCCGCCGGCGCGGTCGAGACGTCGTCCAAGCGCGGCCTGGCCTACTCGGGCGACGACAACGAGGCCGACATGAACCTGCTCACCTCGGACAAGTCGCCCATCTCGTGGTACTACACCTGGAGCCTGAATCAGGCCCCCGACGTCAACGGGACCGCCGCCTTCGTGCCCCTGGTGCCCACCACCGACGAGGCGGCCGACTCGGGCCTCGAGACCACGCTCGGCGCCCTGCCGTCCTCGTCGACGCACCTGCTCACCTTCAACGAGCCCGACGGCACCACGGACTCGGGCGGCAGCTCGGTCGAGCCCGAGGACGCCGCCAAGGCCTACGTCGACCACATCGCCGCGCTGCGGACTTCCGATTCGCGGTCCTGGAACGTCAGCCACCCGTCCGTCACGGGCTCGGAGCGCGGCCTCGAGTGGCTGCGCAGCTTCAACGCGTCGTGCTACGAGCTCGACCCGGACGCCGGCTGCCCGACCGACTTTATCTCGGTGCACTGGTACGGCGACTTTGCCGGCCTGACCTGGTGGCTCGACACGCTGCGCGAGTTCTACGTGACCAACTCGAGCAGCCCCGACCGGGACCTGCCCTTCTGGGTCACCGAGCTGGCGCTGCCGCAGCAGGACGAGGACGTCACCGTCGCCATGCTGAACTCGAGCCTCGGCTACCTCGACGGCCTCGACTGGGTCTCGGGGTACGCCTGGTTCGGCGCGTTCCGGTCCGACGACGCCAACGATTGGACCGGTAGCTCCGTCGCGCTGTTTGACGACGACGGCGGTCTGACCGAGGTCGGGTCGCTGTACATGGGCGGAGAGGCGAACGGGTTTGCCAAGGGAACCAAGGGAGAAGGCGATTCTTCTGCTGCCGCCTATGCCTCTGCGCCAACTTGGATGTTGGCAGTAGCCGGTGCGGTGATTATGGTGTTGACGGTATAGTGAGACCTGATGTGACGATATAAAACGATTAACGATGAGTATGAAAAGCGCACGACCTCGATGGTCATGAAGTTGTACAATTTTTGTATCGGCATTTTTCAGCGACATTATATACCCCATTCAAAGATAGAAATATATTGAATCATATTGATATAAGAAACAACATACGAAACGTTGAAAATATGTTGAGATCATGGAAAAGACATTGAGACTAGCTCTTGAGACCTGGAAATCCACCTTTCTGGCACCGTGCTGAATCCAATACCAGACAAATATCGAAAGAGAGAAAGAGAGGGGGGGGGGGGGAAGAGAACATAATACAAAGTAAAATAATAGCTATGCGTATCGTACTACCTTGATTGGACGAGAGTCTAGTTCAACCGGCACTCTTATATCCCCTGGCTCGTCAGGTAGATCGGGGACGCCGAACTCGAATTTGCATGGCGACCGAGGCGGCTCGTCTTGTTCGGTGTACGGTCCAGCCACTGCGGTCGGGCCCCGATACTCGTACGCCATTCCAGATTGTGGTACCTTCCGTACCTGCCTAATGCTGAAGGTCTGCCTAACACCCCTCTGGGGCTTCAGTCGCAGCCTTGCGCGAAGAGTCCTCTGTCGATGTGGCTCCTGGTCAGTGGGATCTTGGTTCCGTGGCCATGTCGGTCGTCTGATCTGGTTGAGCAGACGCAGCCTGCTCCGTACAGCCTTGATCGCCCCGGATACGAAATGATTGTCTTCGGTACGCGCGCGTTGACTGTCGTGACCCGATTCATACCCTGAATCTTGATCTAGACCTTGAGGTTGGCTGTCGCTCAGTCGGACTCCTGGCCTCTCAAGTGAAGATGCCAATCCCTCCGGTATTTCCCTGCTTATTGATGCATCAACCCCCGCATCTTCTTCTGTAGACATGGCCTGCAGAGGTTGAAAATATAGGCAGGGATCTTCCCACCGGAATGCACACTCCGGGTTCGGCGTTAGCTGCAATGTGTTGCTTTGAGCCTCGGCAGTTTCATCTGAATTATATTCGGAATGAACAGATGTGATAGATGGAAGTGAGGACTTTCCATCGTTCCTCGACCCCGAGTCGGCATCCTGCGTGGCCTTATCGGCCTGGTTGCAGAAGTCAAACGGCGGCCTCAGAAAGTCGTCGAGCCTCATGCCTGAGACTAGTTCATCACATCTGGGCCACGTGTCAGGTCCATAATAACCATCAATTGCGATGAGGCCATTGCGGAAACCATTGTTTGTGCCCACCAAGATTGACATTTGTGCGGAGTTATCTTTATGATCCTGTTGCTGGAGTTTGTCAACCGTGCATATCTCTCCTGGCATGGCCAAGCCAATCAGATCAGGTACCACTGCATTTTCTTGGTTGGTGTACGAGCTGCCAGTTGCTGGTGGGGATGCGACTGATGCTGAGGAGCGAGGCGAACAACCATGATTGGTGTCAACATCCACAGACATTGGTTCCGTATCGTCCGGCTCCATTTGAGGCGAGGTGTCCATCATCTCGAATAGAGACGTATCTGGCAGCTCGGCCATGGTATACGTCGGATGGTGATATTCACAGGATGGTGTCGATGGCATTCCCACGTAGCTGAATGCGCTCACGCGGGACGCTACATCCCATGTGTCAATACTTTTCACGGAATCTGCCTTCTTCAGAGTTTTCTTCCCCTGAGTCCAGTCCAAGGTTTGGTTCCCGTTTTCGTTCGTTGGAATATCTCGATTCCGCCCGCTTTTCTGTGTCTTTCTGAGGTGCCAACGAGAAAGCTTTCGCCAGAGTGGTGCTTCATTTTGACGTGTAAATGCGCTCTCTGTCTTTCCTTTTTCCGGCAATGGAGCAGAAGTTTCCTTGATACAGCCTTCTAGGTATCTCGTGTCATTTGGTGATGCTTTTGAGACGTCTGGCTTGATTCCGTCCAGTATACGTTGTCGTCTCAGGAGCGTTTTCAGTTTCGTGAACTTTTCAATACTCGATGTCTTATGATCGCTGTCCGCGCTCACACTAGCGGGCTGTCGTAGAGCAACGTCTCTACTGCCCTCTGTAGAGTCGATACGCCCAGCAATGGATCGGTCCGTATTCGGTTCTCTTTCCATCTGCTGCTTGATCCGATTCAACTCGAAAGCACTCTTTTTTGAAAGTTTGGATTGACTCCGAAGTTGGTGGATAAAACTCGAGGGGACCTCGTCGTTATCGTCGGCACCATAAAACTCAATGAGTAGCTCGTTGCAGCTAATGACCGATTCTAGAATACTGGGCAGCCCATCATCTGCCTGGCTCGCCAGTTCGGGATACTCTTCTTCGATAGCATTTGCGTCCATCGTCTCCCCCGACAGGCGGTATGAAACAACGAGAAGTCTCAACAAGGCGTTTCTTTCCAGGTGAGCAGAAAAATCGGGGTTGCACAAGCTCTCGTAAAGTCGCGAGCATATCTCGAGAGCAGCTTTGAAATTGAGTTCGTGCACATGGGAGAGCGCGAGATTGTAAAGAAGTTGATGCGCAACCGGTCTCTTCGTTCCACGAAACTCGACGAGATCGATGACGGCCTCTTCGATAGCCGTTCCTCTTCCTTGAAGGAAGCTGCAAATTGCAAGCTGAGTACGCAAGCGACTGTGACGCGCGTCATCTGGTGCAGAGATCTTGTGCCGTTCCAACGCTCGCTGGAGTATCTCTTCGGCCTCGGAGAAGTTGAACTGCCGGAGAGCCTTCCGAGCCATCTTGCTAAGGCCACTCGAGAGCTTGCTATCGAGATTGGATTCCGCGTCCGCACCAGTCCCTTCGCCAACCACTACTTCTGGGTGGTCCGTACGCTTCAAAATCAATGGCTCATCGAGATCCGCACTTAGGGAAATTGAATTCAAACGACTGGGGAATTGATTCTGCCGGAGAAACATTTCAATGTGTCGCCGCTTCGAAGAGGTTGTCGCAGTCGGGAGACCTGATGGAGTGGATCCATACTCTCCTATCGAGTCCGTACCTAGATGACTGCCGGAGAATATCGTGCTAGCCTTGATACTCGCACTAGAATGGAAGTCTTCCGCGGCTCTGGTGAGATTCTTGAGGTTCTGAACCACATGAGCATCAGGTTGATCTATTTCGAGCAAATGATTGTCATCTGCAATAGCACGAGTCGATGATTCGAGACAATGATTAAGCTGCTTGAGCTCCTTCAGAAGCATTGTTTGGGAAGTATTACTCCGGAGTGACAGCGATCTGAGCGTCTGATGTGTCAGCCCTGCAAGCTGTCTTGAGAACAGTCATTAAAGTGAAAATTTGGGAAACTAACACATTGATCACTTGTAGCAATGTCTGCAACGATAGGTTCGACACGCGGATCTTATCACGGAATGCAACGATCTCGCGAGTGTGGAAACGTATCTCTGTTGCTATCCTTGTCCGGCGAATCGTCCGGCGAATTACTGATTTAGACCGTGCAGGTCGACTGATGCGCTTCACGAGTGCTTTCAAGTCGTCAACTGCTTGTTTCGAGTCTGTGATGGCGTTTCTGCTTTGTTTCCAGATATCTTCGTCCATGTGAGCCAGGGCCACAGGGTGTCGTTGACAATCTTGGAGAGTCCTGGCGATGGACTGGCTGAAGCCGGTCAAACTGTGAAGTTCGGTGCATAGACCGGCATAGCCGGCGTCGGCATGATGAATGGACTGTAAGAAGTGGTAGATTTTGGCGGCGGCCTCTGCCAGTGTGATTACTGACGCTGCAAAGGAAACAGGATCCATGGCAAATGACACCTTTCAATTGTCGCAACTACAATGTAAAGGTCAAAAGAGTAGTGTCATGTTGAAAATGAGGCCAGCTCGCGATCATCCTGTCCCATCCATCCTCACCGAAATAGAGACCCTTCACAGCCTCTCACTCCATATTGTCGTCGATGATTCTGCATCCAGCGTGCAAGGGCGTGGTTCCAGGAGGGTAAGCCTTGAGAAGTGCCTTGTGATGCATTCGATTAAGCGAGGGGGGCCTCCCAATCAGAAATCGTATTGTCAAGAAGAATTTGGGAGCAACCTCCAATGCCAACAATTTGGAGGGGGAGAGGGGGGCAGTGCGCTGAGTACATCCCAGAATGATGGGCTCTCAGCCGCACTCACGTAATAAAAAATGGCAGGTAGCAAGAACGGTATCGAATGGATTGACCCCAATCCGCGCTTCTCTAGAGCAAAGCCTGATGGAATTAGAATACATCTGCCAACTGATCTTATTCTTGTCACCCATGCAGCGTCAATGTATCAAGAACTCCTCCAATGACTTCTCTTCAATCGACGCCACCAGCTCCTCGTCAAGAAACGTGCTATCAATAACACCATCGACGATCGCCGTGCCAACCATGCGATAATAATCACCCTCTGTTGACTCCTTGGTCAAAACTAGTGGGAGCCGGACCTGCGGCGGAACCACGAGGACGTCGCCGTCCCGGATTCCGCCGACCCCGATGCCAAAGGAGCCGTTCTCCGTCGCGAACAGGACCTTGCCCGCCAGCTTGCCGCTCGCGTCCTCGATCATGTACCAGCAGTCGGAGAGGCCGGAGCTCGACTCGGCCGGGTTTCCCGCGTGGAACAGCGTCTCGAGGATCCGGTCCACCTCGAATTGGAACCGCCGCACGTGATGGCTGAAGCACATGGATGCCATTCGGGCGCCGAGGGTATCGGGCTTCCTGACCTGCGACAGTTCCGGGTGGTGACTCCGCAGGTCCGGGTCGGCGCCGTCCGCCGCTCGGACGAGGCGCCGGATTTGCTCGAGGACATCTTTGCTTCCACCTTCGAATCGGTGGAGTACCTTGACGTGGCCGAGATTCCTCGCCCAGAGTCGTAGAGTCGTAGACTTATCGTCGATGATCTCGGCCGCCGGCGCCTCATCCCAGCGCCGCAGACGCTCCGCCACACGGCCGTGGAGCTCGCGGTGAATCTTGAGGGACTCCTGATCCGCCTCGGCAAAATCAGGAACCCACGACGGGAACTCCGCCTGCTCGGACAACCTGTCGTCGCGCAGGCCGAAATTGCTCCACATGAGCGGGCCGCGCTCGTGGCGGACGAGGAACACGGCCGTCTCCAAGACGACCTCGCGCAGCGGCTTGTCGTAGTCGGGCGGGTTGGCGTCCTGCACCGCGGGCACCATGCCGTAGAGGGCGTACATCTTGTCGTGGCCGGCGAAGCACCGGCGCTCGGCCGTCGTGATCAGGAGGTACAGCAGCGGGCTCTCGTTCCGGCGCCAGTCGCGGCGGGCGCGCGCGAGCGAGACGATCGAGTTCTTGCGCCCAAAGTCGCTCTTGCGCAGCAGCCGGCGGTTGGCGGCGCGGATCTCGTCGGCGGTCGCGGACTCGTCGTCGGTCAGCGGCCGCCCGCTCCACGTCCGCGCCAGCTCCGCGAACTGCCGCATGACGGCGAACCCGGCCGTGTGGACGGCCTGCTCGGCCTCGCCGAGCATGGACGAGGCGTAGAAGGTCACCTGGCCGCACTGGCACGCGGGCTCCCGCGGCGGCAGCCGGAACTCCTGGAACGTCCACATGCGGCTCCAGTACGGCAGCGACAGGACCTCGAAGTAGCCCTCGAGGGCGCCGAGCGTCGCCCAGTCCCGCTCGCGCCGCGCCGTCCGGGAGAACTTGGCCCTGGCGTCGAGCTTGAGCCAGTACGCCGCGCTCGGGCCGTACGTCTTGGCCACGTACGTCTGCGCCCACGACACGGCCAGCTCGATGTTGCGCGTCGACGGGCCCAGCCAGATGACGACCGACGTCGCGTCCGTGTACAGCCGGCCCATGAGCGGGATCTGCGAGCTCTTCTCCTGGTTGTCGACCTGGTTGATGCAGATGGCGTCGACCCAGAGCGTGCGGGGCTCGCGCCGCTGCCGCAGCGCGCGGAGGGCGTCGTCCAGGTTCGTCGTGACGGAGAAGTCCTCGCCGTCGACGGTGATGGTCCTCTTTATTGATGCGTCTCCCCAGACGTACGACAGAGCGGCGAACTCGGGCTTCTCGTCTAGGGAAACGATGCCCAGTGTGCACTGCACATCGTCCTCGGGCTTGCCGCCCAACAGTGTGAGAACACGAATCTCGGATCTCGAGGGCTCTAGGTGATTGTACTGAACCATTATTTCAGAGCAGCACTATTCCGAGTGACTGCGGGCTCTGTGATGCGACAATTATGATGCAGAGAAAGATCACATTATTTAGCAGTGGTAGGTCTGATTTTGTACTATTTGCACGATTCAATAATGAATAGAAACACGTCTCAAGCGAGCTCATGAATCCAGCATCCTGGTTCCGGAAGGATTCGTGAATCCTCATGGAGGGTATGATAGGTAAGCCGTAGGATCCAAGGACCGGCCAGGGTATAGGGTTTTAGTTGGCGTGTGGTTAACTTTGATTGGTCGGTTCGGGTTGGACGCAGGAACGAGTTTCATGCTGGAGAAAGAGCTGAACTCTTGTCCAGGAAAGGTATTATATACTGAAACGGAAGCGTCATCATAAATTTAGAAGCGCTAGAATAGTGGCTGAGACTCATATCTGCAGAAGAATTGACAGTACCTGCACTCATCAACACTGTCTGGCCGCCCTTTATTTTTCTTGAATACTGAAGAATAATGCTTATACTATTGAACCACAATAAAATCCCCAACATCCCCTGCGCATCTCAAACAAGACCACTCATGCCAATTATTCCATCTCACTCGCCCTGGTGACACCAGCAATGAGCTGGTGAGATTGGCCTCCAATGGGCGCGCCACATTCTGGGCAGCGGGCTTGCTCCATCGGCATGCCGCACTCACCTATTGCAAACTGCAGCACAAATGATTAATACTATTGACGAAAGCAAAGCCATGTCATTGAGCCCGTTTCGTTCCACTTCGCGAGATCTCACGGCATGTCTGACGGAGGGAATGCCCTTACCGGATGTCCGTTTTCACAGTTGTACCAGTGTCCCGAATGGCTCGAAAAACCACCGGCTCCGCTGACCATTGCCGACTTGATGGCCGCGAGTTCTTGTGACGTGACCGCTTCATACCGCGGACCTTCATATAATCTCAACATGGCCTGGACGGCATCTTGTAGTTGTCTATTGCGCAAACATGTGTTAGTGACCAAGTATTTCTGGTCCCATGATAGATGCTTGTGATGCGAACTTGAACAGCGAAGGGCAGACCATAAGGTGCTGGTCCTGCGCAGGGCAACACTCCAGCCGAGGAGGAAGCGGCGGGTATTACTGACCTTCCATTTGCATCTTGCAGCTTCTCGCAGGCATCAGCAGCCGAATCGAGCAGTTCCTTGATCTTGTCTCTCTCGAAAGACTCCTTCTCCTTCTCCGTTGTGGGTGTCAATTCTGCTTGGCCTCGGGTGTATCCAGCGACGAGCCTCGAGACGATTCAAGTCAGTATAGGCACATGTTCCCTTCCAGTCACACATGGGAACAAAGACTTACATCGAGGTCTTGGCCAATGCCAGAATAGCACCGACTTCAATCCGTATCAGGAATGCCTTGCGTGCATCTGCAATGAGCTCTGCGCAATCCTTCATGAAACGGGTAGCCCGCATCTGGACAGATTTCTGCGCATCTGTGGTCACCAGTCCCGCCTTCTTTGCCATGCTGATTCGCTGTTGGAGTGCAACCTCTCGTGCCTTCAACCAGATGAGAGATGCACCCAGAGTGACCCGTCTATCAAAGTCGGGTACTGCTGTTTCAGCGTCGAGACTGAGATTGTTCATTCTCTGATCCAAAGAATCGCTGTCGGAGACACTGCCGGCGGCTAGTGATCTTTGCCGACGCGCAACGATAGCGTCGAACAACTTTCTGCTCGGCTGATGTCGAATATCCATGTCGTGGCGCAGCTTGCTCGCGTCGCTTGCGAGCTTCATCAATGGGCCATCGAAACTGTCGGCCTGCGACTTTCTCCTCAAATTGTTCCAGTCATCGTCAGCCTGTAACCGCCAATTCTGAGAATTCGTCTGTGTGGTCTCAATGTCTTCTTCTATTCCGACGAGCCGCTGCTCAAGCTTTTCGAGGTCTTCTCTCCCTCTAGTGATGAAACGTTTTGAGGTCTCATCCATGACAGCACGATTGATCACCCGATTGTACCGGCGGGTAGCAAATTGGCGGATGGGCCGTTTGCAATCCGGGCAGCAGGGTACAGAGGAGGAGGATGTCAACTTGGAGAGGTCGCGGAGTGCGACAACTTCACCAGTGTTGCTCATAGAATACACTTCCGAAAGGTCCACGAGGCCATCAAGTGTCTCGCCGGTGAAGAAGTGGCTGCAACCGAGTACAACAATGGGTGTCTCATTGACATCGATCTCCGAGTACTCTTTGAACTCGAGCATGTCCACGCGCTGATCGCCCTTGTGGCCACACTCTTGGCAGAACCCTTCGGGGCATTCTTCGCCACAGTAGCTCGGGCACTGGTGGCTGCAGGAAAGCATTTTCGTGCAACGGTTGTCACATGGAAGCCGATCGCAAGGTGCAGCGCAGGGCATGGAACAACGCCCAAGATGCTCGCAGTACCAACTGCACTGTTCCACGCAAGGCGTACATGGATGACTACACGGCAGATCACAGTCGGAGTGAGGACATCGGACCTTTGCGGGAGATATGATAGTCAGCGATGGGTAACGGAAGCGAGCGAAAGAGGATCAAAATGAAAGAGTAAACAAACGACTTGAAGGGGCTGTATGATCTTACCTCGCAATTCTTTGTGCAACTTCCACACGCCTCTCCAGTGTGGCACGTCTTTGAGCATCTATGATTGCAGACCCCATGAGGACGATCGCAAACTTTTGTACATTTTCGATGCTCTAAAACAAAGCCTCCATCATGATCCTGCTTCCGGCAAGTTCCACAGGTTCCTGTGCACGAATGCCCGCATGACAATGGCTCGCCACATGGAGTCGGGCAGCGAAAGGACTCGGACTCTAGGCTCACGTGGCACTTCACTTGAACCGAATGCCCACAGCCTGGAACAGTCCTGGTCACCTTTTGATGACACTTGATGGTTCCGAGATCCAGCGTTCTGTGACAAGCAACATCTTGCTCGATGTGTCCACACGGCAATACTTTATCTCCAACATTGACCAGGCATGGACCGCAGTCCTGACTGCAGAGTTTGACACAGGTGTGATCGCAGGTTGCTCTAAGACGCATACAAGGCTGGGGGCAGTCTGCCGTCTTGTGCATCATTTCGGAGTGGCATCTGGCCTGGCAGCGATGCCCACAATCTTCCAGCCGGCGCTGACACGACAGATCGCAACCCCCCTCGGGGCTTTTGCGCGCAAAGTCTTCGGGTTCTGCACACAGGATGTCTTTCTCAGGGTGACGAGGGCAGCATAGTGGGATTGAAGTGCCGACGGAATCGGAATGGACCAATTGACTGTGCACTTTGGACCACATGGGGACGTGAAGGTATGTTTCGCTACTGCCTATCAGGTACATGCCGTGTTGAGCCCGACTGAGAAGCACGTTGATGCGATTCTCAGTTCGTAGAAAGCCGACTTTGTGTGATGCATTGCTCCGGACCAGGGACACGATGATGACCTTGGCTTCTTCTCCCTGGAAGTTGTCGACAGTGGCGAGCCGTAGTGTTTGAGCCAGAGCTTTCTTGACCAAAGATCTCGTACCTTGGTTCTTCATCTTCCAGTCTGCCCCGGTGGATTCTTGATCCATCACCGCATCTTTCTCTTCGGCCATGTCGTCGAGCATCCCCTCTGCGGCCAAGGTGTCTTGGTCGCGATCACTCAGGAAGATTTCAAAATCCTTGCTCAGCGCATGCCTCAGCTTGCGCAGTTGGCCAGTATACGGTGTCAAGAGAGCTATGTCAGTGCTGCTGTACCTTCCCTGGCGCACGAGGTGGCGTACCAATCCGCTGGCCATGTCGACCTCCCACTGGTTGCTATGGGATCGTACTCGGACACCATCGTTGGTGGAATCTTCATGATGATCGTGATCCAGCCAAAAAAGGTTCTTGCGCATACCTACAACATCGGGCATGCCCTGAACACTTTCGTGATCCTCCAGATTCGGATAGACGTGACGGATCAAACTTGAAATCTCTGGCCGCATCCGGCGCTGCAAATTGAGCTGTGCAATAGGAATGGCTGCCAGGCCTGGTTCTCCTATGGCTCGTCTCTCGAACTGACTTCTGTCCAGCTGATATGTCATACCCGAGCTTGACTCACTGCTGAGCGAGAAGTCTTTGATCTGAGGCCGGAGTTGCCGATGGTCGCCGATCTGGATCAGATGTTCTACACCTGGCATCATGGCTGAGAGCACATGGGGCTCCATGACCTCGCCAGCCTCCTCACATATGACCACTTTTGGGCGAATGCGACGAAGCAGAGTGATATTCTTGGCCAGTGCAGTTGTGGTCAGACCAATCACATGGGCCTGAGCGAGTGCTCGTCGATCGACTTCGCTGTGCACAGCGGTGATGTCGGCTTGATTTCTTTCAGCTGCGTTGATGCGTTCAAATAGGCGATCCGTCTGCTCCTCGCGCATGTCCTGAACCCAGTACTCTGCCAACCTCCAGCGCTCGGCAGAAGTGAGTGCTTCGATATTCTGCTCCGCTCGTTGAAGCAAAGTGGCCAAGTTATCACCGCCCCAATGAATGCCAGTCGCGCCGGCATCATTCCCATTCACATGGGGCCTCCTACCAAGCCAGAATGAAAGGGGATCGCGGCCGACAAATTTGAATTCCTCAGGTCCCTTATGATCGGGATTTAGTTGCTGATATACAGATGGGTTTCGGTTGCGAAGATAGTTGCGAAGGTTTGCCCACGATGCGCCATTTTGCACACGTTGAAGCGGTCTGATGTTGGCGTCGGCAGTCTCCATGTACATCTGCATCTCGCTGTAGGCTTTGCCGAGGATCTGGCTCTCAACCCGGGTCTTTGGCAGTTCCTTGCTGACAACCCGTAGGTTTTTACCCTCCAGCTCGGGTTCCGTACTTCTTCCCCCGATGCGGATGATCTTGTTGATCCCGACGTCCAAGAGATGTTTCAAGAACTGATCGAGAGCGTGGTTCGTGTAGCAGCTGTAATGCCCGTCAGTCCACAGCTCAAACGTGTTGCATAATTATCATTGATATGACAGCTCTCTCACAAGTGCTGTATCTGAACTCACATGATGAAAATGGGCCCCAAAGCCGCCGCCTTCTTGTTCTCCAGGAGAACCCTCACGATCTGAATGCCTACGTACGATTTCCCTGTGCCTGGTGGTCCCTGGATCAGAGAAAACTCACGCCCCAGAGCAGCAAGAAGTCCGACACATTGACCACGGTCTAGACTTGTATGCTTGCGAAGTGTCTGTATCTCGGTCTCCCAGTCGTCTTCATGCAACGTCGAAGCGCTGACTCTAAGATCATGACTTTGTACAGAGTCCTCTTGAATTATCGATTTCATGTGGAAAGTGAAACCCGGTTTCAGCGCATAGCTCGGAGGAGGTACTACCCCAGAGCCAGTGCCAGGTTCGCCAGGTACCATCCATTGCTGGAGCGCGACATGACCCTCGCCGATCATCAGCTGTAGGTTTCTGAGGACCGGAGTGAAGGTAGCAGGTAGCAGGTTATGGAACTCGACTAGCGTGCTGCGTATCTGCCTCCTCTGTTGGTATATCTGCATCAGTGATCTCAAATCGCCTTGATGCATACTGGCAAGCTTCACGGTAATGCTGGAGTCTCCCATGTCGGGTACGAGACAGCTTTTCTCACGCTTCTGTGAAGCGCCCTCTTCACGTGCTTCATCGACTGCTTTGGCAACAACCTCAAGAAATAGCAATGACTTCTGTCGCTCATTGGAGGTCAAAAGACAGACGAGGCTGCCTTCTTCCAGTCGTGACGTTTCCTGCCACCAGCGGCGTCTTTCCGACTTGTTCTTATTTCGAAGCTGTGCTAGCGCCCGGAAGGACACCACGGCCTGCAGACCTTGTCGCTCGTGCATAAAAACATGTTGCACCGTGCAGTCTGTGTAAGTATGCGCTCGAGCGTCGTTCTTGGCCAGTGTTGGAAATGGCTGCCCCTCCTGAGCAAGCAAGTCACCAAGGACATCCTTCACCGATCCAAATATGTCTTGGCGCATGAGGCGAAAGAGTGAATCGATGTGCCTGTGGACAGGATCACGGAGGTGATGGGCCTGCAGCAAGTTGGTCGAGGGCAGGTACTCGGCTTGGCCGCAAGAAATCTCCCCCAGCGTCGGCAGGATCTGAATAGACGCAATATCTGAGTGATCATTATCATGTCTTCCGCCAGGGCCCTCAATTGTCAATGGGAAGGAGTTTGTAGGTCGATTGATAGTCGAGAGGAGGTTGTCTTCGGAATTGTCTCCAACGAGGCGGCCGGTGGCAATATCAACGACTCGTTTCGTAGTGTTGAGTTGTTCTTTCCAATCGCAGAGATTCAAGTCCGGATTGAACTCAGAGATGGTATTGAGGAGATCGTCAATCGCCTCGAAGAGTGGTGGAAGCTCGTCATTGAAGCGCGACCTGTGCTCGCGGATCAGTAGCTCGTGCAAAACCTTTAGCATGAGCTTCGTTGTGTTGGCTACCACGTCGCTTGTGGGAGAATGGGCAATCAGAGCTTTCAGACGGTGACACAATCTTCTGAACAAATCGAAGGCGCGATCGCCATTAGTGCCCCCGAAGGAGCGGTAAATGGCGCCCAGGAAGGAATCCACGGATATGCTGTCCAAGAGGGCCGAATGGCTCAGAACTCTGAGGAACGGTTCTACAGTACGAAGAACCCGGTCGTCGCTCGAGTATTGAGTGCAGACAAGAGACGTCTTCACAATGATGGAGTAACCTTGGAGCTCATCACTTGTAAGGTCGCGAGCTACGCACTGGTGGAACTCGCGACTATCTCCATCAAGGATCGTCAAAGCGAGTGACCATATTCGGAAGCACTCATTCATGATATAATGCTCGGGACCTTCGAGGTCGCGGCGAAGCAATCGCTTCAGATCCAAGTATTGATCCGGGGCAGGTTCGGTTGGAGTACGGCCTTGAAAGCCTCCTTGGTTGAGTGGCCCGCCTCGAGCGACACCTCGCCCGAAGCCTCGCCCGAAGCCTCGGCTGTTGCCCCTCTCGGGAGTTGTTCCTCTCTTTCTCCAAGACATATCGAGTAAGATACAATGATGGTGATGAAAGAAGCGGAAAATGTGGTTCGAAGATGAGTCGGTTAAACTGAGATTTTGCAGGAAGCTTCGACGACCTAGCGAAGATGGATTTGAGCAATCCTCCCGCAATGAACCTGCTGGCGTTCAGGTGTCCGAACAAATTTCCCAACGTTTTCTGCATATTGTTGTTGGGCTCCAAGAAGGCTGCATGCTGTCACACCTTGGGGACGGTCGATGGTAGGCCTCCGGCATAGAAGAGGGGGCGGACGGGCGGCCTGGCGAATTGAACCATGCTTCTGCGTTCCAGAGTCCATATCAGAATCATATCAGTCACACTTGAACACATTTGATTGCTTTACTTCGCTTTTTGGGCATTGATATAGGCGTAATGCTGTCATGGATCGAAAGAACTGGTGGGCATCCCACTTAGACGAGGCGAGGCTGGCAGAATATGTTGCTAATCGCGTAACTTTACGCACAAACGTTTTGATTATGCAACAGAAACATAATATTCTTAATCTCGGTTGAAATTTGAATCTTAATATCTATATTTCAACTTAATATAAATCGTGGCGACCGGATGAAATACAATAATTAAATATAAATATTTTAGTTTTATTTAATTTTGCGCCTGCCTGTGATAACGATATAGAAGACACAATCTGCATTATATTTCTGAAACTTGAGATAAACTTCCTAATCTTTGCAGTGGAAAACTTCTTCTCGTGAAAATGAAACACGAGTAGACCATGATTCGGCCTTGTCGCCGTGCCAGATCTACCTCGGCATGTCGAGATGGCATCAATACCACTGGTATTGACCAAAAGTCGCCGCCGTCTTTTCCCAAGCAAAGGCTAGAATTTCAAAGCTCTCCAGACATAAAATAGCTGCAAGGAATAGAGAACCAAAAAGATATTGAAGGCAACTGTTTTTCTTGGTCAGTCGACGAAACACCCAATCAATTCGACGCAAGAGAGTAGAGAAGAATGGTTCAGAGTCTGCTAATTCCATCATCGTGTGTTCCACTGTCCTCCCAGCCTGTCATGATCTTCAGCGTCTTTCGCCACTGCGGAGCTTTCTATCACCGGCCCTTTGGAGCGTGGTGACACTGTCTGGGCGTAGGTTTTTCATCACGACCATGGAGAGAAGATTTGTAGGAGAGCGAGGGAGACTTACAAAGTAAACCCAAGAACCACTGCACCACCGAACCGTTGTTGAAATGCTGGGAGCTCATTTCGAATCAAATGCTGCCTAGTGCTCTAAGGAAAGGCAGGTGCGTGTAGGTGTACTTGCGATTTGTGAGGTACGGAGGAAGGTGGGAAGTACAAGGAATAAATACTTCCTTCCCTCGGTGAGAACTTTGCTAGAGCCTAAAGGAAATATTGCTTGCTCAAGCGGACGGCTACAAGGTGGAGATGGCATGATCAGTTCCAAATGGTCCAGTCAAACAGGCCGAGACTTCAGGTAGTAGACATTGAACTTAAGACGAGTCCCGCGCCCCTATCGACTTTCTTGGGCTCTTCTTGCATGGCGTATGAACCTTGTGAGCTATCAAGGCTCGACCAGCGCTTTCAGCTTGAGAATGTCTTGGCCGCTGGTATATCTGTTCAAGACGGACCAGCTCAGTTCGAGCAGCTAAACATGCAAACGCAACGCGAGTTCTGGCACAACGCAGAACCCAGGTTCACGCTCAGGAGTTTCAACCAGCTGGAGTGACTGGCAGGAAGAAGAAGGGAGAAAAACAATCCATGCTGCTGAAATAAGAAGAGGACTTGTCCTTGGATGAAACTGAAACATAAGGCGCCAAGTAGGCTGTGGGTGCTCATGACCCAGTCATCACTCAATGGAATATATTCAGATTCGTCACGTCGTAGCAATACATGAATTTCTCACTGGTATAATCATGTTCTCAATATGGAAATGGAAGGATGTACTAAAAGTGGTATAGAACCGTGTCTTCGTGGAACCGTCTTCGTGAAGCGTACAGTCTTTTACATACAAAAGAAAAAGAGAAGGACATAAGCTATATATGTTCTTCTCTGCCATCCAACGCCTTCATAGATGAGCTCGCTAGCCAGACAACCTGGATCACTGCTCAATTATAATGCAATACGAACGAGCCAACCCTTGCCACCCAACGCTTTTGATGCCACTGCTCCCATCGTTACGCCAGAAGCGAAAACGCCCATTCAAAAGATGTACAATTAATCTTCCATGGGCTTATCCACTAGAGTCACCGAGTGGTGAGCCGTGGGAGATTCGGTCTCTGGTGCATCATTTTCAACGTCGTTGGCCTTTTCCTCCTCGCCGATCGATTCCGGAGCTGCGGTGCTTGTAACTGTGACACGTCTGCCGCGTTCGAATCTTACGCTGCTGCGGTTCAGACTATTCCTCTTGTCGGCGACGGGTGCCTCCTCAGCCACAGGCTCACCATTCGCGCCATTGACTTCACTGTGCACTGGAGCAGTGCCTGTGTTATCGGGGACCTCGAGACTGGACCGCTTCACGATACCACCTGGGAAACTGGCCATGCTAGCGCGGTGGCGGTCATTGGTGGAGGTCGGCGAAGTCTGAATTGGGAATCGAGTTTCGGGGCCTCCCACGCTGCGATCACGGCGGTGGCGTGGACTCGGTGCGGGACTAGTAGCGCGGCTTCTGCCACCTGCCTTCTCCAACAGAGCTCGCTGGCGTTCCTCCATATGGGCACGCCTGTTGCTCTCATCGGTGCTTATCGCGCGTGGTCTGTGTGGTGCCGTTACGGAGCTCGAGTGGTTCAGTGTGGACATGCGCTTCAGCTCGGAAAAGATTGCGTCCTTGTGCTGGAAGAGGTCGCGAATCAACCGGTATGCATGCTTCTCCTCCATTGTCAGGGAAGTCTCGGTGCGAGGTCGCAGAATGCAGGGCGCCAAAGACGTGGCAAGAGCTGCAATGTACTGCTCGTCTGCTGAAGTCAAATCGATCAGGCGAGTAAAGTGGTTCATGCAGGCGTCAAGGGTGGCAATGTTGGTCAGGCGGAGCTGCGACAGAGTCTGTTGCAGCACACCGATGCGCGCGTCTTCCGAACCATCGGTTGTTGGTGTGTTGTAGATCGTGCGGACGATTTCGTAGACATGGGAAGAGACGAGGGAATCTAGGACATAAGTTCAGTGCTTATCCTCATTAACAGTTTAAGAATTGGTGACTCACCGGGAAGCTCGAGCAGATATAGTTTCAGAAGACTTGCAACCACCGGAACCTCAGCATCTGCCAAAGTCTCAACCGTGAAAGACTTCCCGTCGTTGACCTTCGCTCGTAGCTTGTGAACTTGTGGCAGGGGAACCTCCACAAGCCAGACATCTCGCCTAGCCGCGTCACCTTCAAGGTCAGGATAATGGCTGTCCAGGTACGTCAGGAGAGTCGTGATAATGATGGGTACACGTTTTCTGTCGGCTCTCGCACGAGCCTCGAGGTCTACACCAAACGTCTGCTCGTCAACCTTGTTGTAGTAGTTGTCATAAGTGACAACCTTCGGGGCGAAACTGCCGGTCCGGTAGTTTTCGAGCAGGTAACGGAGGTCGCCCAGAGGCTGCACCGTCTCCTGGTATAGAACCATCCGGTCGACAGTTGCCTGGAGACTGGGAATGACGTTGCCAATGGTTCCGGAAAAGTCGAGAACCACAGTCTTGACCGCCTTGAGTCTGTCCAACTCGCAGCGCTCAAGGAATTTGAGGTGGAGAAGAATGGCCTCTTCCAGCTCGCAGCGCATCTCATCCAGCTTCCGAACACCGGCCTTGTACTTGTCGTCCGATTCTCTGGCTTCGCGGCGAAGGCGGTCGGGCGGCGTCTCGTTCGGGTATTGGTTGTTGAGGCCCCATCCTTGAAGGTATTCGCTCACAGTACCGATCACGGGGCTGTCTGTGCTGCCTTCCGAGGTGGGCATGGAGAAGGTCCTGGACATGGGTGCTGCTTTCTTCTCCGGAACCCCAGACAGCTTGAATGCAAGAGGCTTCCATTGGTAGAAAAGCTTGGAGCTGTTGGCAAACGAGTTACCGACATTTCCAACAAGGCGAAGGAATCCGTTCGTGATGAGGTCTTGTCCAATCCTCTCAGCATAGCTGACGCTCGTGGTGTTCATGTATCTCTGCATGTATTCGACGATGTCCGATCCGCTCGATGTGTTGAGGTAGGTTCCCAGGATGGGAACCTTTGTCTCGCCCATCTTGATGGTGTTGAGCATATGTTCGAGGATCTTCTTGACCTGTTCGGTCTGGTACGTCTCGTCTCCGATCTCGTAAATGTCGTCATCCTCCTCCTCCTTCTCCTTGTTCTCCGAGATCTTGATCTCGGGCACATTGCTTGGCTGCTTTGGACTCGTCTCGGCAGTTTGGAAGGCCATCTTGTTCTCTTCCTCGAGATCCTCGACTAGGCGACACTTGTTGAAGTAGTTGCTGCGCAGCTTCTTGACCTGCTCGGCCTGGCGATCGTGGGCTTTGATACGAACTTGAAGTTCATCTTGCGACTCCTGGAGACGCGATTCGTGCGCATCGCACCATCTGGAGAAAGGGTTCACTACCAGGTCTCGGATACTCTGTGCGATCTTGAGGTGATTCTTGGCTGCATCCTCCATCTCGGATCGCACGCCATCGTAAGCCTTTCTGGTGCTGGCCCCATCGTCGCGGTTGAAGCCACCGGAGATCTTGTCGGCAGCGGGTGCAATGTCGCTTAACTTTTGGCCGTACACCTCTTCCGCCTCGGCGCGCATGCGGGCGAGAGTCAGGACCTGTCGGTTCTCTTGGACTCCCTGTTGGAGCTTGCCGAACAGAACGCCGAGACCTGCAACAGAGTGTTAGTAGGACAGGAGGAGGGTATTGTTGTTGGCGGGCAATCAAGCTTACCTGCCGCATAGTCGGCCGACCAGAATGCGTCGGCGAAACCAGGCATGGTGGGCTAAATCAAAAGCACTGCCTTGGAGGAACTGGGAACGACAACAACAGAACCAGTAAGAAGGAAATAGGTATTCGATGTGGCAGTAAGTTGCTACGGGTCGTAATTCATCACCATTCGTGGTCGTGTATGAGAGAATGCTGTAAGAGAAGCACAAAGAAAGCCGAATCGACAAACAAGCGCCGGGTGGCTTAGAGGGCTGAATCTCAGGCTTGGTTGGATCGGGGTTGGGTCGGGAAACTGGGTAAAGTTGGTCTTGATGCCAGCAGTATGGGCCAGCGTCAACAGGCCGTGGAGGCGAAAGGAGGGAGCTCGAATCGAGTTTCGCTGGTAACACAATGGCTGAGTAACACAAAGACGACCTTGTGGCCCAAAGAACAGCTGCTGTTTTTTGAAGAAGTAAATACGGAGAGAAAATGCCCAGGGTTGATGTTTTTTTGAGTCGACCGTCGGCGAGATCGCATTTGGCCTGTTACCTGCCTGCCACCTCTCGCGCAGCTGAAGGCCGAAAAAGCTGCCAGCCAAGGAGCTGCCGCCATTGGTCGGCAGACGGGATGACGAGCCTGTTGTATCCTGGGCACCAGACTGACCGTCTGTTCGCCAGGGACAAAGCCACTGAGAGGCCTGCGATGTTCCCCCTAGCTCCGCGGCCGTGCCCACTACCTTAGCTCAAACATCGCCCCAAAGCTGCCCGCTGACAGACCCGCTACGGGTGCCTCAAGATGCCTAACGCTCGGCGCAGGGGACGTCGATTCGTGGTGAGAATGCCAGGAAATTAAACACGTCGGTACACACAAGCACGTATACGAGCAAACCGTTTAGTCCGGCCCCATCTGCGGCGCGCTCTTTCTTACCCCGGAAAAGTCTGGTTCATCTCATGTCTGAATTTTTCTTGGGATGTCGCGAGTACCGACAACTGGTTAATGCTGGCAGCATGATCATCTTATCTGTGTTACATTGATCTGTACCAACTGCCGACGACAGGCCCCTTTTTATGAACAGATATTCGTTCTCGGATTCCTTCTTGATGAATAGTCATTGTTGCAATCCCCTACGGCACGTGCTTGTACATGTCTGGATTACTCGGCATGTAGTACCAAGTACATGGTTCTCCGTACTAACGGCGACATGTGCGAAGTATACCGTTAGGTAGGTATGCACAGGTGACTGAGCCTCAAAATGAAATGAGCTTCCAGGATGCTGCTTGTGCAGCTCTCAGGGGTTGTTTTTAAGTGTCAGTTGCCAATGATCCACCTCGCGCTCAGATAGAGAGGACGGGTAACAGGCACACAGCACCTCGAGCTATCCCGTAATCTGGAATCCCATATGTAAGCCTTGCCTCTCTGGTTTCTAGGGGAATGCCTCTCCTGTCGCTCACTCCGAGCTTGTCTCTCTCTCATACAGTGGTCTGTTGTCTGTAGATATAGGCATGAGAGCTGAACATATTACCAAGTGTGCTTCAATCCATGTCCCTGTGAGACTGTGACCGGCGGCAAGCATTGAACACAGTAGCTGTAGTATAAACTGAGTTGTCGGGAACTTGGTAGCGCAAAGGCTCTCTCAAGAGTCATTGCCGCACCCCTAACGGCTCAATTCAGATATGCATGGTGATACAGATATTTGCATAAGGTATAAAATGCGGGAAGAAGCGTGCCTGGAATATATACACAAGTAGTATACGATAAGTCCCGTGCTTCGAGGTTATATAGTCTATCTTTCGGCTCTTTGCCGATCAACTTGTTCATGCTTGCTCACCATCTCAGCCGGGATGACGAGATCGCCGCGGTGGCGGGGCCCTCCGAATGAGGTAGCTGCGGTCCGACGTCTCGTCTCTTTGACAACATCAACATGCAACGATCACAGCCATTGCTCACTTGATCATATCCTCGCGCCGACATAATTGAACTCAAGATTGAGGTCAGGTTTCAGAGAGTCAATCGGCATTTTGCGCCTGTATCCAGAATATTCTTTCCCCGAAGCTTGCGCTTTCAGAACTCGTATCTACTGGATCCAGGCTTGCTTACATATCCACTGAACGACCATCAATATGTCCGAGAAAGGGCTGCCTCTCGAGGAAGGCGACCTCCACCAAAAGGACAAGCAAGCTCCGACGGGCAAAAGAAGTGTCATCGCCATCTTCCTGTCATTTCTGTTCCTAGGAACGCTTGTTCATCCTACTTCCCGGTCTTATCACCCAGCATGCCACGCATACTCGCGGTTGCGTCCGCAGACCATCGAGGGCCGAGTTCACAACATCCTTTCTACTACACCGCTGATAGGTCAGTCATTTGTATTGAAATGGAAACTTGGACGCCTCTGACATTTATGCCTAGATGGACACGATGATTTCCCGCTGCTTATTCGCTTCTTATATGGCAACCAGATCTACGGCAACTTCACTGAGGACTTTGGTAAGACTGGTCTGCCAATGCACGTCGATCTCCCCCGGTTGAGAGCTGGACAGAATGGAGGTGCCTTCTGGAGCGTCTTCGCTCCCTGCCCAGAAAACGGCTCGGATTGGTCGGACGAGAACTACAGAGATAGTAAGCCTCGTGATTCTTCTTTAGATTTGCCATGGTCGTGCCTAACATACCACAGCTGTGCAGTTCACCCTTGAGCAGATTGATGTCGTCAATCGCCTGAGTGGTGCATTCCCCAACGATTTCTCCAACGTCATTGGCATCACCGCGGACTCTGCGCTGGCATCCTTCAAGGAAGGAAAACTCATCTCGCCTCTGGGTGTCGAGGGCCTCCACCAGATTGGCAACTCCGTCGCCAACTTGCGCCTCTTCCACAGTCTCGGTGCTCGCTATGTTACGCTGACCCATAACTGTGGCAACATCTTTGCCGACTCGGCACTTGTCGAGAACCCTTTCCGCAAGGCCGAGCCATATTGGGGCGGCCTATCCCCCAAGGGGAAGAAGCTCGTCCACGAAATGAACCGCATTGGCATGATTGTGGATCTGGCTCATGTCAGTGCCGACACGATGCGCGATGTACTTGGCGGAAGCGCCTGGGAGGGTAGCAAGGCACCGGTCATGTATAGTCACTCTTCTGCGTTCGCCATCTGCCCACACCCAAGAAACGTGCCCGACGATATCCTGCAGCTGGTCAAGAAGACGAATTCGGTCGTCATGGGTAGGCCCATCTTCCAATATTGAAATCGTGACCGGATCAGCTAACGAGACAATAGTCAACTTTGCCCCCGACTTCACTTCCTGCAAGGACGTCGGTAATGACAATGGCATTCCCGAGGTCATCCCAGAGAATGCCACGCTGAGCAAGATCGCTGACCACATCACCTACATTGGCGATCATGTTGGCTACGACCATGTAGGTGTCGGCAGCGACTTTGATGGCATTCCGTCCGTGCCAAAGGGCCTGGAGGATGTTTCCAAGTACCCAGAACTCTTTGCTGAGCTGCTGAGACGGGGAGTGTCTGATGTCGACGCCGCAAAGGTTGCCGGAGGAAACATTCTCAGGGTCTGGAAGGACGTTGAACTCACCGCTGCCAAGCTCCAGCGTGAGGGCTTCCCAGTGTACGAGGATGATATTCCCAAGAGGTCCATTGAGCAGTCAATCCGTCAGATTTCTGGCTACTGAGTTTGATCTGTCCGGCTGAGAAATTGTCAAGTCGAGGCAATGAATGGAACTGGCAATGTATACGAGTAGTGTTAGCCCTTTTCTGAACTTGAAGTTTATCGATTGTACACAAAGAACTGCTATTTAAAGAGCACACTCCAACACTGAATGTCTGAGAGAGATATGTCATGTTAATCGATAGGATCCACATAGCTCACCAAACGAATCAGACGATCAAGTATTCGAGCTTTCGAGCCTTGTTAAACTGTGCCGGAAACCTTGGACAGCATCAAGCAGATCGTATCGTAGATTACCCAGGTAATGAGGAACGGCTCTGTGCCATGACAAATTAGGGACTGGTCAACATGAAGGCCTCGAAGAATAGGTCATTGATATAGTACAGGTCAAGCCAGCCAGCGCGTTTGCAAAAGGGTACGTACTGGCAGTGTCCCGGGCCCAGCAAGCCAAACCTCTCGACTTGCGTTTCAGCATCTGCGCGACTCTGCCCAAACCTGAACGCCGTGCTTTTGCCGGATCACCACCACCGTGACGCCTACCGCAGTAACTCGACTCCTGGGTCAGACTCCCTCCTCGGCAGAGTCCTAATGAATTCCAATACGGCCAGAGACTCTCACCAGCCACTGGGCCTCCTGGCTCAGTGGTACGTTGCGGAGAACCCGTTCAAGCTCTCCTGAGTACTGCAACGGAAGTTGTGGTGCAAAGGTCGCTCCCCCGAACGCGTGTCAAATCGAAGTAACACCTTTTTTTTTTCCCTGTTGTTTTTAGCTATCCTCTACTTACAATATTTCCACCATTACAGAAGTTATTCAACTTGTCCCTCAGAGCAAGACAACCGTCATTGGCTGATATTTCTGCTTTTGTGATGCTCCTATTTCTTAGATAATCGTCCCTGAGGAGCCGTAGCTTGGTCTTCTTGATTCCTTGGGTGTCCTAATCCCTGTGGCCCCTTAGCAGTAATCGAGATGACCCTTCACTACCAAGAATATATCCAGTCAGGCGACCCAGAAGAAACTGAAATCGTGTTTCGAAGCAAGGAAACGGCCATTTCCAAATATATCGCGCTCCATGCGTACCTACACGAGATACCCCAACAGCAGGAAAATCAAGCAGCATCGTACAACACAACTCATCCTGCAGTTATTCACTAAAAGCAGCAAAGCACTCCGGAAGACATCTTCATCATATGTCCGCAGAGAATAGCCTGATATGGCAATTTTTGGATTCTAATCACGTTCATGGGCAGTACAAGTGGTAGCCGAAACTAGGCATTACAGACTCGTGCCCCTATTATCTCATGTCTGTCGAGTGTCAAAGCAAGTCGATATGCAATGCAAAGCAGATTATATGACATATAATTCAGTCACTGATAAACGTGGTCCAGATTTCTTGTTTATTTTTTGCATTGTACAATGGCTTTACACCACAGGTCTTATTGTACACGCAGCATTGCTCCTCGAGGTCGGTCAGAGCATATTCTGCTGGTTGGATCCGTGTAGAAGCCAGATCTCTCTATAACGCCATTCCCAATGATGCCGTATTCGTCGAATGTACGTACGGCCAATGTTCGCAGCATGGACGTAGTTTTCCCTCCACGAAGCGCAACCTCCCTCCTATGCTTATGATCCCATTGGTCGCTCGCCTCCGCCTCTCTCCAGCACGTTGAGTTTTCTCGCCGTCGCGATCTGGTTCCTCGTCTGCTGTCCGCGCACGGGCAGACCCATGGCGTGTCGTCTTCCTCTGTACGTGCCCATGTCTCGCAGCCGCCGGATGTTGTCTTGTACTATCCTCTTGGCGTCGTTGTCGATGGTCATTGTGGATAGCTCGGCCGTCAGTGACGTCTGCACCTTGGCCGGGAGGGTCTCGAGTCGCTGGAGCGGGTGAATGCAGTATTTGGCCATGATGCGCGCCGAGGTCTGCGGACCCAGCCCGTAGAAGGATTCGAGGGTCTTCTTGACCAACTTCCGCGGGTGAAAGCTCACGCCCATGATGAAAACCTGGCGGCTTTTTAGTCGACGGAACTGGAGCATGAGAGGAAGGGGAGACTCACCATCTTGAAAAAAATTGGCACGTCGGCACCGGGATCTGTCGCAATACTACTGTTCGTTCTGAGAATGCCCTCGACGATGCTTCAGGATCTCTCGAAAGTCGAATTTCCAAGTCGCGAGATGCACGGGCCATTTCCGCAGCAGCTGCAGCGCTAGACGTCTTGGACCGCCAATGGAACAGCGGACCCGCCTCGTCCGTCCTTATCGAGCACGCGATAAGACCCCTCCGCATACTAGGTATCTTGGGGGTTGCCGTGCAGTTGCCAGGGACCTGCTTCAACCAGCTCCGAGGTGAAACGTAGCTTCTACCTACAGGGACAACCATTAAGAAGACATTCCATCTTCTTTTGTTCTTCTCCCCTTCTCACATTCTTCACCCAATTGCCGATTCCATCTCGTCGGCATCAATACACATCAATTGACTTGATTTCGAGTCCATCTCGATACCGTTGCCACAATGTTGTCGCTGCGCCGCTTCTTCGTGAGCGCCATGCTGCTCCTCGGAGTATCCATGGTGTTCTTTGCCTCGACCGCCGAAGCTGCCAAGGGCCCCAAGATCACCCACAAGGTCTACTTTGACATTACCCAGGGCGATGAGCCCATTGGCCGTATCGTCATGGGACTTTACGGCAAGACCGTCCCCCAGACCACTGAGAACTTTCGCGCTCTGGCCACTGGCGAGAAGGGCTTCGGTTACGAGGGCTCTTCTTTCCACAGAGTTATCAAGCAGTTCATGATCCAGGGTGGTGACTTCACCAAGGGTGATGGCACTGGTGGAAAGTCCAGTAAGCTTCGAGTTTCCATTCCTCGACCGCTTTCTGCACTTGACTAATGACTTGAACTCTCCCAGTCTACGGCGACAAGTTCCCCGACGAGAACTTCAAGCTCAAGCACACCAAGAAGGGTCTCCTGTCCATGGCCAACGCCGGAAAGGACACCAACGGCTCCCAGTTCTTCATCACCACCGTCGTCACCTCGTAAGTACTGTCGGCAACAACAAGAAAGAGAGCTTGGATGCTAATCAGGAAATAAAGGTGGCTCGATGGCCGTCACGTTGTCTTCGGCGAGGTCCTCGAGGGCTACGACGTCGTTGAGAAGATCGAGCAGGGCCCCACCAAGCCCGGCGACAAGCCCGTCAAGGAGATCAAGATCGCCAAGAGCGGCGAGCTGGAGGTTCCTCCCGAAGGTATTCACGTGGAGCTCTAAGCACAACCCCGCTCGCCTCCGAGAGAATGATTGTCTTCCGCCTGTTGTTTTCTTCCGCAGTGACGCTGCTGTGTTGTCTTCTGCATAGCTGATTCGACTTTTGTGTCCCCAGATGCCACTTACGGCAGTGCCGAATGGGCTGCGGGGTTCGCCAGCGAGGAGGCTGCCAACCCGTTCCAAGAGAGTGAGGTCGCTGCCGCCGCCGCCGGCTACACTGTCTTCCAGAAGGCTGCATTCTTTGCGGTCATCATCGCTGCCATTGCCATTTACCTGCGCATGAGCCGATCCAAGACCGATAGGAACGATCAAGGATATGAGAAGTCGCTGGCGTAATTGTGGACCGAACAATATGACAAGATATAAACTCCAAGATGTTTCTTTCCATTGAAATGCTGAAGTGACCTATTATATAATAGCGATTATATGAATTGTTTGTACACGGCTGTAAGTGCAGCGATATATGGGCGGCTTTTAGTGCGTAGTATACTTCCCGCCAGAACTTTGGGTGCACCATGAAAGAGGGACCCATAAAAATTTCAGAAAGACGCAGCAAGCACAGAAAACTCGACGAAGGTCCAACACTGACAGACAACACGCGAAATCTCCCACTGTCTCTTCGCGCAGCCTCAAATACAAAAATCATGAAGGTCCTGAGTCTGAACTTTTTGACCTGCGCGGTCAAGGCCTGCAAGTCGTCGTCCGACTCGTATCCTCTGCAGTGCCAGGATGTAGAGCTGGTCCAGGACGATATCGAGGTCAACCCGGAACTGCTCTTCAACGTCCTGCCCCGCATTGATTGGGCGGCCCTGTCCAAGACTGCTACTGAGGTGAGTTACAGATGAGAGGATACTATTTTCTTCCTTCTCTCCGTTGTCTATGCGTGTTACCTGGATTATGGAGATGGCATTTGCTGTTTTGATACGGACTATGGACGCCTCGTGGGGCATTGGGAGAAAAAAAAAAAAGAACCACATGATGAAAACGGCGAAAAAGTCCAACACCACATTCCCACACACACAGATTACTTTTATATACAACAACCGAAACCTCGATGCTAACCGCCCTCGACAGCTCGGCTTCCCGGCCCTGCCCGCGCAGCCGCCGACCGTGGAGGAGCTGCAGGCCGACGACAAGACGCTCAAGGACCTGCACAACCTGCTCATGGAGACGCAGATCATGGAGGGCAAGCTCGTCTGCCGCAACTGCCAGCACGAGTACGCCGTCCGGGAGGGCATCGCCAACTTTCTGCTGCCCAGCCACCTGGTCTGATTTTCATCGTGACGCCTCTTGAGAGGAGAGCGGCGCCGAGTTTTTGTGAGGGGAGGGGGATGGGAGGATATCGGAAGGGCATCTCTAGCTCTGGGACGAGACGGAGGGAAAGATCCAGAGACGCCTATCAGGCCTTGTCTCTCCGCGGAGGAGGCGCATATGGTCCTGTATTGCCTTGCACTGAACTCTCCCGGAGAGGCGGTAGATGGGACGGTCACTGAAATCATGCGGGTGGTGGAAACGGTGTCGATCCTAGAGTGGTCAGGATTGAGGAGAGAAAAATAGGCATGTGACTTTTTACGGCGTTCCCGGCGTTCTCTACATAGACCAGGTTTGCCATAGTTGGAAGCAATGCATTCTTCACGCGATTCATCAAGTCGTACTTTGGCCTCAAATTTTTGAAAATATTTTCTTCAGTGTGCAATATGTATCGAAACGCCAGGCATGAAAAATCAATGTGTTTGTACACTCCCATCCACCCTTCCAGAGCATATCCCAGATGTGCTCTTTCCCTCATAGGTTATACGGGCTCAGTCTGGACTCGTACATGTCGAGTATTTGCAGACACAAGAATACCCTCCATCTCTATAATAGGCTTCTTCTATTGCTGCTTCTTCTGAGCCGCGGGGCCCATCTCCTTGTCGAAAGCACCGTACGGGACCTGCAGACTGCCGAGGGCGCTGACGCCTACTCCCAGAATCGAGAACAGAATCAGGAGCGCAAAGAGGGTCATGAAGATGCCTGGATTACGTTAGCATATATCTTAATAAACTGGAGGTTCCCTCCTCGAGATTTGCATATAACATACCAGGCGTGAAGAACTGGTACTTCTCAAAGAGCGGCCTCGTATCCCTCTCCTTCTTCTCCTTTCGCTTGACCGAGTCGATCTGTCTCTTGAGCTCCTGGTGCGTGGTGTCCTTGAACTCGGCCTCGTAGTTCTTCTGGGACGCGGCCTCCACCTTGTCGGTGCGGGAACCGGCCGTGTAGATGACGGTGAAGTCGCCGGCGGCGTCGTACTGCTGCAGGACGACGCTCATGTCGTCGTCGCTGTCCCTGAGGCTCTCGACGACATCCTGGTAGCGCCCGGCCGTGGGGACGGCGTCCAGGACCATGGAGTCGACAGACGGCGTCTTGCCCGCGGCCTTGCAGTTCTCCCGGATGCTCGAGGCCACCTGCTGTAGGTCGACGACGCCGCTCATCTCTGATACCGTCATCCGGCCCTGGACCTTGGAAGAGGACAGGGCGGCCTGCAGCTTGGGTGCTGCCGTCTTGGAGTTGAGGTGCTCGATGTTGAGGTTCGGTTGCGATACCAACAGGTAGTGCTCCGTAGGGCAGCTGGATAGGAAGTCGCTCGCGGCCTTCAAGACCGACTGGTTGGCTTGCAGCTCATCGGCAAGGGGGCTTTCGATCCTATAGGTTTCCTTGTCAGTATTGCGGTAGACGGTGAATGGTAGCGAGGATCGTGCATGGCTCGAGGTGACGTACTTCTCTGTCGAAAACATAACAAAGGGCGAGGTGTTCACGAATGCGTGCGCCGTGGCGCAGCCAGCAGCTATGGCTGCAACTGAGAGACGCATCTTGGTTGCAGATCGATGCTGGAGTTTTCGTGGTCGATGATGGGAGGAACCGATCTGGAATGGGAAGCGAAAGCTTGACGTACATCCCAGATTGAGCTCATCGGAGCTGGCGCGCCTCTCACCTCTCTCCAGAGTCGCACGTACCTCGACTGGCTTGGCCGCTGTTCATTGGACCGCTCTCACCCCGGCAAGTTCCGTCGAGGCTGTTACACCGTTCCCCCAGTCCTCTCAGCACTGCAGGTCTGGCAGGGTCCCCGACACATGCCCGCCTGGGGCGAGCTGGGCTTTAGTGGCTTTCAGCGGATGCAACCTCTGAAGGTTTAGTGGAGGGGCAGGGAATAAGGTAGCCGTCGCAACACCAAAATTTCCATGTAGCATCGTCCACCCTAGTCCGGAAAAAAAGAAAAATTCATGTACAAACTTTCCAACTCTGCCCACCAGAACAACGACCTACGATTCCGATCAAGAAACAGAGACACAGTGACACACAGAAGCGGAGAATCTTCCCACACACAAGCGCCATGTTTATTACACATCCCAGACCGAAGAAGTCCATCTTGCCGACGTTGCCCAAGAAGCGCAAGATTGCGCACGCGGTCGAGGAAATCAACTTCGATACCGATGCGCGGCAAGAGTACCTGACCGGATTCCACAAGCGAAAGCTACAGCGCATCAAGAGGGCACAAGAGGAGTCTGCGAAGCGGGAGAAGCAGGAAAAGCTCGACTCGAGGAAGCAGGTATGGCGCCGCAGTTTCTTGCTCGGCCTTGCGCCGTCACGTTGGGAAAGCGACCGCTCTTTTGGCTAACCAACGACATAGATCCGCGAGGACAGGAAAAAAGAGGTCGAGGAGCATGTCGATCACGTAAACAAGCTACTCAGAGAGGCGGCACGAGCTGGAAATGTGAGCGACCAGGACGATTCCGACGAGGAGAACGAAGAGTGGCAAGGACTGCCAGATGGGCCGACTGACGAGCCGCTGGACCACGAGGAGGAGTACATCGACGAAGACAAGTACACTTCCGTAACCGTGGAATCTGTCAGTGTGTCGAGGGACGGTCTACACAAGCCAGAAGAGGAGCCCGATACGGAAGACGAGGCAGAAAAGGAGCGAAGGGAAGCCGTGGCCAGAGCCGCCAAGGAGGAGGCAGCGGCGCGTCCCAAGAAGCAGAAGAAGCAGAAATTCCGTTACGAATCGAGACTGGATCGATCGATTGCGAACAAGAAGCAGAAGATTAAAAAGCTCAAAGCGAGATCATAGTTGCGGGTCCGGGAAATAAAAGATTAATGAAATAGGGGTACCAATAGCTCCCCTACTTTTGGTTGCACTTCAGATGATCAGCCTCGTATCAGGAAATGTGACCATTTGCGATCCCCTGATAGAGAAGACAAGAGAACAAGTGGACAATGGTTGGTGTTTGGCCAAAATAATGATGCATATCGGCGTCTGAAAAGCAAGCCTCCTATCATCCCCTAACTGTATACATCCTTGCCTGACAGAGCAGAACCATGCTATGATCTCAGCACGCTGAACAATGGTGACCATTTATTCGCCTTCCAACACGGGGATAACCACGACACCTTAGAAGCCGTTGATCTCGTTTTGCAGCTCATCCAACTCCTTCTGCAATGCGGCGTACTTCTGGGACATCTCCTCGTACTTGCCCTCCCACTGGTCTCGCTCCTGCTCGAGAGCCTGCACCTTGCGTTCAAAGTGACCGGCTTTTACGTCAGTCTGGCGGAGCCTGTTTTCACGCTCCGATTAGTATGGGACAAGTCATGGCAGATAGCTTTGGTAGTGTAAAGGCACAGTCTGGACTTACTTCTCATTGGCCTCACGAAGGGTCTTATCAGCCTCCTCGGCCTCTTCCTCGAGGAGCTGCAGTCTTCGTTGGAGGGTCTCATTCTGCGTACCATGTTGCTGGCCCTCATCGTTGGACTTCTTCAGATCCTTGACCGAGGTGTCGAGCTTGTCGACCTCGGTCTCGAGCAGACCGTTCTTGTGCGAGAGGGATGTGATCTCCTGCTCCTTGGCCAGGTTCTCCTGCTCGAGAGCCTTCAACTTCGATTGGAGCTCCTCGACCTTGGCGGCGTTCTCGTCGGCCTCCAGACGGAGCGAGTTCATTTTCTGCACGTGAGAGCCATGTCAGCCTCTGTCGCCAATGGTGACTTCCACTCTTTCGTCTGTATTCGAGTCTGTCACGAAGCCGGCCCCTGGGATACGCCGTGATGGGTGCTGGCGAGGAGGGCTGCTGCTGCTGGCGCGCCCGGCTTCGTGGTGGGGTAAGATTTGGGGGGAAACCTCTCTCTCCTATCTTGCTTTGGGCTACTAACCTCCTTAATGCGATCCATGGCTGCGGTTGTTTTGTTGATGTGGTTTGAAGAAGTTGTGATGGAAAAAATATCAAAGATGAGCAGATGGAAGAGTTGGAAGAATATGGAAGTGTTGCAGTTTGACCTGAGAATGTGAAGGGTTTATGCAAAGGGTGGTCGAATCAAAGAGACGGTCTGATGAATGGAGATCGGCTGTGTGGAATTTGGCTGTCCAGGCCGCAATGAATGGAAGCCCAGAAGAATGAATGCCCCTCGTTCTGCGCGCTGGCTGGGTCCGTCGATACCCCTAGAAACCCGGAACAGGGGCTGGTGCCGTGTTAAGCAACACCGCCTAAATGACAGCGAGTCATTAACAGTTTGATCACCGCCCGCCCGCAAGCAACATTAGCTGTCGGTGGGGCAGCGGCCACTAGCAGCAGATTGGGAGCACTGACCTGGCCCCCGGTTGCTCGGCTGCTGATTGGAGAGACGTTGCTCCGTCAACCTCCCCCAAAGTAAACCAATGTCATTCGGAAAGCCTCATCGGCGGGAACCATGACACTATTGCTTCTGGTTTAATTGCCAAACCCCAACCCACGCTGCACACTGATCGACTCTTCATCACCACGTCACGTCGCGCGCATCCACTCAACACCACAACAATTAGTTATGCGAATGGCCCATCTGAGCATCAAAGCGCCATCGCCCTGAAAACGGAAACCCTTTGTTTACACCCACTTGCACGATTGTGCTATTGAAGAATAAGAACACAAGTCGCCGTTATGCTCGTGGCGCGCGATCAAGAGAACCTGGTGGCTCGCCATCAGACCGGAGCTGCCGCAAAGCAGCAACAGAACAATCAGATTGGCAACCGATACCCAAAGACTCCCATTAAGATCCCGCTCAACGACGAGAATGGTGGGCACTTGAAGGGTGCTAAGAGCATCCTCGGCGACCGCACCAGAGGCAACGAGAATGCTGCGAGCTCCAAGGGCCTCAAAGGCCGCGACAAGTCCAACTTTGTTACTCCTTTGCGTAGGTCGCACCGAGCTGTACAACGATCCAAGGATGGGAGCACTAATCTTCACGCAGAGCCGCGAAACCGAGCAGTCCTTGGTGACAAGACAACTAACGCCAAAAGTAGAGGACCCCAGACCGTCAATGTTAAGAGCGCCATCAAGGATATTGGAGGTCAGCAGAGTCAGGCACCAGCAACAATCAAGCCAAAGCAAAAGCAACCTCAGGTGGAGACCCAGAAGCTACAGATTCACTCGGAAGAACCACATTCCTTGAGTGACGAGGAGCCTGAGTACTGCCCGCCAAGGCCGAAAGACCTGCCTTATGAGTCGAATGTCTTTCCTGAAGGTGTTTTGACATTCGAAGCACTGAAGCCGGAGAACAGACTCAAGGGGTTCTATCAGCACTATTTTGACCCCATTGACGAGAATGGAGTAGGCCGATCCTCCAAGGAACAAGCAGAGAAGACTCGCAAGGCATTTGAGGATGGCGACAAGAAGATCCTCGAGGACATTCAGAACTTTGAGTGGACCTCTATTCAAGGCGAGATTGACAGTGCCAAAAAGGCCAAGCCGTCGGTGCCCTCGGCCAACTCAGCCAAGGCCAAGGGAACTCAGGTGAGGCCTGCATTGCGCAAGCCTTTGGGTTCAGTGACTTCGAAGAATGCTGCAAGGGCTCTTACAAACATGGATGATACCACTAAGTCCATGCAGCGCAGAATGTCCAAGTCAGCTGCTGGTCCTGCTGCCAGGAAGAAGGCGCCCTCCTTTGCTATTCCTCGCTTCACGGCCACGAGACCCAGTGCATCTCAGCCAACCGCAGCCAGACGCACGCCAATGGCAAACATTGAGGCCAATTCCAGAACAACCTTGGGGTATAACAAGGGTCGCGCTGCTGCCTCGGCACTTGCTTCAGCTACAGCCAAGCCTGCTGTCAAGCGAGCACAGGGTGCTCTTCAGCCCAAGGCCAGTGGCCTTCCTCGTTCGGCAACTATTCTGTCCAACGACTCGGACAAAACTATCACCCCAGCTCGATTCGCAACCAAGGAACCATCGCCGGTTATCGAAGACCAACTCTGGAAGGAGCGTGTCCCATTCTTGTCCATTTTCAATCCAGAGGATGATGACGACTGCGACTTGGCTGGCAGCCCTCCTCCTGAGTCGGACGACGAGGAGTTCGAGATGCAGTTCCCGCAGTAAACAAAACTCGTTCCGAGTAACTGCATGATTACGAAGTATGATTTGGCGTTTGGGGAATCATCGGCAAGGCAAAAGGACTCGATGGCTGATTAAGCTTTTTGGAAGGACACATTATTCTGAGCATTTGTGACTAACTGTCCAAATGTGGCTGGCTATAGAACTATACCGAGCTATCGTCTCAGTACGGACATTGTTTAGCCTGAGCCGAGATGTTTGGCCTTGGAGTTTCACTCATTTTTCTTGTAAATACTCTCGCACAGCCTCAAGGCTGATGTTTTGATTTGTATGTTTTGAGTAATACTCGCCACGTGTGTAGGCAGTCTAGGACAACCTTCACGTTCCACGTACTATTATTCGCGAACTTTCAATATTCGTTGCTATGAGCCCGCGTCCAACAGACCGCCGACATGTCGAGTTAGTGATATTGTGACAGAGTGATGGCCTATCAAGTTGCTACGGCCATCATTACCGGCTGCAACGGAAACTGTCATCATTTTCGTGATGTGGCGCACTGAACTATCGAGCATGAGTCGAAACTTGTTGCCGCCAAACAGGGTAGAAGGTCGGTAGAGAAAGCCGCGGACGGGTGTTGCTAAGTTTCGAAATCAAGGCTACGGGACGAATGTTTCCCTTGGCACCACAAAGTCAAGTGCTCAAAGACTGTTGTTATTCCTGGATAGCAGAAACATGCACGCCGCACCTGAAGAAGAAGTAAAAACAGAAAACATGGCTGCTACGGTTTGTGACGGTCCACTTCGTCGATGGCCTGTTCTTGAATGGTATATAAAAGATGCTTACAGGTTCCCTACGAGAAACCAGAGCTCCCATGTGCTCACTCGTTCGTATCCAGCTCAATACTGAACACGGAATCGTATTTTCTTGCCTTTAGATCTTATCGACAATTCGTAGCAAAATGTCCAAGGTGCTTACCCGAGCCTTTTCAATCGTGGCTTGCAAGTTTGCTGCCAGCCTGCTTATCGCCAAAAAGAGCCAAGTCACCTGTCCTCTGGACACTGGAAAAATACAGTTTCTGTGCCACCTGGAACTCCTACTATAGCTGCGATGGGCAAGTCATCCTCGCAGTCCACCAGTGTGGTGCGAATTGTTGTATTCCAGGAGACATCTGGCCTTGACAACGGTCCTGTGTCGAATGGGACGAGGTACGATTTACTGGACTGACAACTGCGCAATCACCAACATTAGAGCTCAGCGAGCCTATCATTCCATGTGAGCTAATCATTGTTGCAATCCATAGGGATCACCACACACGGCATCCTGGTTCAGGGGCTGCAGTTTATTCCGTGACGATGGCTTCGCATGGTCTTATAGCAACCTCGAGAACATCAACTTATTTACTTGCACAAGCGCCCTGATTTTCGTGATATTCTCCCCGAGCAGGAAGGAGAAGTCGTATATATGTATAGTGCAGTATTCCGTACCACTTGTCCACTTCTTCAATTACCAGTGCCTAGCCATAGTCGGTAGGGCAACTAGAGTTTATGCTTCAGAGGCAATCACGAATCGAAATTTGATAAAGACATCATTCACACAGACCGGAATCATCTCTCAGGGTGGGAAAAACATTCTTGTCCTGGGTTTCACACCCATACAGGACAGGTCATCACCTTTGACAGTTGGTTCGCATGAGACAATCTCCAGCTGCATGCGGCAGCCAGATAATGCCTGGCATGCAAGGAAGAGAAGACATCGTGGCCACGCGATCATGTCGATTTTCAGGATGAATCTTGGGATAATATCAACTCTCATAACAATTCAAACAAATCGAGCTTCTGCTGTTCAAGGCCAGATTGTAGTTGCATGCGAGTGGGTGTGATCAAAAGTGGTATGAAGTTTGCAACTTTTACAGCCGCGTTTGAGCTGCATGTCTCCTGTCAGATAATTAGCGGTCGTGTGCAGATTGCCAGGCCCCTCCAAGGACCTTCAGGACCCCCCGGCCCCCCCTCGAGCGCCAGAGGGAGCGCAGATTCCGCGTCAAAAAAAGAGAAAGAGAGACAGGGATTGGTCCAAGCGCTGCGTCGGTTGTACCGCCACACACAAATTTGCAGCCAGAGTACAGATTCACCTGCCTCAGCTTGGGTGCCAAGGTCACGAAAAATTAGTGGCTAGAATTATCCTAGGTCCCCATCAATCGCCTATCCATCCCTTTTGGCTTTCCGATCACCACGTCGGTTTCTTCCAGACGGTTCAACCTTTTGCGCGACTCAAACCGCTCGACGCTCCTCCACGCACCGTCTCACGCCCGCAATCCCCTTTGCAATACGGGCATCTCATTCTGCAGCACTCCGCGACCGCGCTCGACCCCATCAAACCTGCTCCCTCTGCTCATCAGCGCGGCAGTTCAACTACATACCTACCCAGCCACCTTGTGCAGACCTGCCAGCCCACTTTTCAAGTTCCACACGTCACATCCCCAGATTTCTTGTCGCGTGGCGCCCGTGCTGCCGACGAGCTCTTTTCGCGTCTGCGGTTCGCATTTCCCCAACATATCAAACCATCGACAACACGTGCAAGGCCCGAATTGCCTCCAATGGTTGCTTGCACCTACTAGCATCTTGTCACCGCCCGAAAGGAGATGCTGTTGATGAGGATGGTCGGTGGATAGTGGAAGATCAGAACACGACACTCGCGAAAGATGGCCCCTAGCGCATCTGGCGCTGGGTTCGCCAAATTCTTTCCCGCCGCCCCTCGCGCCGCCCGAGAAAAGGCTGCTGAGAGGGAAAGAGCAAAATCAAGAGTTTCAGAGGGCGCCGCCGATCGCGATGCGAAAACTCCATCCGCCCATGCCTCTACATCACTTACCTCAAGCTCTGCATCACAGCCCGCGTACCGCGATGGCACAAAACCCGACATCTCAACATCTGATGCCGCGCATCTCAACGCTGAGGATACCGAGTCCATACAAGGAGATATGCTCAACGGCATCGGCTCTGCCAGCTCCCATGCCAGCACGGCTTCGTCAGTGTTCAGCCATGTTTCCGTCGTGCACGCCCCGGCACATGTTTCCAACAGCGATATGACGCCGCTCACCAATGTTGGCTCCCCGTCCAACCCTTCTCATAACACCTCCAAAACACAGCAGCATACCAAGTCATCCCAACATGGCAGGACGGCCAATGGCTCGATACAGTCCTCTGCGGAGCCAACTCCCGTATCACGCCGGACTGGCGCCGCCGCCCGCATCCCGGCACGAGATCCCAACCGCCAGATACAAGGAATGAAGCGGACCCACGATCCATTGATTGACAAGAATTTATCTTCGAACGAGAGGAAGACTGCGAAGCCAACATACAAACCCTTCGGTGCGGTACGTAAGCTATACTATAACATATACAAGTTTGGAGGGGGGATGTCATCTGTCCTGGAGTGCCATACGTGAAAATGAAAGGAGCAAAAAGGCTAATTGAAATTTGTTGAACAGACAGATGACGTCCCCCCCGAGGACCCGCGCTTGGCAAGAGGCAGCCGGCTCGACTACATCAACGTCGATTTCCACCTACCGAAGGCGAGGTTGCGCCAATCTCCGTATGCGCTCAAGCCATACGCATATGATGCTGCCACGTCCATAGGCCCTGGGCCACCGACCCAGATCGTAGTCAGCGGTTTTGACCCATTGATCGCCTTTTCGAAAGTGACCACTCTCTTCCTCAGTTATGGCGAAATTGCGGAGAGCAGTAACAAGATGCACCCGGATACAGGCATATACCTGGGCTTCGCGACCTTCCGTTACAAAGACTCGAAACCGCATCCGAGCCGCCGCGGATTGGCTGTTGCTGCAGTCGAGGCTGCCAAGAGGGCTGTTCGCCAGATGAATGGGCGACGGATTGAGACGAATACCATCAAAGTAGACTTTGACCGTGACGGCAAGAAGAGCCGAGTGATGCTTCAGGAGGTGCTCAAGAAAGAACAGGACCAAGCGCAGCAGGCTCGCGACGCACAACTCGCACGGTCTGTGTCAATAGCATCGGCCCCTACAGCTCCCAAGCCGAAGCCGCTCGATGGGTTTGCGCGACCACCGCCGACTGCGCCACGAGGACCTGCAGCGCATCGACAGCCGCCAATCGCTCCCGCAGAACCAGCACCAGCATTTGCTGCTCCCGGAAGACCAAGGCCGCTTATTGAGCAAGTCCTTGTCTCCACGACGCTGAAGGGCGAGCCTTACATATTCATACCCGACAGCAGCGTTCCCATCATGCCGACCACTGTCGCCCATATGAAGAAGAGACTCAAGTCGTTTGCCATCGAGGACATCCGCGCCGACAGAACCGGGTACTATATTCTCTTCCCAAACAGCAATATTGGCCGCGAAGAAGCATTCCGATGTTACCGATCAGCCGACGGCAGTGCCTTCTTCACGTATACGATGCGCATGCAGCTGAGGACTGGAACGATCCCTTCGTCCAGAACTTTGAAGGCTGTGGTAGAACCGGTCAAGCGAGTCGAGCCCGAGAGAAAACCAGCGCCGGAAGCGAGGCATAGGAACGAACGAGAACAGCGCCGCCGAGATGAAGAAGCTGTGCTGAAAGAAGAAAAGGAGCAAAGAGCTAAGGACTTTGATCCTGTTCACGAAGCTACAGAGCTTATACGGCGCGAGATGAAGGAGCATCTGATCAGGCACATCCGAACAAAGGTCGCAGCACCCGCCCTGTATAACTACTTGGATCCCGTCAACCATGCCTCGAAGAGACGGGAGCTCAACTTGGAGGAGGTGCCCGCCACCAACCGCTCATTCACCTCAAACCGAACAGTGGATGATGGCAGCGCCACACCAGTAGGCACGCCAAACTCGAGAGCGGACCCGATTGAGCGTCGTACAGCACGACTTGATGTGACGGCGCTCCCGCGAATTCGCAAGGTAAAAGGTCAACTTGCCGCGCAACGCAATCACGGCTTCTTGGACCCTTTCGCTCGCAAGCGCACCAAACCGGCAAATAATGCTTTCCGCGGTCTATACCACCAGCTTTCGGCCGATAGCGACGACGAAGCGTCCGAGGATGAGACGGAAAATCGTGACTCCGTAGCGCGGGAAACAGAGGAGCCCGAGTCGAGGCCACGCAGTCGCATGAGCACCGACGAGGACACCTTCAAAGAAGAGGATGATTCCTTGACGGAAGCCAGCTTTGCGGTCAGCGATGTGCCCACACGGACGAAAAAGAGGAAACTCATGCTGTCAGTGGAAGCGGCCATCAAGCGCCAAAAGAAGACTGACGAGGAGCTCTTTGGCGTCACCATTGACACATTGGAGACTGAATTCCCTGGACCCAACCCAGTCGAGGATATCATTGTGCCTGATGCTGATGCCGAAGATGAGAAGACTCCTGACCTCAATCTATTGTCTGCCGATGCAGCCTTGAAGGGCAAGAAGAAGCTGCTTACGGCAAAGGGGAAGAAGAAGTCCAAGAAACAGATCTTTGAAGAGAGAGAAGCTCTCAAAAAGGCGCAACAAGAAGCCTATGTCGAAGAGGCCCTGGAACAGACCGAGACGGAAGATGCGACCGAGGCCGAGGACAAGGTCCCGGACCTCAAACAAGAAATCGTCGAACCCGAGGAGCCTCTTGTTCGGGATGAACGCTTCTCTGATCTCGTGGTCGCCGCAATGGAACTTCCAGATGACTTTAGATTCGGAATTCAGTCAATGCAGGGTCTCGATCTCGAGGACAAGGACCAAGCTGATCTTGCTAAGCTCAAGAAGAAGTTCAAGTCCGCCGACATTGGCGACCCAAGGCTCTGGACCTGGCGGCATGACAGGGTTCGCGCACTCAATGCCCCTGACGCCAATCCGACAGAACCCTTGGTCATTGAGGGTTACTATGTCCCCAACTCTACGGGGAGTGCTCGGACAGAAGGTGTCAAGAAAATACTCAACTCGGAAAAGTCCAAGTATTTGCCACACCACCTCAAAGTGCAACGGGCAAGGGAAGAGAGGGAAGCACGTGCCGCAAAGAAGGATGGCAAGGACACAGCCGCCGCCGCCGCAGAAGCAGCACGACTCGCTGCCGAGAAACTTGTCGCCAAAGGCAACTCGAGAGCGAATCGTGTCAATAATCGACGTTTTGTGGCTGATCTCAATGATCAGAAGCGAACACTCGGTCAAGACTCGGACGTCCTTCGATTCAACCAGCTTAAGAAGCGGAAAAAGCCTGTCAAGTTTGCTCGGTCAGCAATTCACAACTGGGGTCTGTATGCCATGGAAAACATCAACAAGGACGACATGATTATTGAGTATGTCGGCGAGGAGGTCAGGCAGCAGATCGCAGAGTTGCGGGAGAATCGCTATCTCAAGAGTGGCATTGGCAGTAGTTACCTCTTCAGAATCGATGACAATACTGTCATTGATGCTACGAAGAAGGGTGGCATTGCTCGGTTCATCAACCATAGCTGCATGCCAAATTGCACGGCCAAGATTATCAAGGTGGAGGGTAGCAAGCGCATTGTCATCTATGCTTTGCGTGACATTGCTCAGAGTAAGCACTTCCCAAATTTTTATCTTGATGGACGTCAGACTAACAAACATGGCAGACGAAGAGTTGACCTACGACTACAAGTTCGAGCGCGAGATCGGTAGCTTGGACCGCATTCCCTGCCTGTGCGGTACGGCTGCTTGCAAGGGCTTCCTCAACTAAGCACACCTTTACCTTGTCCGTCATGGGTACTTATTCACGTTCATTTGAACGTGGCGACTGCGCCTCAACTTCAGCAACGGGCGTTTCTTGCTCACACGGGGATCAATAACCCAGCAAACCACTAATTACAGGCGTCTTCGATATATAAGCATACTAGGAGTCTTGTTCACTTAATATGGGAGGGGGGGCCTAAAAACATATCCTTGTACCACCAATGTTTGCACACATAAGTTTCGTTCCGGAGGATTCCTCAATCCCTGTGCCTCGACCCAATCGGCACAGATGAATTTGGTAGACGGGCGTTTTGAGATGATAATGGCGGGGAGACGCACTCCTAGGAACTTGGCTTGGTTTATAATCACCTTCCCCAGCATGGAAGGGAGGGACCGATGCATGATGACGATGGGTTCTGTCCAGAGGATGAGAAAGGTTGAGTCATGGTTGCAAACAACGTACACGATGCATTGTTGTCTGGGGCAATCATGCTGCAGGAAGAAGGCAGCGAATCAAGCGAGAATTGAGAGAAAGTATCGGCGCCGATACAGCGTACCAAAAACCATGTCTAGTTACCTACAAGGTAATGCAAAAATCAAAGTCAACAATGGACTCAGCAGCTGCGGAAATTGCTTTTGCTTTGTGATATGAATTGGATTGCACATGACTGACAAGAGGCAAACAAGTCCGACCAACTATACCGTTGCCCGTAGTTACGTAAATCCACGAGTTACTTGTCACAATTGGGTATATCATTCCCAGGTGACATCTGGCCAAACTCTGGCCTTTCACTCTCTGATTCTTCATTGTTTGAATATATTCCAAGCCGCACAGAAATAGCGTTGTTCGGCAAGCCTGTACTCCTGATCTCATGCAAATTCTGATTTTCCATCCCTTTTCTTCTTCTTCTTCTATCCCAACCTTGGGAAAACAGGGACAAAGCAATATGGCACGGCATGAAAATTTTTGCCCGCCTGGTATGCGAGAACGCCGACTCCTAGGACTCCGATTCCCCATGTATGAAAAACATTTTCTTGCACCATCTCTTCTGTCGCGTTTACGGGCCCACACCTCTCGATGAATTATATCGGCGCGTCCGGCAGCTTCTCTACGACGTATTTGCCCTTGGCGCACGAGATGATCGGGACACCGGGGATCTTGCGTATCCGGTTCTTGAGGGCCTTGTCGCTGTTGGTGGGGAGGACATGTGTCAGTATTGCATCGTACTGGTGCCAGAAACAAGGCAAAAGAGAGAAGAAAGAAACTCACTTGGTCGCTACCAGGTAGACGCGGTGCTTGATGATGCGGTCGACGATGCAGTCGTCGGCGTAGACGCCCTTGTGGTCGCAGCGCAGGCGCTCCCAGCGGGGGTCGCGGGCGATGCGCAGGGCGAGGCGGTACCGGGGCCCGAGCTTCTCGAGCTCGGCCATGACGCAGTCGGTGATGATGGGGTTGGCCTTGGCGTACAGCAGGTCCATCATGGACTCGAGCAGGGGCAGCTTGCGGCTGATGGTGTGCGAGAGGAAGTTGGTGTCGACGAGGACCTGGTACGGCGGCACGAGGGCCTCGTTGGCCGCGAAGAACATGGACGACGGCTGCTGCGGGATCTCGCGGATCAGCTCGGCCGACACCGGGCCGGCCGACTTGCCCTTCTGCTGCAGGTTGTTCTCGTCGGCCTTGCCGGCGTTCTCCTGCCGCCGGGCGTCCTTTTTGGAGATGACGCGCTTCACCTCGGCGAACTTGCGGGTTCGCTTGGCCTGACCCATGGTGTTGTGTGTGTGTGGTGTCGCGGGTGTGTGTATAAAGTTCGGAGAGGTTGCAGGTTGCGCAAGTGTGCTGTGTTCTCGGGATAGAAAGTTGTCGCCGCAAATTTGTGGTGCTGTCGGTGGTATCGCCTAGTAGAATTGCCCTTCTCGTCTTCCCTTTGGTGGTTTGGCGAACTTGCGACAGACGCCAATTGCGGGATGTATAAATTCTGCCGCGTGCAAAGCTCTGGAAAACTTGACCGCCCGGCGGAAAATGGAACAAGGACGGCTCCGAGCTGCCGCTCAGTGGGATGCAGTGCCGCAGGTGGTTGGCTAGTGCGCTGAGCATGGCCGCTAAGAAATGGTAAAAGGGCCCCCACCTTGAGATCTCCCAAGGGTTCTGTCACTTGCGCTTTGGCGGGGGAAAATATGTGGAACTCTCTGGGAGACCTCCACCGTTTTTCCCAGTTCCTGCTCGTACCCCTGTGCGATTCGTTCGTTTTGTCGTCGTCAGCCACGGCAACCACAGACGCTGCGAGCTGAAGTCAGAAAGATGCAGCAGCATGCAGCAGCTGGAAAGACGCAAGGGGCCAACGGGAGGGGCTTTGGACCTTTGTTGATTATTGACTTTTGGTCTGACTGTCGCGACTAATGTACGACCCAAACTCTGCTTGAAAGAGGTGCGCGAAGCATTGCGATTTCCAAGGGACTATTGCCCCGAGAGCTGTGTACAATTCCGTAATTGCAATACCTGCCCACTCCCACACCACTTATTGATCACGCGAGGTTTGCGCTGCAAAATGCGCGGCATGCAAGACTAATAATAACAGGCTGCAGGTTGAACACTGACAGGTGGTGTAATAAGTCATAGACAAATGGCGCCGTCGCAGATCATGGCGCGTAGTATACAGTTCAGTGGAGCGCTGAGACATGCCGGTGATCAGAGTGTTCTTTCTAGATTCTCCCTCTCTTGGCAGATGGGAATTAATTGCATCTGCGAGTATTCTGCTGCCGTGGAGCGTGGTACTGGTTGGTCTATTAAATGGCCACTGCAGCCCGGGGACATGGCACAAGGGAAAGTCAAACCTGTCATCTGCCAGAAGATGCAACGTCGTTACCCGCTGCCACGGGTCTCAATTTAGAATTCCATGACAGTCGCATATAAAGTCAAAGTAGAGCAGCAGCAGCATGGAAGTTTCGCAAACTTGACACTGGCTTGGAACCTGCATTGTGGGTAATGGATCGCATTAATGTAACACCAACGACGAGCTGGAAGTTCGTATAATCTGTCAAGTCGTAGATTTGAACGGCAAGATGGTGAGTGAGACCAAGTCAGATACGGAGCAGGAAAATGGTTTTGTTGGCAGCAACTCTGGTCATATCTGTCTCTACATCATCAGTATCCTCTCTACCGACCGTATGCTGCTGTCAAAGAGGCATACATTGTTGCCATGGACTACGTGCATCACACAACCCGTCCCCCAGGCACATGATGCCTAGCCTGAATAGCGGAAAGAGGATGCAGATCTCAGAAATAGCCGGTACCAGATCTGAATCGTAGACTTGACTTGTGACCCGGCGTTGACATACAAGGGCCCCCCTCCCAGCCCGTGCTAAGCCTTTCGCTAGGTGCCTTTTATTAGCACTTGGATGCTGAAGACAGCAGACACGAGCGTCTGTAGCCCGTCTCGCCCGTGTCGTCGTCTTTCCATTCCACTCACTGGCTGGCCTTCCGCCCTTGTCCTTCCTTGTCCGTTCAATTTATTGGCACCGCCAACAGATCGACCAACCAAGCCAAGCCCAGGCCCGAAGCAAATGGTCCACTCTCCTTTTTTCGCGTCCGTCCCCAGATCAGTTCTAGTCAGTCGTATTCCGCTTCGTCGCCCATCCACTTTTCCCCATCTTTCCAACCTCGCTCGCAATCCGTTTGCTTTTGCATCGACAATCGCTTTCTGTATAGACGCCCCCGATAGAGGTAAACAGTGATCCAGTTGAATCTTGTGGCCGTCCAGGAGCATCGTCGTCTGCTCTTTGACAATGCCCTTCTGACCAAGATTCCTCTGCCGCCCTTAGTTCCAGTCATTGTCTTTCGACTATAGTTGCGAAGCGCCCGTCGTCGTTCACTCGCTATCGGCTCGCTGTTTTGTGATCATCGACTCGGCCCACTCAGATTGATTCCGAAGCTTGCCCTTCGTTTTATCTCGTCGCGCGCCATATCTACCTAGTAGGCAGGATCATCTCGTCGACGACCAGGTCAACAGAAAAGAGTATTGTTAGGCAGAGGGAGACTCTAGGTGGAATAGTAACACCACGCGCGGCTCGGCCTTGGCATCTCCGATCGCATTCGTTGCGACAATCAATACATTCTTGGTCATTGAGGAATTCGAGCAGGGAGCTCAAGCACAATTCATTAAAATGGCAAGGCGCTCTACGACATGGAAGCGCGGTGTGCTTCTGTCTACAGTCGCCCTCTTCGCCGTCTCGGCCGTTGCGCAGACTACGACCGATGCCACCACCGACGCAGCCACGACGACTGCCGCGACGACTACAGCGGCTACAACCGAGGCCGCCGCGACGACGACGACTGCTGCTGCCACAACGGCTACTTCGGACGACACAACCTCAGCTGGAACGACAACGGTACCTAATCTGACGACCACGACCGCGGCCACCACCGGCACAGGCACAGACCAGACCGTCCCTACGCTCACGGATTCTGGAACCACCACCGGCACTTATACATATGCTGCTCCTGCTGTGCCAGACACAAAGAACGCTCCCTTTATGCAAACGTCGAGCCTTCCCGAGGGCACCGTCTTCATTGCCGTTGGCGCTATCCTCGGCGCGTTTGGCATCGCCATCTTGATTTGGCGGGCCGTTGTCGCATGCCTCTTGCACAGATCCGTCAAGCGCGCTGCATTGGCTCAACACATGGCGAACGACAAGATGGCCATCCCGGGCCCTACTACTGCTCCCTTCTACCAACAGTACAAGGATCACGAGTCCAAGGGCTCCCTGGGTGCCACCGCTGCCGTCGCTCAAGGCCGCGGTGTACGGCGGACGAACCGTGCTCCCGTGCCATCGTCCACTCCGAGCCAGACGAACCTCTTCTTCTCCCCGACGGCGGGCAATGCTGGAAACGGCGGAAACCGTTCTTCTACTTTCCTGCCTTCTGGTTTCTACGCCGCCAACCAGGGAGCCGGGCAGCAAGGTCATGGCCATTCTATTAGCATGAGCGACCTCAGGCCGGACTCGCGCGGCTCGCCGGCAGTCACGCCGCACAACGACCCCGTGCGGCGCCACCCCCAGATGAGCACGAGCACGCTCAACCTCAACCAAGCACCGACTGGCCGGGCTCCCAGCATGTTTTTGGATGATCTGCTCGACGAGAACCCGCAACAGTTCCCGCCACAAGGTGGACACCATGCCTACCGCCAGTCGAGAGAGCGCTTTTGATCGATACCCATGTGCTTTTCTGCAGCTGTTTTCACTCGCGTCTACATCAAGATTTAATCATGGCGGTCTTTTTTCCCAGGTTCAAGCGGTCAGAATCGTGATCAGATTTTTTTTTGGTATCGGATACCAGGCTTTCACAAGCAAAAAAAGAACAATCATCATTGATGGAGCACGATGAATTCGAGAAGCGCCCAGTTCCATCTCTGGCTGGCGTTCCCTCGTATGAATACGTGTTCTTCCGAGCATTAGCATCTGGCAAGGAGAAAGGAGTTCATGGGGGGTTGCGTCTTTTCATCCCGCAATGCGTGTCGTCGTTTTCTTTACATACATTTTGTGTATGGAAAAGAAATCGCAGCAAGCTTCCGAAAATACTGTAAATAGTCTCGCTCTATACCATAGTTTCCATCCATTGGAGAGTATCCATAGCCATTCAGGAATTCATCGTCTACCATCAGTTTTAGAGTTTCTTGAAAAACAATTATAAATAGCAAATGAGCGCTGTCCGGGACGTTGTATTTTTATGATGTATCATGTTACAGATATTGCAAATGTCACGATACAGCTGTTTATAAACCCTCCGCTCAACGAAAAGCCTTGTGAATGTGGCTCTGGGTTTTGATGTAGAATTTGTGACTGACAATTCAAGTCCTTATTCGCAAGGTTTACTTGGCATATTCTAATGCCGCTACTACCTGCTTCTGTCCCGATTCTTTTTCTTCTCACCTCTCTTTAAATTTTTTGTTCTTTGCCCAAGTCTGCGTACAAATCAAATGTCTTCCTGGGCGGCTCACGTTCAGCACTGCGACTGCATTCAATACGTCAGGAACTTGGCATATATATCAAGTCTAATGAATCTTTTGAATTACTCCCCGTTTTCTCCCATTTCTACCATGCTTTGTTCGTGAATCATCCGATCCAATGCTTTCTTTGCTGGATGCAGATTATGCTAAAATTCTTCTTTTCGGGGTTTCTCTCCCTCGAAATGCTATGGTATGTAATCAGTCGAGCTGATGTACTCTGATAATGGTCTATCTCCTGATGAATTTTCACTCCACCCTTTTCAAGCTATAATGAGATCCCCTCACTCTCTTTCCCTGGCTACAGCTTCTGCTGCGCGTCATCCCCACTCGAGCCAGCCTTCTCGTCAACGACATCAGCATCGTCGTCGCTGCTAGCGGTATTCGAGGCGCTGGTGAGCTGCTCCTGGGCGCCGGCGATATCCTCCATGCGGATGCCGCTGCGGTCGCACATGCTGCGGAAGATGCCGCCGCGGCGCCACAGGGCGGCGGGCGAGTCGAGCTCGGCGATGGTCCCGGCGTCCATGACGCAGATGCGGTCGTAGCCGATGATGGTGCGCAGCCGGTGCGCGATGCACAGCAGCGTCTTGCCCTTGAACCCCGTCGCGATCGTGTTCTGGATCTTGTCGTCCGTCTCCATGTCCACCGACGATGTCGCCTCGTCGCACACAATGATCTGGCTGCCGCGCACCAGGGCTCGCGCCAGCGCCATGAGCTGGCGTTGTCCGAGGGAGAAGTTCAGCCCGTCCTCTTCGACGACTGTGTCGAGGTGGACTCGCGTCGGGTCTCTGTCGTCGATTGAGGCGTCGTGTGGCACCAGATCGGCCTGTCGGAGGGCCGACCAGAGCTTGAGGTCGTCGTGCTCCGAGAACGGATCCAGGTTGGAGCGCACCGTGCCGCGGAAGAGAGTCGGGTCTTGCGGGATAATGGCGAGTCTCGAACGTAAATCGTGGAGACCGACGGTGGAAATGTCGAGGCCGTCTATCGTAATGTGGCCGCCGGATAGCTCGACCAGACGGAAGAGCGTCGACATGATGGAACTCTTGCCGGCACCGGTGCGGCCGACAATGCCGATGCGCTCGCCGCCGCGGACGTGCATGGTCATGCCCTTGAGGACGAGTGGCAAGTTGGCACGGTATCGCATCTCGACGTTGTCAAAGATGATTTCGCCCTTCTCCGGCCACGATGGCTTGATGTCGATGGTGTGCTCGGGCGCCTCCTCCTCGAGCTGTGTACCGTAGTACAACAGACGTTCCACGGCGTTCATGCCATTCTCCACTTCGGCCAGCTGCCTGACGGTGAATTGCAGCATCTGCACGATACCGAGGATGTACGAGAGCACAAGACCGCCGATCGATGGGGCCACTGAGAAACGGGCAGTGACGACGAGAACACCGGTGGTGAAGACGAGCAGGTTACCGATGAGATCGAGACGCATGGACAGCCACCTCTGATTCGAAAAGGTCAGGAAATATGCCGAGTTCATCTCGTCAATGGCATGGCGCAAATCTGACGTGAAGCGTTCCTTCAGTCCGTAAGCGCGAATCGTTGCCACGCCAGTGAGCCCTTCTCCGAACTTGGCAAACACGTTGGAGCGGAGGATGGACTCGAACCGCTTGACCTCGCGAGCGGATTGACGATAGTATGCCGTCGCAATGACGAATATGATGATGAGCGGGACAAGAGCAATGACGAAGTAGTGGAAAAAGGCAATGATCAGACAGAAGACGGAAATGATCATGGCCATGGTGAGAAAGTACATTCGCATGGCGTCGGTCAAGTTGTTGTCCATGACATCGACATCTCTCGAGAACCGATTCGTAATGCGGCCGAGAGGCGTTGTGTCAAAGAAGGACATGGGCGCTCGCAGCGTTCGGGTAACGGCTTTTCTTAGCAAGGTCTTGCTGGCATTGGTACCAAAGATGGTCAGCATGAGCGAGAACACAAACATGAGAAGAGCCTGCGCCGTTCCCAAGCCAGCATACACGCCAATGTAGACGCCAGTGCTGTATCCAAAGTGGTCCGACGTCCAATACGACAGCCACAGACTGGTGGCAATGTTGGCGCCCTGGGACATGATCAAAGCCAGTATGACGAGCGGAGCAGACAGGACGGTGCCGGATGCCCTGACATATTGTCCATAGACAGACCAGGGCACACTCGACACGGCACGTTCCTCGGCTTGCATGAGACCCGTGGTCTTCTTCTTCTTCTTTTTATCCTTCTTGGCTTCGGCAGTCTTATCTTCAGTCACGACTTGGGACTCATCCTTTTCATCCTTTCCTTCCACTGCCGTGGTTGCCAAGAGCGTCTGGAAACCAGTGTGGTTGGCCATGAGGTTGTCAAAGGTGTCGATTGCCTGGATCTTTCCACCTTCCATCCAGATGATACGGTCGCAGCGGTTGAGCACCCACAGCTGGTGAGTCGCCAGAATGCGGGCTTTGTCTTTCAAAAGACCGAGGATGGCATTGTCAAAGATATGACGTCCGACGTGGGCATCGACTGCGCTCAAGGGATCGTCCATGATCACAATGTCAGAGTCAAAGTAGATGGCTCTGGCAATGTTGAGTCGTTGCTTTTGACCACCAGAGATCGTGATACCCCTCTCACCAATTTCCGTTGCGTCACCGTCAGGAAGCATGTCCAAGTCGGGTTGCAAGGCGCAGCTGTAAATAAGCAAGTTAGCAAGGGATTCCAGAAAACCAAGACAATGTCAAAGACTTACGCTTGAATCACGTCGTTGTACCATTCGCGGTCCAAGTCTTTGCCGAAAGTGATGTTGTTTCTCAATGTAGCATTCTGGATCCACGCATATTGCGGGCAGAAGGCTCTCGATGCACCAAGAATGACCTCTCCCGACGTCCTCCGCATGTCACCTGCGAGGGCAGCCAGCAAACTCGTCTTGCCACTGCCTACAGAACCGATGACGGCCACCAGCTCGTTTCGACCAATCTCAAAGTTCAAATCTTGAATCTTGAAAGGCTCGCGCTCGTCCACCAGCGTGCTCGTGTCGTCAGCTCCGGGGGCTTCTGATTTGGGTGCTGATTTTTGAAGACCCTTCTTTTTCGAAGGCTCGGTAGCAGACTTCTCCGAGTCTTGAGCTCCCGCGCGCTCCCAGGTGAAACTGGCATTGACGACCTCGACTGCGCTCTGTGCTTCCGGCTTGTAGAGCGCCTCATCATCCTGCTCCTCGGACAGCAGAAACTCTTGAGTACGTCTCAGAGACTCCCAAGCATCTACAACTTGGCCAATAACCAAGGGAAGCAGGTTGAGAGGCATGCGGAGACCGTTGAACAGGGCGAGCGATGAGAAGACCTGCGCCGGGGCGAGGTCATGACGAGTCAACGAATAGGCGATGAAAGACAACATGGAGGCGTAGATGGGCAAGGACATGCTGACAGCGTTGATGCCGTTACGAATGGCGAGCAGAATTTGGATAGCGTGAATCTCACGAGTCCGGATATCCTTCAGGCGCTCCAGGAATGCCATCTCCCAGCCAAAGTACTTGACGAAACGGACCGAAGACAGGATCTCTTGAGTCAGGCTCACACGCTGGTCAGTAATCTTGTTGATGCCAGATCTTCGCCTGAACAGACTGCGGATGGCCCGAGTCAAAGCCGGGATACCAACAACCAGGAGCGCGAATCCAGCCAGAGCGCTGTACGTCAGGTTGATCAGAAGAAGGACCAGAGTGATGAGACAGATGATGGGCGCATTCCAGATCATATGGAATAGGCCGGCTGCTTGGTCGATACGATAGGTGTCCACGCTCATCAGATTGACGATCTTTCCATTGCTCCATCCCTCACCTCCATGCTGCGGGCCCTTCTTTGCCTTCTTTTCCTTCTTCCAGAACTTCGCCTTCGATTTGCTGGACTTCTCGTTTTCGTTGTTCGCGTCTTCCGTTGCATCTTCCTTGGGCTTGTCCGTGCCGGCTCTCGCGCGGCCCGATATGACCATGGACTTTTCGTAAACCACGCCGATGAGCACAGCTCGTACCTGGCCACCAATCATCATACCGCGGTAGATGAAATGATTCATGCCCAGACTCTGGAGAACTTGCATGCAAGTAACGCCAATGACCAAGCCCATACCGGCGCCAATGTGTGGTGCTGGCTGTCCGGCCTGTGAGGCATTGTACGCATCCGTAGCAAACTGGATCAGGTAACGCAGCGTGAAGGGTGAGATGACCTGCATGATGGAAGCGCCAAACTGGCAGAATCCGCCGAACCAGAATTCCCAGAAGAAAGTCTCGTGCAAAGCCCAGAGCAGCGGGTACTGGCCGCCCTCCTTGACCTTCTTTTCGAAATTTGCTTGCAGCTTGTTTGTGAGCACATCTGCGGATCTATCCGGGTTGATAGTCCACAGATCCTTCATGTCCAGCTGTCTCTTATAACCGGCCTACCTAAAGTGTCAGTAAATCATGCCCGGAATCGCTCGACATTTCAAACATGAAGGAAATCAAGAGGCTCGAGAGATTCTCACCATCATCAGCGGCGCCATCCATTGGAAGGTCAACCTACTGAGCCAGCCAGCGCGGTACTCTCTCGACTCGCCGCGCTCCTCCGGTATGGGCGGGATCTTTCCCCATTTCAGGGGATCCGGCTGTTTGTACCATGGTTTCGACTTGGGAGGCGCCGAGGCGCCCGTGGTCGTCCGCGTCAGGACGCTCAGGTCGGTGGCGGTGCTCTGGGTCCGCCGGATCTCCTCCCTCTCGGCGCGCTTCTCGTGGTCCTCCTCCCGGCGGCGGATCTCATCCTCGGGGTCCTGCACGGGCGAGACGGGCGTGATGACCTCCTCCTCGTCGTGGGTCGTGTTGACCGCCGCTGCTGGGTCTACCGGCTCCAGCTCCTCCTTCCTCAGCGAAGAGCGGTCCGTCATGATCTCGTGTCACCCAAAAAACAACAAACACGAGGGCGCAAGATGCGCTAGGGGCCCGGTCTAGAATTATGCGGCAGGTTTTATTGTGCGACGGAGAGTACCCAGTGAAAAAGAAGAACTTTCAAGGCCTCAATTCAGCAAAAAATATGGCAGCGTAGTGGCCTTGTATTAATTTCGGCGGCGGCTCGTTCCCAATTAGTTGGTATTCCCGGATGTCCCTTCCGAAAGCCAGTCTAGACGGTTGGCCGAGACGGGTATGGGTTTCGCCTGCAAAGATAAGATTCGCAAGACCCTCGTCGGAACGGGATAGAGACAGGGGAGGGGGTGTTGAAGAATTAACGACTCAAACGGATACCTTGGTTCAGAGGGACAAGGCAAGTGTGGGAAGAGAGTCAAGAGTCGAATTAAGTATACCCCGGGAGAAAGGGGAAAGAACGAAAAACACGGCAAAGAAGAAACAGGCAACGGAGACTGTGACGGCTTTAAGAGTGGTCGGGGGAGAGAAAACGTGTGTGTGTGTGTCCATTGAAGATAGTTTTATGATGCTTTGACTCTTAGGTAGAGGTGCCCCGCAAATGCACGAACGAGCATGGGTCAATGGGTAGTAGCACTGATCTGGTTTGTCCGTACCTTTTCCTCCTTTCTAATATTTTCCCATCCTTCTCTTTTTCTTCTTCTTCTTTCTTCTTCTCGCCGGATTACAGAACAGGGCAACCCCGTGCCGGCTTACGGATAGCCGAGACAGGCCGCAGGAGCAGCAGTATGTGGCACAGTGGGAACGAGGAAGAAAACCCCCGTCTCGATAGGGCAAGTGACATGGGGGGTTTGGCTGGTTTCAATGGTTTGGCGGTCCCATTTTCGCAATCGGTATACGGAATTCAAAGTACCTCCACTTGGTTAGTCTCAGCGTGGGCAGGCAGTCGGGACTCAGTAGAAGAGCAAGGCAGTAGTCGATACACGTAGGGCAGTTGATCAGTGAGTGAGTGAGTGAGTGGGCACTGGGCTGATTAGTGGACAGCAGCCGAGGAGGAGGCAGTCACCAAGTCAGTGCAGTGCAGTATCAGTGTCTTGGGAGGCAATATCCGTAGGTATCTGAATGGTGACGCATGGGTTTAGTCGTCTACCTCCGGGAAGTTCATGCCCCTCCAAGCAGAACAGCAGGACGATCCGTTCCAGAATGCCACTTGCTGCTGCACAGAATTCAAGTTGCATTCCTAGCGCAAACGGCTCACCCACTCGGAGCTCTTGTTTTACACTCCGCGGTTCGGCCAACGTAAACCCATATGTGTGCTTTGGGAAAAGTACGTCCCTACTTACGTAGTGTACACGACTTTGCCTGAGCGAGATACTTGACTGATTAATCAGATTATACTTCTGACTGGACTATATGCTACTCTGATATTCAGTGCAGCTCCCGCCTCGTTCTTGTTTTCCTCTTTCGTGTGAGTCCAGGCAGCTGGCCTCAAGAAATCTGTGTCGTCGTATACAAATCATGGCCGAGATTGATTAGTGAGGTGATCGGCCTAGGCACACTCTAGCGTCTGCTAGGCGTGCCGTCCCGACTGGGATCGTGTGGTGGCGCTCTGAGCGCATGGCCGCTGAGTTGTTGAGGTTAAGTTGTAAAAAGAGGGATTGAGAAGAAACATTACAAAGCAGTCGCAGGACTCTGTCATCTGGATTGGATAGTCTCGGACTTCGATGTTGTCATGTTCCCGACTGATCTCGTAATAGTATCAATAGCCTTGACTGTTAGTTTAGTCTCCCTCTTCATCTTGTCTTTGTTTTCCACGATGCCAATTGCTTTCGGATTACAGAAGGTTAGGTAGGTTACATGCTGTATGTAGCTGCCCACATGGCTTTAAGGCTCCCCTAAATCCGTTGCTAAGGCACCCGCTAAACGGCCCGTGTGGGTGTTTTGTTGAAATAAAGTCTGTTTGATGGGCGCCCCTCTCCGCCGTTTAGCAGGTCCTGCTAGGTAGCACTTCGAGGTGCTATAATGCAATGTGACCACATCGGACCGGCGATTCTACAACATGCCGATGTCTCCTGTCCACGAATAGAGAGAAACTACAACTTTGCGGTGTGTCGAGACTGCTCTTTACATGCTAGCCCTGTGTGCCTAAACCTGCAGCTTGAGACTTGGTTCGTCTCTCGCTGCGGCAGTCATCATGATCCGCTTACAAGGCGTTGTTGATAAGCAGCCTTCTAACGATGGATCGCCATTCTTGTTTGTCATGCTTGCATATTCAGTCGTTTTACGAAGAAGAGAAAAGAGAAAGAGTTTCGTACTGCATAGCCTAGGATAGGCCAACCCCATTCTAGCTGTGATGCTCTACAGACGTGGTCGGTATGCAACATAAAACGTAGGAGTACAGGTCATCGATACTCTGTACCGGCAATGCAGTGGAGGGGCTCTCCCTATCCGAACCTTGATAGCCGCCAAAACACAAATGTTTCTTGTCGAATTATTAATACTCGGGTTCTTTGCCCAGACCTCGCATTTTTCTATAGTCCGAGCGGCCCCACTGTAGCAATCGGGGGTTGCAGTGCTTTGCATCTTTTCTCCACACGACAGGAGTCTCTCAAGTCTGTTCTTGTTCTCAAACGATGGAAGGTGAGCTCGAAAATCACGTAAGCTTCGATGCGGTGAGCGTGTGTGGTTGAAGACTGGTTGACAGAAGATCAGATCGCGGCCCTTGCGCCGACTCCCGACTCGTTGAAGATCCATGCGATGTCCGAAGGACAGTGCTCATGTCTGTGGCTCTCTCACCGAAGAGACGTGTCACCACACTGCCAGATAGCTGATCGCAGAGTGAGAACCATGTTTGTTCTTGTGAGACCCAAATGAATGTCATCGAGGAGTCATATATGACAGGATCCAACGTTACCGCTCCCACAACAGGGCTGAATTGGCGCTTGCAAATGAGATCACACCAAATATGTTGGGATCCGAGCATAGATCTTAGGCACGGAATCGCCATCTCAGGTGTTAGGAGAAAAAGTCCCCGAACTCCGTTAATGAAAACCCGGTCGTTATTACTCTGTACCTGCTATCCTCGCTTTCGCAAACCTGGGACTCTGGGGCATGTAGATCCGGTGGGACAGTCCATCCAGTAGCAGACGATGACCGTGTCAGCGCTTGTGACAATTCGTCGAGACTTCTCCTTGTAAGTGCCAAGTACTGTTCACATCACGCCTAGCGATACCCGCGATTTTATGACTATTCGTATCATCTTTTTTATTTTATCTCATTTTTCTCGAAGATCTGTTGGAATGTTCAAGGAAGCCCATCCCTTATCCGCGGAAACCCCGAGCCGAACCGACCCCCAAACGTCGCTCTTCGGAGCCGATAACGCCTAAATGTCTGGGCATCTTCGGGAAAAGCTTCTTCTTCTCCACATAGACCGACAGGGAGCTGTGCCAAGTTGCGCCTAGATATGCAGTGACTGTAAAGAGTCATCTGGAACTTCTGCCTGGTCTAAAATTGACCAATGAAGCCAATCAAGGTGGCTTTTCTTTCTGGTTACTCGAAAGACCGCGCAAAAAAAAAAGAGAAAAAAAAAGGAGGAGGGAAAGTGTTACAAAACAAAAAGATACCATACTTCGCTAATAGCTATCCCCGATCCAACTCTGAATCCAGTCGTGGAGAGTTGATTTACCTACAAAGTACATGCTTTAGTATTGCCGATTTGAGGCAACTTCGAATCCGAAAAAAAGGAAGCAGCATATTCGGTCATTAGATATTAGCGAATAGCGTTCCTTCAGGGAAAGCATTCCAAGCGTGTGGTATTATGTCCGGTGGCAGTCAGAGCTCAAAAATATTCCATCTTTCATATATATTGTAAAAACAATATCGCCGTTGTGGGCGCATCCACAGAGATTGGGAATTGGAAGAGCATAAATGAAGCCGTGGCTGGCTCCCCATAAGTGGCGGTAAGTGCCTTGGAGGCAAACAGAAACTTTTGCTGAAGACGGACGACCATTCAACAGTTTTGCAAAAGACATAATGTGATAGTATACTGCGGACGGAGCGTCAGCCATCTCTAAAGGCAGCATTTTGGACTTGCGAAGATCCCAGCTGTCAGTGGTGTGGTGTATGGAGGCTAGGCGACGCTCACTCAGGCTGGATCTGCCGGCGAAAATTGAATGTCATAGAGCGACTGTCCCCAAATCGAAGCCACCCATCTGATTTCCAGTCTGACAAGTTCACATTACCCATCTTGGGAGACTTGATCCGCTTCCAAGATACAGAACATGCATTATATACGCTTGAAGACGAGAATCTCATCAAGGTGTAAGAAAACATGTCGGATGAATGTATCAATAAGTAGAAGTCATGGCAAAGGACGCAATCAAAGAAGAAGCATTGAAGCTGAGCTTTTTCCACGTTGAATTCAGTCTATTTGTATCAAGTCTGATCGTGGATCGTGAGTGGTGTACATAGCCCATATGTCAATTGTTCCACCATCGGTCGGGGGGCCGCAGCTTCCCTCTAGAAGAAGAATGGAGAACTGTGATTATACAATACTCAGACATGGTATTTTTCTCCCTTCTTCATAGCCTCCAGGGCTATGAAAGCGCGGTGGGCCCATCTGTTATAAATAAATTCGATACCGACGAAGGATTCAGTGGGCACTATGCAAATCATTTATATATCTCCACATTGGTCGGCGATGTTCAACTCCACACTGGTCGGCGAGCATTAAGATGAAGAGCTGCGCAGGATCTCAATATACTCCATTGAGATACCAATACAAGCTTGATATAGACTTATTTGACCCTTCCATGACTTTGTCATCGAAACCGTGATGGAGCTGCGGATTCATCGCTGACCCAATTATTGATCTCCATCCATGAATGTGAACCTATCAGCTTGTAATTGCAACATACACTTCAGACCTTATAATAACAATATCCACAGCTAAATCATTCGGGACCGTGAGAGCAACTACATGGTTTGACCTGGCACATCAGCTGCTAAATTTTGCAATTGACAACGATTTTTGTCTTCTAGTGTAGCACCACTTATTTCAGACCCTCTAGTTCCTGCAGGATTAGAACGGATGTACTTAAATAAAGATCTACCAACTACTTGTTCTAGGCATCATCATCACGATGTGGAGGTACCGTCAACAAGATCAAAGCAACCATCCAGACAAAGATATAAGAGATCAGACACAACCTCACTTAAGATTCGAATCAACACAACAGTCTCCTCAATTCCCAAGTCAACAGCTCAATTAAATCTCAACTCGATAACTCAACCAGCTCATCGGTATCTATTTCCACAACAAACTCTTGCAAAGCAACCCTGTTCTCCTCAAGCACAATGCACACGACCTTTGTTCTCGCAGCCCTCCTGCCTCTGGCCTCATACGGCCTGGCTGGGCCCATCAATTACAACAACACCGAGTCGGCAGTCACGGTACACCGCAGAGACACCCCCGAGTACTGCGAACCCATCTCCAAGGTCGACCAATACGAAACCTACGCCATCGACGACCAGTCGTCCGTCTGCAGCGCCCAGGGCGTCGCGGACACCTGCTGCATCACCTATATCGCGGGCAGCATCTGCCAAAACACTCTGACGAGCCAGGACCAGACCGATCTCGAGTCTGCTCTGGGGCAGCAGATCACCAAGGACGGCCAGTTCAAGACCACCACAGTCGGGTCCTGGGAATTGGGATTCCCCGATTTCATCACCGCGATAGCGAACCGAGGCGTCGAGTCGGAGTGGTTCCAGGGCATCTCGCACTTTTTCGACGCGTACAACGAGGCCGAGTCCGGTCAGTTCGTGCCGACTATCCAGTTCCAGTCCAGTGGCGGCTCCATCGTCGCCAAGTACAACTGCTGAAGCTAGCGTGTCTTGGTCCTGTCCAAGTTTGACTGAAGGGGAGAGATGGTGCAGCGGTCATCAATGTAAAAAGCGTCGTTTCATAGCATAAACAGTCACTACTGCGTTGTACATAATGTTCCTGCTCCGATATTCCAGAAGTAATAAGGACTATACATATTTGAAAGTCGAATCTTAAAGGGCAGTTGATGTGTATGCGTGCCCATTAATGCAAAGTGTAAAATAGCCAAGATCTTCTCTTGAAACTTGAGTCAAATGCGTCATACCATGATGCAGCTAATATCAAAGCTGCACCACCTATGCCTTCTCTCTGCCAGATAGCTCGAGATACTGGCTAGCAACATCAACAACTATGTCTTTATAGGTCTGGTATTTGAGCCCCGGAAAAATTTCCTCTTGATAAGCGTCCCAGCTGGAAGGCACGGTTGCTTGGTCGCCTTGGGTGAACACACCATCGGCCACTGCCTGAGGGAACTGCTTCTTTACGATGTCCCAGGCATCATTGAAATGGTGTGCAGTCGTCACGCCGATGTCTCTCGTGACGTCCTCCTTCAGCGCCAGTAGATGAACTTCGGCGACATCGGACACATGGGCCACACCGGAAGGAAGCGGCCAGCTTGCCAGTTGGCCTGTGATGATGCCCAACAGGATCGCGTTGGTTCCTGCGCTCAGGTTTTGAACGCTGGCAGCTCTGTCGTCTCGTCCCAGAACAAGTCCGGGGAAAACGTTCACCACGGCAAAGGGTGGTCGTTTCTCCTTGACGAATCTGTCTGTCAAATTGAGCGCGGCGACCTTGCCTGCCATGTATGCGGGCATCATGGAATCGAAAGGGCCCGAACGGTCGGGCGTTCGCGACTCCACGGTAACCTGCTTGGTGGGGTCGGGTGGGATGGGACAATTGGCAAAGGACGAAGACGTGATGACGAATTTCTTCACCGAGGGCGCCTTTAGAGCAGACTGAAGAATGGTGTCTACACTGGCGATGCTCGGCTCATAGATCTCAGTCGTGGGGTCCAAGAAAGGCGACGGAAGAGGTGAAGCATGGTGAATGACATGGCTGATTCCTTGTAGGGCCTCGTCGTAGGCGCCCACGCGACGGATATCCGGAACCTCGACGAAAGAGAGCTTTCCCGGCCCACCGGCGGCCAATACCTTGGGGTGCGAAGAGAGGCCCTTGCTTTTTTCAATGGAGCGTACGGCAGCTCGAACAGTGTAGCCTTGTTCAAGTGCTGTAACGAGAACTTTGAACCCGATAAAACCGGTTACACCAGTGATGAGAAGAGTTGGAGACGGCATGCTGTTTGGATAGTAGAAGTGATCTGTGATGAATGTTGGTGCAAAGTGGCGGTTGAGGCTTTATAAGTAGCAGTAGTCAATACACTTAGAAGCAAGGGTTTGCATCATGAACAGGCATTTGAGGTGGAATGGGCCCACCTAAGTGTCTATCCAATGCGTTATGTTGATCGTTTGTGAACAATTGATAGAGATCGCCATTTCGGTCCATGTGAATGCAATCATAAGGAACTGGAAAAATAGAAGATAAAAACAACCCCAAGTCAAGACGCGGAAATCCCGCTCGGGTTTATCTTTTCGCCTGGAGGACGCAAGATCCGACACTTCTGTTTTTGCTTAACAAATCAGTACGAAATTCAAATCGCAGTGAGATGAATCCGATGAACTGCATTACTCCGGCATGATCTGATCGAACTCCAAGAGGCTCTGATAACCAACCACCACAAATCCACATATCCACATCGTCTCCAATAGACTTATTGCGGAGTCTGGCCGCCCAAGCAACATTTGCGGCTCTGCGGCACAGCGCATCTTGAATACTACGTACCTCTGTAGTTGGAGGCAACGTACATAAACTTATACCTTGTTGTTACATGCAAATATGGTGCCGTCGTGATCAACGTGACCCAAGGCGACGTCGCAGCTCATGAACTTAGCGCTGGGTAACAAACAACCATACAACTGGGAAGGACATCTCAGTACAATATGTTTTGTAGATTCAAGGACCTTGGACAAGGCGGAACATCCCATTAGCTCTTTAAATTAATTATCCGCAGGTCGCCGTTCAACAGACTCCCCTGAATCCGACAATGGGCTAGATAAATGCTGACTACGTCGCTGTTGACGACGACTTGGCTATGGGCGCGAGGCGCCTTTGCTTATCGATCACAAGTTTGAAGGTCGTACTCGCTAGTATTCGTCCGGAAACACGGTTCTTCATGATTCTGATGTATTGTTTTCGAGTTACCCTTCGCTACGTATGGAGGTAGATTTGCGATGCAAAAGTATTTATTAGAGATGGTATCTTGGCATTGCTGACGCCCTCTGGATTACATTTTTATACCGAATGGGTCATCCGCGTGGCTCATCAAAATCGCACCAGACTAGTCGCTGACGCATAGCAAATCGTTTTGATGATTGTGTATGTGTTATTGGGCGAAAACATTCAATGGTCAGGTGATGCGCGTCTCATTTTCCCAAAACGGCTTTGCACATTACTTACTGAAGTATCGATTAGGCACTGCCATGTCTTTCTAGATGCGGTCAGCAGAGAATATCTCTTTCGGGACAATCAACTGCTGGTAGTGACGTACGGAGCAGTGGAAGAATTACAGAAAAAACGAGTAACACTATGTGCGAAATGAACCCGAATGATCAGTATAAAGCCAAGGAAGGCTGCAAACAGTTCCTAGGCCAGATACATTCTCTCTAGCTTCCTTTCAAAGCCCTGACGAACTTCTCACAAGAAGATGCGTTTCTATATTGTCGCAAGCTCGATACTCCAGCTACTAAGAGCAGTCGTCGCGTCTGCATTCATCAATGAACCAGAAGATTCCCTCCCAGAGATCGATCTAGGATATGTAAGTGTGCATCTTTTCATGATGTTCAAGCAGTCTCTTGTTAAGCCATTTCCAGGAACTCCACCAGGCCTTATCGTACAACGAGACCTCGAACGTCTACCTGTTCCAGAACATCCGCTATGCACAACCACCTACCGGATCACTCCGGTTTCGCGCACCCGCAATGCCTGAAATCGATCGATCCGCTGTCCGGAACGGTTCTGAATTGAGAAACTGCCCGCAAGGGATGCCCACATGGCAGGCCAAAGCGTATGGTCCGGTTCGCAAGTTCTCCGATCCCAGTGTTCCGTTCAATCTCACGGCCTGGGAAGATGCGATCACCACCGCGACGATCCCAAACCTTGAATTGAATGCCGAGACCACCGAGGACTGCCTGTTTCTTGACGTCCATGTACCTAAAAGGATCTTGGATGGGTCGAAACAAGACTTTCGGTCGTCAGGTCCGCCTTCTGGTGGTGCTCCGGTTCTGGTCTGGGTATGAAACTTCTTCTCACTCTATCTGTCTTCCATTACTGACACGAACATAGATACACGGCGGAGGCTATACGCTGGGGTCCAAGACTGGAGCCCCATCGCCCGTGTACTTTCCAGACGGACTCTTGGCACAAGCTGACGCCAGCGGCGAGGGCATGATCTTTGTCGCCCTGAATTATCGTCTCGGGGCGCTCGGTTTCCTCGCCGGGCCTGAGGTCGCCGCCGAAGGAGACTTGAATGCCGGGCTGCTTGACCAGCGGCTTGCCCTCGACTGGGTGTAGAAATACATCCATTTGTTCGGTGGGTCTGCCGATCGGGTCACGGTTATGGGCGAGTCTGCCGGAGGTGGCTCCGCGATTCTGCAGATGGCTGCTTTTGGTGGCAAGAGGGGACCGGCACCGTTTGCCCATATCATCGCCCAGAGCCCGGCCGCGATGCCAAAGGCGCAGCCCGTACCCGATGCATTTTCTGACTTTCTTGCTGCATTGAATGTAAGCACGCTCGATGAAGCCAGGCTGGCGTCCTCGGCAGATGTCATCAGGGCGAACGAGGTGCAGATTGCGGCTGCACCGGACACGAACTATAACTTCGGGCCCGTGATAGATGGAGGCTTTGTGCCTGACACGATCGGCAATCTACTGAGCACTGGTTCCTATGACAAATCGGTCAGGGTTCTGTCCTCCCATAACTTGTTCGAGGGCGGATTCTTCTATGATCCCACTGTGCGGACCGAGGACGATTTCAGACACTGGTTAGAGAAGTCAATCAGCGGTCTCAAACAGACGCAGAGGCACAGTCTGGCTGGATCGATCTATCCGCCCATCTTTGATGGCTCGCTCGGCTATGTCGATCAGGCGACTCGACAGATGGCGCTCTGGGAAGAAGCCGTCATCATCTGCCACTTCTGGTCACTGAACCGAGCTCTTGACGGAAAAGGCTATGCTTGTGAGTTTCCGACGTGAAAATTTTGCCCTAATCGATCGTACAAGATGCTGATTGATTCCGCAGATAAGTTTGATGTCTCGCCCGGATTCCATACTCAGGATTTGAAGTACACTTTCAACGACCCCGCGAGGCCGGTCCCATTCCCCCAGGCACAGAATTCTCTCCAGAGATCCATTGCTACATTCGTGCAAACTGGCATACCCGCCCTATCAGACGATCAAGAACAAGTTTACCCGATCTGGGGGCATAAACAGTCCGTCGTGAAGATCACGGAGAAAGCCATGGGCATTATGAGAAGTGACATCAACGAGACTCGGTGCAACTGGTGGCGTGATGTTTGAATGTTCAATGGGAACGGGGCAAGAAGTTGTCTGCAAGATGGTCGGGATCAATGTTTAGGCGAAGGAAGACAATAGGTACGCGATAAATATTTTCGGCTGGCCATGCTTAGCAGACGTATTACTCTCGGTAAGAGCGCCAAGAAATAGGGTGCCGAAAGGTTGAAGATGGCAAAAGTATCAATAGACAGCACGGCGAACACGGGTCGAGCCTTTTCCCTCCAAATTTCTCCGGCTTGGGCCCGACTGCCAGTAAGGGTCAAAGCGGCGTATAGTGACGGTCGAGCCCGCGGACTGTTGCTTTTCCCCAGACTACTGCTTTAATGAAATTTCCGTCGGAACCGCCCTACTAACCAATCATAAACTTGATAGCCAGCGTATGGTCTATAACAAGGTTTAGATCTGCCGCATTGCCCATAAGAGCAAATGAGCAAAGGCGGATATGAAATTGCTGTTCAAAGTGCCCTTCGGCGCAAGATCGTGAGACGACTACCACTTGCAGTTCTAATCGAGATATAATGCGGACAAAACTAAACGATGGCCCTCAGATCTCCTGGATACAGACATCCTCTTCGTTTCATCCGCTCCTTTGACGTTCTGTGTTGATCCAAGACACTAAGATTTGAGGTCTTGTTCTCGCTCTTCTTTAGCTTGCTTGAGGGCCTTTGACCCCTGGTTTGGTTTTCGACATGGCGGGTATACATCCGCATTCGCCTACACTGACGATTGTTGGTGTAACGACCAATCCGTGCATCCTTCCCTATTACTCGAGTCTCAGCTCCTTGATCGCAACCGATCCAGCTTCTCAGTACCTTTGTACAGAGGACTTTGGCATCACCGCACCTACCACGACGACTAGTAAGGTTTTTTCTCTTTAGATTTTGCGATGGATGGCTGCTGATACACGAAACCCTTATAGCTATCGGCTCCGGAGCAACGACTACCGTGACTATTACTACCATCACCACATCTACAAGCACGCCAGTCACCACGACCACCGGGAAGAATTTTCCTTTAATTCTTTTCTGACCACCCTAACTCATGCTGATGAATCTGTACGATCCTAGATACCGAAACAGCAACCGTGACTGAGACTGCCGCCCCGACCACGTCGACCACCACCACCAACGTGGATGTCACCGTAACGATAAGCAAAATGTACCCTAATCACTTATGCCATCAAGTCGCGTTCGTCACGTGGATCTGTCACCTGTCGTCCATCAGGGAGGCAGACACCAACCATGAATCAATCCATATACTACCAAGGGCCATCCGATCAAATGACTAATTCCTATCCTTCAAATTAGCTGGTCACCCCCACTGTAGAAACCGACACGGCAACAACAACGACGACAGAAACCGACACGACAAGTGCTTGTTCCAACTCTGCCCCCGCGCCGACCCTTAAGAAGAAGCGTGACTATGCCAACGGTGAATGCGATGGGGACGAGGCCGCGCGGCCCCGTCCTGTAGCTGGACCCAGGCCAACCTGGCACGCGCAAGGCGGCTCTGGCTCTGATGGTGGTTTCTCTAGCCCTTCGTATGGCAGTCAAGGTGGCAGCGACACAAACAGTGGCCGGCCCCCTGCATATGCCGGAGGCAGTGGAAGTGGCCATGGCTTTGATGGTTCCTACAAAGACAATGGCGGTCGCCAGGGAAGTTACGATGGCAGTCATGGAGGTGGTCAAGGTAGCGTTTATGACAACCCAGAAGGCGACCAAGGGTCCAGTTACAACAACGGCGGCTACGATGCCGGCGGCAGAGACCCTAACTACAACGCTGGCAAAGGCAGTGACCAATATGGAGGCGAGTCCTCTTACGGCGCTGAGAATGGTGGCAATAAGCCTGCTTACGAGTCTCCGTACTACGGAGATAATGGGCCTGAGACGACTCTTGACCCATTCTACACTGATTCCGGTGGTTTGGATCCATATGAGCCGTAGTATACCACCTCAACGACTTCATCAACAATTTCACCAACGACCGCACCAACGACCACGCCAACAACCACGTCAACCAGTACTCCTACGGATACCAGCACAAGCACAAACGAGCCAACCCTGGACTCGACCATATGCAGTTGCATTGCCTCCACTGTAACCTCGACCGCCACGACGACCGGCCCGACCTCGACGGAGACCGATACAGCTACCGCGACGGTCATCGCCCCTACTTCTACTAGCACCACGACCGTGACGGTTGCGGTCCTCACGCTTGTGACTCCGACTGTGACGGAGACTGATACGATTTTCACGAGAGCCGTCACCGTAACAAGCCCGTCAGTCATCGACACGATCACGACTACGACTACAAGCACGGTCACACAAGTTTCGACTGTGCTCGTTGCAAACGGAGCCAATTACACAGGCGGAGCCCCTGTGAGTATCTCCTATTGTGTAAAAAAAAAAAAACCAAAAAAACCCGACGCACTGACAATAGCTGACCTTGATACCAACAGAGCGGCGACGGCTGCGGTTGCACTTTTCTGGTATCTTGCGACCAAAGCTTCCAGGGCCTCTACAACGGATACACCGGAACAGACGACTACCATGGATGTGAGGACATTTGCAACGACTCCGCTGTTTGCCAGGAGTTTATATTCGACCTCGGCAGTGGTATGTGCTATGTCAACTCAGGTGCTGATAATGGAGCGTTGAGTCCTCTCAGCCTCCCGGACGCAGACTTTGGAAACCAACTTGTTTGCACCGACCTCGCGAGTCCCAGTTGTTCGGCGGGCTCTCCTTAAGTAGTGAATATGGCCCTCCTTCAAATAGCGCAACTGGCAGGGGTGAAGAAATTGATTTGTCTATCTGGTCCTTCTTCCTGATAGAAAATCTAATACTAGAGGGTCCAAGCGTCATTACTTCTGCGGCCCCTCTCTAGTATTGGATTACATCATTTATTTTAATGAAATCTATGCCTGTATTCTTTTGCTCGGGGCGCCTGTTGACTTGTACCATCGCAGTTCTGATACTTTTATCGCAATGGATTTCATGCGTGTACCAAAGACACCGACGATGCGTTGTAGCACCCCTCCAGGTCTCACGCATAGGGATGTGCTCTACAGTAACAGCTTCGTAAGGATCAAGTAATATCCCCTGGACATTGACTTTGAAAACATCTACATGTACCCCGACTTAGGTCGGATATTCTTCAACTTCTGCAGCTCGTGGTCCGGGGCGGTCGTGAAGGCACACCGCCCGACATCGCCTTTGACCTGAATGACACCCCATTGAACAGGCAACAGGTAGCCATTCTCTTGGTCGCCTTCCAGCGCGTGACAAGCAGCGCTGATGGCGCGACTGTTGGTCGAGACCATGCTCATCGTGCCGTCGTATGTTCGCGCCCCCAGTCCTACGATCCCTACGACCAGCGCTATCCCTACGAGAATTGCTATGAGCGAGCAGGGGCGTTAGCAGATAATCGTTGATGAAAACAAGTCGAGGAATGCCGGAGAGAGACTGACTGATAAAAGTAGCGATGGGGCTATATCCGCAGGTAGAGAAGGAGTGTTTACTGTCGTCTTGGCCATTGGGATCGATGGCAGTGATGCGAGCCAAGAATAGACTCTGAGAGACGAGCCAGTGCATCAGACCCAAGGTCGCGTAGAGCGGGATACCGTAGCGCAGAGGGAGACTGATGAAATAGCTCGATCGCTGGATGCCCATCGGCTCCGAGACGCGGAGGGGTTTGCGCTTCTCGGGTTTGTGCATCAGGCTGAACTCGCGTTGTACGAGAAAGGTGCTCAGCATGGTATTATAAAAGAGGTAGATGATGGTGACGAGGAGTTGCGGCATGTTCGCGATCAGCACGTTGGATATCAGACCCGCCGGGTCCTGCTGTGGCAGCCCGAGGACCAGGTATGTCACCGGTGTTAGTTGGCCAAATCCCAGTTTCCAGAAACCAGATATCGTGGTATCTATTTTTCGGTGCCCGAGAGTGCCTTTCGCTATGCCCAGCAGGCCACTGGCTACCCCTAGGATGATTCCGCATCTGCACTTGTCAGCTCCAGCCGTGCTCAATTTGACTATTCGGTATTGATAGTTTCTCACATGAGTAGGAGGATGGACCACCTCTTCAAATTTGCCGACGACATCCATCGTCGTTTTGTATCCTCCTTCCATTCTCGCGGTTCTTGGGAAGGTGTCGGATCCTGCTTTCGCAACTTGTTCGCCCAAGCTCGGTGTTGCAAGAAATCCTCTCTGGGAGCGAGGCACATTCTCTCGGTTGTCGGGTCCGGATTGCGCATGAAGGAGGCAATGGCATCGCCTAGCGTGTAGAGCACTTGATCCTCCATGACACGCTGCTTTTCGTCTTCAGTTTGTCCAGGGCTGTCCCTCCTCTGCCATTTTCTGATGACCCAGATGCGGACCATGACGGTCGGCTTGATCAGGTTCAAAACACAAACAGTAATCATAATCTGTGGCGAGTACTCGAAGCGACACCGCGATGCTGACGTGTTCCTCGGCTCGACCAAGCAGTGCGATACTTCGTAATGAGGCGGGCCGAGGTACCAGCTGATCACAGGACTGTCGGGTTCGACTGCCACGAACCTTCCAGTTCCGTTACCGAGAGCCCACATGTTCTTAGCCCAGTCATCGGAGCGCGGAACGGTGGAGACGTACATCAGTAAGCTGTCGTCCGTGGCCGTCCTTGCGCTTTCATTCTTGACGAATACAAGTCCGTTGCCCTGGGGCGTCCAGTAATCGTCGTAGAGGTCGAAGCATGCAGTGATATTCAGCTCCTCGCACACTCCTGACATGGCCTTCTGTTGCATGTGTTGGATGATATCTGTGTAATTCTGAGGCGGGTTGACCCTGTCGTCGTCCCAACCCCAATCTCCTTCCCTGTTCCGTTCTGCGGCGACGAGATTGAATGCTGTTCCATTGAGGAAGGAGTCGGCCACAACAGCGATGGTGTACTCATTCGATGCTAAAGACTGGAATACAGCCGAATTGTATCTTGTTCACAAATATCAGCTCAGGTCTCTTGGCTCTAGTCTGGGCAGAAAACATGTGGTGGCTTACAGAAGGTGAAGTGGAACGGAACTGAAAGCCAATAATAACCAGCCGCACATCCTCCAGCCCCTAATCTGTCCGAGGTTTCTGAGACTTGGTATCCCTATATCGAGCCATCTGTTACGTCTATGCGCCGCGTCGACATCGGCCCGCGTAGGGGCAGCTTGTAGTTGCATACAATAGTTCGAGGCGGACAAGATTCCCGTGCTCATGATGTTAATGAGTAGATGAACCCACTGGTCCAGTCGAGCGACGGTGTTGCAGTCGCCGCTATAAATGAGCCCGACCCCGTTCATGCTCGGATATCTGGAGAAGGCAATGAAGGTCAGAGTGAAGTTGATGACCAAGACTAAGACAGTGATGCCAATCTGCAGCATGAGTGCACGACTCCTCCTTGAAAGCCATATGCGCCAGCTTTCCTTTTCGTCGTGATCGATCTGTGGGAACCACAAAGATAGATTGTGCCTATCGGCTAGAGGTTCCGCTCTTATGGTCTGACTTGATTGTCTCTCATTGACCTGCCCCTCGATGGTCTGGCTCTCGATGGTCTGGCTCTCGATGGCCTGGCCCTCGACGACATGTCCCTCTGCAGCATTTGAGACCTCGGGCGGTGGATTCCTGGGTTCTGATACCTCGCTGAAAGCATCAGGAACGTCATCAGGGATTGGGGTCTCCGTCATGGCTGGGCTCTGAGATGTGGAGGCTCGAACACCATTCGAGGGGCCCCCGTCCATCGACTGGACTTTTCCTTCGAGCATATTCCTGTCACTTCTTCATCGAAGTAAGCTCTGCTCGTTGAGCGCCTCTCACGTGCGATCGTGAATGAATGGTCCATGGAGAGAAATCTGCTATGTTGAAGGCCAAGGGTCGTTGAAGCATCGCCAGAGGGATATTCTTGTGTTGAGCGACCCGAGGCGGTCGAAAAAAGTGACTGAAAGATTGCCTACCAGCCTCGTATCCCTTTTCCGCCAAAGAAACCGGGGGAGCCTTCAACGTGTATTCCCGTGAACGCACCAGTTTCTCAAGCTGCGTTTTGGTCGCGAGGACGCTTCAGCCTCATGGTGGAAGGCAGCGAAGGGTGTTCATTGCAAACATGTTTCCAGCCCCGCGTTGCGGCGCAAGACGCGATCGATTCAAATGCCCGTCCAATAAGCGCGACTTTTATCTATCGTAGCAGTGAATGCCTGATCAGGCTGGGGTTACACAAACCCACCCCGGAGCGTTCGTCAGAAACAAGGCTGCCTGGCTTATCGCAAGCGATATTGTTACTGATATTCTTATCATGTACTGTCACTTATCTCCACGATGAAGACAATCTCGGACGCTTAGTCGTTACGCTCGCTCTCGTGACTTTCTGCGTGCTTCCAGAGATCTCTATTACCTCCCGCCTCTACTGTTCGTCTAGGGATTGCTTCCCGTTGTAAAGTGCATGTTTGATACGCCTCTGGCCCAGTCTCGACCGCATACAGGTGAAGACCGCCCTGAGTTCCTGAGATCTTTGCGACGTTACTTGAAGGGAAACGATAATATGCAAGGAGACCGTTGTACCCCAGCTGTAGATGGAACACGTAACGTCTTTTTACCCTCTTCTGATGCATTGTGTCGATTCGTTAGCTGCCATCCAGTAGTGGGAAACCACGGGAGGAACATGGCATCAGTGGGAGGTCACCAGGTTCTCACAGGAAGCCTCGCTGTATCACACCTCCATATACCCTACTAATCTGCGAAAACTTCCCAGTTTCTTCTCACAGACCATCTGTGTTGTTATCAATTCCACTTGATCTACGATCCATTGCGGAGAATCGCCAGCCTTACAACCAAAAGAGAGGGCACCGAACTGCCGACTCTGTAACTGCAAACTTTGAATGCGGCAACGGCATCTGCGATTGGTAAATGGTACTCGACAACATACCTAGCTTTACACGAGCTGAACGCGGTTGCTTATATAAGGTTGCCAACCTAGTTTTGTTTGCCAAGAGATCGGATGACTTCTCAGCCTTTTTCAGCCTTAAGCTAATGAACCACTCAGAGGTCGGCAATGCCAAGACAGTCTTACTTTCGAGCGGGAAGTTGTTGGAAACTCCTCGGCTTAGGCCGTCCTGTCCTATAATTGTTTCAAAAGAACAACCAAGGACTGGGATACCGAGCCTGTCAAGGTTGAAGATGCAGAGTGGACGGTCATTTCCTCGGCTCCCCCCTGTATCTTGTTGCTTACTGAGTTGAATGAGAGGTATATATATATAAGTGAATCTTCTTCATCTTGTGACTGTATCCATATTCTTTCCAGGCATCACACCCGGCTTTTCCTGTGTCGTTTATATCAAAACTCCTTTTTACAAGCAGTCACTCGAGAATCCTCGACTTGCCCAAAATGCGTGCAAGCACTTTGTTAGGCATATTCGCCATCGTGACCCCTTCCGTGGCCCTGGCTGCTGCTGCACCTGACGCAGAACTGGACTACAGCCTGGAGGCGAGAGAACTCGAACGACGCAAGTACTCGCCTACTTGCAACAATTGCACTCTTCAGAATACCAGTGTCCTGAGCTGTCTGTGCGATCAGACTGCCAACAATGTCACAACCCAGGTCGCCGCCTCTCTGGACCTGAACACGTGCATTACCAACATGGACGGCGTTCTCATGTGGTACCCAAAGTTTGTGTTCATGTTCCGTCGCATCCAGTGTCTCACTTGCTAAGAGAACTTTGTAGTGGGCAAGGCTTCTACAGCTGCAACAAAGCTCGCATAGCTTCCTATGGCCCCTTCTACCTGAGGGCGTATTGCACGGCCCGGAACGGCACGCAAGTGTATAACCGCTTCTTCAACCTGGGTATGCACATGATCCAACCAAAGCCTCAATCTTCCGTACAGCCCAACAAGTTAACTCATCAACAGATAAACACATTTACAATATCAATGGTTCATTGGTATACGATGGCAAGAAGTGACCAAATTACTTGATTCGCTGGAATTGCATAGTTGTCACTACGCTTACGGAGTGAAGAGCAATTATGACTCGGCAGTTCTAATACATGCAAATGTTATGAGAATCTGCTAAACGGAAGATCCCGTGAGAAGGGCCCGGATGATGATGGGCTATTCGGAATGTGGAAGTATAAGCACAAATGGACCAAAAATCTCTCAATGACCACAAAAGGTAGTGAAAAGAGCACAAGGATACACAAGAGAGGACAACAGATAGAACAGCACAATTCAGATGATAGTTTCGCCCATATTCTGACAGAATCAACCTTGAAGATAGTTCAAAACAATAAACTGCCCACGCCATAGATATCCCAACTCATGTGACTCCCAACTAATTAATGTCCCAGAATTGTCCATTCCAGATCCGGCGATCACGCCGACTCCTTTGCAGCCGCTTGTTTCTTCTTCAAAATGACCGACGCTAGATTTGTCAACGATCCACTCGTCAAAAGTTCCAATACTTGCAAATTAACCTCCAATGACTTGGTGATCCAATTCCTAAGCTCGATGGCATTGAGACTATCGAGACCATACTTGGTAATCGGCGTCTCCGGATCCAAGTCCTCGGCCGGCACCATGAGGATCGTGGCCAGCTTGCCCGCGAGCCCGCCGCTGACGATACCGAGAGCGTCCTCGGCAGACTGGGCACGGGAGAGCGCGACGCCGACCGGCAGCTGGGCATTCGGATCCGCCGATGCCGACGCGGACGGCAGGGCCCGACGGAGATGCTCGAACTTGGCGTCGGCGGCAAAGTACGGAAGGCTCACGCCGTCGCCCAGGTCCAGCCCGGTCATGCAGTGGCTGCCGCACGAGCCTTGCAGGCGGCCCTGCACCGCGGCCATGACGAGCGCCAACACCTCGGCCTCGTTCATGCTCTGGCCGCCGAGGTTCCGCAGCACGTCGTCCCGGCGCGCGGCATTGTCGGCCAGGTAGCCGACGTCCTCGACGGCGGTGAGGTCGAGCGCCGCCGCCGCGAGGCCGAGGCGCATCCGGTATCGGACGAAGGCGTCGAGGAAGGTGTTGGCCCCGGCGTAGGCCGCCTGGCCGCGGTTGCCGACGACGCCGGCCGCCGAGGAGATCACGATGAAGAAGTCGAGGGGCGTCTCTAAGAGGGCGCTGTGCATGTTCCAGGCGCCGGCGACTTTGGAGCGGATCACGGCTTCGTAGTCTTCAAAGGTCATTTTCTCAAAAAGAATATCCTAGGTTTGTTAGTCAAGACCGTTTTCTCTGTTGCTTTTTGAAACCGGGGGGTGGGGGATGATCAAAAACTTACTCGTAGCACCATGCCCGCGCGGATAACACCAGCGACAGGAGGCAGCTGCTCGGCGCAGAAGCCGATGACCTCTGACACGCTATCCTTGCTCGAGACATCACAGGCCTTGACAACAATGTTTGCAGATGACTGCTCCATCTCTTGCACCAGGCTGGCGACTTGGCCCTGGACGAGGCCGGTCCGGGACAGAAGCACAATGTTTCTGGCGCCCTTGCCTACCATCAACCTGGTCATAGACCGACTCAAGCCACCGGTACCACCAATGATGATGTAGGTAGCGTCGCCGCGGAATATATCTGAGGTATTCTTCAGATGCGTGACCCTGACCTGATCCCCAGGGCGGGGGACAACGACAAGCTTTCCGGTCGTCTTGCCGCTCTGCAGCAGACGGAACGCCTTTTCGACCTCGGAGATGCCGAAGACGGTGATGGGCGCGATCGGCCGGACCGCGCCGCCGCCAAAGAGATCCATGACCTTGCCGCAAATCTCGCCCATCTGCCGCGGGCGCTCCCGGGCCAGGACGGTCAGGTCGACGGAGCTGAAGGTGGCGTTGTGGTCGAACCGGGCCATCTCCAGGCGGGTGTTGGCCGTGATGTCGCGCTTGCCGATCTCGACGAACCGGCCAAAGTGGGCGACGCAGTCCCACGTCTCGCGCAGGAAGTCGCCCGCCAGCGAGTTGAGGACCACGTCCACGCCGGCGCCGCCCGTGGCCTCGCGGACGGCGGGCCCGAACGAGGTGTCGCGGCTCGAGAAGATGCGGTCGGCCGGGATGCCGTACGTGTCCGTGAGGAACTGCTTCTTCTCTGGAGTGCCCACCGTGGCGTAGATCTCGGCGCCCAGCATGCGGGCCAGCTGGATCGCGGCCTGCCCGACGCCGCCCGCCGCGGCGTGGATGAGCACGCGCTCGCCCTCGCGGAGCCGCCCGAGGTCGGCGAGGCCGTAGTACGCGGTGCAGTAGACGACCGGGATGGACGACGCGACCTCGAAGGACATGGCCGCCGGGATCCGGGCGGCGCTGGTGTCCGGGCACCGCGCAAACGTGCTGTACGCCCCCTCGGACATGGCGCAGACCCTGTCCCCGACGGCGAGGCGCGCGACGGCCGAGCCGACCCTGGACACGGTGCCGGCGCACTCGATGCCGATATAGGGACTCGGCAGCTGGCCCATGGCGATGACGACGTCTTTGAAGTTCATGCCCGTCGCCTCGACGCGGATCTCGATCTCGTGCTCGCCGAGGGGGTAGGTCTCTTCGTCCCGGAACAGGAGGGTATCGAGAGCACCGGTAGTGCCTATGGCCATCTTCAGACGTCTCTCCTTGTGGGAAAAGTCTTACAGGTATGGGGAGGAGCTGTGTAGTTCCCGGTGCACGAAGTCGTTCATCTCGGTATCTTCGATGATACGAGGAACTACTAGCCGTCCGTCCTTTTCCGAGTATTCCATATCGGCGACGTCGCTGTGGAAGACCTTGTCGAAAGCCTGGAGGGCGAGCTCAACCTGGGCGCCGATGGGGACTTGCGACTCTGGGTCCAGGTCCAGAGTGGCGATGTTGGCAGCCGTCTCTGACCGAATCGTCCTCGTCAGTCCGACCGCCATGTTGCCTGTCGGATTGGTCGCATTCAGGTAGGCGCCGGTTGTGATCCAGAGCACTCCGGCGGAAGAAACGAGGAGCTTTTGGAGTCTTTCGAAGTCCTCCCGGCTGAGGCTGGAGAGAATGGGCTTATCGAGTTCACATATGATGATGTGAACATTCTCCAAATCAGGCAAGTCGTCGAGTGAACAGGTTGCGGAATCTTTTCCAGTTTGTCTGGACAAAACCTTCCTCAAGTGGGATGTGAAGTCGCACTCGGGCTGGTTAGAGACCATTCTGATTGATTTGTTTGCCCAGAGGGGCTCAAAAGCTTGTTCAATATGGGAAGCTTCGCCCATTTTATTTCCCAGAGTCTCTTCGGAATCGTTGGAGGCAACTGGATCTTGGAGGGAAGCTTTCAGGTGCTGACTGACTGCGACGAGACTGGGCTCGTCCATGCTGGCCACGAGAGACGATCTACCGGTAGAATCGAATCCGCCGCCGCTGACGGAGGATGCAGGGCTCACCGACAAAGAAGAATCATCCTCGGCCTGGTCGACTTGGTCCCACTGCATCTTGAAGCAGAGCTTGCGCGGCTCATCGCTGACCGAGCTCTCGCTCTTGACGGGCGTCATCTGCAGGCCTACCAGGCTGATAATGGCTTGCTCGTCATGCGGCTGCAGAAGAGCGTCAACCACAAAGTCTACTGCCCTGGGGGTCTCAAAATTGGGTGAGCCTTGTGCGACGGCGTGGATCTCCGTCCCCGCGATGGAAGGCGTGTCCGTTGTGATGTGAAGCTCCTGTATCGCCGAGGGCATGTAGAGCGTGCTCATTCCGCAGCGGCCGGCGCCCAGGATCGGGAAGGAGAGCTGAAAGACCTGATCGAGCAGCGTGGGGTGCACGTAGTAAGGAGTCTGGTATTCCATCGGCATGGTCGCTGTCGTGTCGGCCACGTCGAACTTGGCCATGGAATACCCATCGCTGGCCCGAATGGATTTCAGCTTGCGGAACGCGGGCCCGTAGATGGCGCCCTTTTCGGTGAGCTCATCGTAAAAGGTCGAGACGTCGACGTCTTCCTGGCACATCTTGTCTCCGGCCTGGAATCTGCGAGACGCAATGCCTCTGTGCGCGGAACTGACCAGGTTCGCTTTGCCGCCCTTGTTCGCAGCGATCAGTCCGCGACAGTGTTCCATCCATCCCTTGCCTTGCTCCCAAGACCAGATGAAAAATTCGTCCCATTCATCAGAATAAGAGCGTGTACCTTCAGGGAAGGGAGACATAGACAGGACGATTTCGTAAGCTAAATCGTCTTCCATGAGCAATGGCTTCTTGACCTGAATCTCACGAAGACTGAAACGCTCGAACTCGACGCCCCGCAATTTCGCTCGCTGGGCAGCGGCCTCGACTACCATGGAGACAAAGCCGGCAAATGGGAACGTAACCAGGGACTGCATCTTGTGGTCTTTGAGCCAGGGGATGTCGTCAGTCCTGAGGACGTTCCGCCACGTGGGAGCCAACTCATTCGAGAATTCGGTCATGCTTCCCAACAGGTCGTGGCGAGGGAAAGGCTTTTGGCGATGCTGCACGGAAAGGCGGCTTTCTGACCAGTACCTTTGGCGGGACCAAGGATACGGGATGAGGTCAGAAATGAGCTGCGGCCGGTCTCCCTCCTCCTCTTCCAGGTTGATCTGCGCAAAGCGCAGAGATTGTCCCTTGGAGTACAAGTTTGCCGCAAGTTGTAACGTTGTAGTGATGGCATTTTCGTTTCTGGTCAGGGCGGGAAAATAAGCAATCTTCTTGACCTGTTGGCCGAGCTGCTTGAGAGACTGTTTCACTGGTCCCTCGAGCGCTGCATGTGGTCCGATTTCCACAATTACATCTGGAGGGCTGTTCCGGCAGAGCTCCTGCAGAGAAGTAGAGAATCGCACCGGACATGTCAGGTTATCAACCCAATATGACGCGTCCAGAGTCGAGAGCTCGACCTTCATGCCGTGCAGAGACGAGTAGAACTGTACAGAACTTCCCGGTTGCGGGTCGATCTACTTGATCGACTCTCTGTAGTCATCGGCAACCAGCTTCATGTGCGGGGAGTGATAGGCAACGTCGACTCTGAGCTTCCTGTTGAAGAGCTGCCTGTTCTCCATCTCGATAGCGAGCTCATCAATCGCCGCCTCGTCACCTGAGATGGTCACCGAGCTCGGAGAGTTCTCGCAGGCAACCACAGCTGTGCCATTTTGAAGTTGTGCCACAAGCTGCCGCAGTTCATCCGAACCTGCGCCGACTGCCATCATAGAGCCCTTCAAATTCGGATGATTCTGTTTCATCTTAATCACTGCCTGGCCGCGAAAGTACGCGATGGCCATGGCGGAGTCCAAGGTGAGAGCACCCGCAGCGTATGCTGCACCGATTTCTCCACTGGAATGACCAGTCACAGCGACCGGCGTGACTCCCCAAGACTTCAGCAGCTCCGTGAGACCGAGTTGGACAGCCGAGCAGATGGGCTGGCTAATGTGCGCCTTGCCGACTTGAGAAGTTTCCTTGTCTCTCTCGAGCTCTTCGAGCAGAGAAAAGTCTGCACCGAGGCGCTTGAGGCAATCATCCGATGATTGGACGACATCGCTAAAGACTTTATAGCGGCCGAGTAGCTCGCGACCCATGGCGTGCCACTGTGCGCCCTGTCCCGTGTAGACAAAGGCAATCTTGGGGGCCTGCGACGCCCGGACAGGCTTGGTGTCAGAAGATGCGAGCGCCTCGGCGAGCCCAGATGCGGACTTTGCCGTGACCGCAACCTTCCACGGGAGATGCGACCGTCGTTGGCAAAGCGTGTACGCCAAGTTGCGCATCAGTCCCTTTTGGAACACCTCTGGGTGTTGCTCCAAGAAAATGGTGAGCTGCTCCATGCTCTTCTTAGCGGAAGCCTCGTCACTTGCTGAGAGGACAAACAGCCGTTGGTGTTGTTGTGGCTCGGCCTTTTGGCCATCTGCATCGCCTCGAGGTTTGTCAATGACGGGAGGGGCTGCGAGAATACAGTGTGCATTCGAGCCTCCGAAGCCAAAGTTGTTGACACTGATGTACTTTTTGTTGGATGGCCATGGCCGTTGGGCAACTGGGACCTGTTCCCTCCATCGTCAGCTCGTGTCTGGCAATGTTTATAAGTGCGTTCCTCACCTTCATGTTCCACTGCGCAAGGGGAATGTTCTCATTGGGGGTTTCGAAATTTGTGTTGGGCAGAATGAAACCCTTCTGTAACATCATCGCTGCTTTGATGACAGAGATGACTCCGCTGGCATTTTCCAGATGCCCAAAGTTACTCTTCACGGACCCAAGGTAGAGCGGCTGTCTAGGCGTTCTGCCGTGGCCAAAAACCTTGTGAATAGCAGTGGCTTCGATCGGGTCTCCAACCTTGGTTCCTGTCCCGTGAGCCTCGACGAAGCCGGCGTCCGCGGGTTTGATACCTGCTCGGGCGTACACCTCGCGCATCAACTGCTCCTGTGCTGCGCCCGATGGGGATGTAATGCCTATTATTTGTGTGAGTATTTACCGGTGACATATATGAGTGTTTTTGCTAGCACGTACCAACCGTCCTTCCGTCTTGATTGGCTCCCGTATTGACAATCACGGATCGGATGACATCATTATCCCTTATAGCTTGGTCAAGAGGCTTCAAGATCAAGGCACCAGCGCCCTCTCCTCGAGCGAAACCTGACTTGGCCCGGTTATCGAAGGCATACGTCTTGCCTTCGTCGGAAAATAGCCTATTCGCGTTTCTTAGTGGTCAACTCTTATTGATGTGCTAATGGAGGCGCCACTAACCGGGACAAGGACATGGACACCCAGTCGCCGGGCTGCAGATTCAAGTGACATGCCGCGACGATAGCTTGCTCGGACTCGTCGTTCCGAATACTCTGTACAGCCTGATGCAGAGCATATAGTGACGACGAGCAAGCCGTATCGACAGTAAAACTCGGGCCGCGTAGGTCAAAGTAGTGCGAGATACGTCCAGACATGATGGACTGGTGATTGCCCGTGGCATCAAACATTGGGGTTTGCTCCAGGTCGCGAAGAGTCCCGAGACGATAGTCGGATGCGGCTCCTCCGATAAAGACACCGACTCGCTGGCCTACGATCTGCTCCTTCGGAACGCCAGCATTCTCAATGGCCTCGTACGCACACTCGAGCAGGAGTCTCTGTTGGGGATCTGAAGGAGTATGTTAGCCAAAGCAGAGACCCTAGCCTCGGGCATGACAAACCCATGGATTCGGCCTCGGCCTGTGTGATGTTGAAGAAGGGCGCGTCAAACAGTGCTGGGTCTTGTTTGAGGAAATAGCCTCCGGTCGTGTTGAAGGCGCCCTTCTTTGCTGGATTGGGGTGATGGTAAGCATCCTTGCTGAAGCGCTCCTGCGGAATCTCGGACCATCCACAGCGCATGCGCGACACCATTTGCCAGAAGTCATCCAGGGTCGACACATCTCCTGAGAGACGGCATGACATGCCGATGATGGCAATAGGCATGAGCTGTGGCTGTTCTTCGGCCTGGCCATTGGCGGCTGCCGTATTGCTTGATGTGAGTGTCATGTTGTATTTCTGTGCTTAAGTTGACCAATGTGTGTTGAGAAACGATAATATCCCCATTGAGATACATCAGAAATTGGATATTGCTTCGATTTTGTATCGTCATTTGAGACTCAACAATACCTTTCAGGAACTCTCTCCGTGTCGTGACGATCATGAGTGCTCGTTTTGCTGGCTATCGGCTTTCATATCTCTTCAGATCCAGATTTACGGTGAGGCAGCTCGTAATCGTATGGCGACAACAATGTTCGTTTTCGCTTTTGCCGTACTGACAATCAGGGTCGGGAAACTCCGCATCGAGAATAACCATGAGCAAATGTACAGTACTTTTTCGCAATCTTCACATCATTATTCTCGATGATGGTGGGCTAGGAGTGAGGCAACCCGTACTCGTATGTCGATTTTGCTCGTTTCCGCCTTTGTAATCCCTTCGATTTATGGAGTTTTGCTCCGAGAATTGTCATAGTAGTAGGTACTTCATCTTGCATAGCCATTTCCTACAGTCACATCATTTCATAGAAGAGACTGATTGTCGCCTCATCGCGAGTTTGCAAGACTATCATCACAACGGCTTCCCAGACGGTTGCGAGCATGGTTTGCCAGGTTGCACAATGGTGAGTGTTCGCAAGCAAGATTTTGGGGTAGAGTGTAGACAACCAACTCTCGCTTTCAACCTAGTGCTCAAGAAGACCGTGGTGCTCACTGCATTCAACCCTTTGGAGAAAGCTAATAAGGTCGATCTTGCAGTCTCGCTGAGTTGACAGCTATAGATGGGCAATATTTTGATTGACCGTTGCAGCAATGCATCTAGCGTACCTAACACAGCTAAATCCGTATCATTGCACAATGCAGCCATGGAAGAAAGATCATAAAGGGATTGTGAAAGTACTGCAAACGGTCTGGACTCTGGACTCTGCCCCAGTTGTCTATCCTGACACGAGTTAGCGACGGTGAGCCTCACGATCCCTCAGTATTTCCCCGCTGATAATGATTGGGGACCCCCATAACGATCTGGAAACATATTGGGATTCCAGTGGTGAGAGTGGATTCGGCATTTGCCGCGGACCTCGTGGACTTGGTGTGGGTTGTATGCAAGGAACATACATAATATCTCTGATCTTCCTCCTGTTCCTATTATGGGTGTCTTCGTGGCCAGACCAGCAACCTGATTGGTTCCGACTGCTCGGAATAGCGCTAGCATCCCAGTGCATTCAAATCGGATATCCCACATTACTCGCGCCTCGCGCAAAAGTACCGACTCTGCCACTGCTAGTCGCGGCAAATGCCGTCGCCAGTCCTTGATATCGCATGTGCAGATCAGGTTGTCTACAGGAGATCCTGGTTATAGCTTTAAGTCCGATACTCTATCAGATATCTCGTCATCCATTGCCGGCAAGATCGTCGCGTCTAGGATGGGGAGCTCATTGTGTTTGACGCTGCTACTCAGTGAACCCTTATCTAGCGCCGGTAGTTATCATAGTGGTAGGGAGCTATGCACCCCCGGCACCCCTTGCATGGTCCCACAGAACCTGCCAGCGCCTTGGCTCCAGCGCTTGCAGGCCTAGACTGGGCCGTGAAAGCTTGTAACCTTACTAATGTAGTGTACAGCGCAGTAAACACAATGACCACCGATTACAGTATATTCATTATCACAGATCATACCTCAATCGAGCCCCATCTACGTGGACCAATTTCTTCAAATTACAGTTGTACGTACGCACGTACAAAGGTATACAATACAGTACAGGCACCAAAAACCCACCATGGTTCACAAACCCCTGGTTTGGAAACCCACTGTCGGATCGATCACCAGACAACATGCAAGGGTTTCCGGTCATTGTCAGTCCAGACTTCAGGCATACGGACTCGCATAACGTGCCGAGCATCGCGGAAGTTAACAAGATCTTATCTGCCATTAATAGGGTCAAAGTTAGGCCATGTAAATCCGCCGTGTCCACGTGTGATGAATTATTCGCTCGAGAACTATCTCTACTACCCACACATACCGTGTACCTCTTTGTCCGATATCACATCATACGCAGCAGAAATCGGTCGTCGGAGATGACTCCCAGTGACTGAGCGAGGGCTTATAGGCTGATAAAGACAGTATATTACTCGTGTACGAGTAGCACCACATGTTTCGGATTAATCATCACAGTCGATCATAATTATATCGCCGCAGGTAATCAGACCCGAGCCCTTGAATCAGGGCTATTACCGAGTGTAAACGAATACGGTACACCCTTCCAAAGAAGATAAATTATATCGTGTTTGATCATCTTTGAAGACTTTGATAGAGATATACGCCGTACTCAAACCATCGCGAAGCGTCCCTCGTTGATCATATTGTACAGCCTTACCAGCAAAAATGAAATTTCTCTGTCTTCCAGGCGCCTACGCCAGCGCCGAGGTATGTCCACTTGACTTTCTGCCACAAAATCCTGTGTTCGTCACTAATTGCCATGACAGACGTTCCAGGTCCAGCTCGGTCCCTGCGTGGCCGAGGTCGAGGAGGCCGGCGACGCGCAGTTTGTCTGGACCCAAGGGACGTACGCCGCCACTCCGCCCGACGGGTTCAAGGACTTTTTTGGAGGAGGTCCGCACTACCGCTTCTTCGTCTACGACGGGCACCAGGCGTTTGACATTCTGGAGAAGATTCGCGATTTCCCCGAGGGCTCCAGCGCGGAGGAGACCATGAGGCAGCTGATGGGCGACGGGGCGTCGCACACTGCGGAGAGCGTTCGGAATGCCCTGCAGGTGTTGCTTGATATCATCGATGCTGACCCCGATATTGAAGTCAGTCTTGCGAGTAGCACATATAATTGCATATATGCTAACATGTCAAAGGGTATTTTGGGATATTCCGAAGGGGCCACTACCGCTGCGAGTTTAGTCTTGGAAGAGCGTCGGCGACTACAGGATACAGGCAGGCACAGGCGAATCAAGGTACGAAGACGTGAGAGTGTACTAGGAGCTGCGCGGTGACTAACTCTTCTACAGCGTGCAGTGTTCTTTGCCGGTTGGCCGCCCTTGTCCCTTCAAGACGGAAAGGTGCAAGTGTTGCTGGCCGACCAGAGCGAGAGTGTCATCGACGTTCGAACCCTGCACGTGATAGGATGCAATGATCCTTATATACTGGGAGCGATGGCGTTGTACAATATATGCGACGAAGACACTGCCGAGATATTCGACCACGGGAAGGGCCATACTGTGCCTCGGGACCGGAGAACAGTGCACGAGCTCGGAGATGCGTTCCGCCGAGTGGTCGTAAAGAAGCACGCATGGCATAACAGTACCGTTGACTTGAAAGGACTTAGCATTAATTGATGATTATAATGGCTCCGAGACACGCATAACATCTAAGCATATCGATATTCCTTGAGTTTTGGGTATGTGTTGCGTCTGACCCGCCGCTGAGGCTTCCTCATTTATTGAGGCAGCACGACGTAAGACTGGACGCTGCATACTGTCCGTAAATATACCCTTTCCGTCGTCGTCGGCAGAATTTGAGAGAATACGTTTTATCATCCCAACGAGATCCTAAAGGGTGGCAATACAGCGACCACTTCACGGGTCCGCTCGTGACACCAGACCATTGTTGATCAACTAATAGTGTGCCCAAATCCAGCCTCTTCCGCATTGCATTTGTTGAAGTCAGTATACACAAATAGGAAAAACCTTGCGAGGTTGTTTAGTTGATTGATGTCGTGTCGAGTAACAGCTTGTGGGGCTTAGATGTTGTGTAACACAGATTCAGCCCTGCATACGTGGTATGTAGTGCTGTATCGGTACCTAATACTGGGCTAGACATCCGATTGGCGCCTAAGTTGGTGATATCTTAAGCGAGAGGAAGCATTAATCTCAGCGAAACGTTCATATTTACCAACCACACTGGCGCAAATAATGCCCACTGCATACAACCTCCTCAGATGTATGAGATAGCTCTACAGTAACCCCCTTTTGCGGGGGTCTCTAGCTGGCCAACGAACTCTTTTCAGAAGCTTCCACCCTCATATCTCTTCTTTTATATGCTCCCTCCAGAAACTTCCTACACAGTCTCTCTGAAGTTCTAAGGCCATACTGGTTAGATGCCCGTGTGTGATGATCATTTGAAAGTCGAGCTCAGCTCCTCGCAACTCGGAAACGCAGTCTACAGACCCCACGGACGCTTTTTGACAAACTTATGGAACGTGTGTCCCATAGATCTGACGACACAATCTCTAAGGGTAAATTCAATCACACCTTCGGGCACCTTGATAGAGTCTTCTAACATGATTGACAGCTGACACCAGCACTGAACCCGATGTGCCCATCTGGACAAGCCCGCATGGATACCCTGCAGTCTGCGAAGAATCATCCAGCAAAGCTGCCTTTGCTCGCGCGTCGGAGTGGCTCTCTTACTGCGTCAAGCACGACAAGGCTTGCACGCCCCCTAAAGACTGATGGCCGATGCGATTGCTTGATGTGAACCTTGGAAATCAAGGGGAACATCCGTTTCTGGTGGAGCCGACTGAAGCAGCGACATATGCGTGTCTAAGCTATTGCTGGGGCCCAGATACGGGCGGCGTTCTTCGCACGACCAAAGACAACATTGATGCCCACTTTTCTGCCATCCCCCTCAATACGATGCCAAAATCCATTCAGGACGCTGTCGCAGTTTGCAGAGGCCTAAATATCCCTTACCTTTGGGTGGATTCATTGTGCATCCAGCAAGGCAATCGCCATGTGTGGCTTCAAGAATCATCCGAAATGGATCGTACGTATCTCAACTCTTATTTGACGATCGCTGCGCTTGAGCCAGCAAGTTGCAAACTGGGCTTCCTCGGTCGACAAACCTTCAGCAACGAAAGACCGAATTTTCGAGAATATGATGCTAAACACGGTCGTTGGTCAGACCCGTCATGGTCGCTCAACAGTCGAGGCTGGTGTCTGCAGGAGGAGCTGCTTCCCAATCGAAGACTCTGTTTCAACGGAGAAGAGATGAGATGGGAATGTCTGTGCCGTATATTGTGCGAGTGCGGGCATCAAGCCTGGCCGAACGCGCACGAAAACTCACTTTCGTATGAGTTTGACTTTGGCCAACTCGGTGCGTTCCTGAAGCGGCCACTCTTGTCAGTGGTACCTTCCCGGATCGAAAAGACACATATTGAAACTCATAGTGTTCCAGGTCGAAGGCTGGATTGGCTGATGAACACTGGTCGACGACATTCATATTCGTCTATTACGACCAGAACACGCGAGTTATGGCGGCATTTGATCTTCCGATATTCGAAACGAGCACTCTCTCATCGCAAAGATGAACTGGTCGCACTCGAGGGAATGACCAAAATCACTCTCAGAGCCATAGAGTGGGAAGACGGTTCATCTGATGAAAACCTGGCTGGTCTTTGGAAGAGAGAAATTCATTTCGAACTAGCTTGGCACGTCGAGAATTCCAGGGCGGCCTTGCCTGATTCTGGCAGTCACGCCGACCTTCAGGAAGAATATTGCGCACCATCATGGTCTTGGGCTTCCTCGAATAGACCAGTCAAATACGGCTTTTCCGACAGCTTGTATAAAGCCCATTCACACTGCGCACCAAACAAAATAGAAAAGTGTGAGCTCATAAAAGCAGAATGTGACACCGAACTCCCAGGGGCCACGACTGGGCCTGTCTCGCAAGCTCGGATTCGGCTTAAAGGATCCCTCGCAGCAGTTGAGCTGGGTGTACTCGAAACAGAAGAAGGCACCAAAGAGTTGAATGATGAGTTCATTGGCGACTTCTTTAATTTTTCCAAGAAGCCAGACCCAATGATAGGCAACATGCTTGTCCGGTCCCAGAATCTTCAACCTGCTTTGGTTGCGACAGACAATCCCACCAGCACAAATATAAGGTTCGACGACGAGAAGAGATCATGTTGGCTTGAAGGGAAGTGCAAAAAGGGATGCTGCGTGTGGGAAAAAACTAGGCAGACACAGTTCTATTGCTTCAGGTTATTCTCATGGTGGAGTCATTGGTACCCAGAGATGGGAATGCGGACGTGGTTCTTGTTAGTGGAACTGTCTTCAAACGGCGTCTTCAAAAGAATTGGGGTTGGCACGCAAGAAATTGGCCGTGGGCGCCGATATTTCCATCCAGAGACTCGGTCAGAGGGGTTATTCGAGAATGCCACAGAAGCAATAATTGATATTGAGTAGCTTATTGGCTATGAATCAATGGAAAACGAAACGCAATGCAACGCCAATTCTGCAACAAGGAATCAATGGGAAAATCATCGTCTAGCAAAGCAAGCAGATCTGACAAATTGTCTTGACTCATTCGCTCGCGAGAGCGTTGTGCTTCTATCTAGTCTGTGCTCACCTCCAAGTGTCCTGTCGACAGATGAACAGGGGTTCATACATACTTACATGTTATACGAAAGGGGCCGACAAGAAGCCTGCTTCGCACGTCTAGACCTGGGATGGTGTCAGGAACGATGTTATTCGCCGTGAGCAAGGTCTTCACTCTACATATCTAGGTTAGGATCTTTGATGATGCTTGAACATACTGAAATATACTGAGATATGGTCTACACGTCTATATCCACGCTGATGGCCTAGATACCAGGGTGGGGCTTCACTTTTGGTCTGCCAGCGCAATGGTTGACAATATATTTACACGGGAAGAAATCATCAATTCACCCTGATGTATCCCATTTGTTTTCGTCTAAGCACAGGATGCAACAAGGTCGATCGACGTATATGCCGAACTGGCCGAAGTGCCTAGATACACAATATTGTTGGCAGGATTGACCGAGAGATAGCGGTACGATTCCCGCCAGCTGCACGAGAGGGCGTTGCTCGAATCGACGGCGCAGCTGATGGGATTCCAGTAGTCTTCGCTGGTCGAAGATTCCAGGCCATAGTGCACGGGCGCGAGGCCGGTGGAGTAGGATCCGTAGACGAAGGCGTAATTTGACGTCGATACCGCCTGCAGGTAGCCCGAGCCGTCAACGTTCCAGGTAGTCGCGTCCGCGGGGTTGGAGGATACGATCACGGCGGACCTGGAGAAGGACCCGACGATCACGTAGCCTGCGAACTGGCCGGACGCGATGGTGAACTTGATGTTTGATCCCAATGACGGCGTGGAACATGCGGCAGAAGATGCCGTGGCGGTGGAAATCTCTTCCGTGGTCACTGTGGCAGTAGATGTCGCCGTTTCCGTCAATGAAGCCGTGGTTGTTTCGGTGTCGATTGCAGTGCTCGTGACATCCTCGGTAAGAACCACCGGTACTACCGTGGTGGTTGTGGCAGTCGTCGTAGAAGTGATGGTGACGGAAATGGTCTCCGTTGCGACAGTCACGACGGCAACACCACTGGCTACTATCTTCGTCGCCGTCGAAGGCTTGGTATAGGTCTGGGTGACGGTGTATGTCGATGCTGGCACCGGGGCGGTGATGGTCGATGGCTTCACACCGATGCAGCGGCAGGCAGAGGAGTACGCTGGGCCATCTGTACAGGCTTCACTGTACGCGGTGACGGAGCTTGCGTCCACGGTCTTGAAGCGGCGGGCGATGTCAGCTGCATCGCGTTTCTTGGCCGGGGTGACGGTGGTGGTGGATGAAATGGTTGAGGTCTGGGTGACGGCCGAGGTGATCGTCACGGTCACGAAATCCGTAACGTAGCTAGTACTGGTCGCTTCGTGGACCGAGGTGAAGGTCGAAAAGTCCGAGCTCGTCTCTGTTGATGTCAAGGCCAATGTTGTAGTTTCTGAGGTAGTCGCCGTGTCGATCGAAGTAATAACAGACGAACTGGTGCTGACATCTGTTTCAACTACGTCTTCAGTCACAGTTGAAGTCAACGTGATTGTTGAAATCCTAGGTACATATTGTCAGTGGGAGTTTTGGCGTTGAGCTGAGAGGGAACTCACGTAGGTTCAGGTGTGACTATCGTAATGAGGAACGAGGAACAAGCCGCCCGAGCAGAGTCGCTGGAGCTGGATGTTTTAAGAGCTAGGTGACGAAGTATTAGGAATATGTGAAGAGCTGACGTCCAGAAAGATGAGGTTTCACTTACACCGTAAGCATGCGTCTTCCGTGCACGTAAGGCATGGCGAAGCTTCAGTCAGTAGGGCGAGCCCGCTAAAGAACAGAAAAGGAGATCGCATAACAGCGAGTACTCTAAGAAATACAGCGAATGACTAGAAGTAGAGTAGAAGATATCTGACGTCCCGCCCAGTCGTGGTTAGATGCTGCAGGTTAGATCATATATTCAACAAAAATGAGACCCAAACGTCTCGTTATTCCCGAATCCCTACAGAGGGCCGTTTTGGCGTGCAACGAGATTACCTGTTGCGTAAGCCATCCTGTTCCGCTAGGCCAAATATCAACAAAAAATTCACAATCAGGTCAAATATCCACACATTGAATACACAAGGGGATTGGTTCTTCTTCCGCCTATTTTTCAGCTCGCAACGGTTCAGCTAAAGGCGGCTAGGTGCCCTCTCCATTTGACGGGGTACTTTGAATGGGACCTCAGGGCCACCATGACGCCCCCGAGCTAGGGGGCAATAGCGCCAGCCTAATCGAAATACACTGCTTGTGTGCCCATGTAGTAGAAGAATTGGTGTTGGGAAACCACAATGCTGGGTTCTTGTCATATAGCTGTGTTCCTTTTTGATCATCTTCATCCCAGACGAACATTATTGCTTTCTTTTGTCGGTACGTCTTTATCAACGGTCCCTAAGTCTATCAAGGCTGATTTGCAGTTGCACCACTGCGAACAGGCTTGAGCGATACATCAATCGTTGCACTTCCAAGTGTCGCCGCTGCTGAGAGCCAAGGTTGGTGTGGTGGCTGGCTGAAGGAAACGGACTCAAATGAACCATCGGCTGGAAGTCTGTCAAAGAGGCACACCATCACATCCGTGTTCAGCAGATCTTTGCGGATGAGTACAGGTTCTTTTTCCGGAGGCGGCGGTTCTGTCTTGACTACCATATCTGGCAACATCTTGACAAATACTGATCGGAGAAGAAGGCCATATCGAGGTACAGGCGGTAGCCGACCCAGGTCGCTGCTTTCGGTAGCGAGATAACGCTTGACTGCGTGCTGTATGGCTCGTCGGGTCGCGTCATCGCCCCTGTCCGGATGAGCTGCGATACTGAGGGCACCATCTATCAAGCTGTCGGTCCAGTTGCGGTCTATCGCGAAGAACCAAATGCCCTCCATTGGTAATTGGGATGGATCATTGATCATGTACTGGGCAGGTATGCCTGCCAAGTATACCTTATCCAATATCCACTTGAGCACCACCATCCAGTCGGCGGAACGTGGTGTGTTGAACTCATCATATGGATTAGTAGCATCCTGCAAAGACCCTGATATCTGCTCAGCAGCCAGATTGAGCCGGCGTTGTAGATCTTGTCCCTTCTCTTGATCTCCATCCCCAATGGATTTGGAAGACGTATTCGCCAATCTTTTAGGCCTGGCCTGCCATCTGTTGGATACAACACTCGTCGACGGAGCGTTGTTGGTGAACAGATACTCCGGCAAACTCAGCTTGGTTCCGAGAAGATTTCTCTTCTCCATTCCTTCCCTTTCGGCACCTCCTACGCTCGCTTCTTGAATCTGCCGTCTTACACGTGACAATGCGACAGTGAAAGATCTGTCCGACAGAGCCAATGTTCTGCCAAGTTCCCAAGCTGCGGAATAGGATAAGTCCATCAGCCCAAGCTGTTGGTCAAGGATTTGTCGATCGGCGCCACGCATCGAAGGTGTGTCCCAGCCTGGTCGGAGGGGATATGCTACTTCCGTTGGAACAAGTGGCCCTCTGTACAAGGCCGCTGTAACCTCTCCAGTTTGAAGTCGATATCTCGTAAGGGAGTATCCGTTTTCCAACCTGATGGCCATGTTCTTCCCAAACTCTGAATTGGCCTTCAGCGTGTCAAGCTCCAGCTTTGAGGTTTCTGCATGTATAAATTCCAGATTGTCTGCGGCAGGTATAGCCTCAAACGTTTCTCCTTCAGATGGATTGGACTTGGCGACGTGCTGTTCGGCGTCAATGTTGTATGTTCCCGGCGCCTGTCCTGGACGGTCAAAAGAGTGTAGTCGCTCATTAATCAGGCCAATATCTGGTCCGGGCTCGAGATCGACTGGGATCACTGGTTTTTCTGCCTGTATCCCATGGCGCAGAACAAGACGTCTAGGCGAAACTGCGTCTGTTGACATGGCGGGATGTTCACTTGAAGTGTTGCTCTTGTGTACAATTGGACGCAGTGGTAGGTGACACAGCTATTCCCTTCAGGCAGCGCACCAGGCAACCTGACTGCGAATTGATTCTGTCTTCTCGGAAAGTAGGTGCATAAAGTGCGTCAGAGAAAGCCGATTGATTGCATGTATTCACTCCAGACTGACGATTTACTAGAGAACTGGCATGACATTAAAAGAGAAGAAAAATTGACTATGGACCTGTCACAACATTTTCTCCTTGCGAACTCTGTCTACCCGCAAAATACCTACCTAAAGGGTCCATTGATGTTTATTAGGGATTTTGACATCGTAACTGTTGCTAGAGAGCGGGGATGGGAACTAGTGGGCAGCTGTAAATTGTGGCGAGCTGAAAAAAAAACCACGAATAAAGCTAAGTTAGCAGGAGCTGAACAACTAACCCAGGTGGGCACGGTACGATCGTATAGTGCTATTATTAATTCTCCGAACACTTGCTATTTGAGTTTAGCTTTCGGACAATAGACCTGAATCGGAAAGATTCTTCCTTTAATAGATCGTGACCCTTTCCATCGGCCGGTTGTAGGGTGTTGTATGAATCAGCCCTCTATAGCAGCCACTAATTTAACCATAAATTACTTCGAGGAGTGCTTCACTGCGAGAAGAATCCAAGCCATACTAGAGATGGACCTAGGAAGCGGTCCCCCAAGCTGTTTGCAACAAGGCGGCAACTCTGGATGCGAGCTGAACAGCTAGGCCTATCCCCATGTATCGCGGACTTCAACCACTCAGTGCTGCGACCCTATTTGACTACGATGTCCATGCATCCGGCCGGCAATAAATAGACCCTTCGGTGGTCTTGATGCTAGTGCCTCTTTGACAGAAGAATGAAGAAATACATATACCCAAGTTGAGCGCCCCAATGCTCAACGGTGTTCAGCGACTGGGACCACGCACACTTCTTTCCTGTTCTCGCCAGACAGCTTGATCACTGATCCGAACAGATCAACGATGAAGGTCGCGATCAACTCAGCACTGCCCGCACTGGTGGTTTTCTCGGCAGCAATTGTCGGCGTTGCAGGAAAACCGGGAAAATGCCATCATGACCCTCATCCGTCGAGTTCGACGCTTGACGGTTCAGCCTCCCATGTGATCCCGTCTGGCTCGGCCTTCCCGTCTCCGCCGCAAAATGCTACCGCTGGCCCGTATTCTGTCAGTGGTTCGCCATCGGGTTCGGTCACGATCAGCGGTCAACCTAGTGGTAGCTACCCGTCGACGCCCAGCAGTGGCTTTTCAGTGTCTATCAATGGCTCTGCATCATTCCCGAGCAGCTTCGGTACTGATTCTATCTCTTCCCCGGCTACTGAAACTGCTAGCGAATCTTCATCAAGCAGCACTACCTCGGATGATTCTATCTCTTCCCTGGCCACTGAAACTGCTAGCGAATCTTCAGCAAGCAGCACTACCTCGGATGAATCTACCACGATATCGACTGATGCATCTTCATCCTCGGTGTACAGCAAAACGGCCGCCGCCACCAACAGCGATGCAGTCACAACCACGGACAGCAGTTCCGAATCCACGGAGACAAGCACTTTCAACACGGCCGACTACACCTATTATGAGGTCACCTTGCCAATCACTTTCACGACAACCGCCGAGTCCACGGTCGCTGCCACCAGTACCTATTCTTTGGTGATGAGTGCAACTGCCTCACCGTCCTGCGTCATAGACTCTGACAGTGTCGCTACGGCGACTCTCAGGATTGGTGACAATGACGGAAATCGCTTCGTACCGAAGAACGGTGGCATTGGAGTTCTGGAAGACAGCGATTTCCCTTCTGCCAAGTCCGGTGCCACGGATGACCCAGATGGAGAACTTGCGGCAGCTAACCAGGTGTACTATGAGAACATTGTATTTCATCTGGAGGAGGTTTCATCCGGACTTTTTGAGCTCGTAACAGAAGTCGACTCGGCGACCGTCTACATCGGATACAAACAATCCAGTGGAGAGGTCGTCACTTCGGCTTCCCGCTCTGATGGCAGTTCAACAGACTTGGCCACGAATATATTCAGCTTTTCTTGCGAAGGCCGCCTCGTTATCACATCGCCCTCCGGGGAGGTGCTGACCTGGACGATTGATGAGACCGATGGAATCTCTACGAAAATGGTCACTGGCACCCCTGCTGGAAGCGAGGAGATCCTACTCATCACGACTTCGGTGCCGGACAGCAACTATGAGAGCAGTTCGACCCAGAAGCGCTCACGCTATGGCGCTATGAACAATCTGGACCGCCGCATGTCTCCATGGACAGATGGAGTCTATCCCCGCCTACCTTCCTCTCCGGCGAATATGCACTCGAGGAACAGGACAGGAGCCCGCCCCATGCAGTACAACGGTTGTGGTTCTGGCTCCACGGCCGCTTGGATCCCCCAGCTCGGCTTTGGTTCGTGTTGCAACATGCACGATTATTGCTACGACAACTGCGTCACCGGACCGGTGGAACTTTGCAACAGCCAGTACTGCACCCCGGGTCAGTGGGAACGGTGCAACAACGCCTTCTATTGGTGCATGCACGACACCGTGTGCTCCGGCATCTCGTGGTTCTGGCACCCAGTCCAGCGCGCCCTGTGTGAGTTCGAGGCGTCGTTCTACACCGCCGTTGTCAGCACGTACCTCGGCGGCAACGCCTTTGACGAGGCCACCTCGGACCGTTGCGGCGCGTACTGCTCGAACAACGCCCCCTACTGCGACGGCGCCTGCGTCTCCCCGACGGACGACAACAACTGCAGCGAGTGTGGCTTGGGCTGCAACACGGCCGCGTCGTTCGGCTGTCGGGCCTCCCAGTGTACTTGCGTCGCCGATACGCAGAAAGACAGTAAAAACTGCGGCGGCTGCGGTAATGTCTGTCCCTACAAGACCAAGTGCAGCGGCGCCTCTTGCGTCTGCGCGGATGACACGTGCGGCAACCTGTGCGTCAACAAGCAGACGCATCCGCGCAACTGCGGTTCGTGCGGTAACGTTTGCAGCTCGGGCTACTGCTGGGGAGGACAGTGTATCGATCCATCCACTCTGGCCACCAGCACAGACTCGGCACCCACCTGCCTCGCCACGGATGCAGTGAAGAACGGCGGTTTCGGTAAGTTGGCAAGAAGACATCTTATTGCGCTCGGGCGACATGGACTAACGTCGTCAACACAAAATACAGATACGGTCCAAAGCAGCACCAGTGCTTCGCCGTGGTTCGTCTCGGATGTGTCTGGATCAGTCGACATCAATTTCGAGAGCAGCTCTCTGGCGACATCGTCGCCGAATGTGGCGTGAGTATCCAAGCATCATCAACGGCCTTGTCGCCGGACTCTCAAGCTAACGCATCGTCACTACCTACCCAGTGCCTTCCATGTCACGGGACTCTACACATCCACCTCCAAGGGCGATTATGGCGACTACACATTCACGATCTCCTTTGGCGGCGCCCAGCTGAACCAGAACGTATCGCTGTGTCCCGGCGCGAGCTACGAGCTGACGTTCGAGGCGGACATCCCGTACGGCTCCTTCCTCTACATCGCGCTGGACTCCATCACCACGCCGATTGCGTCGTACGTGACAGGCTCGGGCTATATGAAAGGCTACGGGCCGTACCCCTTCACCGTCCCGGCATCGACGGACACGTTTACCTACAACAATCTGTTGTTCAATTGGGCAACCTTTACCAACGGAGATTCGTTCCTGCTAGACGATGTGTCTGTCTACCAACCCTAATCACGTAATGGTCGAGGCAGAGACCTAGTCTATGGAGTCCCCTGACGAGAAGTGTTGCTCAATGGTGGCATGAACATCCTCTCGACAATGATACCCAGCCCAGATATCCATGGAGCATGGTCATAATAAAACAAAAAGAAATATTTGCTATGGTCTCGTCCAGATGTGCCCAACTCTTTGAAATCTATTCGGTATATGAACAAGACCATCCGAGTTTGTGAGCCGTGATGGTATGTTTTCAACGGCGTGGCATGATGAAGTCAGTGGTGATCAGGTACAATAGTTGGCTTTGACATTCACCTCTTTGGCATTAGTAGCAATATAGGACCATAATAAAATGCTTCCGCGTCCAAGACTGATCGTCATGGCCAGCAATTCGATTTTTGTCAATTCGAAAGATGGTCACTCAGGAGCTCTATATTGTCCTGTGGGCCGGTCATCGCTGTACTTATCATGGGCACAAGTTTGGCTGATAAGAGGGCATACAATTTGTAATGAGTGAGCGACTCAACCCATAATGAATGATCTTCAAGATATGATAGAACTAGGAAGAGGATTGTGTACCCCAATGTAGTCGCTCCTCTGTTGCATCCGGCCCGTGCAGCTGATCTCCCAAGTCAAGCCGACCCCTCCCATTTTTGCACCACCGCTCCAGAAGGGTATATGGCCATATCTCGTGGCAAGCTATATTGCCCGGCTGATCCTGTCAGCATTCTCCACTTCCAGTCTTTTGGTGAACGACAGCTCCCGACCTGATGGTATGCCGCTACGGTGACCTGCCAACCGGCGGCATGCGGCGTATCGCGTTGCCCACACTCGCCCCGGCAGTGCAAGACAACGCGACCAACTTTCTCATGGTCCGGGCCTGGACAGTCGCACACTTGAACTCGTGCAATTCTAATCTCGATATCTGTAAGACATTGAGAACAAGACCGCAAAATGCGACGTGGGACAAACGGAGCACCGGGTTGGTCAGGGTCTAGGCTTTTGAGCTCCGGTCTTTCTTCGTACCATCCATTACGGGATATAGTCCTGATCTGTGGGCAAATTATTCGACGGTTGCCATCCTCCCTGAAGACTGCTATGCTGTCTTCGTAAAATACTGACTTGTGAACAGCTGAGAGGAAAAGCTCGTCTTCGACAATCTTTGCAGACCAGTGCTGGGTCCAGAGGGGCGCGTTGGCATTGCCTCCAAAGCCCAAGACGTATGACTGCAGGTTGCTCAAAGGCAGACCGCTGGGCGCACCCCAAAGGTGCCGATTCATTACCAGGCGGGCGTGGTGGTATCCCCTAATGTCCAGGGTCAGCACTGGCGGCTACGTGATGCAAGAAATCATGGTGGCTCGTCAAACTCACAAATTATACATTTTAACGTTAAGGAGATCGAAAGCTTGGCCTAGGGACCAACTGCGCCGATAAGGACAACCTTGGACCGACCTGCAAAATGTAAAGTCGAAGTCGGTCGGAATATCGCACGACAGGAAAGAGTGCAGTCGAGAACAGTAAGGACAATAGAAGACCGTATCTCCCAGGTCCTTTTCGAGGAGGAGTAAAAGGTTCTCGCGATGCGCGCCTTGGAGGTTGGCTCTTTCTACTTTAAGTATGTTGTAGAGTGGTTTGCACGTAAGAGCAAGTGCAACCAGCGCTGTTGGGTCTACAGTGAGGTGACTCGATATCAATAACACGATTTCGACCGGCAGGGTCGATAGTGGCGCAATCGAAGGTCGTGGTACAATTGATGGTCTTGGTGCAATCGAAGGTCGCGGGGCAAACGACGGCGATGAGATCGCTTCGCCCGCGATGGGGGAGTACTTTGAACACCTGAGTCCCATTGGGAAATGCAGAGAGATCTGATCTCGAAAATGATGATGCTGAGTAGGTAGGTAGATAGCTATTCTATGGTAGCAAGAACTGAATGATGATGAGGTGGGTCATTAAGTACAAGTAGTGCTGGGAGATCTAAATTTATACAGGTAGGTACCTTGAGTACCTACCTAATTAAGGTGAATGAATATTGCCGAGCGGTGTACTGTGGCACTGTATGTAAATCAAGGTACATCGATACATTTCATTCCAACCTAGACCATACCTACCTACGTAAGGTACATGCGGCGCCGACTTGGGTTGACACATCCGCTGCCAACAGTCTCTTTGCCGGTCAGTGACAGCACGATTACATAACATCTGACCTAACATGTAGGTTATGTTGGCAAGGTTGTGCCTTTTCTCCTTTTGAAAACATCAGACTAAAGTTATCTTTGGAGAAAATCTTTCTCGAATTTCTTTTTCTGTTTTCCGAAATTCATCTGATTTTCGTTCTTAAGCGGCAAATTAAATTTGCGTCCTTCGGACAAAACATATTCTGTAGTCCGTACGGAGACCTTTGTAAGTATAGTATACTTAGGTAGCCTCGCGGCATCATCTGATCTTCTTGCTGAGAATCTAGGTAGAACAATATCAAGTAGATGCATGTTCATCATTGAAACATACAACTTTTCCTCCCTCGTAGCTTCTGCACGGAAGTACAGCAGGTGCGATGGGGTTTGGGTCTCGCCGTGTCAAAACGTGGCTGATAACCTAATGTTCGCTCTTTCCATACATTTTGCCCGCAAATTCTCGTGCATGCTCTTGCCAAAAAGATAACGGAGAAGGTGATCCCCATGAAGCAGGCATGCATGTGGCGTTCTAAATATTGGTGTGCGTCCCTGAAATTTCCCACTTCTCTCCTCTTCTCGACCATCAACCGCTTGTAAACATAATACCTGTTACCATCCGATTTCTGTTACCATCTGAACATGGATAATAGCATTATTCTTCCAATCATGGGCCTAGCGCTCAGCTTCATCCTCGGCCTTTCATTTTCCAGTTTTTCCTCTCCTCTTCTTCATCATGCATTTACCATACATCATGGATACAAACACTATTCTAACAATTCTCGGCGTTATCCTTAGCTTCGTCCTTGGCCTCCTGTCAAACCCTTTTGTTGTATCTTTTAGTCGTACCCTTGATACGCAAAAGGATCGGCTCGGCTAAGAACGAAACCGCCGCTCAACCCCCCGCACTGACCGAAGCGCAACTCGAAAAGGCTTTTAAAACTGCCTTAGAGCCCATCTTGGGCGGGTTGCGCAAACGCTAGGGCGAAGCGGTAGCAGATTTGCTCCAGCTACTCGTGAACACATCGCACGAGATAGCCCAGACTGTTGTGGCTATTCGCGATTTGGCGAACAAAAAATCTGCCCGCGACAATGAGTGGGTTGCAGAAATGCAGCTACGCCGCCGTGGGGCCCGAGATCAGCATGCCGCTCGACAATTCGGCACCATTGCCGAAGCAGAAAGGTCGGTTCTTGCTCCACTCCAGCTTGACTTGTGAATTGAATGCTGACATACGGTCTTGCAGAATCATCTCCAAACCCCAGCCAAGCATCGTCTGTGACTTTGGACAATGACCGCAGTCAGCAAGGTGTTCAACCAGAGACACCAACTCGCAGGCGTCACAGATCCCATGCTCTGACACCTGGGCATGTGGCTCTAGATATCCATCATGTCTCATCTTGTATGGATGGTTGTATGGATGGTTGTATGGATGGTTGTATGGATGGTTGTATGGATGTACATCCTTCGTATCCCTATGCAAAATAGCATCCCCTTTTGTGCCTATCAAAAGAGCTTACAGATCGCTCTGGAATTCATCATGCCTCTGTAAGCCTCGGCTGTCTTCTCAATATACTGGCTCCCATGGGCCATCGCATTTCACGAATGCTCTTTATTCGTACCCTGAGCAATCCACTACGTGGGAATTTGATGCGTCGTCTTATCAGGGTGACTAGGGGTCTCTTGATAGGTGACCAAGAGCACATGCAGAAGTATTCGAGTAGGCTCAGAATTAAGCCCAGAGACTGGAGGGCCATGACGATGAGGTTTCGTCGGTGGTATTATCACCAGACGGTCAGCGTCTTGCGTCGAATTCGGGCGACAACACAATCAATATCTGGCATACAAAAACGGCTATATGCTTGCAAACTCTCCAAGGCCATGGCGACTCGGTATGGTCCGTGGCATTCTCGACAGACGGCCAGCGTCTGGCGTCGAGTTCGAGTGATAAGACGGCCAAACTTTGGGATGCGACAACGGGCGCATGCCTACAAACGCTGAAAGATCACGACGACTGTGTGCTGTCGGCGGTCTTCTCGCCAGATGGTCAGTATCTCGCATCGAGCTCGGGCGACGAGACGGTCAAAGTTTGGGACGCTGCGACGGGCATGTGCCTAAAGACAATCGACAGCCACGGCGACTGGGTGTTATCGGTGATATTCTCGACTGACGGTCAACGTCTTGCATCCACCTCGCACGATAAGACCATCAAGATTTGGGACGGCAGGACGGGGAAGTGTCTGCGGGTGCTTCAAGGCCACAGTGATACAGTATGGTCTACCGCATTCTCGGGGGACGGCCGGCGTCTCGCGTCGAGTTCAAGTGCCAATACAATCAAGATCTGGGACACGGGAACGGGCGCGTGCCTGCAAACTCTGCACGGCCACAGCGATTCAGTGTGGTCGACGGCATATTCTACAGATAATCAGCGCCTCGTATCGAGTTCCGGTGACAAAACAGCTAAGACTTGGGATACCACGACAGGCGCCTGCCTACAGACACTCGAGAGCCACAATGACTCAGTGGTATGGGCAGTGTTTTCGGCAGATACCCAGCTCATCGCAACAAGCTCACACGACAAGACGGTCAAGGTCTGGGATGCTATGACTGGCGCATGTCTGCAAACACCCGGGGGTCACAGCGACCCAGTGCGGTCTGTGGCGTTTACAGCCGATGGCCAGCGCCTTCCGTCAAGTGCGGGTGACGGGACGGTCAAGATCTGGGATACCGCGACGGGTGCGCGTCTGCAGACGCTGGAGGGTCATGGCGATGCAGTGGTGTCGGTCGTGTCCTCAGTAGATGGGCAGCGTCTCGCATCGAGCTCACACGACATGGCAGTCAGGATATGGGATGTTGCCACGGGTGCGTGTTTGCAAACGCTTAACGTCGGTACTGAGCTACGCTGCCTTTGCTTTGAATCGACAACACGCTCTCGGCTTTTGACCAGCCATGGACTTGTCGACCTGGATTCACCGAACCCAAAGCCGGTCGCCGCCGTTCAGTCGACTGCGAATGCATTTATACCATCCGCCAGCCACCTCGGTTACGGTGTAAGTGACGACAAGGCGTGGGTTGTGAAGGATGGAGAAAGCCTAATTTGGCTTCCGCCGGCATACCGCCCGGCAGAATCGGCTGCCGTTGGATCAAGAGTCGGTATAGGTTGTTGTTCGGGGTGTCTATTGGTACTGCAGTTCTCTTGAAGCGACCCGGGTACATCCGCGCATTTAGCTGCACTCCCAGAAAACAAAGCGTCTTCATGATCAGCTACAAACCTCGCCCCATTGGGTGCGACAGTAGTTTTCGGTATGATTCTGTTAGCAGCTGTGCACAGCTGCCAGATCAGGCAAGCTAGGCTTGGCTGTGCGTCAGGCCTCGTCCCACAGAGCTTCCTCTTGAACACGCCCACATACATTTATCTTCCTGTCCATGGTGCATCTTCGCATAACTTTTGCGTCCCAAGTGTTACGAATCAGGCCGCAAGCTGAAGGTTCAGTCCAGTGGCTGAAATCTCTGGGATTCTATCGATCCTTTTCCGCAAGTGGCAGAGCCGGCGCCCTGGAATTCAGTGCGGCGTACCTGGGCTGTGCCGAATAGAGGACTTGGCTCAAGAATCGAGGGACTCAATGAAGAGAAGATATCTACAATTCGGAGCTTGGCACAAGTCGCTTCGGGGGAACGGTCTCTAGTGCTCGGGCATAAGGTCGGAACAGAAATGCAGACATTTCTTAAACCGAGTTGTGCAGCATCAGACCGATCCGCTTTCGGCACGAAAACGCGTACGACTGGCCACTTCTGGACCAGGAAACTGGGAATGTTTTCGTGTCCCGCCAAATTTGAGCCAGATTTCCCGAAGGGCCAAGGCCAACGGTCCCAAAATCGGCGGGCCAAGGATCGCATTGTAGCTAGAGCTCCGCCCGGCCCCATCGCAATAGCGTTATCAGATGGATCTGATAAAGCCTTGGTCGTCTTGGAACTGCATGGATGCCATCGCTGGATTTTTCTCACTGTGAAATTATGAGGCATCGCGGTCGAAAAGGGAATAGCTCGTGTGTAGTGTAGAGCCTCATGTATGAGATGCGTCGAGTTATATAAGGTCAAGATGCTCCTCCTGGTGGTCGATAAGAGCGTGAATAGTGCAGCTCTCATCGGAACCATCACTGAACTCGTCATCCTGCGACCAACAGCCCGCGACTCACCATGACGGTAGATGTGACTGAGGTCAAGCCGGCTCGATCGCCGACATGCGAATCTCTCGGCGAGGTCAAGGGCGAAGCAGCCGTCACGGTGGATTGCGACCGTGCGACAGATGATAGCGATGCTGCCTCCGCGCACAGCAGTCTGCGCCCAGCGCCCTTGAAATGGAAACTTGCAGCGATCGTTCTGGTCACCGCTATAGGATTCGGGTCTCAGTGGAGCAGTGGCATTACAGGCGCCATGAAGACCACCATCAAAAAGGAACTGGACATTGACAACACTCAATTTGCTTTACTGGAAGCAAGCGAGGACTTTATGGTCACAGCGCTTATGCTAGTGAGTGGAATTGTCACAGATCGTATTGGTGGTGCAGGCAAGTATCCCCAGGGCGTTTGTGTGCCTGTGCTGCGCTTGCTAACTTGGCGACAGGCGCCATGTTGTATGGCAATGCCATCTACTCGATTGGCTCCATTCTCGTAGCCGCGGCGGCACAGACGCGCTCGTACAAGTTCATGGTCGGCGGCCGCGTCGTGCGAGCCCTCGGAGATATCGCCACGCAAGTTGCGCAGTACAAGGTCTTTTCTTCCTGGTTTGCGCCGGGCAATGGGTTCGCCTCTACCCTGGGTTTCGAACTGGGAATCGGCAAGATTGGCGCGTTTGCAGGAAAATCATCGGCCAACATCATCTCTACGCGGATCGGATTCGCCTGGGTGTTCTGGGTCGCCGTGTTCATGAACGTCTTCACCAACGTCATGACTGGCGTCTTTTACTGGTTTACCAAGGTCGCCAACCGCAAATTCCACGGCGTCAAGGATCCTTCCACTGGCCAGATTCTGAAGGAAAAGTCCAAGAAGTTCGAGATCCGAAAGGTTGTTGAGCTCCCGTGGGCTTTTTGGTGTATCCAGGCATTCTCCCTCTTCGAGACGAGCACGGCAATCGTGTACCTGCAAAATGCGACAGAGATTGCAGAGCAGAGGTTCAACGTCACCTCTATTACTGCGGGCTGGTACAGTGCTACGTCCCAATATGCTGGTAAGATTTTATCTGATTCTTGAGATGATTTTATGAAAGAGAATGCAAGCTAATCTGACCAGGATTCTTTATTGTCCCACTTCTCGGTGCTTTCCTCGACTTGTTTGGTCAGCGCATCTCTGTTCGTAAGTCTAACAATGACTCCTATGATCTATCCACCCGTCAAGATCCATACTCACTTTTGAACCTAGTGCTTTTCTGCGGAGTTGGCATGTTCACTTCCATGTTGCTGCTATGTTTTGGCAGTAACGTGACTGGCGCAGCTGCTTCCTTGGGCGTATTCGCGTTCGCATACTGTTTTGGTCCCACCACCATTATCGACAGCATACGAACTTCGATATGGGACCCATCAGTATTTGGTTCGGCATATGCCTTGAAGATCACCATGAATAACGCGTGAGTCTCTTTCAATGCTTTCCTATATAGATTCCCCACTAACACGCGCACAGTATGAACATCGTCGTCCGAGTCATCACTGGCGTGATACAAGATCGAGACAACAATTCATACGACCATGTGGTCATTGTGTATGCCATCCTCGCCGGCATCTCGGTCGTCGTTTCCATCATCCTGGCCATCACGGCTCGGCTGACTGTCGATCTGGGCCATCTCCAATGGACCCGCAAGCAGCGGATGTCGCGAACCGCCGTCCTCCAGGAGAGAAGGCGGCGATTCGTCGAGGAGGACGGGTCAAGAAACAGGAAAATCTCCATGGCTTGCTTCGGAGCTTGTATTCTTCTCATCATAGGAAGCTGGTGTGGGTACTTCTGGGGCGTCGCCACGGGAAATAACGAGTAGTCCACGGTGAGGTAATTGCACTTCAATAACAGCTGGCTAATGCAACGTCTGATCGCCTTTGGTTGGGTTTCAAAGAAGGTGAAATAAAATGCGCGGCATATCTGCATCATCACTAAGAACACAACACCAGGTATTCCCTAGTGGTCACCCTCCTAAATGCTAATCCAGCGTTATATAACAATTCTTGATACGATCGCTAAAGCTGGCCGTATCGCTCCAACAACGAAATGTTCCAAAAGCCCAGACTCCCCAACCTTGACTTGACATCCCAAATGTAGCCGACAACCGAGCGCGGAAGCAAGTAAAGAGCAAAAGGCATTGATCAACCGCCGAACATCAAGTTTATGATCTAAGAGTGGGAGAAACAACGTCTTCGGACCGTTTCTTTCCTATACACGTTTACGTTTGTCTTTTTTTTAGTGGTGCATCTTCACATCAGGCACGAGAGGGATCTTCCCATACCACAGACCGCAATCAGGACCACTTTTATGTCAGGGCTTGGGTACCAAAAGATATTCGCTAGTATCTCAGGACTGGTTTATCTATATAAAACATGTTATAGCATATAATGCTCATTGGATAAGCGCTTGACTCTTGAGTCGCAAAATATGATTAGCCCGTAGGCAACAAAACGCTAAAAGCAGGGGCAAAGCTTAAAGGCATGTGATTTATGTAACACTATTACTGACGTAGGCAACCTCGACGAGGGTCTTGCGAGACTAAGAACAGTAGTTGAAGCCTAAACGAAATGCTATGAACTTGTCAACGTTTTTAAAAGAACGCAGACGCCCAACTGGAATATTGCAAAGAATGGAAAGTGCTTGAGAAAGTGCATGTCAACCAAGCCCGAAAATGAATTACGAGTGTTTTTGTGCTCTCTGCAGTGCGCCGCTTGTGACTTCGTCGCTTCAGGGTACTGAAGAATATTCGTACAACCAGGATCTCATCAAGCAAGAAACCACGGCATGGATTGCAGATGTGCAATGCCTAGGACTCAACTTCAATTCGGCAGACCATGACAGGTACCTCATCACCCGTTGGCTTCTTTAAAGACGCGTGAACTCACTGTTTCCAGGGCATTTCTCAGTGGACCCAGCTTCTGGATAGATGATGTGAGTATTTTGATCCCAGTAGTTTCGGTCAGTACTTAATCATGATTTCTAGGAGGAGATACGAGTGCGTCGTGGCTCCGGTAAGGCACAAGATGCAAATGCGATGTAGGTCTTTAGGCAGAACACGACTAATAAACCCTTGTTTGTGTGACAGACCCGAAGCAGCACAAAACAGGAAAGTTTAGCTGGTAAGTTAAAGATATGCTAGTTTGCTCTCAAAGACGACCGCTCACTCACCCAAGTTATCGCCAAAACAACTTCAACGACTGGGAAGCCGTGTATCCTTTTCACGTGGCACGTTTCGAGATCCTGACCAAAGTCCTGGCACATGTGGCAGGTGTCGACTCAGTCAACAAGAACCACCTCTATGAGGTCATGGAGCAGCTATCTGATGGTTGTGTTTCTGCCCTGTCCATTGACTATGGAGGCATTCGGGGTCCTGATCAGTTGTGGTCATGCACCGCAGGCGAGGAGATTGTTCCTAGGCCTCATCGCGAAAAAAAGCCATGAGCTAATCTCCTGCGCCTTAGTATACTGTTCTCGATCCGATCACCATCCCAGCGTTTACGCCTGCCACCATCGAGGCTTCTCTACAGCAAAACTGCCTTGGTCCTGCCGCAGAACTTCTCCATGACACGGCACCAGACACGGCACCAGACACGGAGACGAGTACGCCTTTTGATCGGCTTCCAGTCGAAATACTTGGAGGTATTGCATGTGACTTGTCAGTGGGAGATTGCCTGAACTTAGGGCTAATCACAAAGTCAGCGCAAAGCTTAACTCAAGACAATCACTTCTGGGCTCAATTCATCAGACGCAACATGGGATGGGCATGGGAAGTCAGCGACGTCTTGAATGACCTGCTTCACGCAGGACAAGATCTCAAAAGTCTGTGCTTGTGGTTGGGTCAAATCTCCACACCAAACGATGGCCAGAAAGAATATCTGCAGCCGGAGACGCATCTGGAACACTTGCAATCAGATTGCCTCCGGCTACATGAAGCTGGCAGACCGAGAAGTCCACAGAGACGCTCCTTCGGATTTCGAGATTCGTGCATATGCACGGGGTTGCATCAAGTTTCTTTCGTCGAGCCTGGACGGGAGACCAAGGTCTGCGAGCAACTATGGATCGACAGCCCGCGTGAAATGGAGAACCGGTCGATCACATTTGACGCATTCTGGAACGAGGAGGGAGCGCTCGTCGGGCTTCAAGTGTCCGTCGGATCGTCACAGAGGCTTCTTGGTATGGATCAGTGGCTTGACTCACAACTAGAGCGCACAAGCGCTCGTGTTCAAGCCGGAGACTGGGTTGATGGGCTCATGGTCTATATTGACGAGGATGATAGATTTGTGTCTGGGATCGACGTAAGTCCGTTTCATGTCTTTCACCAATATAAGTACGAATGATGTAGACTGACTCGGAACCAGGTGCTCTGTCCCGATGGCGAAAAGTCTCTGGGAGAATCGCAGGATGCGATGCAGCTCCTTTTGTCGCCATCGTACAAAAGACGAGCAGTCGGAATGGTTGCAGAGATTGCAGACGTATGTTGCCAATTCCCCCTCGCCTCAAAAGGAAAACGTAAAGCGAAATCTGTGCTGACACTACAAGACAGACTGGCGTCATTGTCCGTATGGGCCTGATTGAATTCCCGGCGAATGACTCTATGCAGAGTGGTGGGCATCAGGCTTTTGTGCCATCTCTCCCGAATCCCATTCTCTGGTCGTCAAGAGTTGGATTCACCGACGTAACTGACGACTATCCCGTTTCAAAGAAAGCCGTTCCGTCTGTCATTGGATCAGAAACCGAGCTGGTGCCTTTCTCTGTATCCGCGCCATCGGGAAATCCACGTATGGCTGATCTATCCCCCCATGAGATCCTCTGGTGGCGTTCTACGCCGGATCAAGTGGCTGCAATCCAGAGCATCTCGTTCTATGTGCCCAAGAAGTCCGTTACTGCCGATGAAAGCGTTCGCCGCCTCCTTGGCATGCGCGTCAAGTTTGATCGGGGACAATCTCCGCGAAAGAAGTACATTGGCCACGTTGAGAAGAACAGTTACGGCTTGCCAATGGATTGGGCAGACTGTGATGCAGTGGAGTTCAAGATCAACGGAAAGGCCGGTGAGCGCATCACTGCAGTCGCGGCAACGTCGGATTTGCAATCCATTCGGGTACGCCTCAAGATCAGTTTTGACTGTCAATCGACTTACTGACAAACGATGTGTACTACAGCTTTGCACAAATCGAGATAGGTCAATCGTCGCTGGAGAGTCAGACAAGTCTGACTGGCAGACTATCGCTGCCGGGGATGGGCGCATGATCGCCGGGCTTTGCATTGCATTCGTTTCCAAGAACGACATGATAGCAATGGTAAGTGATTTGCTGCTTGCCTGCCCATTTTCCCGAACTCCATGGCAAACTCAATGCAAGAATCATGCGCTAATCACTTACATATGATCAGACTTCCGTCGCGTCAATTAGTGTCCTCATGAGGGGTACAGATTAATGGGAACACATTGAAAAGGGTCAAATCTCCATGTAATTCGAGTTGCAGCTTTACAGTCTTGGATCATTCATGGGGGCAACCACTAGAGAGTGCCGCCCGGTGTTGTCCGGTGTTGCTATCTTTTTCGTGTTGGTGGTTATATCGTGAGTCTGGCCAAGACCTGTGATTCTGAAGCAGACTCCTGGATTATAGTGTAGGCGTTACGGATCTGTCTTGGGTCACGTAACAGTAGTTGTAGTCTTTGCAAACTGACTCTCGGTGTACTCCAGCGGGTTTGGCTCCATCTTCCTGCGTATTGGGTTACAGGGATACATGTTCGTAACGGTAGCCATGGGACCACCTTACATGGCCCTACAGTCCAAGGGTCCCCACTATAAACTCAAAACATGTGTATGTCCGAAGATCTGCTGATAAGCATGGAGAATTTCTTTTCTTTTGTTGTGTCCGTCTGAGTCAGACTTAAGGGGGAAACCAAAAATAGCAAGCTGACTGCATACTTTCACGGCAATGAGAAAAAAGAAGATTAGCATTACCGTGAGCCAGCGATTCCCAAATGTATTCCCGCAAAAAGCAGCCGCACCGGTATGATTTAGTTAATCCGGCCGATCGACGCTTCGATTGCGGTATATTCTACCAATATTTGTTTGAAAGGACTGGTGGCAATCGGACCGCTTCAATGCTTCCGCTGGCGGTTTTGCCGGGGTGAGTATTGTTGGATTTTGCACCCGACATTGGCAAGGCTGAGCTACCTTATCTCTTTGTACCCTAGAATCTGTCTTTTCCCTTTGCCCTGGCCCCTGCGATTCCTACAAATCAGCCCCTGAGTTCTGGACGGGAAAACTGCTCTTCATTTCACCTAATCCACATTTCCACAATGTCTAAATCCTTCGAAGGTATCGTCATCCAATCAGCAAGATACAGCTCAGCGGGGCAAAAACAATAGGATTTTATGGTTCAAAGAGATACCAGGGTCGAGGTACATGGGTGCGCACCTGTCCCGGGTGGGCTGCTTGTAACAAAATGGGGCCATGATGTGACAATCTCAAATAACACGACTGCTATATACTATCCTGCTGGCCCTTCTCTGAAGTTCGGTAGTCGATCCAAGAGACTTGTCACCAAACGAAGAAGGGGAGTGATTGACCGCCAAGGCAACCATGCTGTGCTTTACCTCGCAACAAGCCCTCATCATTACCATCATCGCTTGGACGGCCGGTATTGTACTGGGAGAACGGACATGTTACTTTCCCAGCGGTGCAACGCATTCCTTGGGCTTGCCCTGCAATCCAGATACCAAAGCGGCAAGTGCCTGCTGTGAATCAACACACGGTAAGCGCGAGTCGAGATACTTCGTTCGAGAATACTTCATACTGACTTTGCGCTTCAAAAGTTTGCCTTTCAAATGCTCTTTGTCTTGACACACTTTTCAATCATGTCGTCCGCGGCAGTTGCACCGATGCAACATACAAAGACGGCGCGTGCCCGCAGTACTGTCTGAGCGGCTCCGAGAGCGCGCGGCTGGCAGACCTGCGACAATGCGACGGCCAAAACGACAATTGGGTATGCAGCATGAACGTCACAGACTGCGAAGACTCGTTCACGATTTCCTCGCTTGGTCAAGTCGATGACCGGCGGAACAGCTCTGTCAACAACGTCATCCACCCAGTCAGCAACACCATGACCGACACGAGTTCTTCCAGTACGACAGCTGCCACAGATGAACAACATGGCGATGGCAGCTCCGAAACTCTCAAGGTGGCATTGGGAGTCGGACTTGGCGTCGGTTTGCCACTTCTAGCCGTTTTAATCATCAGTCTTTGGTTTCTGCGAAAGACGAGGCAACAGCTTGTGGAAGCAAAGTCAACAGGGCTTCTTGCTTCGCACCCAGGCTCTGACTATCAGCAAGAAGGCACCTATCAAGGTCAACAAACATACCTTTTGAAAAATCATGTAGCCTCACCAGATGTGGCACCAGAATTCCGGCAGCAACAGTTCCAAACACAAGTTTCCGTGTTTCCGCATGAGATGGGAGATAATTCCCAGCTGGCCGAATTTCCCGCTGCCCATTCTAAGCACGGTTTTTAGGGGGCTTGAAGAGCACGGGTCTTCGTGAAAGATACGCGACCGTATAACATATCCATGATGCCAATCTCCATGGATTATGTACTATGTACTAGAGCAAATGTCGAACAAAAGGAAAGGTAGAAGTCAACATTGGATTCTTGGATCTTCTACTATTTCAGCGTCCGACCATTTTGATGGTGGTGAATTTGACATTTTCAATGACACATGTATTCGCTCTCAATTCCACAATCTCCATCGTCATTTGGAGAATACTGAGGAGGATGGATAAAAATCCCAATTGCCATAGTTTTTGACGTATGTTATTCATAATTGTATTCGAAGAATATGTACTAACTGCAGAGAAAACATAGCAAACGCCACTTATCATTAGTAATTGACATCGCTATAAATCATTCATAAAACTATACAAGGGAAACGTCAAATCGTGAATTCGGCTTTTCCGGTCCCGTGGGAGCTTATTCTAGTATTGTGAGATGCCAGTGAGCCATATCGCCCAAAAGTGGGAGCTCCACATCTAGCTCAGGCTGACACGCGACCGCCGGAGGCCGTGTTGAAACGGTCGATATATGGGGCATCGGAAGACCGGTTCCAATGCCAAACGGCACGCAGCGCAGCCGAGGCGGGACGGAAGCAGTCAGGAGTGGCAAAAGCCATGTGCGTCCTGGATGAGTCAGCGCGCAGGCTCGTAGGGAGTTTGATGACGCCGAGTACTTGGGCGAGCAGATGCCGGGTGCTTGTCCCTATTGCTACTTGTCCAATTTTCGACATCTTCTATGGCAAAGAGAATGGTATCGGATGCGTTGCTTGTGGTGCCGAAGGCCTGAGTGGTCTCGTCGTCGCCGCCCGCGCGGGAGCGACTTACAGCACTGAATTCTCAACCATTCTGTGGGCTGCCTACAACGTACGCATCTCAAGCGGTGTCGACTTGTCTGAGACTCCTGGCAAAGAGCCTTGGCCTGAGCGGCTCAAGAAGAGTCATGTCTTCATTCCTCGATGCTATTCATTTGATCAGTGGAGACCTGTAGACACGGAACTCCCATGGACAACTATACGTGTCTTGTTCTGCACGATCGCTGCTTCATATGGAATTTTGGCTTGGTCGTATACTATTTGGTCGCAGCCGGTTGCCAGTCTTCTCATTTGTGTCCCATGTTGGTGAAATTGCCCTTTCTCGAGTCTAGTATCTATCACCGCGCTAGCAGGACCGAAAGTGAGGCTCCACAAGATACTTAGCACCTAGTAAGACTATCATCGTGGATATAGACGGGGTATACTGTCCGCCTAGCAGGGATGTAATAGTGCGGAGCGAGAACGGCAACGCCTTTGCTGCTTCTTTTCGGATAGTTCGTCTGCGGCAAAGGTACCTTCAAACGTTTTGCCTCTGAGGGGACAACACTAGGCGGTGTGTTGTTTGGCGTCAGTGCCGACGACTAGAGGCAATCCAACTAAAACCCATGGATCGTGGGTTGTGTTATTCTGAATGTGCATCAAGCTCCGGCTGATGGTGGAAAGCAACAGCCTGCCAGCAAGTCACATGGGAGGACTATATAATAGGCGCCTTACAGAGTCCAGACGCTTCTTCTATCCAGAGCACGCCATCCTATACAGTATACAGCCTAGGTCCACCCAAAGAAGCTAGCTGAAAGCGGCGGTCTTGGACGTAAACAGCTACGTCGAGGTTAGCCAAGTGGAATAGTGCATTTGTCTGAACCCCTGGAGTCCCCTGGACCCTGAAGTTCCGTTTCTCTCTAGTGTTCAGCTTCTCGTTCTTTTAGTCTTCCTATGCCGAGCTGAAAAAAAGAGAAGCGCAGCTGAAGCGCAAGGACAAGCTGGGAAGACTTGCAATTGACCAGACTCTTTCCAAGTGGATATCCGTCTGGGCATGTTCGAGACGTGATATGTTGATTCTGATAAGCTAGATTTTAAGCATAACATGGCATACCACTCAGTCTAGACCGTGCCGAAAACGATTGGAGGGAAAGGATATTTTGGTATATAACTCGAAAGTCAATCCCGTATGCCTTCTTCTCTTCAACCGCTGCCCAATTCGATTCTCATAGCTAAAGCTTGTCCATCATGCAGTTCTCAATCCAGGCTCTACTTTTCCTAGCCCCAGTGGCCAAGGCGCTTCCGGCAGCAGCATATACGCCGCATACATGCCCCAAAGTGCTGGTTGATATTATCAAAAATGTCCCACAAGGTGCCGGAGTAGCCTATTGCTCTTCTTTGCTTCGTACTTCGACCACTGCAACAGGTGAGACAAAGAATGCACAACCTATCTGAGTATTCGACTAATCAAGGAAAGTCACATCTACGTCCTACCCTTCTACTCAAACAATCGTGTCGACAGTTTCAACGACTACCACAGTATGCATACTCAATATGAATCGCACCTCAAGAAAAATAAGTATACTAACAATCAGAAGCTTCCTCAAGTCACAGTGACCAGCACATCAACCGTGTCTGTGACAGAGTCGACCACACTGACTATTCCAACAACATACACAAGCACAGCCACAACGTAAGTAATAACAACTTTAGGGTCTTTGTCACCCTTCACTAATGACATGAGATGCAGTCAAGTCACTGAAAATGTTGCCGCGACTACCGAGGTATCCACCTCGACAGTCTTGACTACCACCACTACTACAGTAACGACAGCAGCTGTGTATCCTTCGCCTACCATCGCCGCGGGCATGCGAAAGCGATCGTCAGACGGCCAGAAGGAGGCGCGCACCCTCGATCTGCCCGCTCTCCTTGGCCTTGCCAAAGACGCAGTGATTGATCTCTGCGCGTGCGTTGCGAGGCCAACGACTGTCACTTCCACCCAGACTCAGACTAAGACTGCCGTCAGTACGGTGCTCTCGACCACCACCACTACTTCCACGAGCACACCAGCTGTGGCAACCGTCCCGGCCACTGCGACGTACACGGCGACTGAGACTGCGACAACTTACGCAGGCGTAAGTCCAGGCTCTCTCCCCGTCGATTCAAAGCACTAAACCTGACATCGTAATAGCCGACCGAGACGGCAACCATCACCTCCGTGACCACGTCTTACTTCACAAGCTCGACGACATCAACTGGTAAGATCATTGGCGTAATCCTCTCTTGTTACTCCCAGCATACTAACAGCAAATGCACAGTCACCGCCACAGCGACTGCTACTTCTACTGTCTACCAGTACGCCTTGATTCACAATACCGACAACTGTGCCATCTCGTACACCCATATTGTCGACTACGCTATCTCGGGTGCCACTGAACAACAAGCAATCGACAACTGCTTGGCCACCTGCAACGGTACGTTGATATCGTATACTAGTCTGCATCGCTCCGACGCCTGCTAACAAGTCTGCAGCCGATGCTACATGCCAGGTCTTCCAGGCCTACTACCTCAAGAGCGGCTCCAGCGGTACGCCTCGCTGCGCTACGTAAGTGGACTGACTTTACAACACTTCCGCTCGGAATAGGGCTAATGCTGCCTCTAGGTTCGCTGCAAGCGGGAGCGCTATGCCATGTAAGTGCCCTGTCCCGGGTTACGACATTGGCTACTCTGTCGCAGCTCAGAAGAACTTTTAGATCGCTGGAGGGTGTTATGCTTCACTGAGATGATCCGAGAGAAACAAATCAAGAGCCATGTAAATATCATGGCGGCTCTTGGCAATTAGGACATGGACTATGGAAATTGGCTGGACGACGAGACGATCCAGGGCAAAGCATTTTACGCTCTTCCCTGCTCTTTTCGCGGAATCGGAAAGCTGTATAGAGCGGATGTTGCTTTGATGCATAATGATTATTTTTTTTATAATAGATCATGAAAGTAGCCATGATGAGAACCTTGGGCATGACAGAAATGATGATACACGAAACAGGAAACGACAAATGAGTCATGACAATGTGGACCTGGTCTCCAAATCTACCCCACGAAGAGAATGAGTGAAACTCACAAAGTTGGATGATTCCGCAAGTCAGACCAAGTGCAGATAAAGTACCTATTCATGGGGTGATTGATCAATGGAAAACTCGCCTTTGATGAGTATTCTCGTTTATTTAGCCAGTCGTAAAGGTGGCGGGCGAGTGACAAAGAAAATAAGACCCCGCCTAGGCCCTATACTACAGTATATTGCCAGCACCGTACTTGTACGCACCAAGGTTTTGATTATACTTTAAGAATTAACATTCTTATTCTCGATTAATATTCCGTTTCTTTAGATATAAATTTTCATCCCAACATCAATCATGGCGACCGGATGCTGTGCTATGGTAAATTGACAATAAATAGCTCTATTCTTACTTTATTTTGCACCCGCTTGGGGGCGTAGCTAGGTAGGTATTCTTCGACGGCTCGGCTATTTAATACGGAAGTCCAAGAGAGGCATCGTTGAATGAAGACAGCGGCGGGGTATTCTCCATCGGGTGTCTGTGGCGATGCAGCTGTGTGCGACGTGAGAGATTTGTGAGGGAAACAAATAGATCGTGGGAGCTCAAGCTAGGCCATTCTCTCCTCGGCATCAATACAATCAATCCTTTTACCCATACCTGGGATTCTGTCTCTGCCAGAACTGTTTGCCGGCGTCTCTACTTGTTTGTCTAGTTTATTATGTTGCGTGCAGCGCGATGGGTACGATGCAGGAGCGCCACCAACCCACACACCGTGCCGCGTAATACATGCATGATCATGCAACACAGAGAGCCCTGAACAAAATTGATAGCATGAGGGCGGCGGTACACAAGCAATCGAGCTACGGCAGCCAATCACTCTGTACCCCTCTTTAAAACGCAATGCAGGCCTCCAACTGAAGCCTTGCGATACTCACTTCCCCGTCTTCCCTACATTCTTCTCGTACTGCGCTCAAAAGAACTATCCATTCGAACGTTATTTTGTCGACTTCTTAAACTGCCACTTCTTTCTAGTCTCTCCACGATAAGGAGTTGATCAAACAAATATACCATGGATGGAACAACAGATCCCGACATTCCCAAGTTCGAGCGGAGCAGAATGGGACGACGAAATTGCGATTGCTGTTATTTTCCAGAAAAGACCGATTATTGGCATCTTTGCTTGGACTGCGATTTTAGTATGTGCGAGGATTGCTTTCAACTAGAGCACGTCCGGAATCCAGGACATCGAATGGGTCGAGGAGTTCGCGCAACGCCATGGACGAAGAGGTCACATGCAGCGTCGTCACAAGCTGTTCAACCTACGGATCAAGAAGAGATCGTCATATTGGACGCTTCGGCACCCTCACGCGACAAGTGGCGTTGTTGTTTTACCTGCTTCAATTTTACTCCTGACTTCATCTCTTCCAACAGAAATGAATTTCGTAACAATAGATGGCATTCGGGTCGAGAACTACTCATGTCTCACTTCAAGACCTCGGCGACCAAAGGCTGCGAATTGTGCTCGATCATTTATCGTGGGGGCTTGAAAGCGTTTCCAGACGTTGTGGCGACTAACTCAAAGGTCGAGTTGCACATATCGGAACAAGCACTTTCGATCCAGGTTGACACCCGAGGGGCATGGCGATTTGTAGATTTCCAAGCCATGCCGGGCTTTCAGCCAAGGTGGAATACACTTGGAGCGAGTGAATATCTGAGCAGGAGTCTTGAGGATCCACAGTGTTTCGACAGAATCAAAAAGTGGTTGAGAATCTGCGAGACCACCCACGACCATCCGACATGTCGCCAAAGAGCAGAGTCCCCCCTGCCTCGTCGAGTCATTACCATTCAGCCTACCAATGGAATCCCAAAGTTGCATCTCTATGAAACAAATGGCGCAACGGAGAGATACATTGCCCTCAGCCATTGCTGGGGTGGCTTCAAAGGATGCCAATCTACCACCAGTAATTATACTGATCGCATCAACGGTATCGAGCTCGCAAGTTTACCACGAACTTTTCAAAACGCCGTCACTTTTGCACTGGAACTTGGTGTCTTCCATCTATGGATCGATTCTCTTTGCATTGTACAAGATGACAAAGACGACTGGGAGCGTGAATCCACCAAGATGACAAAGGTATACTCGAATGCCTACCTGGTACTTGCTGCCGCATCAGCAGACGCAGATGATAAAGGTTTCTTCACGACACCGGACAGCATCTACCGAGGTATTGGCTTAGAATCGCAGGAGGGCAGTGGTCTAGATGACCTGGTGATGCACACCAGTCTGGAGCATGAACCTCACCCGAATGACATGTTTTCACCAACCCCGCTGAGTCCCATCAGCCTCGGTCCCTTGGGAAAACGGGCCTGGACCTTACAGGAAACGATTCTTGCCCGCAGGTGCATTGGTTTCAATCAAAACGAAATTGCCTGGGAATGCTACAGCGCTATTGACTGCGAGTGTGGCACGAATGGAGGAATACTCGTCAGCAAACATGCATCAAAGCAAAATACGTCCCAAATCCGCTATCAAGTTAGTGGCAGAGGAATCTTTGGTCGCAGCAGCATTCCACGGCTCCATTGTCGGCCTCTCAGTCAGTTTGCTGATATGTCAACCACGTATTTGGAATGGCGAATGATGATTGTACCAGACTATACCAGGCGGCAACTCACATTCCCCGGTGACAAATTACCAGCTCTCTCAGCACTTGCTAATACCGTTGGCACATGGTCGAGGGATCAGTATCTCGCCGGTATCTGGTTGGCTGATATCAAGCTTGGTCTGGCTTGGCGGGTGAAAAAAGAATGGTATAATGCACTGCTGCCAGCTCCGTCTACTTGGGTGAGCCCGTCGTTCTCTTGGGCCTCTGTCGACGACAAGATTGACTACGTACTTCCAGGCCCAATCCTGGATGATGGTAGCTCGCCATATGGATCCGTCGATGTCAATGTCCTCGAGTACAGTATAGAACTGTCAGGACTAAATCCATATGGCGCTGTCAAAAGCGGCTGGGTAAAGCTCTCTGCGCTCTCGCAGACTTTGAACCTCGATTGGGACTCATCAATATGTTACTTCATGCTCACCAACGAGTCTGAGCATCAGTTTGAGGTGTGCAGGTTCCAACCCGACGCAGGATTACGCGAATCTCGTATCAGCGGACCGGATAACGAAGAGTATGTATCTGTACTACGGTCGACCCCTGTGGACATCACCCCGGCATCCTTCAACGCCCGTGTTCACGGGGCACTGATTCTAGATGTGCCTGATACACCAGCCTCAGTTCACCCGCCCGTTTTTGATCCGCGGTTATCTCATGTTCATGAATTCGCAATAATGGTACTCGGCTTGTTTTCCACAAGTCCAGACACGTACCAACGAATTGGTTTTGCTTCAGTATCTTTCAGACCTGAGGATGGTGAGAAGTGGCTACAAGGTTTGACGCGCAAGGAATTTATCATCATCTGAACGGAACCTGGGGCATTGGCAGGCGATGGTGTATCTATCAATAGGTTGGAATGCACGTGATTTGGTTTTGTTTCATGGGATTGAAAGATAGCTCACATCTATGGAAGACGATAGTCAGGCGAGCCATTTGCTCTAATTTCTAAAGTCCACCATCCTATTTCCCTTTTTTTTTTTCATCACTGCTGAGGAATAGTGATACTTACACGTAGTCGAGCGGGTCAAAATATTTTGCAACGATTAAAAAAAACAGAAATCAATCAGTATTTAAGACAACTCAACGCTCGTGATGGTAGGACAAGCCGCCTCCCACATCTCTCTTGTCATATGCACTGTTCCCATCCGGCGGTTGCCACCCTGGCTTTTATCTATACCCAAGCAGAAGACACGGCGCGAAGGCAAAGTATCACCACCAGCGTCGCCTTCCGACATCTCGATGTCGAGTATGTTCACAAGATCTATACCGTCACGTAAAAGCCAGGCGACCGTCGATCCGCGAAGTGATTCTGGTAGCCCGATTCGAAGTGGAGGCCAGGGTCGATACTTGACCGGCCCAGACTTATAATACTGGCTACCATCCGAGTTCCGTAGCGCCAGATCCAAAGAATACATCTTTTCTGCATCCCAAGTCCTGACTTCCGCAGACTTAGTGTTGATGTCTGGGTTTGTATCCGACGCGATGATTTCAACGGAGAAGTGTGCCATTTCGGATGCAATACCGATGGTGAAAAGCTTCGTGGACAATTGAAGGGGCGCTGGGCGCTGTCTGCACCTGTTGGGTGGATGTGCAGCTTCCATGCCGCAGATCATTGAACCGTCTAGTTCGATTTCCGACGAGGCGTGGGCTTGATATTCGTATATATTGTCGCATTTGCCCGGAACCAGTGATCCGGAGGTTTCCTGCTTTGGATAAAGTCTGTGCGATTGCTGTCTCGAATGCGACCCAGCCCATGACCAACTCGGGAATCCTTGTCGTACATGGTCTTCCTGCCCATCCCAAAGTAGCGCGTAATGAAAGTCCTTGGTGGGAAGACCACAAATGAACTGCAGATCCATGTTTTGTGCCAAAATATTGAAGCATCCCGAGATTGCCGCCACCTTGTCTGATTCGAATGACAAGCTCCGGCCGCTATACGCCATCAGGATTCCATCGTACTCAGCAAAGTCCCAGTTCACCTTTTGCAACCTGTCGTTAGACGCCAGGACTCGATAGCCACTGGAGCGTAGGTCTAGATGTGATAAATCGGCGTCGTGGCCGTGCTCTCCGGAATGCAACCGTTCGCACCAGAGCCCGGCGCCGCACATGAAGGAGACATCGAAGCGGCCGAACATTGCGACCCGCTTGGACAGAGCGCCTTCTTGGTATGTCCATGCCCTTGTCTCCCACTGCGAGGCATGAATGCGATCAATCGTTTGTGGTAATGATGTGATGTAGCACTTGTCGCCAATGGTCTCAATTCGCTGGTTTCCACCCAAGCCACTCGTCATGTCTTCCGGCAAGAGCCCTGCGCCTGCGTCGGTCGACATCTTGTCGTGTCCATCGACCAGTGTGATCTGCGCATGGTTATATATGTAGCCCATGGCATTGATCTCGGCCGCCTTCTGCTGAGCGTCTTGCTGATCAATACAGTACAGATCAACCCATAGATATGCGATCGATATCGCGGCGCAAACGCGCAGTGCATCCTCCACGACTTTAGGAACTTTGGACGGCAGATATAATGATGTTGTCCCGGGGCAGCCAGGCCCAGGAGCCAAGTCAGATACAAACTTGACACGGGCTTCTTTGTTTTCCCCCCAGACATAGCTCAGCGCTGCATACTCGACTTCTGCAATGTTGCGCTCTGCGATGGTCCGATTCTGGACATCGATGACCCGGATCCTGCTGATTCCAGCCGGTGAACAAGCTGTCGGAAAGACTGTACCATGGCACGTATCCTTGTGTGCATTTTGACAGGTCCGAAGCCACTGCGAGAGCAACTCGAGGTTCCTCTCCATGGTCGTGACCCGGAACCCATTTGCGAGAGGGCGCGCGGGGTCGACGGACCCGGGCGACAGCAACTGGAATCCGACGCCGTCGACAGGTCCGGCGAAGATGGCTCGCGCCTCCTGGCGCGTGCAGTCTCGTGTGCCGCGCAAGTAAATTTCAGCCTGTGTCGCTACAAGATCTCGGGTCCGGGGGTTTTCATATTCCATTTCCTCATTGTAGTCCTGCCGCACGGGGTGCAGCACGCACTGCACCTTGCCGTCATCTACATCTTTGGCGTAAAAGTCCCGCGATGTTCGCAGAGGCGAGTCGACATTCCCGTAGAGAATGTGCTTGACCAGGCGGCAGAGCGGGCACCAAGCATTCGACTTGATGTCTTTCAAGGTACCAAGCGCTTGGGATGGGATTGTCACGTTTAGTTGTTGTGGGAAGTACCTGGGCCCCGTGAACAGACGATATAAATCGACTTCTGCGCAGATCTGGCACAGCTGATCGAGCTCGACCATTTTGATTGCCAGCATAGATATACTTCATAGCTCTTCGTCGTACTGTGTGTCAAGCAGATGATCACTTTCGGATTGTTGACTAAGAATCTAAGATGTGATGTCCCCGCTTCTATTGTTATCCAGATAAAATCCAATAAGCAGTATGAGTCATTTATATAAATAAACAACATTGGTTCTTGGCTAGGTATTTATTAACTATGGACATCGCAACAGTAAGCATGAAACTATATGTAGTGTAGTTCAACTTCCAGCCGCTTCACAGTTTTGTAGCGAATGGGCCTTAGAATACATGTAACGAGGGTGCCCACTGCAGTTAGCTGAAGGCACTGCTTCGGTGGGGATATACAGTAGAAAAGACGCCCGCTGGAGCGCTGAGCTGCACGCTATGTGCGTTGAACCGGGAGGCGATAGTGCGTGCCACTGAGGTTTGAATCCTTGGGCAATAAGGCATTGATCAATCGTGCCGGCAAATGAAAACCATGTGGTTGCAGCATCTGGGACTATTGATTCAACAGCTGGTCATTAGGTACTACCATTGGTTGCTGATATTGGACGGCTTTCGGTAAATCTTTCCGTAACACATTCAATTGGATGTCACAATTGGCCGTTTTTCATGACCATGCACCCCATATTGGGTCTCATTCGCTGAACCCCTCACTATCTGGCTGCAGCCTGGCTCGGTCGGCTCCTCATAAGCGATCAGCCTGACTTTCTCGATCCTAAACGAAAGAATTCTTGGTTCTTGGAAAGTGCAATATTATGCTCGCTCCCGACATGGTTCACCCGGAAGACTCTGGCGCGGTTTGCGCGGACAGAGAAGAGGCAACAATCAGCACTCGATCAATGCATCGCCGTGTCAAGCAGCGGGAGAACCGGGCAAGGAGACGAGCAGCCAAACGCGGGGAGCGCAATGATGCGAAAAACGAGGCAGCATCTGATGTCGAGCTCTCAAGTGGCAGAGTTGCAGCTGTCGCGAGCTGCCTCGCGGACTCCTCCCAAATACTACAACAATCAGCCACCCCGAACAGCGAAGACGCATCTACGAGAGGGAGAATATGCAAAGGCAACAGCGGCGAGCATATACGTCAGGAAACCTCCCAGTTTTTGGAAGCATCGGAGGAGAAAGCCAACATACATCATCAAGGAACCAGGTCGACCGTCGACGTCACCGCCGCACCACGCCGCCGCCCTGGTCCAGCGCAGCGTAACATGCACTTTTTCCGCAAGTTATTTGAATCCGATACTAGGCCAGCTGACTGGAGTCTCGTCTGTGGGACGCAAGGGCAACATGCAGCATTCCCGGACACGGATCAGTCAATTCCCATTGGGAAGATTTCGGCGCTCGTATGGGAAATAGAGTACGCAGCGATCGATGTGATTGATCGGCGGCTGAGTGGCTTCAAGGAAGTCAAAAGATTACTTGTGGAGAAGACCGAAGAAGTCGCCTTTTTCAAAAAGAAATTGGCCATGGCGAAAAGCATGAACAATCATGTGGTGAGAAACTGCAAGAATACGAAGAGCATTAAAGAGGACTCGGTCATTGACTATAAAAGTCTGAAATATGCAGAGCTACTATCAGTGTACCTGATTCCGATACTGGAAGTTCAACAAGGGAAGTTGAGTGATCTCATGTTGGCAACAGGGGAGCTTTACAGTCGATTCAAGACTCACAAACGACTTTACAAGCAACAGCACCGCCTCCGGGGAAGCGTTGACACGTTGAAGCAGAGGCAGTCGGAAGTTCGGGAACAGATACAGAAAGAAGGCCAAGATGGACAACAGTCCACATATTATTGGATCTCCGAGTGGAAAAGGGTTCAGGAGGCCTTGAATGAGGCAAAGAGGAGCATGATGAGCGAGAAAGACTTCAGGATACTATCGGAATGGCACAATCTCAGCCGCCAAGCATATGAAAGGATGCTGATAGCCGAACAAATAAGACTCCTGTATCTATGACAGTTTGTAAAGTTCGCCCAGAATGACATGCCAGACCCTGGCTCTTTGTATAGATGTTAGCTATATCGGTAGCGCAGCGAGCGATAATTTATTCTTGATCGCACTATGGTGGCGACGTGTGATAACATGCTGAAGCAGAATTTTAAATCAGCTTTTACAAAAGTTGAAAAATATTTATCCTTCGAAAAGTATCAAAGGCTAAATGCAAATGATTTTAGACTCGCAAAGTCAATAACGCCCATGAAGCCATTTTTGCAATTTAGATCTTTCTGGTCGTAATTACCTGAGCTAAGCTGTTCCAAAACAATGATACACTTAATAAAGACAACAATCTGCAATCCTAACGGCCACTGCGACTTTCGTACATACCCCTGCCTACCTAGAAAAAAAAGAAAATTCGAGGTTAAACATAATCTGGATGGGGCTAGCTATCCCAACGAGGTATAAGGAGCTCCGAATAAATATATAAGGTTTCCCACCCCTAAACGCCTTTAAAAAGATTTTTTTCTTGATTTTCTCAAACAATGGCTGTATCAATGAATCAGGTATTGGCAAATCATCAAAGCTCTCGGCCACCCCGTCTCCTCGCCGTAATCTGACCGAAAACGGGAAGATGGCCGTATGGAATTGCGTCCAGACACTCCGTGCCCCTGTTCACACGTGGGAGGCCACCCACAGTAGACAGGACGTGATCATCCGAAACATTGAAAGGCAGAGTTAGCCATTGCGGCCCTCCCATCGGGCATCCTCCAACACTCGAATTCTTTGTGGACACTGGTCAGTCCTTTCTGCCTGAGTTATGTGAATGCTGCTGGCCAGCATCGTAGATGCCTCAGCCTCAGTATACACCCCGTCGCGTGAGCGGTCGACCTTTCTTCCCCATGTTGGACATTTGATGCTTCTCGAGACCTTGGAAGTCTCTGAACTCCAACGCCTGTGCACAGTCACACCTGTACATGTGATCTGATGATTTTGCTTTGCATTTGGCGTGTCGCTTCTTGAATTGGTCCCAGCGCTTGACAGTCCGGCCACAACAACATTTGAATGCAGACTGGGATGAGAAATGTTTACACGACTTCATCCTATGTCGCAAACGACTCCTCAGGTCCTTGAAAACCTTTTCGCAGCCTGGATCACCCGGTGTGCTGCAGGGAAAGGACAATGTGCAGCAGGGGGTGCAGGTCTCGCGGGTAGGTTTCTGATGGTCTTTAAGGCCTTTGGATGAGAACAACTTGTTGCAGTGCTCACATTTCTCAAACTGTGGTTGTGGAACGCGATTGTGAAGCGCTGTCGCGTCTTGGGAATATTCGTTCGGGGTTTCCAACAGGGGTAGAAAAGCCTCTGTCTCGCCAGTCGTATCAGGCGAGGAGAAGCTTGGTAGGGTAGACGAAGGCTGAGTCAGACTAGAATCAAAGACAGGGCTTGCTGAGGGCGTTGAAAGGCTGTCAGTTGCATTCAGCTCAGGAAATGGAACAGATCCACTCGTGATGCTGAGCTCGGCCGACAGCTCTTCCAGTGCGCTTCCCCAGGCGCCAAACCCCTCGTACTGGTCTTGTGTTGATAGATCCCATCCCAGATGGTTGGGCCAGCGGCCGAACTCCAACTCAGTTAAGTGGTGATCATAGTGCTCTGAAATTGGTTGTGCGCGGAACTTGAGTTCCGCGCAACGCTTTTGCCAACTGGGAGAAGTTGCTGGTGGTAATGAGACGCCTGACCGCTGGCGTCTCTTTCAATTCGAAGCGGTTACGTGTCGCGTCGTTGCGCTGTATACAGCGGGTGGCCTTCTCCCCCAAGGGGATGCCAATGCTGGCTAGAGAAGTGAAGCTAGTTAGCAACGGCCTTTACAACCATCATCGTCTTGGAAAAGACTCACTGGAAACCACGACACTTCTTGGTCTGATTGAGACTCCAAACTCTCAGGCGAGTTGATGTGAAAAACGGAAATCTAGGCAGGCACGCAAGAGTGCGGGGTTAACAGTTTTGAGCCGAACACCAGAAACGGGCCAATTTTGCGGACCAATCGAATATCGCATAGCATCATCAGCCTCACCCGGTGAGCGGCCAATTTCTATAGCCAATAAGCGATCACTGACCGAAGTCTTTGTGACGGCCATTATCCATAGCTAGTAACAAGCCCTGGTAGGCACTGTCGGATGATATGAGCGGCCGGTTTCGTGAGCCAGTCATTCTCAGTTTCTATCCGGATGCGATGTTGTACAATCATAAACTCAAGAGGATTGAAACCGGCCAATTTCGAAGTTCCAATTGTCAAGTCACCCCATTGTATCGGATATTCTGTTGGCCATGTTGCCTTCGACGGCCAATTTTATCAACGCGGCCAGGAAGAGTTCGTGATGCGGCCAAACTTGTTTTCCACAATCAACCTCACAGAGTCGTTGGCTTGCGTGTACGTAGATAAACACTTTACGAAAATGAGAATGCCTATTTAGTTGAGGGTGGAAGCCATTCTCGATAGTTCTTTACCATGAAGCATTCATGCTGCGCAACGCCGCTATAAATTGGACATCATTTAAATTTATCTCAACTTGGATTCATCCGTTTTACCGAGGCCTAGATACATATTGGTACGTACTTCCATGATGGTTTTCAAGGGGTCAGTACGTCAGACCTTGACCAACAACATTTTCTAATTGTATAGTGAGCTTAGTCCTGATCGACTTCAACCCAAAGACCGACATGCCAAAGTCCACTCAATCAAACGTCGCCGCCCCAAACGACTCTAAATCCCAGCGCGGCCATCCGAAAACCAAAGTCCCTCGCTCATGGCACAAGACACAGTCGATAAGCGCTCAAGAATCTGCGGTGACTAGTGGTGAGCCATTGGAACGGTGGCTCACCCAGGACAGTCGCGATGATCCTTGGAATTCCTTGGCCGCTGGCTTTTGGCCGGTCGAGTCCTCGCACCACACTGGTGACGAAACTGGAAGCAACGAAGCGGTGGACGGGTCTCATCAGTTGCTTTGACTTCAGTGTTTACAATCTTCGAATGTGTGATGGGTAGCTCTAGGCTTCGTCGTTTCCTGCGTCGAAAGTTTTCGTTGCTGGCTATATAGAGCTGTTTCGATTTCAAACAAATATAAAGAGTGCTCAATTTATATGCCAGAAAAGCCCTCTCTGTAAAAAAAAACAAAATACCGAATAAAGGATAAACTTCGACCTCTTTCTAGAAAATGAAAAATAAATATCGCAACGGCAAGTATAAGTATAGGCACACGGCGAACATAACAGAGTGTTTTATCTAATTGGCTCGGTGCCGTTCGCGGTCCGGTCGAAAACCTCGAAATAAGAAGAGATTCTATATGTGTATATAAGTCACAAATAAACGAATCAGCCCAAGGCCATGGCTTGACTATTGGGATGCAATTCCAAGACGGACCTTAATTGAGCAACCTGGGTCATTCCAAAGATGAACTCTTGCAAGAAATAAATTGCAATCACTGGGGAGGCAATCTGGTGAAGAATATCACGCTTGTCTAGCTGCTCGGAAATGGAACCGAGGCTGAAAGGACGCGGAGTGCGAATATAGTTCCGCATCGCGAAAGATCCTTGGCGTCGAGGTGCGAACGGTAGTACACGGAGTGTCTTCACGTAAGACAGTCCAATCTCGGACTACTGAGACTAAACACGATAGAATTTCGGCTAATCTCAGTAGTATAGGGGAGGCATGGAGGCTTAAATGACCGTAGCGGCCACTAACGGGCGGCCTTGGTACGTTAATGTAGCCCGTCGGCGCAATGTCATGTGAATAAGCTCAGTCCGCTCCCCCCGTCTCCGGTTCAATTGATCTCGCCGAGCATCTGCAGCTCGCATGAGCTTATTTCGACGACCAAGCATTATTTGAGAGATCTTGATTCCGGGTTGGACATCATGAAGAAGGTCAAGAAGCGTGTGGCGTTCGCGGAGATGGACGAGCTGCCCAAGTCCATGGAGGCGCTTGCCGTCTCTGAATACGGACAGCCGTCGACGTATCAGAAAATCAGTCTCGATACGCCCTCGCTCGCAAAACCGCACGACGTCCTCATCAGGGTCCACGCCGCCTCCGTCAACCCGATAGACGTCAAGATCGCCGCAGGCATGGCGAAGAGGATACAGCCGGCTACGTAGGGACTTCTCGCAACCTGACCGTTTTGTTGAGAAATCCCCTGAGCTAACACTCTAGCTCGCCTCCCAGCTTCCCGTACAAGATCGGGTACGACGTCGCGGGCGTCATCAAGTCCGTGGGAACCGCGGTCACGACGCTCAAGGTCGGCGACGCCGTCTACTCGCGCGTGCCGAACCAGTACCGGGGCACCGTCGCAGAGTACGCGCTCTCGACCGAGGAGGCGACTGCGCTCAAGCCCGAGGGCCTCGGCTTCGAGGACGCGGCGAGCATCCCGCTGGCGGGACTCACCGCCCTGCAGGCTATGGAGTACGCAAATGAACGCCTCTCGGGTGGCCTGGAGGGCAAGACCGTGTTCATACCTGCCGGCCTAGGCGGGACAGGTAGTTTCGCCGTGCAGCTTGCGCGCAATGTATTCAAAGCGGCCAGGGTGATCACGACGGTCTCGACGAAGAAACTTGACACAGCTCGAGAGTTCCTCGGGGAAGACGTGGAGCTGATCGATTACACGACAGAAGATGTCTCCAAGCGTATCGGGTCAGGGACTGTGGACTACTTCTTCGACACCATGGGCGGCACGACGACCTATCTCCCCGTCATGAAATCGGGCGGCGTCATCGTTTCAGTATCGACTATTCCGGCCGGGACGAAAATGAAAGGCCATGCCCCGGACATGGGATTTCTCGCGGAGAAGGTGTTGAATGGCGCGGACAAATTTTATACATGGCGGTGTGCCCGTGCGGGCGTTCACTATACGTATTTATTCATGAAACCATCGGCAGATGGTTTAAATCAATATTCGCAATATATCAAGGACGGCCAGGTGAAGCCTCTTGTTGGAAAAGTGGCAACACTACAGGATATCGGCTCGGTCCGGAGTGGATGTCAAGAGATATTCGATGGAAAAGGAGGTCTAGGAAAATTCGTCATTACAATCAATCAATGAGACTCGTTACTCGTATCAAAGGTTTATGGGATATGTGCTGTGTGAGATGTAAAGAAACAGGTTTGTGAGAGAGAATAAATTTGACCGGCTGAATTCGACTTAACCTTCCATTGTGGCCCACTTCTGCCTGAACTCCTGCTGAACCTATATCTGGAGTCGTCAATCATATTTCAGATGCAAGTCGAACTGTCCGTCACGTTGAGTCATCTCCTTGCGCTATCATAATTGAATTCAAAGTTATATCATTAGTGTCTCGATATACTGTACTTCATGTCCATTAATCATTTTCCTAAGAGGACGAAAGTACATAATGATAGGATTCACTACACAAAAAGCGAGGTCCCAGTGTTGAGGCAGTCCAGCCTCTTCGACGAAAGCCTGAACTGAGGGATGTTTCCTTACCGACTTGTTGGGCAAGACTTTTGCCAAACCTCCCCTGTAATCGAAAGATTGACGCAGCTCTGATACTGCATCAATACGGTATCGATATGATGTGGGCCTGGCTTTATCTGGCTGGTCAACCCAGAACATGAGAAAGATATCGTACTCTGTTCCGACCATCTCGAAACGGAAAGCAACTTTTCCTGCCTCCAGTGCATCGACCACAGACAGTCTCTTTTCAGTTGAATTCCTCAACTTGAAAGGGATGGTTTCAACGAACCGCAAGGTTGCTGGTAGATCCCCTATGCAAATTGAACCACGCTGATGCACATCATCGCTCACAAGCAGCTTTTTTCTCTGAGCAAATTTCTCCATGATAACACCTTGGTCGAATGGTCGCATCTTGACAGGAAAGAGGCTTGAAGGGCTCGACCTGACATATGTTCTGACGCCAATGCGGCTGACCTCTATCGCTAGTGGATTGACAATCTTTTCGCGGTAACATTTGATCGCCACCAGTGTTTGTCGATCTCCAGTCTCCAAGCCACAGTTGAGCGAAATTCGTCCATTGCCAAAAACAGTGGTGGCGCTGTCAGTGTCGACACCAAAATGCTTTATGCCACCACAATCGGCGAATTCCTTTGGACTCGAGGCGAGCAAGCCACGGTAAGGGAAGCGTGTAGCCGATTCCTGATCTGCACACCAGGCAAACAAGCTATCATCTTGAGTCTGGCTCATGATCTCGCTTTGGAGCCGAAGAAACGCCTTGCTGCCTTCCCCATAGAGCAGAGGCATATGGACGTCGAACAATCCCAGGAGGCAGTAAGCTATATCTTCCACTCGGGTCGTCTTTCGATTCGCTGCCCAACTCATGCGCGCAGCGACACTGACAGTAGCCAGTGCTTTTCTACCAGACAAAATCTCCGCCGGAATACCTGTGACTTGTTGAAGGGTCTCTAGCATCGTCGCCTTTATCCCTATGCGCGCCCAGTGCTGTCCGTAGAAGACGATGTGCCTCGGGGCAAGTAATTCCTGTAACGTCCAGCCTCTGTAGAACCACCTGCAGCTGCGAAGCTGGGAGATTTTCTCTGGCTCGTGGTAATCCTCTACATACGCGTAGCAAACAGCGGCCTCTTTGTACCACTTATACATCGAATTGATCGCCTCGCTCAACTCGGCGCTGCTGTCTTTGTTGATGCAGCACGTATCGACCCAAGCATATTTTAAGCCATCTTCTCTTGCTTGCAAGCAAGTACGCCTTATCTTGTCAAAGCCTTCCTTTTTTTCGTATGTTCTCCTTGGCTTCCCGGAGAAGTCTGCGAATGTGACTTCACCGGCACCCCACGTGTGCGACAGGATTGCGTAGGGCAAAGGACACCCTCCAATGAAGTATTCGAGCTCAAGAGTGGTGGTGTTGATCAGATGCATCGTCGTTGGCTGCTGGAGTCGACTCGAGGTTCACCTAAGACCGGGTGAAGTTGAAGGTGAACAACGTTGCCCGATTGTTGCCTAACGCGAGGCTCTGAGGACATGTGCAGACAGTGTGTAACAGTGACACGTGATTCAGCGCCATTGCAGTCTGAAAGCAAATTGGGGCTTGCCCAATGGCCAGTGATTCGAGGGCTGCGACCGCCTTGGTAACCAACTTTTCAGCCCTCAATGTCAGTTCCTTCCCGCAAGGCTGTGCAACAACACGAGAGAGAGCGCTGTTGGACGGAAGATCCCGTGAAAGGGTTCGGATGACGAGGAGCTGTTCGGGATATGGGAGTATACCGGGCTATAGCACAATTGGACCAGAAATCCCTTATTTTCTATTATTAAAAGAAAATAGTGCAAGAGCACAAGAATACACAATAGACAACGACAGACAGAACAACACAATTCAGACGATTATTCCGCCCCATATTCAAACAAACTTATTCTTCCAAGAGGACAATTGCACGTTGGTGCATCATCGATTGAGCTGCAATGTTTTCGAATCCTTGATATCGGATTACTCTACAGTGGTATGGGCTAGACGAATAGAAGTGGTGATCATAATACAAAGTCTTCGCCAATATGCGCGTCATCATCGCTCCCATCATCGCTCCTACCATCGCTCTCCCCGCTGCTGAGATCGACCTCATCCACTGCCTCCAGTGCTTCTTGCAGCGCTTGTTCTTCGTGGTGTCTTGTCTGAGCCTCGCGCCTCTCTTCGGCTGCGCGACCGGCCAGGAACCCTCTGACAGCTTTGTTCTCAAACCTGGCATCTGAGGACATGGTTGCTCGCTGTGCTTCATCTTCCTTTGCAAGGTGGCCAAACAGACAATCCCAGAGGTCGTTCTTGTCGACGACTTCACCCATCCGGGCGTCCTTGTCCATCAGCTTGGGTAGATTTGCCTGCTGGAGCTCCATGGAGTTCGCAACCTCCAGTTTGTCCTCGGATATGGTGGATGCAGCCGACTCCGCCTCTTTCCCTTTTGTGTTCGCCACCATGTGGTCGAGTCTGCGCTTCACGGAAAGGTTGTATATAGACTCTTCTACAGTTCCTTCAACGAGATAGAGCCAGACATTGGTCTCGTGGCTCTGGCCAATTCGATCGACTCGAGCGATTGCCTGCAGCTCGAGGGCCGTGTTTAGCAGTGGCTCGCAGAGGAACACATGGTTGGCATTGACAAGATTGAGACCACTGGCATGTGCTCTCGCGTCCATGAGGAAGCATTCGATTGCTGGGTCCTCTTTGAATCGAGTAATGCCATTTTTAGTGGCAAAGGAGGAGAACCCAATGTTTTGTCGGTACAATGCTTGTTTCATGATGTCGAGGAAAGCACCGAATTGGGAGAATATGACGGATTTGGCCCCCGCGTCTTGCTTGCGCAACCAGAGCAGATGGCGAACGAGAGCATTTACCTTGGTGGGCAGCGGGGGCCCCTCCAAGGGAGCATCGTTGATCTCTTTCAACTTGTCCTCTCCGAAATTGGTATAAATGCCTTGCGCCGTCGTTTTGTGCAGTCCTTCCGGAGATTGCATATTGTCGGACGCTGTGGGATCTTGGTCGTTGCGGAGCTTGAGTTTCGGCTCCCGAATAGTGATCTCGTGACAGTTCCGCATCGTAACAGGCTTTTTGCACAGTGGACAACGGTGGTGAGCAGCGACCCATGTCTTGATGCAATTCTTGCAGAACTCGTGGGTGCATGGCGTGAGTATACCAACCGTGTAGGCCTCTGTACAGATTGGGCATATCTTTGCGTCGGTCTTCTGTCCTTGGTCCTTGAGGTGAACTTGATAACGCTGTGTTGATATGGCCGCGTCCATCTTCTGTTGAGACTTTGCCTCTTCGTCGAGGAGACCCAGCATGAGAGTCTCGTCATTCTCATGATCATCACGGTCCCAAGTTGCGACCGTGTCGGAGACGGCTTGAAGCTGTCTGTAATATTCCACACGGGCGTTCATCGCTGACGTGAAGAAGTTGAGCTCCTTTTCTAGATCTGCATTTGCTTTCGTCTGCTTCGTCATATCTTCCTGAGCCAGCTTCTGCAAGTCGCGGACAACGCGAAGCTCTAAGCCTGAGCGCTCTGAGGCATCACCCTGAAGCTTCGTTGCAAATTCCCGCATGTTGGCAATGACTCCGCGTAACGAACCTTGGAACTCGTTAGACTTGGACTGGTCGCGCAACCCCAAAAGCTCGAGGAATGTTTCCGGAGAAGGGCCTTCATCTTGTTTAGCTTGCCGCTCGTAGAACTTCATCTCGTGCTTGATGCGTTCATTGACCAAGCCGCTGAGCGACTCCTGACGATCGGAGATTGTAGCGCGCAGGATGGTCGTGTAAACCATCAGATCATTTTGTATCTTGGTGGAGTTCTCGTACTCCTCGCCAGTGATTTCGTCCTCTTCCTGGTCCACAAGCGGCTTGAGAAGTAGTTGTACAACGTGCTCACGCAACTGGTCCACCAAATTGGCTTGTTCGTCCATTACCCCAATGAGTTCAAAATATTCCTCAACATGGCGTCGCGACTCAAGGCCACTCTTGTCAGGGCCTATAAATTCCGGGATTTCCACAAAGGATTGCTTCTTGGCCTTTTTCGATATCTCCTTCATATACAATGACGCTTTATTGTGGGTCTCCTGCAATATCTCTTTTCGGATAGAATTGGCATCCTTATAGCCCTCCACCTCAAGCTCTTCCAATCGTCTGAACTCTTCAGAATCGAGCTTAGTCATTTCTTCGTTGGATTTCATCTGAAAGTAGGCGCTTGCAATAAAGAAAACTGCTCGATGCTTAAGATCTAAGGCTGTGCGCAGTCTCCTGCGAGCTTCTCCGAGACGAGGAGGGACGTTTTCTTCGTCCGATATATCGCCTTCATCCGATATATCGCCTTCATCATTGATGACTTGCTGACTATGAGCAGTAGCGACCCCTGAGGTCTCGATTTCGGCAAGTAGCTGAGCGCGACACTCGGTCTCCAGAGCCTCAATTTCAAGCAGCGCTTCCTTCCAAATGGCAAGGGCTTCTCGGACGCGGGGAGAGTTCTCCAACAGCTGACCTCTCTTCAACTTTGCAACGAGATACGACCGTTGATGCTGTTTTATGACTGTATCGGTCTGTTCAATCATAGCATCTAGTACTTCTTCGATTGTCCTCAAAGCCTTGTTGACGGTGCCGCCCAGTGCACGAGCTTTCTCAGGCCCGAGTTGGGGATGCAGCACTGTCTGTCTCAATGAGGCCAAGGCTCGTCTCATTCGGTCGATGGTCGAAGGCGTGCTGGCGTCCCAGTCAGCAGGGTTCAATGGGACCCCGTTCACATCCAAGCCCAGATTCTCGACTTCTTGCTTGAATCTGCTCCGATAGTTCTGCTCTTCCACTGCGGTGAAGGGCATGGTAATCACATATCGTCTTTGTGGCGGAAGTATTAGCTCACTCCTGACAGCATGCTTTGTGTGACGCAGGGCCAGTTTGTTGAAGAGCTGCTTGAAGGAATCCCGGTGGCTTGCTATGAGTGTGTCCCAGATGATCGGATGAAATGCAAATGGTTCATAGCGCAAAAACAGCAACAAGCCCCAAAGATCCTTGATCTTTTCTTTCACGGGTGTACCGGTGATTCCCCAAGCATTGACTCGCGGTACCAATCTGGCGACCTCTGCAGCAGCGCTCACGCCGCTCTCGATCTGTTGTGCCTCATCCAAGCAGACACGCCACCATGAGAGCTTGACGAGCGGTGACGACGCTCGAGCATGAGTACGCTCGTGTCTTCTTGATCGCTCTGGCTCTGGCCGCGCAAAATGAACCTCGGCTCGCAACACATTATATGTTGTCACAACTACATCACTCTCGATCATTTGTTGTATCAGCTCCTCTTCCGATTCTTGGTATTTCGACCGGCCTTCGTATACCATGATGCGCAGCGCAGGGGCATGCCTCTCGACTTCGAAGATCCATTGCCTCTTGAGCGTCTCGGGCGTTACTATTAGTGTTGCGCCAGTCGTGGAGACGTCTTGGTTGGTGTACGCATCAAAGATGGAGTGAGCAACGGGCGGCCGCCGGTGAAAAAGAATCAGTGAAATCGTCTCAACAGTCTTGCCAAGACCCATTTCTTCTGCTAGTATGCCGCCTCTGAGAGTAGATTCGAGCTCACGCCATGGCTCGACATTCCGTGTCACTACATGGTAGAGGTCGCTGTGATAAAACGACTGCCCATCCGCATCTTGGATGCTCCGAAAAGTCATTGGAAGACTCGTTTCCAGCTCTGATTGTGACAATGTAGAGACGAGGGAATCATCCGATGTTATCGGACGACGATTTATACGAACACCTTCTCGAGCAAGTGACCATTGTAGAGCTCTGCGTTGAAAGGGGTATAGACTCGTTGCCAGACCGGGAACCACAATCGAATTCATGTCGGTGTAAGACTCGTCTGTCATAAACGCTGTCTCGTAAAATAGTTGGGATGAAAGCACGCCAGTATGGCTGGCCAGGTCGGTATTATGGGATAGGAAAATCGTCTGAACATCCTCGGTGATCTTGCGCTGCTGCGAAGAGCGAAGGCCTTGGTAAATGTTATTGGATTCGTTCCACTTTAACGAAAAGTCCAAAATCATCCGATGTTCGTTTTCTAATTCTTCGAGACCGATGTTCATTGACAAATATACGGCTCCGTCGTGGGCAGAGTCGTCCCTACTGCGGTTGTTGATATCGAAAATCGTGATCAAGTCAGGCGGTAGGATGCCGATGTCCCCCAAGACAAGCTCGACCTTGTATTTGCCATATTCGCAGCGGGGCAAGGTAGAGAGTATCAGCGTTTTGACCAGATTCCGGCTCCCATCGACGACCATGTCCACCTGTAGCTTCAGAAAGCGCTCGATGTTGTGCCGCCGAAAATTTGAAGCTGAAGGTTTTGACGCTGTGTGCTTGCGACGCTTCAACGTTAGGCTAGATTTGGCCACGGTGACAGTGTGGCGAGCTTCCACACGGGGACGCTTTTGTGGAGGCTCATCGCCAGCATCGTTATCATCCGAGGACGATCCCTCTGGGGAACCATCCGGCAGGGAGGCAAGGAGTTCAATAAACTCGACGGGAAAGGGTTCTAAGAGGACTCAGTATACATTGCGTAATATTTAGGGAAATATGAAGATGAGAGTGGCATCGTGATACTGAGAGTAACATGTAAGATGCCGAGTCCACGCTGTCCCATGAATACTTACGCTTTGGTTCCGACCTCACAGCGGTCGTCTTGGTCTTGGCGGCCTTTGATATCGATGAGCGCCCCATGATGAAGCAAGACTGGGGATAGAACTATCTCGGCGCCCCTGCGCGATGGGATATTCGCGTGCCAGTACTCAAGAGTGTCCCGACTCTGGCTTGAACAATCGCCACTCCGAGGCGACGTCCGTACTGCGCACGCCAGTGATTCTTGAAGCTCAAAACGGGTTTCCGTCGACAAAAGCATATATAGCGATCAAAATGAGCCGTTTCAACTTGGCGACCAGCTTATCACGAAGAACTGATGAATGCAGGTTTGCAATATCATCTTCTTCGATGAACTTGGTGTAAGCTCTGGGTGCGGGAGTGGCAGATGGGTTGCTCACATTGGACGAAGTCGAGTGGGGCGAGGTGTTGGGACAGAAAGAAGAGAAGTGAGAAAGAAGAGAGTAGAATAAAAAAAAGAGGGAGAAGAAGGTGTTAGGTAACCAGCCAATGTCCAGGATGGTCGACCCGCGGGGCAAGGCTAACAGTTGTATACTCCTTCTCTATGGGTCGGCTGCCTGTAAGGTAGGTGCAGTGTAGTTGTACCTACCTGGGGAGTCCTGCAGAGTGGAACATGAAAGGCTCTCACATACGGCGCCCACTGATCATGACGGTGCTAAGCCGTAGGCAGCCTAGTGCCAGATGCAGTCCTTCAACCCCAGACCAACCAAGCTTGAGTGACTGAGAGACCCATCGGAGTTTAGGAAATTCTCTGGCCGACCCAGCGCAGAACCGACAGGGGTGAGCTCCGGCCTTTTTTTTGAAGATTTTCCAATTGGTAGCGACGACGAGGCCAGCCTAACAGAGTAGGCGGCGTGACGACAGCATATTCAGTCGAAGCTCTACGTGGAGGACTTCGCAATCATTCGCAGGATCATTGGAATAGCGCAGACAATGGCTTCACTCAAGGTAGGTCGAATTCTGTCTTTCAATTGATCCTCAGTTCGCAGGCTAACCCACCCCAAACAGCCCATCTTCCGCCCGCAGCTGCTGCGCCAAACCCTCACACAGACCGTAGCCCGCCCGGCGGCCGTCTTCAGCCTCCCAGCGACATCGCCATCGACGTCGACGATACGCTCCTCGTCCTCGGCGGCGAGCCGGGACGTGCCCGTGATCCCGGAGCCGACGCCCTTCTGCCCCGACGCCCCGACGTTCCTCAAGCTCATCGGCCGGGGCCTGAGCGCGCACGCCTCCAAGTTCCCCTCGTGGGAGTCGCTCTTCTCCCTCACATCGAGCCAGCTGGCCGAGCTGGGCGTCGAGCCGCCCCGGACGCGGCGGTACCTGATCCAGTGGCGGCAGCGCTTCCGGCGCGGCGAGTTCGGCATCGGCGGCGACCTGCGGCACGTCTCCCCCGAGACGGGCGCCGCCGAGCTGCGCGTCCTCGAGCACGACGCCAACCCCGCCGTCCCCAAGAAGTACGTCGTCAACGTGCCCGAGGGCAAGACGGTCGAGGAGACCGCCCCCGAGGACCTGAGCCGCGTCTCGGGCTACACGGTCAAGGGCGCCAAGACCATCATCGGACCGTATGCGCTGCCCTCCAAGGACGGCGCCGTCAAGGTCGTGGCTACCGAGGGCATGTGGGAGGACAAGCGAGGCAGGAAGATTGACGGTGGTGAGAGAAGACGGACCCAGGTCCGCTACAAGAAGAGGATCCAGGAGCGTCGCGAGATGCGTGAGAGAGGCGAGTCCTACTAAACGGCGCAGCATACTTGAAGCTCCTTGGTGCCACATTGTCTTCACAGCTGAGCTATACCATTTTGCACGAGGGATTGCACCCGAGCCATGTATACTATCTTAGAAAAAGTGTATAAACTGTACCATGATCTGTATGCCAGATTTACCAAGCTTTTATTTGAAGGTTCCCTGATTCTCAGTATGGTCTGCCCATACGAGGTTTATGCACAACTCCAGAACGCCGAACCAGTATGCTATCCTGCGAGCTATGATTCAACATCTACTCGACTCTACTTGGCAGCACCAAAATCTAGTTTTCGAGCGACTTTGCTCCCCCTATCGGTTTCGTCAATGGCACCCGGTGGTCGCTTGAGATCGGCTGCCAGTTTTTCTTCGCCGCCAGACTTTCGGGGCAAATCCTTCTTGCGAGTGGGCTTGGGTTCTTTGCGCCACCACTCGTGATCGAGCATTTCACGTCCAGTTATCCGCTTCTTGGGGTCAAGAATCAATGTCTTCATGAGCAGGTCGATGCCATCAGGTCCTAGCGATCCAAACCACTGTTGATAATGCGACCTCGGCTGTACGGGCGTGGCCTTGTCCGCGGTGGTATATCCTTTCAAAGATGTAACACCAGGCCAGTTATCCTCGGTAGGCGTGCCAACAAAGTCGCAAATCAGCTTGATCTGCTCAAGCTCAGTGTTGCCGGCCATGTAGGGGACTCTGAGGACCAATTCGGCAATGACACATCCAACCGACCAGATATCGACTGCACCCGAGTAGTGCTTGGCGCCAAACAGCAGCTCGGGCGGCCGGTACCATCGCGTAATGACATTCGATGTCATGGGCATGTAGGGATCGGAAAAGCTTCTCGCCAAACCGAAATCGGCCAGTTTCACCTCTCCATCGGCCGCAATCAACAAATTGTTCGGCTTGATATCGCGATGTAGGACAAAGTTCTCATGACAAAACCATACGCCTCGCGTGAGCATTCCTGCCCAAGCCTTGATATCGGCCGCACCGTAGTGTATTCCCTTTTCGTCCTTGACGAGCATTTCCAGATCGCCAAGAGGAAGGAACTCGAGGACGAGGTTCAGATTCTGGTCTTTGGACGAGAAGACGGAGTGGAGAGTAATGATGTTCGGATGGGAGAGCTCCTGAAGATGCTTGATTTCGCGGACGGCGTCAGGGGCCATACCCTCTGCATACTCCTTTTGAACCTTGATCTTCTTGATGGCGACGAGCTCGGACGGGTCGCTGCGCAGGTAGCCCAAGTAGACATTGGCGTAGGTACCTTCACCTAGCTTCTTGCCTGTCACGACACTGTGAGCTCGGGGTGGTCATGTAAAGCTGTGTATGTATCATTCCAGTACAAACCTTTGACATATTTGCGCTTCTCTTCCTCGTTCAGCTGCTCCGCCAAGTCGAGAGAGGCCGACTGTACTGCGACGTTCACGTTGGGAGTGACGGTCGCGGCCGGGGTCCCAGTGGACGAGGCGACGGCAGAGTTGGCATTCTTCAGGGGCGACGATGCCGATCGCGCAGTCGCCGTGTTTGCAGTCTGAAGCACCTCAGACGGCTGCAGGACCATCGGCGAGACGGCCATGGTCGAGGCAAGGCTCAGAAACAACTGAGCTGGATCCGTTCTCAAGGTTTAGCTGCGGGAAGCGGGATGGTTAATCCCCAGCCTTGCTGCGTGGACAAGGTGCAGTGGTCGGAGGAGCTCCAGTCATTGGTCGTTTTGGGATGGGTCGGCGAGGCTGTCGAGCTGGAGAAGACCAAGATCAAAATTGGGCCTAGCTCGGTCTGTGCGGATCCGCTGGAAGGGATCGACTACAGGGGTTCGCGTGCCGGGCCAACCATTGGCGTCTTCATTTGACGTCATGGTCATCTAACCATGGTCAGCAACTGCAACGATTACATTGAAATGGAGTGTCAGAGCCTGCGACAGTTTGGAGTGTCCGGATTCCGGAACAAGAAACAAGAACAGGAAAATAAGACAAGACGTAGACGAAAAAAAAGCCTAGAACTATTTTATTGCTAGTGCTCCGATCTGCGCCAATATCGGGACTTACTGACGTTGCCCAGAGTGGCTCTGTTGTTCACGAGCCTTGCCTACCGGCGTTAAGTAGAACCCCGGCATTGCGCGTCCGGGGGGGAGCAGCAGCCAAAGCCGCCCATCATTTCGCAACCCAGGCCCAAAAAGAAGTCCACTTAATATGACGACACCCAAATCGAGTTGAACAGCCGACACCCTACTAGAACTACTAATATAGTCTTGCCTGGCTCGCTCGACTTTTTTTTTTTCTCTGTCCAGCCTTGATACCAAAACAACATTGACATTCCTCAGAATATCCCACAATCTGCGCGTCGCAGTCTAATATTCCAAGTCGCCGCCACGATGAAGCTCTTCTCGTACTGGGTAAGTGACTGACTGATATTCCATTCGCGAGGGCCTCGGATATGCTGACACGCGATGCAGTGGTTTCCCATCATTTCCGGCGTAATGTGGCTGGCGACCCTTTTGGGTCTGCTGATTCACTGGATCGTCGACACCAAGAGAGTACACTATTCGTCAATGGGAGACACCCAAAACATTGCCTACATTTCGGACGTCGGTGCCGCTGAATTGAAACCGCTCTTCGTCGCCGGGTGTATCATCACGACTATCTTCTTGGATCTCTCCTTTGCGACCGACAGGTGGCTGCGACACAAGGGCCGCCTGGTTCCCAACACCACCGTCGGCGAGAAAGTCCTCTCGGGTCTCACCATCGTCTTCGCCTTGATCGGCACCGTTGGACTCTGTTTCCTCTCTGGTTTCGACACGGCCCACTACCCGAAACTACACGATATCTTCCTCTTGCTGTTCATTGCTGGATACCTTATATCCGCCATCTTCATCTGCTGGGAGTATCAGCGCCTGGGTATCCGTACGTTACATCACTTCTTCCGCGCGTCGTCGGCAGATCACTAACCAGCCGCATAGGACACCGCGACCACCGCATCCTGCGCATCTCGTTCTGGGTCAAGCTCACCTTTGTCCTCGTCGAGCTGGCCCTGGCCATCGCCTTCGCCGTCAACAACTTCCGCAAGAACTACAACGTGGCCGCCATCCTCGAGTGGGTCATCGCCTTCATCTTCTCCTTCTACGTCTTCTCCTTCTTCATCGACCTGTGGCCCGCCGTCAAGACCAAGCGCGGCATGGGCCACAAGACGGCCGGCATGAACGACGCCCCCTCGCCCAGCGAGATGGAGGAGAACTACCACCACTCGGGCAGCAACGTGTCGGGCAACCCGCGCTACACCGACGACAGCGCGCGGGCGCTGCGCGGTGCCAACTTTTAAGGAGAATACTTGCCTCTTTTCTTCAATGCAAAAGGCCGGAACGGCTTCCATTTACAACTGAGATACCCTGCATTTTGGGGATAAGATGGTACGACGATACGAAACGCAAATACGAGGGATACGGATCCATAAGACTGGACTGGAAATGGTTTTGCATTTGCGAGGCGTTACGGGGGTTCATCATATTTTAGAGATGCATCAACAACGTTCCAGGCATAGATCTGGTCGATTCCCGAATGTTTAATCAATTATAGTTTAATGCATCGAATTCAAAATATTGCATATTCCGACCATGCTCGACAAGGAAAGTGGTCATGACGTGATTATATATTACTACTCTTGTATTCATGCCTTTCAACAGCTTCCACGACTATTGACGAGAAACGGCAGTGACGAAGTAGGCGAGCCTAGGCGATCATAGTCTGGTCCTTCTCTCAACGACCCGTATCCTGCGGCCACTCCTCAAGCACGACATCATCCCCCGTCAGCGTGAAATTCCACGTCGCCCCCGTGGGCACGTCCACCAGCAGGCTGTACGCCCCGGGATACAAGACCAGATTGCCCTCCTCGTCGTGCCGGCCGAGGCTGCCCAGCGTCAGGTTGAGCGCCGCCTCCGCAGTATCCCCGGGCGCCACGGCGAACAGCCGCTCGTACGCCACCAGCTGCTTGAGCGGGCGCGGCTCCGGGCCAAAGGCGCCGGCCAGGAAGCCGAGCACCACGAAGTCGGACGTCGTGTTGCCCGTGTTGGCGACGGATACGGAGACGCTCTTGAATGGGCAGAGGTCCTTGTAGGTCTGGTCGCAGCCCGCGAGGAGCTCGGCAATGTCCCAGCCGGCGTCGTCGGTGTCGTTGGCGATGGAGACGTCGAAGTTTGTGTAGTGCAGCCCGTGGCCGAACGGCACCGTGGCCTCGCCGAACCACTGGTACGTGCGGCCGGGGTTGCCCGAGGTCTCGTTGGGCCGCAGGCCCATGTCCGTCATGGGCACCTGGTTAACGTAGGCCTCGGGGTACTGGGTGACGGGCAGGCGGCCGGCGGGCGCGGTGGCGCCCGTGACGACGTTCATGATGGCGTCGCCGCCGCTCTGGCCGGGGAAGCCGGCCCACAGGATGGCCGAGATGTTGGAATCGACCAGGTACGGCGCGTCGTCGAGCTGGTCGCCCATCTGGATCAGCACGAACGGCTTGCCCAGCCCGGCCAGCTGCGTCATGATGTCGCGCCGCTCGCCCGACCACCGGATCGTGGTCCGGTCCGCGCTCTCGCCGCTGTTGGACCCGTCCACGTAGACGATGACGTCGGCGGCCGCGCCCGCCGCCAGCGCCGCCGGCCACGTGTCCGTCGTCGGGTCCCCGGGGCTGCCCCCGTAGATGACGTTGACGCCCTCGAGAGAGGTCGCGGCCGCCAGCGGGTTGTGCACGAAGGGCGCGATGCCGGCGTAGTTGCCCTGCATCTGGGCGGCGGACGCGTTGGCCCAGGGGCCGACAAAGGCCAGCGTCAGGTTCCCGGTCTCTGGTATCTTGAGGGGCAGCGTCCCGTCGTTCTTGATGAGGACGATGCCCTCCTCGGCCGCCCTGAGAGCCAGGTCCTGCGCCTCGGGAGTGTTGACATCGCCGAAGGCAAGGGAGCGGTAGGACGTCGATGACGATGGGTCGAACATGCCCAATTTGACTTGCGCCGAGTACAGGCGAACCAGGGCCTGGTCGATTACGGCATCGTCGAAGAGGCCCTGCTCGTAGGCTGCTGGGAGGTGCATCGGGTAGTACGTGCCGCAGTTCAAGTCGGTGCCAGCGACGAGCGAATCGGCCGCGGCGCCCTCGCGAGTGAGCGAGTAGTTGTGCGGCAGATAGACGTTTTGAACAGCGTCGCAGTCAGACGTCACGTAGAAGCCGTCGTCGGTCCAGTTCCAGTGGTCCCTGAGGACATCCTGCAGGATATACGAGCTGGCGCAGGTCGGTACGCCGTTGAGCGCGTTGTAAGAGCACATGATGGAGGACACCTTGGCGTCTCTCGCGCAGGCCTTGAAAGGCTGCATGTAGTACTCGCTCAATTCTTGTGGGTTGATGATGGCGTCAAACGCATAACGCTCGTTGCCTCCCCAATTCTCGATGTCGTAGCCCGCAAAGTGCTTGCAGGTTGCCACGACCTTGAGGTAGTCGGGATCGTCCCCTTGAAGACCTTTGATGAGCGCCTTGACGTAGGACTTGATATGAAAGGGATCTTCCCCCGGAGTCTCCTGGCCACGGCCCCATCGTGGATCGCGATATGGGTTGACTATATCATTCAACGTTAGTGGGTCTTGCTGTGAATCTGAAACCGTACAAATATCACGTTCAGGTTTCCCTCTTCGAAGAAATGCTGTATAGAGTCTGCTTACTGTTTGGCGTCCAATAGTCCAGCCCCGAACGATTGGCATTGTTGAAGGCCCGGGCCTCGGTGCTGATCACCGTTGCGACTGCTTCAATGAGACTGTCGTCGAATGCCGCTCCCATCAAGATGGGTTGCGGGAAGGATGTTGCATAGGAGTAGTTTCCCGAGGATGCGAATTGAACGCCGGGAGAACTAGCTACTCCATGTAATGCCTCCTCTGCCATTGGTGTTAGTATCTCGGAGACTCCGGTCATGAAGCAAGGAGGTGTATCATCACTCGTCTACTTACGCCACCATTCGTAACTAGGAAGCCCCAGACGGGGAACACCCGGCGAAGTGTTGCCGACGAGTTGGAACTTCTCTCCGGTGGTCAGCACCGCGACGAGAGCCTTGGCGCGGTCCAGGACGTTGGCACTCGTATCACAGACTGTGTTGTTGGACAGAGGCCCGTCCACGCAGTCTGGGAAAAGATGGCCTGCTGCCGCCGCCCCCGAGACCAATAGACCCAATGCTGTGCCACGTAGAAAAGACATTGCTGGATAGCCGCACAAGCGTGTCGTGATGCCGTCTCGAGATGGGGAGAACTCTCATCTCCCCCGAACATCCAACCTTATATATTGGACCTCGTGCTTGCCGCGAGCCCGCATCCTCCCCCATGACCCGGACACGCTTGTTATTCTCCACCTGGAGAGATGACACTATTTTGTCTGTGGTTCCACGCGCACCAATTGAACATGGTGATATACCTCGGTGAAAGCTAACATCTACTGCGTCATTGCCGGCTTCGTTGCCATGAAAGTGTATAACATCAAGCTGCAGCTCCAGTACCGGGGTATCGCAGACGACCCAGCCGATTTGTACGAATTCCCCGACCTTCTCCGCACCAATCACATAGACGCCCGGGCGAGCTTCGCGGATATAGAGCACGGTGGCTCGAGGTTGAAGTGTAGATCCCTGAACGATTTCTCCAAAATCTATTTAGCCTATATGTTCCCAGCGTGCGGAGAACGCGGGGAGCCGCGTCAATAGAGTTTGGCAGCATGTAAACAACCTACGTTTATTTCCTGGTGGAGTTTGCCAAGTTGATCACCGTATTCAAACATGCAGTCCTTGGGTTTACTTCTTCAAGCCCGATTTTTGAGCACCAGTCGATCTCAACTCCAGAGCTAGGACCCAGACAAGGTACCATCTTGTAGAAATATGACTGATGTGGCGGTTGAGCCCTTGAGATTATGAACTTTGCTCTTCTCAAGCCACATGACATGTTCAGCAAAAATGGACTATAGAGATGACCTGACACCTCACTGTAGGGTACTGCGAAGACGCCCGTGGGTGGTCTATACAGGATTGCTTGTTGATGCTAGAAAGCTGGCCTCATATTTGATGGACTGCCTAATCTTGGATTTCGGCCGCTCGTGCCTTTTTCTTTTTCTTCTTTGGCTTCACTGCTTCTGGAACCTGCTCTGGAGTGGCGGCGACTTCACTTGTGACAGCTGGGTTCTCATCCTGCCCTCTTTCCACCGTCGGGGCCTTCTTCTTCTTCTTTTTCTTGACCTGGACGACACCATCGGCATCTTCTGCGGCAGGGACGGTGGTCTTCTTCTTTTTCTTCTTGACGACGGTACCATCCGCGTCGACGCCTTGTGCAACTTGTATCCGCTCGTTGGCGCGTTGCATCTCAAGCCGAAGTCGCTCTACCTCCTTCATAGCCTGCGCCATTTCAGCCTCTTCGCGCTGTTGGGCTTCGTAGTCGTGGCCACGACTGTTGGGATCGTCCTCTAGATTGAATGATCCCAAACTTGCAGAGCTGACACCAAGTAAAGCTGATGATTTCGTCTTCTTGGTTTTCTGCTTGCTCAGGCTGTCCGAATTGTTCTCAGAGTCATAGTTCCGAGGCGTAGAGCCACCACTACCGGCCAGTGTCTCATCGGCTGCAATGACTATCTTTTGTCGTGGCTTTGGTCGAACGGGCATGGACTTCTGTGTCGATGCATTTCCGCTCACCCCAGCATTGAGCTGATTGAGATCTAGCTCCATGACAGGAATCGAATCAACGTCGAAATCTGGCCCATTCGAATTCTGCAGAATGTTGTGAATAGGAGTCGAGGTACCGGTCAAACTGCTGCTTTCTCCAATGTAGAAGGGATCGTCACGATTCCTTTCCCTTCGCTCGGCCTTTCGCCTGGCAAGTATGTCAGCGTCCAGGTATGAGTCCTCGGTCGGTTGCTGGTAAGACCCGGCCGATTCTTCCTTGGCTTCCGTGAGTCGACTGATAGCTGGCTCTGATGCAATACTTGTCGGAGGCGGTCGTTTGTTGTAGTATATTTCGAACTCGTCAGTCTCATCGGCTGGTAACGTGATATGATCTGAAGAAGTCAGAAGGAACTCGAGGTTCGGGTTGATTGGTTCGTCTAGATCGAGCCCATCCGGCATTGGGACATTCTTCTGAGCACCAACAGCAACCGAGTTGAGCTCCCAACCTGCGAATAGCGATGGGATAGCCTGGATGAGCAGCAGAGGCGCATCGTGTCGCTCCTCGGCCAACGAGTTATCTTCACCCGAGACAGCTTCAGCAGTCAACTTTAGCAATTCAGAAAATTCCACTGATCGCTCCTGAACCTCCAGGTTTGGGTGCATAGTCAGCGGCTCAAACGTATGAATGATTCTGGCCATTAAAAGCGACATCTTCGACTTTCTCTCTGGTGTCCACAATGCCTGGCTGTCGCTAGCAATCCAGGAAAAGACTTTTGTAGATGCCTGCACAAGCGCCGCCAAGGGTTCAGGGGCCGAAACCCGTGATATCATGTGAAGAAGCGTACTCAGGCAGTCATCGGGCGACCGTACCTCCTGGGCAAACTCTCCGATGATCCAAGCGACCGGCCTCAAAGCGCCGCAGGTGGTAAGGGATCCACCTGCTGCATCTGTGCTGAATTGGCTTATTATAACTTCGGCGGCTTCCAGGCACGCGGGGCGGATTGCTGGAACCTTGACCGTGATAGTCCTCAATTCATCGCCAATCCTCTCCGATACATCGCTAGGGTACGACTTGCCGGAGGCCGCGAGCATATCAGGATCGTTGACTGGCCGTGGCAGAGGCGCGGTGCGCACAAGTTGAGTAAGTATATCTATATACCACTCAAAGTCGTTCAAGTTGCCGTAATTCTGCTGCGAGCACATGCTCAAGATTCGGTTTATGACGTCGATTCGGTAGTCATCCGGAAGCGGGGGAGCTTGGTCTCTCGACTTTTGCGTAGGATTTATTCTTCTTTCAAGGGCTTCCTCGTCTGATTCAAGGTCGGCAGGGTCTGTAGCGGCTGCGTTGCGTTCTTCTGCAGAGGCGTTCTTGAGTTGTCTCATCAGACGGCTCACAATGGATACCAGGTTATCGCTGTTGACCATGCCCTGTACCAAGTCCAGGGCTTTGATTCGGATGGATATATCTGTGCTGTCGATACATTCCATGATCACGTCTTCTTGCTGTGCTACTAACCAAGGATGTGTCACCACAATTTGGTTAAAGGCCAACAGTGCGACGTATTTGACTGGAAAACGTAATTAGCAGAGGTCTTGTGTAGACGACGGGGCACTCACGATTCGGATCACCATCCACCATGATCATCGACCGGAGTTTGCTAACGCAAAGTGAAGCAATCTCCTCTCGGCCACTATCATCGTCTCCGCTGCCTAGAATGCCTCCTTGTATAATACCATTGACACACTCGTACAGAAGTGACATGGCAGGAGTTGTTCGGATGATCTCAGTCAGAGGAGGTAGCAATTTTCGTACGAGCCTTGGTTCCAGAGGGGTGAGAGTAGCAAACTAAACATCATTAATCTACCGTTTGCGGGAGGTTCAGAACAGGAGCCGTACCAGTTTGATCAGCTTGATAGCCATCCAGTTGTTTCCACTGTCCACAAGCAGCTCGAAGAGTCGCGGTGCCAACGGCAGAAAGTCGTGGGGTCTGCGCCATCCAAGCTCGCAGACAACGTTTACGATGGCAGCCGTAACACTCGGGTCTTCGTTGGGATCCATGAGTTTCTCCTTGATCTTTGGCCACGCTGCTCTCAGCGTTTCGGGATATACCAACGCCATTCTGTAGAGCGTGACGATGGTCTTCTTTCGGACGGAGGGATTCGAATGACCCAAACGGGGCAGCAAGTCGGCAAGAACCGAAAGGGCGAGCGAAGGAGTGATGAGATGCGGCAAGGCGATGATCGGCAGTGCGATGGTGGTGGTGGAAGCGCCCGTAACGTCCTTCTTAAGCAGGTTTGTCGCGAGCATCAGGACTTCGGTGTCGGGGCGAAAGCTCTGTATAGCACCTAGGTATCCAACGCGCTTCTGGTGATATTTTGGCGAGGCCATGACCTCGAGGACGTGGAAGGAGGCCCATGACATATCATGCCCAAACATCTCCAGGTATACGAGCTTCAAAAGTGCTGTTGCCTTGAGGTCAAGGTCCTGAGTACGAATTTCGGCGCGGCATTCCTTCAAGCAGTTCTGTATATACCCCTTTTCGTTTCCCTTGTGGTTTCGCATGCCTCGGATGAGGTCGTAAAGAGATTTTTCGAACATGTTGGGCGAGGTCGCACCTTGCAGGGTGCTACTGGGTGTGAAGGGTTCGTGGCAGTGAGGGTTCAATCGGTGAACATGTCGGCGAATAGGTGTTCGGACAGATGCAGCATTTCTGTGTGAATAGACAAAAGATGCTGCTAGGTGATGAGTGCAGTCAGGCGTGGCGCCCGGCCTGGCTTTGCGACTGGAGCCGTCGACAAAGGTCACTGTCGGCAGGAGAGCTTTCAAAGGTGTTGACCGGTGTTGAAGGTCTTGTGAGGTGTAATAATGCCCCGCGATGACCGACCGCCGTTAGGTACGGAGATTACCTGGAATACAACTCGACGTAATGGATGGCGCCAAGGTCGCAGGGTCTCCGTGTACGTACCCGGGGCCGCCCTACTGGCCCCTCCCCAGCACTGAATGGCGGATTAATACAGTGGCCGACAGGACGCGCTGGGCAAGCTGGAGCCGCCTGGCGCCTCAATTGCTTACCACATAACTCAGCACTACACCCCAAAGTGGACTGCTACGTTTACCTCCCGAGGCAGCTGCAAGTACCTTGACTTCTAGCTTCAGAGGCCAGTGCAGGTACGACAACACCACCACCGACAACGCCGATATCAAAGCTCGACTTCCTCGAACCAATTCAACTCGCTGGAGCCACAACCAACGCCATATAGACCATAGAAAACATAGAGCTGTGCCTCACCAGCATCCGCCATCATGTCATCGTCACTCTTGCGACCTCCTAGTCACCTGCCGCCCTCGACGGCGCTGGAGCTGTCGCAACAAGCTCCAAAGATCATCAAGGAAGCACCTGGTGCGATCTCTACCTCGACACTGCAGTCGCTGTTCTCCGCGTCCGAAACCCCAGAGCTATGGACGATATACGAAAACCTATTGCTTTCATGCCTGCGCACCGGCGACGAGGAAGCGGCCCATCAGTGCCTTGGGAGGCTCATCAACCGTTTCGGCGATGAGAACGAGCGGGTCATGGCCTTGGTCGGCCTACTCAAGGAGGCAGATGCTCAAGACAATGCTACGCTGGAAGTGGTATTGAAGGAGTATGAAGCTATTCTGGACAGGAACCCTACCAACATCGTAAGTTGAGCTGCGCATGCTCATACTGGCGGCGGCGGCAAGGCTGACTTCTATCCACAGCCTATCGTCAAACGCCGTGTGGCTCTCCTCCGCTCGCTCGGCAGAGTGTCTGACGCGGTAACTGCCCTGCTTTCACTTCTAGACTTCTCTCCTACCGACAGTGAAGCTTGGTCCGAGCTCTCAGATATGTACTTTTCACAAGGACTCTACTCGCAAGCTATATTCGCCCTGGAGGAGGTCCTTGTCCTACAGCCGAATGCGTGGAATGTAAGCTTGGTCTATATTACTGGCTTTGGTGCTTTGCTAATATGTGCTTTCAGATTCATGCGAGGTTGGGCGAATTGTTATTGATGGCGGCAAAATCATCGCAGCCCAACGATGCGCAGAGGCAGCTGACTGAAGCTGTGAAGCGGTTTTGTCGTAGTGTAGAGCTGTGCGACGATTACTTGCGCGGTTTCTATGGCCTGAAGCTGGTAAGTCTCCTGGAACTTTTGTACCATTTGACACGACGACTCATCGAGTACAAGGCAACACAGAAGCTCCTGCAGGAGCCCCCAAAATCAGCTAAGCCGTCGAATGACGACGATTTTCCATTGCCAGATGCTGCCACCTTGCGGCGTCTTGATGAGCTTGCGACTGGAAAACTTGCCGAGATAACGCGCAGATTTGCTGCGGGAGAGAAAGGTTGGCAGGGCTACGACGAAGCAGAGATCGCTGCTGCCAAAGCGCTTCTAGAGGAGGAATCCGGCACGGTGACTAGATGAGGGCCGAGCACGTGGCGGCTACAGCTATTCGCGACGCGTATTAAGTGACACAGTCGGTATGCTGTTCCTGCCTGACTTGCAGCTGGAGATTGCCGAGACGGAAGATTCTTTGTCGGAACGTTCAGGGGCACTGTCATTTGACCGCGCCGGTCATCCGCAAGCCAGGGACAGTGTTTGATAAGCCGATTGGTGAGCAGTCCATGACACAGCATAACACTACAAACCGTCGATTCGTGCCTCACGCGAAGCCAAGGCAGAAGTGGATACTGCCAGACAGGATTGGAATGTTCCAGTTGAGCACCTCAACGTGGTTCCAGTAATAGGCCTTCCGGAATATAGGCAACCGGCATTGGGCTGACAGAAATACAGAAAAATTTTGGCAGAAGCACGTACTAGAACAATCAATGATGAGCAGAGCGGCTCTTCAAATGCAACTAATTCGTAGTCCCTGCCTCTCTGGTAGTCATGGATGACTTGGGCACAAAGAGTCGTCGCGTTTAGGCCATATCCTACCATGAACCCACATGGGTCGAGCGGGTCTATGCATCGTCCTTTCAGGCCCGTCTTGCTATAGTCGCAGTGACACCGCAACCTAGGGTCTGGACTGCGCCTTGTGTATGTCTGTCGTCTGGAACGATGAGATATTTCCATTGTTATTTGCTTGTGAGTCTGACCGGGTCTATAACTCCGGTATGACTGACTGGGCTCATTAGGCTTCTACGGTCAGATCAGACGAGGGACCATGGTTTCCTACCTGTCCTTCTGATTTGTGCTGGCCGTTGTGTCGTGGTATATGCGCGGTAAAGCGGACTCAAGCCGAGTTGCGCTTGTTCGTAGTATCGGTATGATCACTTTGCTTGAAAATGAGTGGCCAGCAGGTAAAGCAAGTTTAAGCTCCTATACTTGTTGTAACTTGTATCTTTTGGCGATCTGCGACAGCCAGAAGTGCCGCACTTTTTGGGCGATCTTTTACGTAGGAGCAAGAACGCCGCTCCTGCGCTTGCGCCTGACGACATTCTCTTAGTTACGAGCCCCGGGGTTATTACAATTGATCTTCTTCCATTTTCCAAGTACGAGACCAAGCCACTTTTTTGAGAAGACCACCGACTTCACTTGACGAATGGAAATTTCATACGAGAATGGCAGGCATCTTGCTATCCAAAGATTTCATAGCATGCAGAGAGTTAAACCTAACAGAAAGAGAAGCAACGTGTTGAAGAATCCAGGACGGAATTACCGCAACCTTGAGGCTATAGTGGAAGCCGACAAGCGTATCCCGGAATCCCAGCGAGCGACCCGACCTGGCAGCCCACAACTTAAGCTTCTTACCCAACCGAGAGCCACAAGGACAGCTGAGCATGGTTACCAATCGAGATACTCCGTCTCTCCCTGGCACCTCATTCTAACAGGAGACGCCAGAAATCCGCAAGGCTGGGTTTGCTTGTGACAATTGGGAAATCAGGGACTATTGGGACTAGCACGACGTTGCAGGGTAATAACGGAGGGGAAATCCTCATTCCTTCGAGCCCTTGTCCGGTGTAAGTGCATCAGACTCGGCTGCACCCGCTTGAAGTATCTCCAGAGTCCAGACGGTCTACCTACATACATACATACCTACCGCTGGGTAATGTAACAGACCGAACGACCTTCTGCCGCTGTGGCCGCCGGTACAGGCAGGAAAATTGGCGCATCGATCAGCCTTCCGGTAGCATCGGAGCCAGAACACACATGAAGCTGCGGTGAACCCTACCAATAGGTCTTGGCTACCCGGACCTTGGATCGCGATAACCCCTCACCTGCGGCGGCCGCATTCCAGAAGAGGGGCTGTTACTGATTGACCTGGGTACGATAATTGACGAGGAGAACCCCGATTTGGCCTGCGATGGAAAGAGAGCCGATCGCATCCTGCCATGTGTTTGACTGGGATACTGACTATGTTTCCCAATGAACCAGATCGAAACGCAAGCTTTTCTATCAGCCGCAGAAAAGAAAGAAATAAAGTAGAATCCCAATCTCTGGTGCAAGTGGTGCCAAAAAGAAGAAAACAGCTCAGATCAGCCTCTTTCGGATCGGCTGTATGACAGCGTAGACAGCAGCGGCCCTGCGCAGTTTCAATAGCTCAGAGTTACACCACGGAGAGAAAATTAATTGCGTCTACAACCCATCCACAGCTATGTCATGATCACTTCTTCTCTGATGCCGCTCATTTCTTTTCGTGTTTCGACGACTTCAGCGTGTATAGAAAACCAATAGTACAGAGTACATACATGGTTTGATATTGTTACTAATACGCCTGTACGTCTATTGGTCTCGCCACCTTCGGTCTGAGATGGTTTGTCTGTACTATGCAGAGTTGCGTGGCCGTTGACACGGAGACGCAACTGCTCTTCTGTATGTTCCTGGCGGTCACAAGCGTGTCTAGGTATCATGTCGAGGTCAACAAGGAGGGGTTGCTGCTCAATGCTTGCTGCAGCTTATGGTTGGGTGCCACAAACACACTGCCGAGCGCACGGTCAAGGTGGTATAAGTGATGTCCCGCCATCTGCGAAATCTCAGGAAACGAGATCCGTGGCAGTGGGAGGGCGGGCTGTGCAACGTACGCAGATCCGTTCTTGAAGCCAGCCTGCTCTTGCACCAGAAAGGGCATGCATACCCAAGTGTCGGAGACGGACAGATAGACAGACAGGCAGACAGCGGAATAGCCCACAATGTGTGTCCGGAGACGATTCCCACTGCCACTCACTCACTTGCCTCGATGAGTGTGAGCTGAAGATGCGTTGTGGGCATTAGTGCCGCTGTAGAATCCGGCCCCCATCCCCATGCCCATCCCATACCATACCAGACCAGACCAGACCGTACCAGGCATACCATACCATACCTCTGTCCTTGACCTGCTGTTCCTTCTCTTGTCTCTCCCTCCTCTCCCTGTCCGCTCCTCTCACACCTTGGCCGGCTAGCTTGGAAGGGAAAGCCTTGCTGAGAGCAGCGGTGTCTTGTTGATTATAAAGAGTCCCGGCCCCCGATCTCTGCGTGTCTCTTCTTTGCTGCTACTTTCTGTCTCAGTCTCGGCTGGAGGAGAGGAGGCTCAACAGGGCTGCTGCACTCTGCCGACTCCAATACCTGAGAGGCGACGAGTGGCAGAGCTGAGTGAGTGAGAGAGTGAGTGAATGAATGAGCGCATTTCATTCACTCATTCGCCTGATCGACCATTCGCTATACAGATTGAGAGTACAGTACACCACTCGACCTGTGTCTAAGTACATATCGCTCCCCACTTCGCCGTTCCTGTCTCATCCCGTGGGACTGCTTCTGCTTGCTGCGCTTGGCTGGAGACCGGGACCAGACCAGGACCAGGAGCCAGGCCCCGTCAATCAATTCTACCCAAAGCTTTTTTGCTTCCCTGACTCTTTTTGCGCCCAACTGCAAAGAAAAAAAAGCCCAGCGGGCCTCTGCGGCGCGACCAGGATCTTCCCTACAGCCCCCCAGGCCTTCCGCTAAAAGAAAGCAACAGCCCACCCCGCGCATCGCTCATACAAAGCGGCCCAAAATCTTGGATTGGCTTCAATTGTCCATCTGATCAACCTGAGATTCGAACCAATCTTTTGGATTTTGACACCGAACCAGGTCTCCTGACAGCTATTCGCACACTCCGGCTTCTCTGACTCGCCCCAGGTTTCTAACTCAATAGACCTTTTGCTTGCCATTTTGCTCCCAAAGCTGGTAGTAGCGTGAGACACACACCGACCCGGCGCAAAAAAACACTACTACTACACTACGATCTTCCCACCCCGCGTTGTCAACATAGACTTAAGGTTGGCCGCCCACCACGCCTGGCACCTAGGTGTAGATCCAACCCACTCGCGATAGCGGGCGCCAGAAAGAAAGAACCACAAGCTCTGTTTCAACTCAGACACACGGAGAGGACGCTAGTGACGATTGATCACCGCCTCTTTTCCTGTTCGTCTCGCCTTCCCGAGGCCACCACCCTTCTGTTCCCGACCTTCTCCCAGTAGATTGTCGCGAAGGAGTCATATACCCGCTTGCGAGACCATCCCCCATGTCTACCTCTCTTCATATACGTACAAAATCGCATTCGCGCACGCGCACGCGCTCGAACTCACGGCCAGCTGGGACTTCGGGCGACACATCCAGTTTTTCAGAAGAGGGCGAACATAGTCACGAATTTGGGGACGAAAGTCACGACGACGACGAGGAGTGGTCTGACGAAGCAGACGACCAGCTCGAGCCGTCCGATTCCGCTTCGAGTCCGGGCGCTCCATATCGTCGACCAGGCGCCGGACGAGCACCGGCCCGCCGACATCAATCAACACAACCACCGCCGTCGGGGTACGCTTACCGGCAGGGCCTACCATCAACTCAACCACCACATCACCCCTCGGCACCTTCTGCCTCCGCCAGTCTGGATTCTGACGACTACTACTCCTACGGCTACGGCCAGTTCCCACCGGGAGGTGGGAACTATGGGGGCCGTAGCCGTGGCGGTGGGCCTGGGCCTGGGCATCCCGGGCCCGGAGGGTATCCCCAGAGCCACGGAGGAGGATACGCACCTTTCCCCAACCAACAAGTTGTGCCATTCGGCAACAACTATAACCCCTTTGCGCCTGCTCCTGGCGGGGGAAACCAATTCTTCAACGAGCCTCGTGGTGCCGGATGGGGCGATGTGATGCCCTACGGCGGCGGCGCGGGATACTTTCACGGCCCGCACAATGGCGCGCACTATCCTCTGCCCAATGCCATGCAACAATACCACAACCACTGGGGTTCGCCGCCGCCTCCGCTGACCGAGGTCGGAGCGCGCACACCCGCGCCGCAGCCCTCGCCGGCGCCGCCCAAGGATGATCCGGAGAAGCTGGAGATGAAGAAGCAGCTGGACCTCATCAAAGCTGCTCAAGCCGCCAGCGAGGCCGAGGCAAAGCAGAAAGAATTCGAAGCAAGGATCCGGGAAGAAACCGAACGTGCGTTTAAGCTCAAGATGGAGGAAAGGGACAGACAAGACCAGCTGCTGGCCAAGGAGAGAGCAGAGGCTATGGAGAGAACCAAGAAGGAGATTGAGGAGGCGAGGCAAGCGGCTGAAAAAGCCACTCGAGATTTGCTGGAGAAGGAAAGGATAGCGGCCGAAGAGCGGAAGAAGGAAGAAGCAGCGGCCATCGCACGGGCACAGCAAGCAGCTCGGGATCAGATTGAGGCGGAGAGGCGTGCTGACGAGAGTCGCAAGAAGCTGGAAGCTGAGGCGCTTGCCAGAGCACAGCAAGTGGCTCGCGACCAGATCGAAGCCGAACGGAAAGCAGATGAGGAACGTCGGAAAAAGGAGACCGAGCTGGCTGCTGCCGCCGAAGCCGCCGCCAAGGCCAAGCTCGAGGCAGCGATCAAGGCAAAGGAAGAAGCCGAAGAAGCAGCCAAGAAGAAGATGGCCGAGGAGGCGGAATGGCGGAAGCTGCTTGAAGAGGAGGCCAAGCTGAAGGCCGAGAATGAAGCACGAGCCAAGATCGAGGCGGAACGCAAGGCCGCCGAGGACGCCAAAGCCGCTGATGAGGCCAAGAAGAAGGAAGAGGAGGCTTGGAAAAAGAAGACTCTGGAGGAAGTCAAGGCCAAGGCTCAGGAGCAAGAGAAGAAAGCAAAAGGCAAGGACAAGGCACCGATACGTTTCAAAGATGCGGTTGGCAGGAAGTTCAGCTTCCCATTCCATCTTTGCCAAACCTGGGTGGTAAGTGTCCCGCGAAGACGACAGGTATATGCGGTTCTGGAGGCTAACAGTTGATAGGGCATGGAGGAGCTGATCAAGCAAGCATTCTTGCACGTCGACGTAATAGGACCGCACGTTCAAGCAGGCCATTACGATCTCCTCGGACCTGATCAAGAGATCATCCTGCCTCAAGTCTGGGACAAGGTGATCGAGCCAGACTGGGCCATTACCATGGTCATGTGGCCGATGGATAGAGCGCGGCCTGCCGGCCCCCCAGGAATGCATGCCATGCCCGGACATCCCGGTGTACGACCACCTGGGATGGGCCAACCCGGTGCAGGTGCCAGATTCCCACCGGGAGTCAGGCCTATGGGTGCTAACCCTGCCCACGGCCCTCCCCCGCCTCCACCTGGGATGATGCACGGGGCCCATGGCCATGGGGTGCGGCCCGGCGGAAACCCAAACATCCGTGTAATGCCCGCACATGCTGAACACAAGAAGAAGTCTTCGGGCAAATCTAGTTCGGGTGGATTCGGGGCATTCATTTTCGGCAAACCAAAGAAGAAGTGAGTCGCTCTACCATTGCTCTCGCTGACTGTTTATAGCTAACAAGGTTATAGGAGCAGCAGCAAGAAAAGGTCAGGACAGTAACACTCTGACACCCGATTGCGATGACCAGCGAGGCAGCTTGACAGCGCGGCCTCTGCTGTGACACATTGCTGTCGACGCGACAGTCTCATTTTTTGCTATTCTTCTTTCCTTTAGACTCTGAGATTGGCGCCCTTTTGTTTATTCTCAGGTCTTGATTTTGGCATTATACCCCCGGTTCAAGGCACGTTACGATCATAGCGATACGCAACACGATTTCTGTATTTTGAGTCGGTGGTTCAACTGTCATGGGAGTCGAGCATCTTCCTGTATATGGCAATATCGCAATTATTCAAGCATGAGTCGTTCTCTTGCGGCTTTATAGGGAACCGAGTAGGACTTTTGGAGTCGGAGTTGGGATATGATGGGAATGAGACGGGCACGGAAAACGACGGGATGAGAGATGATGCGACGGGTGACGTAGGGAGTCTTGGTATCGTAATGACGGCACACAAGGTGGTCTCTATTTGCTTTTTGTCCTTGCAATACTGATGCTTGAGAGCGGTATAGTCATGAGATCTAGACGGTGCTGAGTTAAGTTGAGTTTCACGTTCATATATTCATTGCAGATCATACAATGGAGTTGGAAAAAATTCTATCGCCAAGGCTGTCTACCAAACGCCGTCGCATATGCAAGTCTAATTGTACAAGGAAGCTGGACGTTGCCAAATTGCTTCGTCCTGGATGCCACCACCACACGGAGGCTCGACCAAGCTCATCGCCTGCCTCGAAAGTGCGAACCATGCCATGTGTCCTCACTATGGCTGCTGTTTTATTACATTATATACATACATCCTTGGACAAGGTGAGGTCATGGCCGGCTTGGAGCCCGTCCCAGTGCTCTCCGCGCCTCCTTTTCGAATGCGTCCACCATAATTGGAGCCACTTTGTCCGCCACGGCCGAACTCACGGCCGCAAACAAGGGATTGACAAACTGAAATTTGATGCTGAGGTCGACTTGACTCCACTCTTCCGCCTCTCCGTTGCCGGTCGCCTTGCGCTCACACGGCCGCACCGTCCAGCGCGTGACGAGACTGCTAAAGGTGCCCTCGTGAGCGCCAGGCCTCGACCTCGCCGGGCCTGGGTCGCGCAGGCCGTACTTCTGGAGGGTGGCGGGCGGGATGGACGAGGTAGCGCTGCCCGAGATGGCCTCGACGACGCCCATGGCGGGGACGCAGAAGACGCGGCTGCTGTACGTCTCGGACAGGCCGCTCCAGCCGGCGGTGAGGGTGCCGGCGGTCGGGTAGCGGCGGCCGGTCGCGGGGTCGGGTTGCTCCGTCCACGACGTCACCCGCGACGTCTCGCAGTACGGCAGGAACCGCGAGTACGCGTCCACGTCGGCGATGAGCTCGAACAGCTGCGCCGGCGCGTACGGCAGCGTCCGGTGCGCCGATACCGTCTGCGGCTCGTTGGAGGGCAGGCTGAAGAACGTCCTGCGCGGATACGAAAGCCCAGAGGTGTATGGTGGGCATGAGATGGCTCGGGGCGCAATACGAAACGTGGTCTTGGTCGCCATTTTTTTTTATTGGGTGAAATCGTCTCTGAGATGAAGGAAATATTTAATGATGAAGTTTCCTTTTTGCTGTCGCTAGCTGTCCATGGCCAAAATTCTGCTTTTTATAGCTCGAAAACCGTTGATTATAGGAAACTATTTCTACAATGGCATTGAGGATAAATCTCAAGATGAGTCCGCTTCTGCGCCTGGGATCGCGACTTTTCGGTGATGATGTCGCATACTAACGACGGAAGCCACAGCTGCGAACCCGGCGGTCCAATGAGCAGCCACCCGTCGAAGCCACACCAAACACCTCTCGTGCCCCACCACGACACCCAACCTTTTTCTTGAAAATATTTTTTCCTCCTTCGGCCTAGAGTTCCCTCTTCTCTCCCTCATCACAAGCAGAGTTTTCACGAGCTTTTCTTGTCGAGCCTGCTCCAAACACCATGAGCAGTAGATCTCGGTGAAGGAAATTTCCCCAGCAGTGACACTCTCGTCACGCTTTTATCCTTTCCCCCCAGTTGCCCTCCGCCATGGAGACGCCCACGGTGCAGGATCCTCCAGCTCATGCCATCGAGCAAGAGCTGCTGGACAAGACTGCAGACCTGACGGTCCAGGAGCACGCCGCGCCGCCTGCCGCCGACGAGGTGCCTGCCCACCGCAGCCATGACCCAGACTACAACCAGAAGCGCAGCGACCCGTTCCAGTTCGGGTCCCGGTACCTGCAGCAGGAGGACGATGTCTTCGAGTTCAATGCCTGGGACCATGTGGAGACTGACGACACGTACAAGGAGTACGCCGAGCAGCAGTATGAGATGCAGCGGCAGTCGCCAGTCTCCGACTTTGACAAGAGTGAGTTTCCTGTCCCCCCTCCCTGCGGTTCCTGTTTCGCAGCAGCACCCCTCCTCTTTACCTGCTGGCTTGTATGATGATATCACAAATTTACGCATAGTTCATCTGATTCTATGTGATGACAACTGCCTGTTTTAGTCTTTCGCTCCCATCTGACTTAAGCCACATACAATTTACCTGTTTTGTATCATTGAAATGCGTCGGGAGCAACTTCGCTAACATTTTTGCGCGCGAAGACAGGTTCAATTCGGATCCTGCCAAATGGTGGAACCTCTTCTACAAGAACAACACGGCCAACTTCTTCAAGAATCGCAAGTGGCTCCAGCAGGAGTTCCCTGTCCTCGGTAAGGTCACGCAGGAAGACGCCGGCCCCGTGACGCTGCTGGAGGTGGGCGCCGGCGCGGGCAACACCGCCTTCCCCATCCTGGCGGAGAACAAGAACCCCCAGCTCAAGGTCCATGCCTGTGACTTTTCGAAAAAGGCCGTTGAAGTCATGCGCGCCCACGAGTCGTACAATACCGACTACATGCAAGCTGACGTGTGGGACGCCGCCGGCGAGGACCTCCCGCCCGGCCTGGCGGAGGGCTCCGTCGACGTCGTCATCATGGTCTTCATCTTCTCCGCCCTGAACCCGCGCCAGTGGAGGAGGGCGGTCGAGAATGCCCACCGCCTTCTGAAGCCAGGCGGCGAGGTCTGCTTCCGCGACTATGGAAGAGGTGATCTCGCCCAGGTGCGGTTCAAGAAGGGCCGCTACCTGGAGGAGAACTTTTACATCCGCGGTGACGGGACCAGAGTGTACTTTTTCGAGCAGGAAGAGCTCGCGGACATCTGGTCCGGTAAGGCGTTCTCGGCAGAGCTCCAAGAGCCCAAAGCCGAGGGCGATGCTGATGCTGACGCCGCGGCGGCGCCATTCACGGCAGCCTTTGAAATAGAAGACCTTGGTGTGGATCGGCGACTACTCGTCAACCGCGCCAAGAAGCTCAAAATGTACCGATGCTGGATGCAAGGTCGGTTTAGAAAGAAATAGATAGTTGCCCATGAATAAAAAGTAAAGAAGAAAGACATTCATCATTTCGTTTCTTGTGAATTTCGTCTGGCGATGTCATTATCACGTTCCTGTCCACTACGATTCGTGCTATTCGTCATATGGACTCTATGCCGAGAGCAGCTCCCTAAACCTCTCCCTCTCCTGGCCCCCAAACCCAATGCCGTCCAGATACTTGTCGACGCCCCCGTACCGGTCCTGCAGGTGCCCAGCGACCCTGGCGACAAAGTCGGGCGGGCAGTCGCCCCACTCGGGCGTGAGGCCAATGTCCTCGATCTCGGCGAGCCGCGCCCGCCGCTCCTCGGGCGGCGCCTCGTCGTTGAGCGCCGGCTGCGTGAGCATGTAGTCGTGCGCGACGGCGTCGAGCGGCACGCCCAGCACCAGCAGGCAGAGCGCCACCGTCAGGCCCGTCCGGTCCTTGCCCTGCGTGCAGTGCACCAGGACGGGGAGGGACGACGGCTGGGTGAAGGCTCGGAGGGCCTGGGCCATTTGTTATCAATTTGGAGGCTTGCGATATGGGTAGTAAGACGACGCACCTGTGCGATTTCTTCTCCGGACTGGTCCAGTGTGTCGAACCCCATACCCACGAGGCCCCGGGGCAGCATGACGTCGTGGGCCATGATGCGGATGGCTTCCACGCGGTAGCCGGTGAGGTAGAGCGATATCAGTTTCCTGCACCACGAAACCGCCAGGACGTGGCAGAAGATCAGCACCCGCATACATAACACGCCCCGTCGTCACGGCCGCTGCTTACAGATAACTCCGCCAGCTCAGCTGCTTGACGAGGTGGTTCTCGAACTTCTTGCCCGTGACGCGGATCTCGAGGTAGCGCAGGCCGGGGATCTGGACCGGCTCGGCGAGCGCGGCGTTGGACGCGAGCAGGGCGGGCGCCTTGAGGTCGGCCGCCCGCTTCTTGGACTGCTGCAGGTGCTCCGTCTTGGTCCGCAGGTCGATGACCGTCTTGATCCCGTACGTCTCCTTCAGGCGCCTCCGGTCCGCGGCCGTGGCGTCATCTGTTCACGTTCCCGAGCCACAAGGTCAGAGATGGTGGTCATTGTGGAGAAGGTTTCCAGCACACTGATTTTTTCTTTTCCTCTTCTAGCAGAAGTACAGCGTTGGCAATGGAGATGACGTGGTGTCTCGATGGAGTTGTATCAAAAACATTACACACCTGGCCGGGCAGACCGAAAGAGCGCGCCCTCCTTGACGACTCTGCGCTCATGATCAGCCAAATGTGTGATTACGAGAGTATATGGAATATTTTTGTATGAATGAGGCGAGTTCAATTTTACCTTTTACCGAGGAATTCATTCACCGTTTTGCCGACGTCACGAAAATTTAGTATATTGTCGAATTCACGAGGCATGGTCGGGATGAGGCTGAATAAAAGAGAACTTTTTCAAATGACCAAGAATCTAAGATTGCAAATGGAGTTTGTGGAAAAGATTCTTTGGTATGTTTGTTTATGGTATTTGCTTGCTTGTATGGAGCTGGAGCTGGTGATGAGGTGGAATGATTTCTTGGCTCAAGGAAAGCCCATGGGCCAACCAAAAGTTGGCAGGGTTTCGTTTGTCCATGGTTCCTGGCTGGGCTGGCAGCTCGGAATTCTAGATGGATGACATAAGGCAAAAAAACCCACCATCTTTTACCGCAAGCCCCGAGCGTAGGATTGGTCGGATATGGTCAAGGATGCGTCCATAATTTGTATGGGGAATCGAACATCGGATTGCGAGATTGAATTTTGAGGTTTTGGAGAATAAGAGTTCTCATATCTTCAATAATGACGGTATGCAACAGCGTTGTGTAAGTAATGCATCGCATCACGTACAAGCAAGGTACAGAGTTATTGCCCATCAAGTTGCAGCTCCTCCACGTTCTCCAGAGCCAGATAGAGACAAAGAGAGACACTGCAGGAACAAATTCAACTCAAACTCCAAGAAGCAGATAAAAACTTCGTCTCTTGGTCCTGCTCTTCTTTCTGCCTTCTTCTACCTAAAGACAGAAGGTTGGCGAGATGGTAAAATCATGGCAAGCATAAATGACTGACTGACATGTTGCTCTTCCTGCCGACGTAACCATTCATTTACCTGTATGCTAGATGTCCGGTGACGCAGTATCTGTATTTGAGATGCTAGTTTCAGGTGCTCGCTCAATACTCTGTGGAGCGGACCAGGTTCTAGATCTGGATACAGGCCAGAAAATCAAAAAAACAAAGCAAAAATTGTACATTAGGTTAAGATTTGGGCTAGCGGCCTAGCGAGATCCTAACTGGAAGAGACCCTTGAAACCTGAACATTTTTCTGTGAGACGGCATCGACACAATTCCACACCCCGACCTGGGGCCACACGGACCATTCGGGATCCCGCAAGCAAAAAGGCAAAGGCAGTTGGCAACAAGGTCCAATGGGAATCTCCACTGTCCAGCTCGTGGCGGACCTGACGAGCCTGAGCTTGTGGGAGCTTTATTACCCACCTTGAACCCAAGTCGGATCTGAGCATCTGCCATCGGCATGTCACTGCTCGATATGGACCGCCGATGAGGAGGCCCGGTGACGAATCCTCGAGGGTCTCCCCTGCAGCAGAGTGATGTAGTGGACTCCTCATGGCTGCGTGCGCCGACTGACAGCCTCTGGCCCTGCGGTAACACGCCGCACCTGTCACATTGGTGAAGCAGAACCAATCATCAGTGCGCCTGGATTACGTGAAGTAAACTATGTATATACTTTTCACTGTTTCTTGGCTCTTGGAGCGACATGTTTGTATAGGTACTCGCAGCGAGGAATGAGAGATGGACCGGGAGATAGAAAAACAACAAGAAACAAAAAAACCTCTTTCGATGCGCGGCCAGTCCTCGACATGCTCGATCGAAATTGGGAATAGTAATGTAATATTGAATTCGGGAATCCTTGTCTCACTGCTGACCGCGTCAGATCCCAGCACCAATTGGGCGGCGGGCTATCCGTCAAGTGCCACATGACGTCACGGTCTCGTTGCTGCTTGGCCGACCGATGGGCGCTTCTCACGGCACATCATTGATTGTGCTTTGCTCTGGCTGTCTGGTTCGTTTGGTTTGGTACCTGCCCGACTGCCCCCATGGTCTCCCATGCTTAAGAGACATTGGGATTGGCGAACCAAACCTCGTCCGAAGCTCCCTAGCGACTCTAGACAGCGACACTACGGCGGCACTATGATGAGCGGCCTCCTCCTCTGCGCAGTCTCTTCTCTGCGCTCCTCTCCCCGGGCCCCGCCCAAGCCGCCCCCAAGTCCCAACTCCCAGCGTTAGCACTACACTATCTACATAGCTTACTCGATCTGCCTTACCTTACCTTACCTAGCTACTCTCTCTCTCTCCTGGTTCCCCTACCCAGCATTGGCATGCCTCTTCTGCTGGAAGAAAAGGGCTTGCTTGCACTTGACGTCCGAGTACTTATCTTATGAGTGTCCCGTGTGTGACGCTATGATGGAAAGTTCCATCTGCTGCTTGGATTCAACGACCGGGCGCCTTTTTTTATCTTTAGGTCTCTGCCTCCTCTTTCCTTCGCGTTTCGTGAATTCCTTGTATACTCTTGGTCCCAACCGACTGCTGGTCTGCGTTCGAGTAGTATTGGCCGAGCCGAGACCTCTTTCCCCCCGCCAGCTCCTGTTGTAATAGACGAAGGCCTACTTACACCTACAAGACATACATACCCAGTATCCAGCTACACCCCCGAAATAACCGAACCGTAGCCCGACCCAGCTGCCAGCAGAACAACTTGACAGTATATGTGGATCTGGGTAACTCGCCAGGGATGTCGACCGGGACAGTACTCCAATCCGCCAGCCAGCCGCAGCCTGTCGTTTGCTCGGTATGCGACACTGCGCTGAGGAATGCTGCAGCTGCGCAGAAACCCCATGACGACACCCCTAGTATTCATGCAGGTGCGAACACGCCCGTTCATTATATTGTTCTCGAGGCTCCCATATTCTTTTGTACCTAGTCATTAACACACCACCCTCGCCTAGGACATTCTGGAAAGCTCGTCTACGCCAAACCAGAAGATCTCCCCAGCTTTCCATCCATAGGTCTCCTGCCAAACGGTTCGGCTGCCAGTGCTGCTGCAACCCTAGGCTGGAGCTCGAAGAAATCGCCCGAAATTTGGAAGCCCGACAGCTCAAACTCGGCTTCGACTGCCGCTCTGCTGGCACAGAGCCGCAAGATGCCCGCCGCCGCAACGCCCTCGCCTAGCAGCCATGGTGCGCAAGCTGCCTTGCTTGCTCACAAGGCTGCCCAGAACAGCGAGACTCACAGACCGGCACCATCGGACCATGGCCACTCTGCTGCAAACCAGGCTTTCAAGTCAGGTCGGACAGCAACCTTGGCCCCAAATGACCGGGCCACGACTCTGAACCGCCAGCGCTCGCTTATAGCCGCCAAGGGTGCCATGACCGTCCGTCCCAGGTCCAACACTGCCCCATCGGCCAAGGAAGAGGACTATCCGGACAAGTCGAATGCTGCTAGCAATGCCTTGAAAGCCGCGACTGCCGTTCACAAGGCGCCGCGCCCGTCATCAACGCAGCCCAAGGGCGGCGCAGTCCCGTTCACTACGATGAATCGGCAGATGTTCACATCCCACCCTCCCGTCAAGCCCGAGGTCGAGGAGCAGAGTCGCGAAGACCAATTACATGCCTCGGCTGTCGCAATGGCCAAGAAGATGTTTACTCAGCAGCAAAAGGTCATTGATCAGACAAAGAAGGCTCATGGAAATGACTCGACGTCCCTGAGACGCACGAGAAGTATCAACAGTATGAGCAGCGAGGAGGAAGTCAGGCCGATGCAGTTCAACAACCTGCAAGATGCTGCCTATAAGTTGGCCCAGGAGCGCCTGGCCAAGCTTCACGAAGATCACCTCAAGACTAGAGAGTACCAGGAATACTACGGACAATCCGGGCAACAGAAGCAGATGCGAAGGTTTAGTGTTCGCGGCAAGCTTACCAGAAGAAGATCGAACAGCGAAGGTGATGTTTTTGAAGACCGGAAGAGGTCTCAGGATATCAAGAAGCAGATGTCCATCTTCAATTCCAAGCTCTCGCAAGTCGATACGCAGAAACGACAGCAAGATCGGGATGCTCTCTTGGCCGTGGCACAGAAGAATGTGCAGGCACGTATGAAGGGCATCGACGATAAGATATCGGCCGAGACTGGCATGGTTCCTCCCTCCTCCTCGACCTCGAAGAACTGGGAGGCCAAGGCCCATGCCGCTGCTCAATCTCGCAGCGAAGATCGAATGACACACCACGGAAAGGTCGATATTGGTGCTGGTAAATTCATGACTCAGGAAGAGATCGACGCCATTGCGGCTGCGAATGTCAAGCCTACTCTTGATGAAATCAACGAGAAAGCCGAAAAAGAGCACGCTAGATTGACCGAATTGAGACTTGAAGCGGAAGCCAAGAAGGAGGCGCACGAGAGAGAAAAGGCTCGTGAGCGAGAGGTTGCCGCTGTTGCAAAGAAGCTCAAAGGTAAGCTTTGCCCCATGTATTGAGTTGCCGAGGTTGTCGCTCATAATTGTTACAGAACAGGATAGACTGGAGCAGAAGGAAAAGAGGGCCGAAGAGAAGCATGAAGCCAAACTGAAGAAGGAAGAGGAGAAGATGGCCCACGAGGAAGAGAAGCGCCTCGGCAGGTCCAGAAAGCATAACCATTCGCTCTCTGGTAAGATATCGCTGCACCGTCTTCGCCGCAGCGAGTCAGCCGGGGACGCCGCCGACGACAGACCAGCAACAGCTCCTCTGGAAGAAGAGGAGCAACAGCTTGCGCTCAATGACGTCGGGCAACCCGTGAGACTGCCAAACTCTTCCAAGGCCAACAGAGTGAGCATACCGGCCGGTGAGAGGCAGACCAGGTCAGAGAGTTCATCTCCGACCGACAAAACTTCTCAAGGAGGCAAGGTCAAGACGTGGTTCAAGCACAGGTTCTCAAGGGGCTCATTCTCCAGGGGCTCCAGGTCGGACGACGAGAAGCCTTCTAGCTCCAAGAGGGGCTTCATCGGCGGCCACGCTCTCACCGGTCTGGACAGCAACAATGCCAGTGTGACGAGTCTGGACGGCCGAAGTTCGAGTATGCGTGCCATTGCGATGGCAGGCCGCCGACGAACTGGCGGCTCTGAAGCCACTTCTGCTGGGCGCAGGTCGACCGCCAACGCCGACGACGTTTCGCCCATGAGCAGCAGCGAGGATGAGGATTATGATGAGGCCGTGGATCACATGGGTACCGAGTTGAGCCCACCACGCCACATCCAGGACCCGGCCAAGAAGAAGAGTCACAGTCCAGTCAGAGATTCGAGGTTCTTGGAGAATCTGTAATGGCAAGGCAGGCTTAGATGCCGCTATTATCAGTTGTCGTACACATACCCACGATGACGAATTACGATGCTTACGATTTTATGGACACAAGATTATATCCAAGGAAATGGCCGGAAAAAAACACACGAACCGGTCGGGAAGGAAAATGTAACACAAGAGGGTCTTTTTTGTATTGGATGGAATCAGGTCAGGATAGGGTACAGCTTCATGACCGTGACGGAATAGGGCTGATGTAGCAATATATACGATCTTTCCTAATCACTCCTCTCATGCAGCAATGTCTTGATACCGACATTGAAGAAGCAAGAGTAGCAAAATGCAGGGATGATGTGAGTAATATGTTTAATCTTGTCCATACCTGCGTATCAACCTCCCGGTCAATATGCAAGGCACAGTCAGTCCAGTCGGTAATGGAATGGCTGATAAAGTAACGGTGCTAATAGGCAAAGAAGCCCCACTATGATGCTGATGGAGGGGCCCTTGGGAAGCCCTTGGAACCCCACTGGACCGAGACCGCTGGACCCCGTCGCATTGTCATAATTTTTTTTTTGCTGCTGCTCCGATTCGGCGGCGGTTTTCGTGGTGGAAAGAGGTTGACTCGGATGGCGCCAGTCAGTCCATGTGGATATGCAGTATGGCGACCTAACAGAACCGCTTCTGTCCGACTTGTTTTAGAGTGTGTTGCTTCATGTCATAGTCACTTATCACTTCTTTGCTTTGCCTGGCCATTTCCTGGGTGGTATACTCGACGACAAACTGCGGCTGTTGCTTTTCCTCCTTTGACGATATAGTCGGTCTCTCGCTTCTCTGGGTACCTACATTACCTATCTCGCGAATAGAATAGGAAGTTMCCCCGCCAATCATTGTTTGCGACTGCCGCAGAGTGCTCACTCGCTCCCGAGAGCTGTGTGTGTTTCGTTTCGCTTCGCTTCCGCCTTTGGGCCCTCCTTCCACCATGACTGTCGACATCACGCACGGCAATACCTCAGAAAACGGCTGGGTCGTCCAGAAGTTTGGCGGCACGAGCGTAGGAAAGTTTCCCGACAAGGTATGTTATATGCTGCCCTCTTACCTGTTGCGCTCTTTTGCGCAAAACCCGACAGGACAGACAATCGCTGACTTTTGCGTGCCCAACGACTTGCAGATCGCAGAGGACATTGTGCGGTACGAGAGAACCACCTATTCGACTATGACGAGCCTGCGCAATTGTACTGACTGTGGTCACACAGAGCCACCTTGGACACCAACAAGGTCGTCGTCGTCTGCTCCGCGCGGAGTACTGGCAAAAAGGTCACCGGAACTACCAGTCGGTGAGTCAGGCCACACCGTCCCCATCAGAGCACTGCGCTGCGACTCGGGAAGCGACAGTATACTGACATGGCATATCTTTCTTCGTCCGACACAGACTGCTTGGCGTCTACAAGCACCTGCGAGCAATTGCTGCTGCCACCAGCAACGATGCGACCCAGATCGAGATTCTGGACGAGGCCAGGGCCCTGATCCAGGAGATCTGCAACGACCACGTCTTTGCCATCCAGTCCTTCGTCAAGGACCCCGAGCTGCAGAAGCAGGTCTCGGCCGACATCGAGAACGACTGCCAGGAGCTGATTGACTACATCATTGCCGCCAAGCGCTTCAACCTCGAGGTCAATGCTAGGTCCAAAGACAGGGTTGTCAGCTTTGGCGAGAAGTTGAGCTGCAGGTTCATGGCATACCTGTTGAGAGATAGGGTGCGTATTTTATGCTTGCGGGTGACTATACTCTTCCGCGATGTCAATTTGGCTGACTTCTCGTCCAGCACGTCGAAGCCGAATATGTCGATCTTTCCGATATCATGCACTACGACAGCTCGGATAGCCTTTCGCCCACCTTTTACCGCGATGCCGCCGCGCTGTTCCAGAAGAGGATACAGGCATGCGGCTCGAGAGTCCCCGTGGTCACAGGTTTCTTTGGCAACGTACCAGGCAGTCTCATGGACGGTGATATCGGAAGAGGGTACACGGATCTTTGCGCCGCGCTCGTGGCCGTGGGCCTCAAGGCCAATGAGCTGCAGGTCTGGAAGGAGGTTGACGGAATCTTCACGGCAGACCCGACCAAGGTTCCGACCGCGAGACTGCTCAGCTCCATCACGCCCTCGGAGGCTGCCGAGTTGACCTTCTACGGCTCCGAGGTCATCCACCACCTGACCATGGACCAGGTGATCAAGGCCGAGCCCCCGATACAGATCCGTATCAAGAACGTGAAGAACCCCAAGGGCCAGGGCACCATTGTTGTTCCCGACCCCGTACAGTCTCCTCACAGGCAGATCAGGCGCTCGCGCCCATCGGACCCTTCCAGCCGAAAGACTCCCAGGCGGCCCACTGCCGTCACCATCAAGGACAACATTGCCGTCATCAACGTGCACTCGAATAAGCGCTCCATATCGCATGGCTTCTTTGCGCGCGTGTTTGCCATTCTCAACAGCCACTGCATCAGCGTCGACCTCATCTCCACGTCAGAGGTACACGTCTCCATGGCCATCCACTCGGCCGACTCGAGTCCTTCCCACTTTGAGGCCGCCATCAAGGAGCTCGAAGAGTGCGGCGACGTCTCGACGCTGCAGCACATGGCCATCCTGAGTCTGGTCGGTGCCGAGATGAAGAACATGATCGGTATAGCAGGGCGCATGTTCTCCACGCTAGGAGAGCACAATGTTAACATTGAAATGATATCCCAAGGTGAGTTTTTCCCTTTCTTCTCAATGCTCAAAAGTACTGAATTTTGCTGACTTGATCGTGAACAGGTGCCAGTGAGATCAACATTAGCTGCGTCATAGATGCTAGAGAAGCCACGAGAGCCATGAACATACTGCACACAAATCTTTTTACCTTTTTGGAATAGATGGAATAGAGAATCGGGTTCATGGGGAGTTTCAAATGGCATTAGGAAAAGACTCGCATATTTCTTGCACATAGTATATTGAAATTTTCACATTCATCAAATCTGTGCGTGTGCCTCACGCTTCTGGTCTGAATCTGGTTTCTCAGAGATTGGGTTGTATGATGCTTACCGAACCGCCAGAGATATGCCTGGCATCGTGGTTCTTTTCTATAGTTCTGGTTTTTGCCAATTCATACCCATCATGGATACAGGCTGGAAGATTGTCAGCACCACCACAAGCACCAGTACTTGGGCTTGAACTTTTTTTTCCCCTGGTCATTGTGGAAACTCGAGCACAGGTTTCACCCCTTTTCATCCTCCAATGTTACTACATTGTACAGACGGTCTTGTCGTGAAGCCTCGAGGTCACTTACCAGGACCGAGCACGGATATCAGCAAGGGCATAAATCCAATTTTTGGTTGTCCATCACACGCCAGAACTTGTTCCAATCACGAAGCAAGGCAGGTCAAGAGAGGTTTGGTCTGGAGGAAGTATGTATATCATGATCAGTACTGTCTATATCTGTACTGTGGTGTCGAATAAAGAAACTTTCCTCTCCTCTCTTTCTGTGAACTCATATCCTCGACAAAACAACTGGGTCTCGGACGCTGTATATGATTCAGAAACCAACTGCAACAACAACACAAGCCGCTACCTGCGAATAGGGATATCAATCGGGGAAAAAAGGGACTTCTGTAGGAACAGAAACCACAACCAACAGCTGCAACCAACCAAAAAGAACACCCAAGGCCATACCTCCTCTCATTGTTACCAAAACCAAGCACAACGAGGAAGTGTGTATGGACCATATTCTGAACCTAAACCAACCGTGCGCCTATCCACCTGCCAGATCATCCTGATGCAGGACTTTTCTTTGTTCCCTTCAAACAAGGTGATCCGCCGTGGTACCAAACCATCATGTGTTCCAAACACTATGCCGTAGAATACAATCGTTTTGTACAATTTCCGAAGTGGCGATGCAATAATCAATGCTTCGGTCTAGAAAGATAAAAAAACGAACAACCAAGCAGTCTCCATGCTGTATATCGTTCGCAATTGATTATGGTGTAACTCGTTTTTGTCGTATATTCGTATCTTCGCGTTAAGTCGTTTCCGCTGGGTCGAGACGACGAGATCTGGAGAGCACGTAGAGCCATGGCTTTGCGCAAACGATAATGGGCGAGCAACTCGCTAGAGCGCCAGGTCTTGGATCAGATGTGTCCATCCTGCTGAGTAAATTCGCCTTCCAAGCCCATAGTCTGTAATCCGTGATTATGGTTTTGCGTAAAGTCGTACTTTTCCAGTGGTGCCTCCTCTTCGGGCGTGCGCATCCCAATTCCACTGTCATCAGGATTGACCGACATTCCCAGGGAATCGCGCGTGTGCGAGTCCGACTGTGGTGGGAACGGGGCCCGGTTGGCCTGAGCGATCGAGGGTTTGGATACGCTGCTGTTGGTCTTATCATGGCCTCGATTTACGCTGTGCGACATTTGGCGGCCCAGTGCTTGGCCGGGAGGAGGAATATGGCTCGGTGCCTTGCGCTGCGATGACTTGAGCAGCATGAAGCCGCCCTGCTCAGCCAAGAAGCAGATCATCTCATCGATCCAGCACTTGGTGACCCACCACGCCCCGAAGCTCTTACCTTGGGACATGGTGATGTCGCGCATAGCAGCGTTTCCTGCCAACTGCACACTCGAAACAATGTCCTCGGCGCTCGCGTATGGGAATCGGGTTTGCAGGCCCTGTAGTAGGCTGACCCAGCGATCGAGCTGGCCACTGTCGCTTCCAGAGTTGTCGCTCTGTGGGGCTTTATTGCTCCTAGTTGCAATATCACTGTACAGTGTCTGGCATTCGATGTCCCACGGCACGTTCTGTGGATCCAATAGATCTCTAATCTCATTGAGCAGCAGCATGACAACATCATCCATACCGCGGCTAGGCACGGCTTCTGCTACCTTGCGAATGCGGACCATTGTTATCCAGTCCACGTACATCTGGTCGCGATTGGCCGGGTTAGCCAGCATGTTGGCTGCGGCATGTGCCGCCAGGTTGACACGAAGGGTTCGGTCGAGAAGAGCGGCGAAAATAGCAGCCGGAGCCTCCTTTGCCATTATGACATGCTTGGGCTGGCCCTGGAAAGCTTCGCGGATGTGAACAACGAGTCTCTCGGAAATGCTGCGCAGTGTATCCAACACTGGCTTCGGTATGACCTGCAAGGTCAGGTTCGAGATGATTTGCATCATCCTCTGGTATAGCACGAAGTCGCATTGCTCGATCCACAGTGCAACATCTGGGTTGGAGAAGAGCTTCTGCACCGGCATGGTAAGTGTACCCTGGAATGAGGTGTACAAATGGAAGAAGTTTCTCTCCCTGCAATAGCGAATACACTCAACAAGTGATGTACAGTGACTGCGGTACAAGGCTGCCAGGGACATCGCTGCGTCAGGGTCGGTGTTGTCAGGTAGAAATGGCTCAATCCGAGGCAAGACGATTGCATCTGAGAATTGTTCTTCCGGCAGAGGCGTGAATGACATGGGCAGCGCGGTCTTCGCTGTAGTCGATTGAACCTGATCGACGCTCGAAAAGTCCTGCAAGTTGTAAAAACTGTGAGATCGGCTGTGGTTCAACGTGGATGGTGCTGCAGCGTCAGGCTGAAGGGGAATCTCGGGCGACGGGAGAGCAGCTCTGGGCACGTTCTGAGCAGGCGACTGTGACTTTGGAAAGCTACAATAGTGTCAGCGCCACATAAGATTTCTCAGACTGTACTCCTGTAAGTCGAAACATACCTAGCATTTTGCTGAAAGCTTCCAGACTCCTGGAAGGAAATATCACCCTGTGTGGGCTCCTGGCTTTCTGCACTCTCATCGGCCAGATTGAAGTTCACGTAGTGATACTTGGACTCTCCGCGGACTCCTAGTCTGCGTGTCTTAAGTCCCGGGAAGAGTACTCGAACGAGTTTACCGAAACTGGCAGGGTTGAGCACCGTCGTTCTCTCGGTAGCGCATCGTGATGCGTAGTTGGCATAGACACGTCCCCTGGGAACTGATCCCTTGCCTGTTGAGCACACCTGGTTGATCCATAACATCGCGAAGACCTGTCGTGTACGCTCCGAGTTGGGACCTCTCTCATTGCCGTGCAATTCCTCAGCAACATCCGCCAGCTTTCGGTGCTTGTTGGCTTTGAAGAGAGCGCGCATCTCGAATTCGTTATTGGCACTAGTCTTATTCGACGAAGACTTTCCGTTAGCCATGTTCAAGGAATCTCCGTCTCCAGTGTCGTCACGGTCGGCCATCTGGCTATCATCTGCAAAGCTGGCACTTGCGTTGAACGAGTCTGCCGACATGCTCGGGTGCTGCTGCATGGAATGTTGGAACGACATGGGATGCGACATGGACGTATGCATGCTCGAGTCCATAGGAAACGATTGTCCAGGATGCATCTGGGATCCAGGCCGCAGCAGCATATCATCGCCGGGCATGTGGTGGCCCTGCATTCCCATGTCCCTCGACGGTCCATGCCCATGGCCATGAGCGTGACTGTGTGCTTGTGCTTGTGCCTGGGCTTGTGCCTGGGCTTGCGCATGAGCGTGCGCCTGCGCGTTCCATTGTTGCTGGTGGTTTACGGGGAAAGCACCGTGGTGTGGAGCAAATCCTTGGTCGAGGTTTTGTTGTTGTGTATTACTCTGCATGGAGGCCGTCGATGCTCTCGAGGGAGCTCTGGTCCGCGGGTGCAGCGGATGATTTTGCGCAGGCATTGCGACGGCCTCGAGAGGTTGGGACTCTATTGTGTGATGGCAAAGGTTAGCAAGGAGGATGATGATGAAAAGAAAAGAAAAGCACCGGGTCGCGAATTGGTGAGTATGGGAAACTTGGGCGTGGAGAGATGCGATTCGCCGGATAGACAGGCACAGATTCATGGGCGGAAGTCGGGAAAGGAGTTTCGTACCTGAGTCCATGGTGTCTAAAATTTGTGCCGTGTTTACCAATATGGGAGATCTGGCGGATTTGATATGTCTTTTCGGGAAATGCCCAACACGGCGCTACTCAAACCGTAAACACTGGCTGGCTGCGGCCGGCCGGGGCCGTGTCTGTCGAGTGAGAGAGGCAGAAAAGCAAGGATGGAGAAGAGGATCGATGCCACTGATAAATAGTCATGTGTATCGTGTGTGCAAATCAAGCAGGGTCCAGCGCGTGTGAGTAGCGATGTTGCGAATGATCTGCTTGTAGGGCGTGGGGTTGTTTGTCGAAGGTGGTTTGGGTTGATGTGGTCTGGGTGCGCGGGTGTATGTTTGGCTGGTTTGGGTCCAGTCCAAAAGGTCGAGGTAGGTAGGTGCGCAATTGCGGTTGCAGAGAATGGAGAAAACAGAGGGCGACGACAAGTAAACGAAAGCTTTGGTTGCCCCGACACCACAAAACCTGGGCTGCTTTTAGCGGGGGCCTGAGGCTTTAAGTCAAGACAGGCGGCTGGGGGTTCTGCCCCTCTGATTGGCCGGCCAGGCACGCCAGATGCGGCACAAGCTCTGCGATGCCAGAACGACAGCAGGTACCGCAATAAGACGATGAGGTTTGTCTCTGAGGCGACGAGGCAAAATTCTTTGGTAAAACAAGTGTGATGATGATTCTTGGGTCTCGGGAAACTTTCATCTCACATGAAGAATTCTCAGTAACCAATGCTGAAGCCAAGGAACTGATTCTCATCTCCTCAGTATACAAATGCACGAGCCATTTGTTATTATACACAATGCACACACATAGCACGAGTCTGGGACCGTGTCTTCGGGGTGTCGCGAAAGCGGGGCATTTTTTGTGTGGCTGGGGTCTGGTCTGTCTGGTTCGCTTCGCTCAATGCAGTGATACCACAACAACAATGCATTCATCTAGTATTTGTGCAAGTCCTACGAGGTGCCTTGGGGAAAATAGGTGGGAGTCGATGCGCGTCTTCGATCCTTAAGCACACTCGTCCGCTGCGATTCTGCCAAGGCTGCAGGGCAGATGCATAAACTTGCATCATAGCATAGGTACCCTCGACAGACACTTGATCATCTTTGGCCTTAATAATTTTTTTTAACCTAACAGTCCTGCGGACGCTACTGTATCGGCGGTATCCACACTCGCGGACCAACCGGACACCTTTCTCGCACAACACCAAAGGGTGCTCGACGTCTGGTTCGTCTCATTCCGGGGCCCTGGACTAGTAAAGAAGGAGCTGCTGTACTTGACCACCAAGCCCGACCATCCACTATTGTTTTATTTTAATTTTTGCTGAGAGTACAATAGAAATGGGCCTGACTTGCTAACAGGCTCTGTGGTCGAGATGCAATTGGAAGAGCTTCACAGAGGAGTTGTAGTGTTATCATATACCTCTTCTATCTCTGGCTGCTCACCGAACAGCAGCGGAATATGTATTACAAGTATGCAGGCATGTAATGTATTTACATGCCGTTCAACACATGCTTGGTTACTTGCGGATGCCCTCCGCAGCTGTGTGGTCGAATAAAAGATTCGAAAAGAGAGCGGATGCTCGACTTCAAACTCGACTCCTTCCTTCCCGATAATGAAATTCCCGTGTTTTATTCTCTCCTTCGTATCATATGAAAATTTAGGTACATGTCACTCTCTGGAGAATACCGTCGATTTCCACTTATTGGTAATGTACGAATGTACATACGCTCGCACGATGATCTTGCATGTGAATTATGTACCGGCGCGTTGCAGCCAATGGACAATCCCTCCATGGATGCACCCATTCTTGCAGGAGAGTCAGCCGAATGTGGACACCCACCAGTCGTCATCCGTCTCGAGCGGGCAGCCAGCAAGTCCTCTGCCGGGCCTCGTCAGTGCCAGTCAAGTCAGTCAGTCAGTCAGCACCGGGGGTGAAGTCATATGCAGTGTCATCATCGGCTGCCCAAGCTCTCCTGAACTTCTCCTGATTTCTCTTCCACACCTCTCGCAACGAAAGAAATACTAGGTACTAGCTTTTTCTCGCGAGACCCTCAGGCGCAGAAAGAAACCAGCCATCTCCCACCACTTTTCGCCCACTGATATCCGTCCAGCACCAGGTATGTTAAGCTTCCAGCCCACTCCGGCAATCGTCCCCTGGATTCCCTGCCCAAAGACAGGTGGCCCGTCCAACCAGCTAACCCTAACGTTGCCAGCTTGACATCACCAACGATTCCCCCACTCCCGTGCACCATTGTCCGTATCGACCTCGAACTTGCCTGGCTTCAACCCAATACCACCAACAACAAAACCACAAATCCCATCATCCAGCTTGATATATACACATAGCCAAGATGTCTGCCCAGGATCGCGTCCAGCAATACGTCACTTCGCTCGACAAGGAGGTATGTCGCTCAGCTGTGCCCGCCCGACCGCTTCTCACCGGTCGCATGTTGTCCGCCGAGATGGTCAAGCTAACCAAGTGACATTCGTAGCTCTCCAAGTACCCGACTCTGAACAACCTCGAGAAGCAGACCTCGGTCCCCAAGGTCTACGCCGTCATTGGTCTTGTCACCTTGTACTTCTTCTTCATCGTCTTCAACCTCGGTGGCCAGCTCTTGACCAACGTCGCCGGCTTCGTCATCCCTGGCTACTACTCTCTGCAAGCTTTGTTCACCGTCTCCAAGGTGGACGACACCCAATGGCTCACTGTACGTTTAACAACCCACCACAAACTGTATACTGGTCCATGTGAATTTGTTACTAACTTGCGAATCTGTAGTACTGGGTCGTTTTCGCCTTCTTCACCGTCATTGAGTCTCTGGTGAACGTTGTCTACTGGTTCCCCTTCTACTTCACCTTCAAGTTTGTCTTCCTTCTGTGGCTGAGTCTGCCCGCCTTCAGGTAAGAAACCCCCTTCTGTATAGCAGCCTATTGCATCGCTAACGATCTCTCGACAGCGGTGCCCAGCTCGTCTTCCGCTCTTTCATCCAGCCCGCCTTTGGCCGCTACTTCTCGCAGTCCGGCTCGACCGCTGCCAACCTGCGCGCCAAGGCCGACTCTCTCGGCAAGAGCGAGTAAGCAGCTCTCCCCGGAGGCGCTGCTACTGCTCTGCACTCGTATCATGATCACCACGAGACAAGCCATACATGCATGATACGGTGCGGCACGTGCACATAAATTGCTTCGCCGACGCGGCGATTTGACGACAGTTACGATGACAGTCATGAATGCCTACGTCGGTAGAATTGCCATTGAATAGAACGAACCACGGTTTGGGAATTTTATTGGTTAGGGAGGAGTATTAAGGACCACGGGTGTCTTTCAAGGTCAGATAGAGAAACGCGACTGTAAACTTTTTCCTAGTTTCCTACGATGAACGACATATACGTAATGAGAAACATTCTGACAACTTATAAACTGCTGCGATATATGTGTGCATGTGTTGTTGTATGGTGACTTGGACCTTTTTCCTCCCATTGCCATTAACCTGAGTCCCTTGCTTGGCTTGAATGGAACCATGATAAGAGAGAATACGGTGTAGTAGCCCGACCCAACCAATCACGTTTCCAATATGTGGTATACAATACTCGACGAACAAATTAGTAATATAAACCATGGCATCAGGGCGGGCATGAATCCCTAGAATACGAATTGCGCAGCTTGCACGTAGCACACGTGTAGATGGTGGCAGTGTACCCGTTCTAAGGGAACTGTCAAGTCGCTCAAAGTGGGCTTGTGCCTGGCCTTAGCGTGGCGGTGCTGCCGCGACTCGCAGCGCTGTGCTTGGCGGGAGATCAGCACTGCTAAGTAGATGCTGTAGCCGTTATGAAACCCGACAGGTGATTTGAAACACTTTCCTTTCCATCATTCATTCTGCCACCGACGAGCCCAAGGGAAACTCGACCACTGCTTGGAAGGGAAATCAGTCTCTGGAATCCAAAAAGAACAACCAAGAGGTGGAAAATACGAACGCGAGGCCCCCCGAATCGAAGATGCGCTACGACCTCAATCGCTTCTAAATATAATTCCACGCCAGGCCATTACCGCCGCACCCTCTTTTCGCTTCCACTCGTTCGCAACTTGACTGCCCCTCGGGGCGGTCGCATTCTACAACACTTCGAGATGCAGCTCAGTCCTCTGCAGTCGCGCCTGGCTGCGTCGTTGGCTGCTTCGTTCTTCCTGCTCGTCGTCTATATTATCCTCTTCTCGCCGCAGTTTGCGCTCGCCGCCGAGATCCTCTCTGAAGAGCATGGCGCCGGCAGCGATGCCGTCGACGCGTGGGCGCTGGCCGAGAGCATGGAGCAGGCCACGGCAGAAACAATCGATTTGAGGAGCGAAATGTACGAGCCCGATTTTCCGTTGTTCGACAGGAGCGTCATCGGACGAGCGCCCTCGGGAGTCACGAGTTTGACAAACAATGTCAAGAGCAACCAGAATCTGGACAAGGGATCATCGATCAAATTTGTGTTTGAGGCCTCGTCGCTTTCCAGCAGAGAAGCAGAGATATTTGAGCTACGGAAGAGACTAGATGGCCCGCAAGATGCGGAGCTGTCGGTGGTGGAGGACGAGCAGAACGGCACTGGACTCTCCGAACTCAGGCAACGGGCGACCCCGACCAAGACTCTTTGGATATCTGCGAATACGTGTATGCAGCCTGAACGGCCCGAGGCGAACCAGACGGCCATGGACCCGCCGCAGCTGACCCTCTACGTTTCGACGTCGAGCGACAACGACTCCCCTGGCCCGGCCGCGCCCCCCGACAATCAGGAGGTGCGTGTGTTTGACCAAGGAGCCGTCATGTACAACATGACGTTTTCGGACGATGTCTACTTTACCATTACCGCGCCGAACGTATCGGACTGGTTCGCCTCATCTCTCTACAATATTGAGGTCGCCGCCTCGGTTGATCAGTCCTACCATTCTTATGATACCGATACAGAACCCGACCTGGTGTGGGTTGACAGCGACATTGGTGCATCCTTGCTCAGGACCGGTAATCTTACGAACAGCTCTGATACGGAAGTGTCGAAAATACCGTACACCATGTTTGCATACCAGCAAGGCGATGTGTCGGTGAGAGGTGTCGAGAAGTCCTACTGCGGTCTCAAGGAATATGCTCAGATTGGAGGCAGCCAGGCGACAACTGCCTTGATGTCAACTGGTTTGACTAGAAGAGGCCAGGGCAACTCTACCAAACAAGAGTTCTTCATCACCGGACTGAACAAGAGTTCCGTGTACGAGGCTATATTGGTTCAAGAGCCAGGCTCTGGGTCTTTGAGCAAGAGGGACAATGTTGCTGGAGGCGGTGGTGTCGTCTTCCGCCAGACCGAATTCGACACGAAATCAAGTAAGTCTCGAAGAAAGATGAACGATTCAATATTTTGATCATACTTCTAACATTTTCCCTGCAGCCGGTACATGCATGGTCATTTCCAACCTGACATTCTGCGACCAGACAGCATATTCTGTCCCTAGCAGTTCAAAGTACAGTGACAAGGTCGACGACCTCAAGGATTTCTACGACAGCTATGCCCAGGAGATGTACGCAAATTTTGAGAAGGCATTGGCTCAAATCCAATGTGATGCAGAAGACACTTCCAAGTATTCTCTGGCCAGGACCTGTGACGACTGCCGGGATGCGTACAAGAACTGGGTCTGCTCTGTTTCTATTCCACGCTGCGAGGACTTTTCCAAGACGGACGAGTTCCTTCAGATGCGCAACATCATGGCGACCAACTCGGACGGATCGTCACCAGTCGACCAATACACGAAGCAGATATATGGCAATGCTGCCGCCTACAATTCGTCCCGCCTAGCAAGAATCGACGAGGAGATCGCGCCCGGTCCCTACAAGGAGGTCCTGCCCTGCGAAGACCTCTGTTACACTCTCGTGCAGAGCTGTCCCGCAGCCCTCGGCTTTGGCTGTCCCACACCCGGAATGCTGGGCTTTAATACGAGCTACGGCCGGAGGCTGACGGACGCCAACGGCACTTCGAATGCCGTCACTTGCAACTTCCCCGGGTCGGCGCACTACATCTCGGCGGCACAGGCTTCTGTGACGTTCTCATCGGTTGTTTTGTTCGGAGCGGTCAGCGTGGCAATGCTGTGGCTATGACCCGTCGAGTGAATATCATTATTCCCCTTCTTGAGCCTACTTCAACGGTACACGATCCATGATCTATTGGTATTACCGGGGTGGCTGAATGCATCACATTTTGGAAAGGGGACACGAGGTTAATGTCGGAGCTGGCGTTTTTGGCGTTTTACGAGTTGATAGTCAATTGGGTTACTAGCTGGGCCCTTGTGATTCTTTTGGTTGCAAAGCAGGGGCAGACGATTATAGACTCGAGCTAGATTATATGAAGATACGGCCAGCTCAGCAGAGAAAGATAGAGGCCTTTGATGTCTTTTGATAAAAATATATCCCGTTTCGCAATATTAGCACTGATCCCTACTGGTGAAAGTCTCTTGTGCTCCAATATATGGTAGTTTGCGACCATTGATTGGATACCATCATATCGTTACTGGGTGTCGTGTGATCTCAGGGTATTTGCGACGCACTTCGGATGCGCGATTTCCCCTTCGCGTCCCGACTCTCGACGTACGCGCATGTCATGAATGCCATCGCCTGCGTGTCTGTCTCGTTCGATCGGCTCGCTGGAAGCTTGGAAGCAAACATCTCTCAGCGACGCCGAAGTTGATGAGAGGTTATCCGCCCCATGCCATTGTGGCCATGTCGCGATATGCTCCCGTCTGGTCAAATCACAAGTCTTCGTTGGGCCTTTGCATGGCTCAGTTGAAGTGATGGGCGTTGCACTCTTTCTTGGACGTATCGCTGCGACGTTCCAATTCATCGCTTCGAATTTTGGATGGAGAAGCAGAAGTTCCCCAATGTTGGAAAAGACTCTTCTCATTTCTTTGCCTTTTCGGTCTTGGACTGTTCAAGGAGCTCTATCCTCTTCTCGAGATCTGCAATGGTGGCTATATTTCGAGACAAGTCAGTACGAGAGACTCTTCTCGTTGAGAATCCAAGAAGCAGGAAGCGTACCGGCGGCGTCGGTCCTGAGCTCGTCCGTCTCCAGCTTCATCCAGCCGTAGTAGGCGAGCTGGTACGTGAAGATGGCCATCAGGGCGACCTTGAAGATGGGCCGGCTGAAGGTCTTCCAGAAGCTCGGCTGCTGCTGCGAAGGGCGCAGGTTCGCGGACTCGGACGGAGACGAGTAGTGGCGGCGAGGGAGGGAGATTCTAGCTGATCCTCTGGCTCGAGGGAGAGCGCGCAGTATTGTTCTCATCATGGTTAATCGCAATTGAGGTCGTATCCGCAAGGTTGGGCTGGAAGGGTGGTCGTCTGCAGATCGAGAATCATCAAATCGACTTATCTCCCGGTAGCACGATTGGACGACCTCACCTAGAGGAACCTTAGCTCGCGCCCTGTGTGGCTGGTGCAATCAAAGCTTCTTCTTCTCGTGTGGGGGAAGCAGAAGCAGCAAGCAGAGCAATTACATACAGATCGGCAAGCTCTCGGTAAGCCTAGCCGCGGACCTCCCAGTTCAACGGTAATAGACGAAGCCAAGCCCCTGCCGTAAAGTGGACAGCTGGCTGCTGGACTACTGAAAACCCCTGTCCTATGACCCCAAGGGACCTGGAAAGCTACATTGTAGCGGGCGGGTGGTGTTAATTGCGGCTTGGGAGACCCCTTTGGGGGGGCTTTCCAAATGTGGCCATTCGCGTCCGGGACAGATTTCATCAATTCTCCCAGAAACTCTACGTCTTCTCGTCGCCAAAAGAATACATATACGATTTTCACTTTTTGTACTTGTGACTCTGACTGTTACTATATCAACAGATCTGTCCATTCCTGCATCGATATTTCGAAGACTTGCGAAGGTATTCGAAGGTGCTGCCGAGAGAAGCATTTATATAAACCGAGCACCGGCTTTGCGACCAAGATAGTCCCGGAATCCATTCTCGAAGCTCACTCCCCATCAATCCACCGAGCCGTCCCCTCGACACACCCTTTGCAGATCGACGATAAATCTTCAATCCGAAGACACTATATATACTTTCTCTCGCACAGATTCACACCAAAATATTCACAATGGTGAGTTGTTCCCCCATAGCAAAAGGGCGCACCAAGAACGACCGACCTTTGAACCTCCGGAGTCGCCCCAACCACGAAGCAAGCTATCCTTTCAGTTGTGCTGACTTGACACGACACCACACAGGCCCAGACACCCCAGCAGAGACGCGCGAACGCAAAGTTCGTCAAGGACCAGGACGCCCGCCGCGGCAAGTCGGACGCCGACAGGCAGGTGCGGTCCAAGGAGGCGCAGAAGTCGCCCATCTCGCCCGTCTGGCTGAGTGAGTCCCTCTCTTTGCCCGCCACACTCCCCGCGCACACACAGGTGGAATAACTTTTGCTGACATGTTATTTGGACAGTTCTCCTCGGCTTCGTCGTCTTTGGTGGCATCTTCTTCGAGGTGCTGCAGCGCATCTTCTGGCGATAAAGGGGGCGTTCTTAGGGAGACAATCGATCTATGAGAAAGAGAAACAGCATATGCCGCAGCATTGAGAAGAGACCATATGGGAAAGGGAAGGATACCCAGTGGCTGTCTGCCAGCAGCATTGGGGTCATCATGGGAAAAGGCAAAAGAGAGAGCATGTGAACGGCCTCACGTCGGAAGAGAGACAAGAATGGCCGTTGCGATTCGAGCAACGTGGCATCAATGGACGATGCCCGGCTCTGCCAATCCGCTTTTTCTTGTCTGTAAAATATACCAAACAGCATCACGTCGGACGTTATGGCATTCTTTGGTCCAGCAGACAATGGGTAGGATGAGCACCAACTCAAAGCACCAACTGCTCCCATGAATTGCAACAATGTCACTTTTCTTTTCAAGTTCACTTTTGGCGCAACACCTCGGACAGCATAGGAAAATGTGGTCAGCTTTCAAACTGTATATAATTATTTGCAATGTTTTTGTTCTCTTTTAAGGATTGTGCAAGAGCAAAAAATCACCTCGCTGGTATCTCAACTTTTATTTTTCCTTCCTGTTGCGCCGTCCATGAACGCCAGAGTTCCCTTATGCATGCAATAAATGTATTAGCCAGTTCGGCCTGATTCTCCCTCTCTCCTTCTAAGCACCGAGACCTCTCTTGCCGCCAATGTCCTTCTTCTTCATGCCGGCGGCGTACTGGCGCTCGAGGTCGTCCTGGATGCTGTTGATCTGCTGCTTCGAGGAGCCGTACGCAGCCGCGCCGCTGGTGTTGCCGGCCTTCTTGCCGCCCAGGAGACGCATGAACTTGTCCTGGCGCGCGCTGCCACCTCCCAGCGCCTGGACATTCCAGGCCTCGGCGGCGTTGGACTGCTGCTGCTGCTTTGGCGTCTCAGCCTCGGGCTCAGCGTCGGCTGACTTCTTGGACTTTTTGCTCTTCTTGTGCTTCTTGTCGTGGGTCTCCTCCTCGGCCTCCTCGGCGGCGGCGTCCTCGGACTTGGCGCTGTCCCGCTTGCGCTTCTTCTCCGCCTTCTTGTCCGAGGCGGCGGCGGCCTCGTCGTCGTCGTCGTCGCTGCTGTCGTCTTGGGACTTGGACTTTTTGGACTTCTTGCTCTTCTTCTCCTTCTTGGCCTTCTTGTCCTTCTTGCTCGACTTCTTCTTGTCCTCGGCGCCGTCGCTGTCCTGGGCGTCGGCCATGGGTTCGTCGCCGTCCTTCTGTATCCGGAGTAATCAGTATTTCAATTCCGCAGCTGTGAGTGAAATGAGACACTCACGTCCGTCTGTGCTTCCTCCAGAGCTGCCAGCTGTGCTCTGACCTGCTCGGCCTCCTTCGTCAGCTCGCGCGCCTGCGCCTCGAGCTGCTCTGCGCGCTCTCGCAGCTTGCGCATCTTCTTCTCTGCTTTGTCGGAACCCATGTTGGTGGGTTTGTCCAATTGGTACACTTCGTCTCGAGTATCTCGTCTGGTCAATTGGGGATCGCGAATACGAATGTCCAATGTGGGGCGGGGTGGTTTTCTTTCTTGTCTAAGAGAAAGCCCGAGAGAGCTTCATCCTACCAATCGCGGCAGAATTTGGGGGAAATTTTGGCGGTGAGCTGGATACGGACAAGCGCCATCGAGGCCGCTGGGACGGATCCACAGGGATCTCTAGGGACGTGTGATCTTATTGGAGCGATGTTTTAGTGTACTTTATAATAGCTCTGGTACTATAAACTTCCCAGTATACCGTTGATCATGTTGATCACTTTGGACAGAAAGTGTGTTAGTCTTTATCCCACCTTTAAATACATCTGCTGGAACAACCAGAAATCATATGCACTTTTGATTTCAACATGTTACAAACGAACTCAATCGCCCATGTCCGCTCTGACTAGGTATGTTTCTAACCTTGGGCTCTTGGTTTGGCAAACCGTGCACAAACTAACACCTGAGTACACGAAATCAACGTACTATCTTGTTTCAGTATTGGCCGAACAAGCTTTGACTCTTGAAATCCTCGAGGTTCAAAGCACCTGCGAATCAACCATTCACTGCAATGATGTTCTGTTGCAACCTGGTTGCTTGGACAAGTCTATGCCCTGCAGCCTTTTTCAGTTGCATCATGTATAAATACACAGGAATAAGACTATCGGGAATACAGTCCAGCCGCGATTTAAATTTTGATATACAACATACCAGTATATAAGTGACTATTGCGACTACAAGAGATTATTAAATCCACGAAACACACAATATAGGCCCGAGTTCACATAAAACCATTAGAATACTTTGAAAGGTTCTGGAAGGCTGCATCTAGCAAAGATGCAGCTGAAACACGGTTATCCTACCTGACCTCGACAAACAAATTTATTTTGCTAAAGAGCATCAAGATGCCTCAGGGCAACCTAGGTACCTAGGTACGCCGGTTGCTCTGCAGGAACAACTTCGGTCCCCCACCCAACCAGCGGCCAAAGACATATAAGTTCCAAAAGGACAAGGAATTACCACCAGACCAGTAACCGGGCACGCCTGACGCAGGAAGCTTGGTTACTTGGTCGAGTGGCCTGACAGGTATCTTCCCCCCGCCCATATGGCCAGACGTTAGGGTATGGAATCTCGAGCCTTCGGGTTCGAGTAGGGGGATGACCCGATATCCACTCATTTTTTTGCTCTTCTTTTGGGCATGACATTTCTTGCCTTTGTTTTTACTTACTAGTGTGACTTTTTTGCTGGTCTCAAAAATTTAATTGGAGATGGGAAGGCCCTGCAGCGCATCCGTCATGTGAAGATATGAAAACAGAGCATCGTGAGCACATTTCAATGTTGACGTCGTCCCGGCTTGGCTTTTTTGTATCTGCTGCATCATGGACTCATGGTGCCTGCTTTCCTGGTACAGATACATGAAATCTTTGGCGTGTAATTGAAGAATCTTTGCCAACAGAAATCCGAATATTTCTCCAGCTGTGTTGGATGCACCAAGTGGCACTGATTTGCGCCATTACGGACGTGACGCTTACAAGCCGATTTCTCCATGGGATACAAGTAGGTAGTCATCATTCATAGATGATTTCTGCAAGGTCACAATATCAACTTTACTCTTGTCGTCACGACAAGACCTGACGCTATTTCTGTTTTCCAAATGATAACCGACGTCTGTATCGAAATTGCCAAATCTCAAGGAATGATTTCTGGGGAGCCAATGCGACTTGAGTCATCCCAACATATGCTGGAGGTTACGCACATAAGAGACCTTCATGTGGAGAGTCGACCAATCCCGGCACCCAGACCTTGATTGGGATTCGCTGACCCGGGGACGAGGTGGTGGAGAGGCCATTTTACCGGCTATGAGCAACCACCGATGGCGTACCGGCCTGCCGGGATCAGCATTCGTGTTCCACATCCCGAATCAGTCAACTTACGGTGCTTGGAACAGTGTACTCGCGCAGTGGACAGGGTTACCAAGACGGAGCAATTTGCTAGGGGGGTCACATTGTGTCTCTTGTGCAACATCGATAAGGTACGATGAGATATTTGTGCGAATAACCTCGTGACAAGTATTGTGGCCCGGTCTCTGGAGGCCCCCAATACGGCCTCGAAAAGCGGCGCTTACTCATGGACCCCGGGCTTGGATATGGGTGTACCCGCCGTTGCGTCGACGTCCACGCCCTGTATCCGTTGACTTGCAGCGGCGGATCCTTGAATATGCATGACATGCCTATCAAGATTGATGTAATTGGCAATGATTGCCTCCATATTTAATTCCAATATAAACCCCCCACTTTCTCTGCCGCGGGCCTTGGAGACTACGAGAATATTTATTCCCGTCAAAGATCTCAACGATATCGCAAAATCTACTTGTTGCTTCCAGGGACTTTGAACCACGGCTCTTGTTATCGGCAAACCACGATGTTGGACTTGCCCAAGCCCGGTGCGGCCTTCGAGTTACTTTCTTTCCCTTCTATCGCAGTCTCCGTGATATCGAGTCTCTTATCAGTCTTCATATGGCGACTTTTCTTGATCCCGATATCTGATATCCCGGGTCCCAAATGGGCCTCTATCACTCGGCTATGGCACATGTATCAGATATGGACCGGTCACCAGAACCTCACTATTCTATATCTTCACGAGAAGCATGGTAAGACTAAATCTCCCTTCGACTGGCATCCGCAAGCTCATGCTTTCTCATCAAAGGTCACTTTGTTCGCATCGGGCCCAACGAAGTCAGCACAACGCACCCAGAGGTCATCAAGAAATTGATTCTTACACCTCAGCTAAAGGTATTGATTTTCAATTGAACCGCAAACCCTTGATGAAAATGCTGACAAGGTTCATAGGGTCATTGGTATAAAATGATGGTGAGCAGAGCAGCCAAGTAATAAACTGTGCTATTGACTGAGCAGTTTTATAGAGATTCCCCGACTGGAGGTAATTTGAAAACTTCCCGAGAATGACTCAATCATCCCAGCATATCTGACCATCTCCATTCTAGATTCCGAACGGCCATGTCGGTTCTGGAACCCAAAGGCAAGATCGAGCTATCCAAGCAGCTAGCATCCGCCTACGCCATGAGCAACGTGATCAAGACCGAGGAGCAAATCAGCACCCTCATCGAGCGCCTGCTGTACTGGCTGGATAAGTCCTCCGAGAGCCGCGCGCCCATGGACCTGGCGCAGTTCTTCACCTTTACCGCCTTCGACGCGGTCGGCGAGGCCGTCTTCTCCCGGCCGTTCGGCTTCCTGGAGCAGGGCGTCGACATCGACGACTGCATCGCCCAGACGCTCGGGTTCGAGGTCTACATCTCCGTCGCCGCGTTCGCGCAGTGGCTGCACAACCTGCTGGTCGCCAACCCGCTCGTGACCTGGCTCGGCGTGCTGCCGACCAACTTCCTGGCCAGGACGGCGGGCGCGGCGCTCGATGCGCGCCGGAGCAACCAGGACGCCCGCTTCGACTTTGTGGCGCACTGGTTGAAGGCGCATGAGCAGAACCCGGACAAGCTGTCCTACCGCGATCTCCAGGCTGCCGTCATGGCTAATGTCGGGTGAGTATACGTACATGGTGCCCAATGTGTATTCTATGCTGACGGAAGACCCAGAGCTGGCTCCGACACAGTCTCATGTGCCCTGCAGTCCGCCGTATACCACATGATCCGCCACCCTGATGCCTGGCAGCAGGCGCGCGCCGAGATCGACGAGGCGCAAGCCCGGGACGGCCTCTGCGCCGACCGCGTCGTGTCGTACGCCGACACCCAGCGGCTGCCGTACCTGCAGGCTTGCTTCAAGGAAGCGCTGCGCGTTTTCCACCCGGTGTCGATGGGTACGCCGCGGGTGGTGCCGCGGGACGGCGTCACGATCGGCGGCCGCTTCTTCCTCGCCGGGACTACCGTCTCGCTCAACACGTTCTGCATGAACCTGTCGGCCGAGGTCTGGGGGCCCGACGCCCGCGAGTTCAAGCCCGAGCGGTGGATGGTTGAGGATACGAGTGCGTTGGAGAAGAACTTTCTGCCGGTGAGTCGCTATTATTTCTGGTTCCTCACCATAGATCACGGAGTGGCCTACGGACGGTACTGACTACAAGTGTTACTAGTTCTCCGGCGGCATCGGAGTATGCGTGGGACAACATCTTGCCCGGATCGAGATCTTCAAGATCCTCGCCACCATCATTCGGGATTACGATATTGTTCAAGCTCACCCCGAGCAAGAGTGGAAGTATCATGCGTATTTCACAGTTGTTCCCAGCGATTGGCCTGTGTATATCACAAAGAGAACCACTTCATAGCCTGTTTAGACTCAGGACCTAAAGAAGACAACGCCCTCTTTGTGAAACATCGTGCCTCACTGTGTGCTTGCATCTCCTTCTGCCTGTCGAGCCATACTCATCACATCTAGAGATGACTAAAAAGCTATGATGCTTTGATCGAGCGTGACAATATTGGCTCGAATAAGAGTTGCCTGGCACAGAACCTCGTGATGCCACTCGGCTGGATGTTGTACCCGATATTCGGAAGGGTCAGAAAGACCCCCGTTTTTATAGTACATGACAGGATAGAATGTGCCCCTGGCTCGACCATGTCGCTGGGATCAAGGCCAAGCTTTACGAGGTCGCTTGAAGATCTCGGGTAGATCATTCACGATAGCAAATGCGCAAGGGTCCCGGGGACATCTGTATGACTCACAGTTCTATAAAAATAAAACGATCCGAAAATAGTCAGCAGTGACGTGTCAGTTGAACCCGGCGCAATTGCAGAGTCGTCAAACCAAAGCAGTTACGAGTTTGCAATATTCTTTCTTTCTTCATGTTGCCCGGCTACTATGGAGTTTGATCTAGTCTGGTAGGGCAGGCCGACTTATACTGACACCTGAGCGGCACAGACATGAACGAGCCACGTCGTAGCTTGCTTACTTCAGCAGCCACCTGAGGCTCGCTTACGCAAGGTTCCTGGTTTTAATCCTGCATGAGACCGTGCCGGTGCGTGTTGGATTTGGCAACCTAGAACGGACAACCTGAAGTATAAGTCGACCTTCTACTCCTTGGCGCCCAGGCAACAACTACCCGGGATCTACGTACATCTGATGATCCGTTAACGCGCGGTATTGAGCTGTCTGAATGGAACCTTTTCCGTAGGGCTGAATAGTTTATCCAGCGAATGGGAAAGTCTAGGCCAGGAACTTGCAGAAGTTCCATCTCAGGTCTGGTCATTCGTGCATCTGTGCGAATCGCTCGCTCGGGCTCGACACCACCAGAAGCGCATACTCGACCAGTTCTGTTTCTCTCAGACCGAGAGTATTGCCATCTTTATGGAACAACCTTTTTCAGTCATACTAGATGGTGGTCGTGTCTTCGACCGCTCCTTGGGCGCTAAACATGGTGATGTCTGACAGTTCAGGCACCACGCTACAATGTGCATTCCCATTGGTTCTATTACCTTGGGCAGACACCGGAAGCCACCAACCAGTACTGAACTCTTGGATCTTGATTCTCATGCCCTTGGAGAATGTCCGCAAGCTGGACTGGCCACAGCAGATTGCAACGAGCTGACATGGTACGCGGCGGTCTACCACGACATCTCTCAAGGCACCAGCAATTCTCTGGACCAGTCATCAATTCCCAGGCCTCAATAGAGCTTCGTCACGATCGTGACGGCGGGCTTGACTCAGAAAATCGAGAGCTGATTGAATATTTCTCCCTGGAAGATTGTCAGCCGCATCGTCCAACACGAAAGATGACCTTGGGGAACTCGTAGACTCGCACCCCTCATGGGCTCGACGTGACGTTACAGATCTGTCGTGTGTCGTTGACATTGGACTTTTCAACCAATATGCAAAGGGACGATGGCTGTGCCCACCGACATCTCGAGGGGCGCGTTGATACTTGTAGCGACCCTGATCGGTGGCTATGCGAGTAGCAGTCTTCAGGGTCCATGTGTGTTGGAAAAGTGTAGAGGTTGACTTCGATGAGTGTCAAAAGTTCTAGCTTGCAAATAAGATCCAGAGATGCGGTGCGGCAGGTACTGGTGCGTCACACAGCATGACGCCTAATATGCGTGGGGGATCTTTTGATCGCAGGGTGTTCGTCACTCGGGCAGATGACAGCTTCTCGTAGATGAAGTATGGGAATAGCAGCACAGTTGTGTCCCACCTGGAGCTGTGGAAGGCAGCGTAGGGAAGTTAAGTTGAAGCCAAGGTCAATGGCGTAGCAGCTGGTTTGGTCGGAGGACACAGAACAGAGAAGTGAGCTGGAATCAGCAAAGAAGTTGGGGGGGGGGGGACGTCATTGATGATGAGCCCCGAGATTGAAGGACAATAATATCGCTCAACGACCCGGATCTGGTCTCCGACTCCATCATCACGAGAATCAAAACATCAACATGGTCCGCGCTCCTCTTCGGCAGGAACAGGAAAGTCGCTGCACCGTTGCGAGGTCGAGTTGACATTTGCGTTTGTGGGATGTGATTCATAGGGGGTCATGTGAGGGAAGCGATGAGTCGCTCTCTAGCGAACCAGAGCCCAGGCACCAGGGCAGCAGGAATCTTAAAAAAGCTGACCTAACCTGTTCCGAGCCCCGACAGCCAAAAAGCGCTCACTGATGGACGAACCTGAGTGTGAGGCACTTGATTGCATTACCCTTTAACTTCCCCTTTCAAACGTGGCACAGTGGCAGGGCTGAAGGAAAGGGATCCGACTTATTGCCGTCGCGACAGATTACGGATTTCTGGAGTGGTCATCTGGCCTGGAATATGCTATACTTGGTCGGTTAGTGCTTGATCTTACTGCACTGAAAGATCATCGTAGACCTACTTGGAGTTGGAGGATAATTGGTCAGATAATGCATATTCTTGTATCAATTCGCATGGTTGCAATTGGGAAACAGAACTTATGATCAAGGGAGAGGCCCAATTGAGGCACCATCGAGGGACCTCAGATGTTGTCTGTGTCTCTTGCGAGCGAGAAGTTTGGTATATTCGCTCTGGTCAATTGATCACTCCCCTGGATCCCTGCAGATCATCACTGAGTCTAGGCGAGCTTCCCGGATCGTTCCCGTTAAGTTTAGGCGGGTGGATACCTAAGAACGGCCGCTCAACCGCTGGACGTGGGACCCGGCAGCCTGGAATCCCAGCCGCATTCTTTTCTTGGAGCAACGCACCCATAGAAACGCACTTACACATGTTATACACTACTCGGACCCTTCTCTTACCTTCTCACCAGCAAAACGCAATGCACTTAATGGAAATAGACACAAAAACAGCTATAATCACAACAGGGTTTTCCACAAAAAAGTTCCGCCAAGGCATCCCGAACATTTTCGTCGCATATGTGGCTCACAGGACAATGGTCCCTCGTGCCTAGTCTCGAAGCAGATGGAAGCGATGGATGCCTTGAGCAACCTCGATCTAGTTCAGGCAGAGAACCAGGGGCCCAAGGACTACCTACCAACCTACCATTGTATACCTACGTGTCTACATACATACTTTGGATGTGTGAGATGCCCGCGCGGCATGACAGACAGCATTTGGTAGCCTTCGAGTTTCTTCTCAGTTGTATTTTTACTATTAATCTCCCTGTTTCGATATGAGTCTTATTCTGTCTCACGTTTCCGCTTTTCTACTTCTACATGTACTTTATGTTATCCGTCTTGTTTCTTTAGTATACTCTTGTTTTTAGAAGTTCTCCATTATATAATACACAGCGACCATCAAATCTCCCCATTGGACACTTGAGTAGTAGAGTCACCATCTATATAAAGTGTCAAGGCATGCTACCCAGCTTATTCTCCAGGACTTGTTTGTTCCATCATTGTATCTTGTATTATATTACATCTTCCAGTCGTACAGTATACTTCGCAGTATAAGTCCTACATTCTGTTGTGCTTCATCAGAACTACCTCTTGGAGACAACAGCACAGCAGTGATCTCCTCAGCAGGATTTCTTACCACTTTTCCCTGCTTGTCTGCCGAGCTTTGAGCCTTGATTCTCTTGCATGAGAGTCCATGAGTCTGTCTCCGAGGAGATCACCCGACGAGACATCATCACAAGGGACTATTCGCAGAGCCAGCTCGATAGAATTTCCCAGAGCAGAGGAGGCTTCATCATCAAAGTCTTCTAGAAAGGAGAAAGCGGTGGAGAGACCTCGATATCACACACGGAGTTCAAAGCGGCCACAAGCTACGGTTGAGCTAGACTCTAGAGAAAAAGAAACAGAGAAGAAGAAGAGAGAAAAGAGCCCAGAAGACACCACCATGCCTTCTTCGTCATCAACCTCGTCGAAAAGCAGGGACTCGAGCTCTAAACATCAGTCCTCGTCGAAATCAAAATCCAAGCACGGAAAGTCTGACGACTGGTCCGACGTCACGGAGCCCGAGGAGAGGCGGCGCATCCAGAACCGTCTGGCTCAAAGGAAATTTCGTAAGTTGCCTTCTCTCCACCTCAAGAAAGACAGTCGACTCACATCTTCCTACAGGCGAGAAAGCCAAAGAGCAAAAAGAAAAGTCCGAGCGCGACACTCGGAACCAGGAACTCGCCGGCAGCAGCTACACGGTGCCCTCATCCAATGAGCTGGCCGGCGCGAGCGACGAGTGCGAGGGCCTGCCCTGGGGATCGATCAGCATGCGCCACGTCCTGTCGCGCGGGCAGCAGCAGAGCTCCGGGCACGGCGGCTCCGGGGGCTCGCACAACAGCCAGCGGCGGAGCGGGCGGGGCGCGGACGAAGACGACGGCAGCGGCGCTGGGTACTACTACGACTACCCTGCCGCGGGCGACGACGCCGAGGACGACGTGTACGGGCAGTACTCGTCGGGCGGATACGGTAATGATGCGTATCCCGCCGTGACCTCGTCGAGTTATAGCTATCAGAGCTTTACCAGCTACGATGATGGCAGCGGGACGGGTGGTGGTGATTTCTTTTACGATGAGCTGTAGTTCTCGTGTTCTGGGATATATCTGAGAAGACTTGCGGGTTTTTCGTCTTCCGCGGTATAATTTTTTTCGGTTTAGAATCATCCCCGGATCCCTCCCCTCCATGCCTTAGAAGCACAAGAAACAACAAACACATCCCGCGACCTATATACCCCTGTTCTTGGTCTACCTATACTGTTTGGCTTTTATTTCTTCTCATTTCACCAGATTAGAAGTTTTCAGCGATTTAGAATATACATCTTGTTTCATATTATACTATGTAGCATCAACTGGTCCCGTGTCTCTGCAACATCCATTTCCAAGGTGCGATGCTCGCAATCTAGGTAAGTACCAAGCGTGCCTTTCTGGCCAATCCTATCCAGACCCGCTGCTCGTACTGTACATATGATTTACAGCATCGGAAGTCCTAGGAGATCTGCATGCAAGGCCAGCAGGCAAACAAACGCGGCTCGGGGGAAGCGAGGGAAGGTCCATCTCAACGTCAATGTGGTATTACAAGCTCCACTCGGATTGTGTAAACTACCAATCACCGCCAGACATTCTGCTGTCGGATTTCGTAAACTTCCAATCACGAATGCAGCTTCTTCGGCGCGGACGAAGCGAGCCAATAATAGGGATCTTGGTCATTGGGTGCAGTGGCGGGCTGTGCCCGACAGGCTGCGACTTCTGCCAGATCTAGCAGTCTCGTTTTGTTGGCCAAGGAAATTCTCAAATATTAATATCAGTGTTCCTGCTTCATTCGGTATTCAACTCTACCATCAACGTCTGATTTGATTCCAAGACACTCGGTTGTTCAAGATGCTTCCAGAGGCGGAACAACGACCACCGATATTATCAACAACCTGAACGCTTTTGTCTTGACCCGGTCCGTCACTACTCTTTTCGCCTTCCTTTGGATGATGGACAAATATACAAAGGAACCCATCGATTGGGATAGCTACAAGGAGCATATCTGGGTTTGGTATATGGTTGACAACAAAAGCCTCTCCGACATTCTCGAGATATTGAAGCAAGACGGCGTGGTTGCAACGTGAGTTTATGATTAGACAGCTTCTCGTAGTGGTATTAACCACCCTCGCAGGAAACAACAGTTGGAGTTCCGTCTTAAAAAATGGCGAGTCTTCAAGACAATCAAGACCCAGGAGGCCCGTTGGATGGCGAAGCAGCTGGATATCAGCAGCAGCGCCGGCGAATCCATCGTTTTTGTGAAATCAGGGAAAATCCTGCCGGAGAGTCAGGTAGCACAGGCAGTCAAGCGCCACGCTCCCCTGCCAAGCTTTGCGCAGAAGTTCAATACTGGTGAGTTATGCATATTTACAATTCTTGCGGGTAAAGTTTGTTCCTCGGTCCGCTCATACCCTCCGCAGATAGCAATGCCCACTTTCAGCTCAGTCCGGCGGACTTGATAGCTTGCAGCCCAGGACCAGCCGGCTTGTACGCAAGAGAAATCGAGCCTTGGGGGTTCCATTCAACGCTTCCATGGATTCGCTTCCGATGTGCACTGCTTGATGGCTCTTTCCAAATTCAAGTTCGCAGCAAGTCTCGATCCACAATGCCTTCTGACTACACTCTACCAATAACGTTCGCATCGATATCGTCCAGCAACCCTGGCTTGCAGGTTTGCAAATTCGCCTCGAACCTCGGTCAGATCATGCCTGAAGTGTACCCGGGAGAGCACATCCGACGAGTATGTGCAATCTCACAGGCGCAGGCATCGCTTACTATAGACCTGCTCGAGATTTTGATATTCCAGCTCTCAAATGATTTTCTGGATCGAGACTTCAACTCCGAACACGTCGTGCATCTGATGGGTGTCTTTGGTCTTGACAATTCAACGACCATCAGATTTCTCTTCGATGTAGCCGCTGATCAGCCGACCATTCTTGCCGTCCTAGACAAGTTCTGGAGAGCTGCATATAAGACTTCCTCTACAAAACTCGCATCCCTCATATTCACCGAATTCCTTCAGAAATATGACGGCAGTGGTGTGTTTGGGTTAGAGATAACTGGGGTTTTGATGCAGGCCATCAACACTGAGAACTTGAATCTAGCCAAGGTCATTCTTTCCGGGTCCAAGAGCACCCACGTTACTGAGGCACTTTCAGCTGATGGTCCCAATCTCCTTGCACGTTGCTCGAGCGCTCGGAATCATGAGTTTGCACTAGCAATGGCGGCTTTGCTTTTGAAGAGACACGATCAAATTTTGAAGATGATCAATGAACTGCCTCCAAATCAAGAATTCGAAAGCCGTGGCCATGGCGGAGCTGATACCATTTTCCGCGCTTTGAAGAGAGGAAACATCAAACTTGTTCGGTTCCTGGTTGAAGCCGGACTCAACCTTCCGCATCACCGCTACTTTGCGAATGACTATCCTTCTGGGAATGACTGTTTCTTTGGAAGTGGCCTTTCCCCTGCAAATGACCGTTCAGTTAGATATGCCGTAATGGGAAATCCTGATATCTACCGTGAAGCATCAATCAATCGTCTCGAAACAATTTTCACCGCTGCAGTCGTTCCCAGTGGCAGGCTGAACGGAGCAATCAGGATTCCCGGTGAAATCTATGGTCGAGACAATCAATTCGCAAAATTCCAAAATCAAACGGAATCCGAGAAAATGGTTCTCCAGAACTATTTGGGGCTGTCCGAAATGCTTTCCAACATTGGAACATTACCGGAGTGGCTGGAAGGAGCCTCGAGCTCAACACAGTCACCAGATCGTGATGTCGTTGTTCTTGCGGCTGTTTATGGATATGATGCGTTATTGCAAACATTCATGCATAGTCCAAGCAGCTTGAACCGAGAGAATAGCGAAGGTATGTGGCCATTATCTGCCGCCGCGCTCGGAGAAAATGCATCTACATGCCGTCTCTTGGTGCGATTGGGTGCAGACCCCAATTACTTGCCGTCGGTTGGCAATTGGCCTACCCCATTGCACCATGCTGTCTACAATAATTCGACTCACTTGGTCGAGGTTCTGCTTGAACTTGGTGCAGAAATCAACCACCGATCCAACATAGAACACAATAGAAGTAGCCATATCCTGGGATCCATTGAGCATGGAGGCGGGATAAGTGCGCTGGCGCTGGCCATGGGCCTGCGCCATCGGGAGACAGCATCTCTACTTGTTCATCGAGGGGCGGATGTCGATCTTTTGGCCTTCGATCTCGCAGTCAAGAGCGGTGAGCCGTCTCTGATCGACCTACTATCGAACGCAAAATTTTCCGAATGCCTTCTTGGTAGTTGCATCGTGGAACATAGTGACGATGCCGTTCTACCAATCATTCCGGGGAGCTCTGGTGTCGAGAACTGCGATGAGCCATCGAGGCTGCAGGGTCAGCAAATCATATACGACATTTCATTGCAAGCAGCATCGGCGGGTAACCTGAGCCTTGTGTCACGAATCCTGAGAATGAGACCATCCGGGTCAGATCAGCACTCTCTTCAGGACGCCCTGACTTGTTCTGTTCAGCGGGGCTTCGAAAAAATATCGCGGGAACTGATTCAGGCTGGTGCAAAGTTGAGTCACTATGATCTTGCCCTGTCTTTTAGATCATTCAAGCTCACCAGCATCCGTGAGTTTATAACAACTTCACTTGGCCCGCCATTCTCTGCTGTCGAAAGGGGACTGCAAGAGTTCACACTAGAATTCGCACTCTTGGACAACACGCCTGATGTTGTACAGTTTGCTCTTGAGACATTCCCTCAAGCCTACAGTTCACGCGCATTGAGTGCAGCCGTGCTTCGAGCAGCAGAATCGGGTTTTCGTGGTTCACAGGAACCGATGCATGAGCTGCTTCTGCGGCGTTCAAATACAGACTCGAAGCAGCTGGATCCAGTCTTGGAAAACACGGCTTTGTCCATTGCAATACTTTTCAAAGCTCCAGCGGTAGTCATGGAGTCAGTACTCCAAAAGTCTTGGCCAGAAACGAAAGCAATGTACCCTGCATGTTACTGGGCAGAAGAAAAAACCGTCGAAATTGCTGGCTACCATGAGATGTTGGTAAAAGTCTTCTTGGCTCAACGGAATCCACATAACGTCAGCTATGTACAGCATATGGATACTATTGCGGTGCATCGTCTGCCGTTATACCTGGCCATGCATTTACGCGACGAACAAGTCTGCTCGAAATTGATGGCAAGAGGTTTTCTCGCAGATGATGTGACCATTGTGACCGCTATTAAGCAACACGCGTCATTGGATGTATTGGATGGACTCTTCAAGAGTTGTAAAGAAGGCCACGATATCATCAGACTCCGTAATAATCTTTTGCACCGTGCTCTTGCGTGCAAAAATGACCACGCCATGCGCTACCTCATACGCCATGGTGCAAGCGTGAGCGCCAAGAGCCATGCTGTAGGACTATCATCGAGATCCACAGTCCTGCAAACAGCTGTGCAGAAGTGTCGTTCCACAGATGATCGGCGTTTCGTTCAATTGCTCCTAGATGCTGGCGCAGACGTCAACGAGGCCCCAGCTGACGGAGGTCTCAGTGCTCTACAAGCAGCAGCGCAGACCGGACAGCTTGACCTTGCTCGACAGCTTGTGAGTCTTGGCGCGGATATCAATGCCCGCCGAGCTGTGCAAGGGGGGTTTACTTGTCTCGAAGCAGCGGCTCGGTTCGGGAAGCTGGACGTAACCCAGTTTCTCCTAGATGCAGGAGCCACAACCACCGGCAAAGGACAATTGCAGTACATCAGAGCTGTAAAGCTGGCAGAAATAGGTGGCCATGCAGCGGTCGCGCAAATACTTCGAAGGCATCGGCCTTGGGATGAATCAGATGAATCCCTATTTCAGGAAGAGGGCATCATGTCGTTTATTGTGTTGCATCCAACCGAATACACTGTCGAAGAGATTCGCGATCTAGCGAAAAAAATATGCGCGGAAGGCCATGCAAACTGCAAGGACATCTGGCCAGAAGTTGATGACCATTCGAGGGCAGATGAAACAGACCTCAGCGATGATGGTGCGGATGACCATCATTCATTGGACGTCAACGAGGTTGTTCCCCCTAGTGAGGATCCGATCGTGGCCTCCACCTCACAGCTCGCATTCGACGCTCTAGACGACAGATCACCTGGCACACATGGAAGCCTAACCGACCCGTTCAGTTCCCAGATGGTGGTTTCGAACCCGGCCTCAGACTACAGCATGCCGCTGCATACTTCATTCGCCCAGCTCCAAGATGACCCGGATTTCCACGAGCGAATCTTCGAGATAGAGGACGACTGAGTCCTGATATGAATTTCTTCTACGGTTTGGAATTGTATGGTACGGGGCGTTCGGCTGGTCATCATTTTAATTTTCAGGTTTACATATGTATGGTTTTGGAGTAGTAGGCGCAAACCAATTGTACACGACCTACTTTTGACAACTAGACGACACTATTGAGCATACGATTTCACTGTTGGTAGACACTCTTCTTGAGAAGTTCCAATGCTGCTTTCTGTGACTCGGCTGTCTGCAAGTGTCAAGCTCGTACATGCGAAACCTTTATACTCCAACGTGGAATCACTGACGAAATGCTGAACATCTCGAGCAGTCAGCAATGTCCACAGCGTAGCAAGGGAGGCGGACCGCTTTCTTGACTTGGATATCCACAAAAACGAAAGTGGAACAACTTGAAGCGTTGTGCATTGAAAAGTTCTATATTTTTGTTTCATGATCGTAATTTCTTTCTCACATGACGCTACATTCCAAACCGTACATGGCCCTCTCGACATCGCGCTTGATCTGGTACCAATCTGATCGGCGCTGCGCGTATTCATAAACTTCTTCGGCCCTGAAGATACCGCCAAACTTGTCACCGTCAGCAATGACGGTCGCCATCTCTTTTGCGTGTTTGCCATCGATCAGGTAGATCTGGCTAAGCTCTCTCAGAGCCTTGAAATAAGCGAGCAGGTCTGGGTTTTTGAGAGTGCGGATATACTCAAAGTACAGGTTCATGTCTGCAATCAGCTTGATTGCGCCCTCTGTACTGATGCGCTGCCTCTTCAAGTGCTTACATATGGCTGTAAACAGCCGGAGACCGACCTCGCCATTGAACACGTCCAGCATGGTCTTTTCGGTACTACCGACGAGCATGTTGGTGTGCGACGAGACAAGCTCCTTGATCCTCAGTGCCGTTTGTGTAGGCCCGATATCGAAATCTTGGGATGCTGCGCCCTTTTCTTCAGAAGCAGGCTGCGGGTTGTAGTCAGTGGGAGACTGCGTCGTGGCACAGAGGTATTCGACCTCGTCCATCAGCACGTCAATTCCCTTGTTCAGACCTGCCGCGACACTCTCGTCCAGCATTTGTTCGAACTTCTTCTTTGCAAGACCGGCCGGGTCCAGGAAATCATTACGGTCTGCGATCTTTGGAGCTGCGAGTTGCTGCTCATAAAAGACATCAACCATTTGTGATATCAGGTCGCCCACGTTGACCAGCTCAATAAAGGTCACGAGAGGGGCTACACCAGTCTGGCTGTGATCGCTGACTTCCCGCGGGTTGTATAGCGACAGATGATCGACAGCCTTGATGAAACCGTACTTGACGTGAGTTTGACCCAGTGTCTTAAGCAAAGCAATAAAGATAGCTTCGCACTGCTCTTTTGCTTCACCACCAGCTTGTCCACCCAGCGATACAAACATGGCTGCGCGGCCAAGACTAATCTTGGCAGCTTGCACAAGATCCAGCGCAACCTCGATACTGCACAGGGATTTGATTCCCTCGAGTCGGTTTGCCATCAGGGCCGCCTTGGCCTTGAGTTCATCTGTCGGTGCTTCCGGTGGTAGCGGCGTGCTCTTGCGCTCGAGGGGATTGCCCAGACCTGGTGTGCCGGGTCGCGACCCCGGTGTAAGAGTACCATTTTGCTGGAGGCTGGCTCGATTGACAGCAGGTGTGGTGACAGGCTTGCTCGTGCCACCGAGGACCGTGACGGGCATCATGACAACCTTCCTGAAAGAGCTCAGAAAGTCGTTCTTGTCTGCTCGTCTGTTGAAGTTGCGCATATAAAATGATTCTGCAGTAAGGTCTTGCTCTGACAGACGCTGATCCCAATTGGCGACCTCCCGCTCAGCATGCTGAGTAAAGTGATCAAGCTCGTCTTGTAGGTATAGATCCAAATGCTGCTCAAACACGTGCAGGGCAAGTTCTTTTGCATGCTCTTCGAGTTCCTCTGGGGTGCCCGTCGGTGGCCGTAATGACCGGGAAAAGGCTAGGCATTGCTCAAACAGACCAGAGACAGCCTTGAGATATGATGCCTTGTTCTTGCGATGCAGCTCATCCAGTAAGGATGTGACGTAGTCGATAATTACTTCTTCGCGAAGCTTGTCCATAAAGTACCAGAACGCCGTGGACGGAACCGGGAATATCTGATTTATAATAGCAGACTGCTCGTTGGATTTGCTGGCCAGTGTCTGGAAGAACTGACGGGAAGGCTCGAGGGTAATCTCATCGTATGAGCCCTGATTAATACAGTCCATGGAATTGGCCAAAACGTCGCGGTCGCTCAAGAGAGGGTGTTTCGAGACAAAGAGCTCCATAGCGGCACTGCCACCATTCAGGAAGTGCAATACATGAGCGTATCTCTTCATCCGCCCCTCTACATCCCAGAACTCGTATCCTTGTTCGAACTCGCGCAACACAGCACTTTCAAACATGCTCGTCATGGTGATGAGCTTTTCCTCGCGCTCGTTCCACCCCTGTGCCCAGTCGCTCTTGGCAAAGGTGAATAAGTTATTTAACATTCTAGCCTGTCGTTCGGGATCTCGGAAGGCCTGAAAGACGACAGGTTCGGTATGACTCTTTGCCTGTGCCAGGTCGTAATAAAAGGGAGCAAGAGCACCGTATACTCTGCCATATTCTTGCCGGGCTCGTCCGCGTATGCTCTTTACGCTCTTCAGTATGTCCAGAAGGGCGTCGGGGTCATCGTAGGGCGAATTGGGTTGTGCTGCTGCATTCAGAGTAAGGGTCTCGAAGCCGTCGACAGTCGGTGCCGGTGCCTTGGCAGCATCCTCTGCGGCTTTTCGGCGACGGTCCTCCTCCTCCTGGGCGTCGAATATAGTCGTGTCGATTGGTTGTGCTGTCGTCGGGCTCGCGCCAGGTACTCCATTGAGGGTCTGGCGCCTCCGCTTCATGGCGTCGTCGAACCTCTGCCTGGCCTCGGCCTCGTTCCAGAGGCCCATGCTCTTTAGCCTGGGCACCCATCTCGTGTCATCGTAGACCATCTCACGCATGCGTCTTGAGGTCTGCGCGAACCGCATGAGGTCGGCCACGGGCAGATAGTCGAGGATCGTGGCCAGAATCTCGGCGGGCAGCGCGGGCTTCGAGTCCAGCATGGTGGTCGCCTGCAGCGTGCTGAGGATGCTGCGGCCCGGCGCCGCCCGTTTGAAGTTGGACATGATGGGCGGCGGGACGGTGATGAAGCTCGCACGATGGTGATGTACTGATCAAAGAACTTGTCCTGTCACTCCGCGGGGTTGAATCTACCGGGGCTTCAAGTGAATCGCCGCCATTTGTTGAAACGGAATGGTGATTAAGCTTATGTTACCGCAGAGCCGTAGGTTGTCCGAGCTACCGTCACTACCTTGGATTCTACAGCGGTAAAGGCTCCCCCGGAGGACAAAGACCCACTCTAGTTTCAGGGGTCGAGCAGCCAAAGCGCGGGGCTTCATTGAGCCCCGCAGCTGGCATCAACTGGCTGGCTGCCTGTTTACTACTCTGTAAGTATGCATTTCAGTACTGTAGTATAAACTTCAGCATCATGATGTTGTTCATGATAGATTTGGTTGAAGTTGGAAGAGTGAACCATGTTGACCTCGATATGAGATACTGAGATCGATCACCGAAGACAAGAAATTTGAAATCTCAATTCGTGAGAGTAAGCAGAACTGCTCAACACCCGGCAATTCACGCGGATGAACAAGCATCCTTTATGCACAGATGATAGGGGTGCTACTAAATGCCATTCCATGTCTTGCCCACGTGCATCCATTGCATGCATCACAACCACAAAAAGTCGCAAGTCGGAACGTGTACAGGAGGTTTGATTACACATATACAATATTCAATATCTCACGCGTCAGAAATGTCTCGAGCTGCCCTACCTGAAGTTAGTGAGATGCCTTTATCCAATATTTCTCCTCTCTTTTTGGCAATTGGTCTCCATCGAAATTTCCTGGGTCGTGTCAGCGCCATGTAGGTGGGCACCATCTCGTGTTGCAGATATCGCATGCATGTCTTTCTGGGCAAGCCCTTTTATATGTCTCGGGAAAGAACGATTCAGCTATGGCGTTTTCGAGTTGAACATGATGGAAAATCATCTTCCCTCGTTCTTTCTAGTTTTGCTCGGTCCGTCTGTTTATCTTGATTTCCGATTTCCGACTCCTTTGACACTTCCTCTTGTCAATGATATTGAAAGACTCAGAGTACCTCCCCCATTGATCACCCCGGAAGAGAATATACATACTCAATATTATTGAGCACACACAGACATCATGAATTCCTTCCTTCCAGTAACATCAGTTCCTGAAAAGGAGGGTAGATCTGGTCTCTCTCTGCCCTCCGGGTTTTATGTCTTGTGAGTATACAATCTCTGCTTGAGTAAGTGTTGATCAACTAAGACAATATCAAAATCTAGAACATGGATGTTTTTCTCCAATATCACCATTTTGTTCAACAAATGGCTGATCGACGATGCTGGATTTCGTGAGCAAATGATCATTCCATGTATCTGCGCACTGGCTAACACAGATATTTATAGGATTTCGTGAGCGCTTTTCATTCGCCTCATACAACTTCGGAGTTTACTGACTTTCTGGATATAGCGGTATTCCTGACCGTCTGGCACATGGTCTTTGCCACCTTAGCGACACAAGTTCTAGCCAGGACGACTAGTTGGCTCGACGGACGGCACCAGGTGCATATGTCCAAACAGTTATACCTTCGTGCGGTCGTGCCGATAGGCCTTCTCTACAGCGCCAGCATGGTCTGTAGTAACCTCGTCTACCTCTACCTGAACGTGGCCTTTATACAAATGCTAAAGGTGAGCAGCATTCTTCTGGTCAGGTCATAATATGGATTTGAGAGCTGACGAGTACCTCCCTCACAAGGCTGCCTCCCCGTTCACCACCCTCGTCGTCTCGTGGCTCTGGGGCCAGGAGAACCCGTCCCGGACGACCGTCTGCAAGATCCTCGTCATCGTGTTCGGCGTGCTGCTCGCGAGCTTCGGGGAAATACACTTCTCTGCCCTGGGGTTCCTGTACTCGCTCGGCGGGCTCGTCTTCGAGTCGCTCCGCGTCGTCATGGTCAAGAATCTGATCTCCGGCGGCGACGGAGGAACGAATAACATGGACCCGCTGGTCTCGCTGTATTACTATGCGCCCGTCTGCGCGCTCGTCAATCTCATCGTCGCCTACGCTGCTGAGAGGCACGAGTTTTCGTGGTCTGCTGTCTCCAATATCGGGCTCGGGCTGTTGTCGGCCAATGCGCTCGTTGCTTTCTTTCTTAATGTCGCAAGCGTCATGCTGGTGAGTATCTCGAACCTTTCTACCCTCTCTCGAGGCTCCATTACTGACTATTATTACAGATCGGAAAGACTTCTGCATTGGTTCTCCACCTCTGCGGCGTCCTAAAGAATATCCTCCTGGTCGTCGCCTCGGTACTGATATGGGGGACTACCATCACCGCACTGCAGACATTTGGTTACGGCGTCGCCTTGGCTGGAATGGTCTTGTATAGGCTCACGTGGGCAGAAATCAGGAGCGGATTTGAAGCCACAAAGCAGTCGTACAGGAATGCGCCAAAGTCGGAGAGTTTTGACAGCGGGAACTACAGGGTTCCGAGGAGATTCATTTTCACTGCCGCGGTCTTACTGGCGGCTCTGCTCGTGCTGGTTGTCTGTAAGTATCCCACGGCGCCTCACTTTTGGTCATTGATTTGGTCCAGCGAGTCTAGAGAGCCAGGCCTCGGCTGGCAGAGTTGGCTGTCAAGGATGGGTTTGGCAAGGTGAAAGACATGTCAAACTACGAAAAATGTGCTGGAGCTACATCATGACAGAGAATCATGTCCAAGCAATGCATTACATGAATCATCAAAACGATTCTAAGAATTAAGCAATGCCATGGGATTAGGCACCTTACTCCGTATAATTGCTCGTTATATCCAGCATCAATTTGAGTTCACATCAAGTTTCATTCAGAAAATGTGTGATGATTCAATCTCGGCTACTACATGGAGCAACTTTATCCCTCTTCCTGCAAACAACTCAACAGCCTGACCTTATACTACCGGAATCCTGTCATCCTGCAGGCAGTCCTCACATAAACCAGCCCGCAATATGGTCTCCCTCGACGACGGAGCAACAGGATCCGTGAACAAACACAAACCAGGAATCCCTATTCCAACACCGCCGCCGGCGTCTCGGCCACAGACGACGGAGCCGACAAAGACGAAGACATCGGCACAGGCGCCGGCGCCGGCCCGCCCAAGACCTCACTCCCATGATGCTCCAGCGTAAGCCGATACGAGCCACAATTGGCATCCAGATTGGCACAATCGCCCGACATGCCGTCCTGGCCGGCGCGGACGCAGTCGTCGAGGATCACGTCCTCGAGCTCGCCGAGCATGGACGCGGCCGTCTTGTTGAGGCCGCCGCCGCGCGCTGCCGTCGTCGGCGGCGCGCCCGTCTTGGCGCACAGCCGCGACATGCACGTCCCCTGCCACCAGGTCAGGCACATGCCCGAGGGGACGGTGAAGGAGGGGGCGCCGGCGGCGGAGATGCGGTCGATGATGGCTTGGCAGTCGGGGACGGTGACGGAGGTTGTCTGTGGGGGAAATGTCAGTAGTTTGCTTCGGTGAGGAATTCTCGTTGAGATAAATCTTGGTATAGAAATGCAGGTTTGGTATGATCGAAAGTAAAGTTCCGTATATACCTGACGGTTATAGCAAGTGTAGTACCCGCGCTTATGTAGCCCCTGGTATCTCTGTCCCATGTGCATGTCGTCTTCGTCGAGGAACAGCGTATACTGCGGCTGGTCGATGTGGCCGAGTTGCATGCCGCCGTCCACATCCTCGACGATCTGCATGAGGCTCGAGTGCGGCAGACGGGCCCCGAGACCCAGGCGGACGAGGCCGCCGGCGAGGCACGCGGCGGCACGGCTCAGGCTGGACAGCTTCATGCTTCTTACGCTTGTCTGGGCGGATTACTTCTGGGTTTTTTTTTCGCAGACGGGGGAGAAACGGTTCACGATGCAGTCGGCGCCGAGGACTTGTCCATTCTTCACGACATCTGAGACAGCGGCTCTCATGCCTATGTAGTATAGCAATCTCGGCCTTCTTCAGTCTGTACAGCACGACATGTGCCACATCAATTCGAATCGCCAGTTTGCTTCATGATAATCTCCATGACTGGCAAAAGCACACATGCGGACCGGCAGCCCACCATACATTGGCTTGAGAGGTTGATCAGTGTCACTTGAAGCTCCCGGGCAACGGGATGATGTGGCCTGTATCATAATTATAACCAATTCCTACTGTCGTTGAAGATGTTAGATAAAGCTTTGACGATAAACCGTCCTCACGTGTGTGACCACGAATATTGTAATACCTGCTGAGGTGTTCCAATGTGTTGCTTGGAGATGCCATTGATAGCAGAATCAGACAGCCCAGCGAGCTCCATCTTTGATACAACCATAATGAGACGATTCGAGTCGAGTATTCCAGGGGTATAGAGGTGAGAAAGCCGTTGAAAAGATAGCGACTTAAAGGACCCATGTCGTAGGTTTTGGCGAGAGTATACTACATAAAACGTTGCGTGACCTTGAATCTAGACCATGGCAGCCCGGGGTAGACGCCTTGGCGGAGGTTCCCTCTGTAGAGAATATGAATCTGGGCCAGGCGAGCGGCAAACACGTGTATACTCTGCCCAAAATGGTTCCAATCCAAGGGCTCGCTAAAGACGCCAGTGTAGCTTTCGAGAACTGCCACAAGAATTGGACAGATCTGCCTACATTACAGAATAAACGCTTGTTCGATACTGTAACCCGTCCATGGAGCACAAGGTCGCTTCTGCGGGTCACTGCAGCTTTTACGGCGGCTCTCGGCTTGGGCAGTGTTGCGTTGTCGGGACGTGCATTGTATTCTACGACAGGCCTCGAGGAAAGAGGGGGGAACAGTGAGCCCATATACGAAAGGTGCCATACCCGTCGACTATCTCGCGATATTCGGGTTGGTGTTTATGATTTAGGATTATTTCCCGAAGCCACAATCGAGGAAGCTTTTGAGAGCTGGGCAGACTGGACGGAGGAAATGGCCTGTTCCGGTATGGGTTCAGATCCCTAGGCCCGAGCCGTTGGGTAGATTGCGAAGGAGCAGCTTTTGGCGGAGCGCAGGGATCAAGGGAGAGCCGACCGAAGTTCGAACACGGAAAAAGAGGGAACAGATGTCAGAGAAAATCGTCAATCTATCATCCATCGCTGGGTCACAGAATAGAGGAGCACACAGAGCTCAACCCGCACCTGCATCTGTGCTCCTCGACCGGACGATTCATCAAGCTCTGTAGCGTAAAACACCCGAGACACCTTTGCTCATTCGGTCTCGTACCAAACGTCATATTCATGTCGTGCGATAGTATGATCGACGCCTGTAGTGTAAATCGTGATCACCCGGTCGGCCCGTACGTCCAGGACGGACCGTTACCTAGGTGGCCAGTTATTAGCTACCTTGAGCCAGCGACGCCGTTCTGTCATACGTCTCAACTCGGAGATACTAGATGCTCTTCGCTGCACAGACGATCTGGTGTCCCTGCCTGGTACGTCCTCTGGGTGGTCGACGTTATCCGACGGTCGGCTGCGCTGCCTCTCTGGTGTCTTGCGTACCTGAGTCGCCAGCGCAGTAGTATTGAAAGTCTGCAGCATTCAAGTATGCTCAGCTCGTCTGGATCCGGCCATTGATCACGTTGCAACTCGCAAGCGCCCGTCTGCTAGATCTGCTGGGTCGTACATTCGGTGCGTAACTTCGTAAGTAGGCGTGGCTGGCGCATACCGCTAGGGCGAACTCCGTCTGGAAAGTTGAGGCCGCGCCATCTGACGGAGCACCTAATGAAGGTAGGCAGAGTTGTAAGGTAGAACCTGGGAGCCGGGTTCCGACGAGTTCAAGGTGCGATCGCGGTCGAGTAAAAAAAATGTCCACTCTGGGAGTCTCCAGTCTGCGCTGACATCTCTCTCCCAAGTTTCAACTGCAACGTTTGAAAGTTGGCGCGTCTCGATAGGGACTGTGGCCAGGAAGCGTCCATGGGCAAGATGGTATCATGTAATCATTGGGCAGATGCAGAGAGAGACATGGGCGTCGTCTCCATTCGAGCCCACGAGTTCTTCAAGGGCCCAGGTCTTGATGAGTAACTAGTGTTCAGCGGGGAGGACCAGCGACGCATCCATTGGTCGCGGGCGACCATCTCTGGTTCCCGAGACCTGGTGTTGCTGCAGCTAGAGCTAGGGTCGGTCGGTGATGCTAACGTGAGTACGGAGCACTGCTCCTGGGCTGAGGAGGGCACAGAGGGGCAATTAGTGTAGAGGGGGGCCATCGTCGTCGTCTTGAAATGGATCATGGCAACCATTTCCACATCCTCGGTGGCCCGTCTGCAGATGAACGATAGTGTGCTCTTGATTACATACTTGGTTGTATAGGGACATGCACGTATAGAATAGTAGTCGCAACCTAGCTCGCAAGTTTGCCCATTGAAGCTGGTGTGCTGCCCATCAAAAGCTTGGTTTTCGACGGACAGATAGAGGCCGCTGCTACACTACCACATATGCCAAGCGGCCTATTCCGGTTCCGAGATTGCATGAAATATCATAGTGTAGGTAGGTAGGCAGGAGGCGAAAGAAGCAGCATTGGTGTCTTTCGCTCGAGCCACAAGGAGTCAATCTCATGCGCAAAATATCCATTGTTGGAGTGCGACTGATCCATTGAACCCGACCGATCAAAATCTTGCGCACGGCCAAACCTTGGCTCTGATCAGCGGATTCAATATCTCAAAGGACTTGACCGAGGACAAGTTGGGACGAAAAGAGAAGAAAGAATATACTCCAGAAAATTCTTCGCCTCTTCCGATATCTCTCATGTGGGAAAAACAGGGGATTCTGGCAATGCCGACTTTCATGAATGGATTGGGATTGATTGGATGTGTTGAGAATCCATGTCGCTTCCCGTCCCCCATGTCTATCCCTGAACATCTTGGACGGATAGAGAAAAACAGCTGAAGATATGAGCCCTCGATCCAGCAGGGCAGATGCCGATACTGCTACACTAGCTCCTGTAGCAAACAGGACACATGCACATGCAAGAGAACATGATAGGAAGCATGGGATCTTCAGCACCCTACTGTAGGTAGAGTCATGAACGCCACGCAGTACAGATTGACCCAACGTGATCGTTTTGGAGTCGACGTGCCGCAGAGATAGCAACAAGCCATCCATTGCCAATTGTGGATGCAATGCAGACATCAATTGCCTCCACAACTGGCAGAGAGGCGAGGGAAGCAGTCGAGGCAGTGAATACTCTCCTGCTTCCTTGTGTCGCTTTCGTATTGTCGTATCGATTCCCCGTAAAATTCCTGGTTATTTTTCGCATTTGTCCTGTACATGATGCAACCAGGCAACCAAAGAAGAAAACTCTTTTGATGAGGCTTCGTCAAGTATCCGTATTTATTATACCATGTCGCAGCTCAGCACGGCAAGACCCAGACAAGAACGCGATCCCCTTTTTTTTTTTCGTATTCTCAGCGATCCATGCGAAACCATGCAGCAGGTTCAGCAGCTCCGTCTTTTTTCTTGCACATCCATCCGGCTGTCGAGAAAGCTGGCAGCGCAGCCTGGGAAAAAGCGAGCCAGCAATCAGCGATCCATTCCCATCCATCACTCCATCACCTGTCCGCAGCGAGAAAATCGTAGCAGTGTCATGATCGCCTTAATCTCAGTGCTCTCAAGTTCTGCTAGGTAAAGGTAGGCCTGCTAGGAGACGGTCCGCCCATGATGCCTGTCGCATCCGCCTAGCGTGGCCCTCGTAGTGGGCATTGCCTATCTGAGCCGTCGACCCGCCCAGGATCCCGCAGTGATTCGCCCAGCGCGGGTGTGTCCTAAGGTAGAGCTGGGGTGGCCATGGGTGGCCTGGGTGGCTCCAGGGGCGTCTCTGGACAGTGGACTCTGGCTTGTACCTGGCGTCGTCTGGAGCTCTTGGAGCGCCGGCGCAGGTCGTTGGACGAGGGGCCCCAAAGTTTACTGGTTCACCAAGTTGCAAGGACCATTGAATCTCAGGCCATCTGCTCATTCGTCACCTGCGCTTGCCGGCCTGGCCCTTGTCCCCTTCTGTTCTGTGCCTTTGAGCTAGCTGGGTACCTGGGCTTGGCGGTTCAGTACCTTGGGATCTCGTCCCTTGCATTGAAGCCAATCTGCCCCCCAATTGATGGATGGTTCGTCTGTCTCGCTGCTGGTTCCATCTTTTTTGCTGGCTGCTCTCTTGTGCTGCTGCTGCTGCTGCTTGCTGCTTGCTTGTATATCGTCCTTTCATCTACTATTGGGTCCTCAATCTAACTATTACTATGAACTGGCCCCTTCTCACTCTCTCGCAATCAGCTCCCTCCTTCTAGTTTTTGACCGTCTGTGTCGTCTGTCTCTGCGTTTTACCCTTCGCGGGCCGTTTGTCTTTTCTTTCGTCGTCTGATCGGCCCTTCCGACCACTCGTACTTTTAGCCATCGTCTTGGTTAAAACACAATAAGTAGGAGCTCTCGAGGTCATTCCAACACAAATCCAGCCCACGAGTCGTGTATCTACCACTGCCTCTGCTTGTCTCGCAGCTGAGCTCAAGCTCCCAACGCCCATCTGTCGAAACGGCCTGGCGCTTTGTCTACTACTGCAACAAACAACGACGAAACACCCCTCAACAATCACAATCAAAGGAAAGAACAAGAGCTTGTTCACAACGCCTTCTTCCTCTTCCCGCCACAGTATCACGAACCTCTCAAGCGCCATCACCAGAGTTATTCACAATTTCCTCTAAAAGGGCCCTCGACGTCCTATTTCTTGAGTGAATAGGCAAATTCTAGTGAGTAGTTCCCCTCGTTTGCTTGATCGAGCTACCTACAGCTCGACCTCTTTTCCCATAAATACTGACGCCTCTCTTAGCTTCTGCTGCATTGTTCACTTTTCCCTACGACCTCTGGATTCACCACATCGACGACTAGTATTGGAGAACCATTCTCAATCCATCATTCCTTCATTCGGCCACTCGTCGCTATTGACGTTTGATACATCACGACGAAGCCGAAATCTACATATTTCTCTCGAACCCGACACTCCTTGCTTGGAAGCAATCCCATCGCGATGGCTACCAAGAACGATATGGGCAAGGCTGACCAGCCAGGTCATTTGACGGTCAACACCACCGAACTCCCTTCGCACAACGGCTCTGCCCTGTCGCCCAGCACGAGCGTCAACAGCACCGAAAAGACACTGCACGAGACCAGCGTGGAGCTGGCCAGAAACTCGGGCCTCTCGACGCCCAGCTCGGCCCGTCACTTGAACCCATTCGACACGGATGTTGAGCGTGGCCAGTCAGCAGACAACCTGAACCGCAAGTCGACACAATTTACTGGAAGGACACTGCACGACCCCAACTGCTCAGTCTGGCCCGGCCAGGATCACTGGAAGCAGAAGAAACGTGCTGCCAAGATCAACAACCGATCATGCCAACCGCAATGGTTCACGCAGCTCAGCGGGCGTAACAGAATCATTGTCAAAATCCTGATGGTCGCTCTCATTGTTGGCATTGCTGTAGGCATCGGCTTTGGCATCAGCAAGCCCCTGGGAGCCGGAATTTGGAAAGACCCCAACCAGTAAATCCGACTCTCGAGTACACCATTTTTTATTCCGACCAGAACCTTGGATTGGCCGCAGGGACTATACCTGCATCTTTTGCCACCGGCTTCGTGGTCGGCCGACTTCTTCATCTGCGTATCGACACCCACTTTGGACTTCGATTCGATTCATTGTATATACGTGTGTCATGGCGACAAACCAAAAAGGAAAAACGGCACTTGTCATTAGACCCTGGATTCGGCCGGCGTTTTTAAGGTTGATTTTTTACTGAGGCGGCGTTGTGGATTGGGATTGATTCTTGAGCATATCAATGCAGCGGCACTTCTGCATAAAGCCTATAAAGGCATATGAAGCATAATGTCTGGTAGAGCCGGGGGAATCTCGACGGAGAATCTCTTACGAGAGACAGACTTATCATACTAGAGCATGATCGTGGCAATAAAAAAGCACCGCTTTGGCACTTGATTGCCATTGCGCATCGATACTCGCAAACCTTTCTTTTCATATTCGAGATGTGCCGTGAAGAATTCGTGATGCGTCGAGGTACATTGATTGTATCGATCTGCTCTTGGAGGTTGGTACTTAGGTAAGCTTGCATGAAACGGTTGGGTTTATAACCTATTGCTGACGCATGTCTAGATCCTGCTACAAACGGTTGTCATGGTATCATGCACGTCTGGTCGGTCGCCCGGGCTGTCGGACCGTGGGGGGCTAAATGCCCGTCCGTTTCGTCAGCAACATCAGATGGCACCGCGGGAACGGATTTCGAAACATGCTTTTAGTATCCAACTTCGGATGCCGTTTTGTATTGGGGTACACATACAAGTTGATTGCAAGTTTGAATCTCCAAAAAGTCATGATGGTGTAAGATATGGATTTCTCCATCCCCCCTCGAGGCTCGGGGTCTCTTGCTAGGCATCGTTACGAATGATTACATTCGCAGATCTGTTGATCTTCCAAAAGAACTACTACATACGTGCATTACTACCTACTCATTTCACACTTTCCGGTCGCGGGCAGCAACTCTTTCTTTCTCGGTTGCCATGACGATCTGTTCTCTTCCGCACCCGGACCGCCACCCTCGCCACTCTTCCGATTTAGCTTTTCTGGTATACCGAATGCGTCGGCTGGGCTGCAGCATGTCGGAGCATTAGGATCCTGCCGGCGCTTATCTATTCTGCTGCCGAGGGACAGCGATGCTGTTGAGGCTTTTTCGCGGATATCTTTGTGCTCTTTTATGGTATGGTGAGCCGCGGCCAGTCGAGCAGCTCGGGAAGTCGGGAATATATAGATAAGAAATCTAGGAGATCGAGAAGGGACAAATTTCCAGCTGTGAATTTTTATAGCAGTCACATAATATTCTTGTTACATTGAAACGAAACACCGAGGTCCGTCCAACCAGGTGCTGATCCATTCACACTTGATTGGTTCACGGGGTTCTGTCCTCTCAACGCCTCGTTTATTCTTATCATGAACAGAGTGCGCACTGGAAATAACCCTCCAGCTTTTCTTGATGCCGCGGACGCCGTGTATATCTCAACAGGCGAGTACGCCGGATCTAGTGATTAGAGATCTGTCCGGAGCATACTGCTTGGAAATCAGGATGTTGATTGATAATTGAGTATTTGGGTGTCTACTGGCCCACAATGGTGATGCCATTTACTATACACAATTCGGTATATATGATCATGAGCCCCTCCTCCAAGGCTGAGGGCATGCTCGGGATTAGATATTGTGCGAGGCACATCTTTACGGAGAATAGACTCACTATACGTCTTTGTGACAGGGAATAATCCTTGGCAACCTGATATCAAGGGAACAAGAGGCGCTGAATTGCTTTGAGCTTGGTCGGTATATGCTTGCCTCTTTGATGCTATTTTAGCATGAATACAATCAGTCTGCGCAGGTTTCGGTGGTCGAGTATACATTTCGAATCAACATGTATACTACAAACTACTTCCGGAAACAATCATATACACTTGCACGGGAACCCCAAAGAGTCTTCGTTATCATCTCAAGTCTCATGAATTAAAATGTTATGTACAGTAGCGATTATATACAGTTACGTCACTTCGCTGTCATTATGTTTCGACGATTTCTTTATTTTTACTTCCAAATGTTTCCCGCTTTTGGGTTGACGCTTCGAGTAGCCATTATATTAGCACGTCCTTAAAACCGCCATTCCCCCAGTATCCTCCATCTCCTCCCCTCTCGGCAGCACGTTGTTGGCGTTGATCTGATCGTTGGTCGGAGATGACAATGCCGCGAGCGGCATAACTACTGGGACCAGCCGCAGCCGGGGCCATATTCCTCATGGGTATTTGGGCCATCTGCGAACGCTTCGCGGATGGGGCGGCAGCGGACGCGGCGGCACCGGCCTTGCTGTTGTAACTTGCGTTGGGCGTGGGAGCCGATGCCGGGAATCCATTCTGCGTTTTCGGCCCTGCTCTATCGCGACCGAGTGTGGACACGTACTGGCCTTCCCTGGTTTGAGGGAAACCGGCCGGGCGCCTCGTCTCGGCGGGGTTCCGAGCGCCGTTGCTGGCCGACCAGAACTTGGAGTAGGTGGCGTTGATAGCCTCGATGTCGAATTTGGTGCGAGTCCGCCGGTCCCGCCAGACGGAATAGCAGGCGACACAGAAAAAAATGACGGGTATCAAGGCCAGGACAATATAACAGAGCCACCAGTTGGAGTCTGAGATGAAGTCCGAGTCTCTCGCCCTTAATAATACGTTTCTTGTGCTGCCCATTTTCTTTTTTTCTTTTTTGACGTCCCGAGCTTGGTTTGAGTTGCGTATGTTGTAGTTTTGTCCTTCTCTCCAGATCTCGAATGAGTTGAGGTCGATGTGAGACAAGGGCGTTTTTTATATCGATGTTGGATCAATGTCCAGTGTTGTAAGAAACGTATAGGTGTGTGTTTGAACGATTGTCTTGTTGGTATCTTTTACTTCCTCCCCGATTCCCCTTTTGGCGCATAGACAAAGTACAAGGTCAACTTGCACTGCCCAAATGATTGTTGTTTGAGAGAGTGAAGGTTGGGGAAGGGTAGAGGCTCGGCCTCAAAGAGGAGGGACGAGGTAAAAGATGGGACGAGAAATATACAAGAGATGGACTGTCAAGGTATGACTAAGGCCACAGGGGGGGAGAGGCGAGGCGGGGGACAAGCAGATATACCGAAAGGGCAAGTCAAAGCAGGGGGTTCTGGAACATGCCGAAAAGAATGGCGTTGTACGATTCTTTATTTTCTTTTTGTCGGTCGGCTCCTGGTGACCCCGTCCGTCTCGTATATTTCTCCTTCTTTCACGAGTCGTACAAGTAGTTGGAACTTGGATGGGACGAAGAAAATGAGGAAGCGGAAGAAACAAAGAAACATTCAAGGCCTCCACCCCTTACCATTCGCCTGATTAAAGGCACCACAATAGCAGCGCAATGCATTGTCGGTCCGCAGCATACAGTGGGACGAGATGGGGCACGTCGATCATGTCAAGCGGATTCCAGCGGATAATAAGCCCTGAGGCCGGGTCTTTGTCCGTGATGATCTCTGCAAGGCCATTCGATAGCGAAGAAGGAAACCAGAAACGGCAGCGGAAACGAGATGCGCTTTTCGGACAGGCGATGCAACCACAAAACAAGAAGAGCAAACCGAGGAAGCGAAGAAGACGAGCAAGAACACCGTACCGGCATTTGCAAGCCATGGTGCAAGCCCGGCAAGCCACACCGCACCTACCCACTGGTGCGACGCAGCCGAGTCACGGGCGCAGGCAGGAACGAGAAGAAAGGAGATGCAGAAAAGTCAGTCGCAGCCTGTGGAGGCCAAGTGATTGGCTCATTTGCAAGTCGCATCGTCGCGACTTCCAAGCCACTAGTCTTCAGGTAGTGACGTGATTCGACCGCGCATCAGCGGCAGGAAGCGAATCGATTGGCCGTCAGCACTGTCACGGTGCTACTTTGGCTACCAGAAGCGCTCCAGAACTCCACTTATACGAAAGCATCTTTCCTTCTTGCCCTGTCCAACCTGAGAAGAGAAGGAGCTCGAGCTCATAAAACAAATCAAGATCCCCGACCCTGGCGACCGCATTTAGCATTGTTCAATTCGGGCTGCTTTCTGCCAAATAACGACCCAAGGACCCGGCATTTCCATGTTTGAGGAAAGTTGGGGAATAACATACGATCTAGGATCGACGTGCGATCTCGTTCTATCATCTGGTCTGCCTCTCGCCTCTCTGAGGACTTGCGCTCCAATCATTTTCCCATGGTCGGCGAATCCGTTAAACGGCGCAGCTTCGCCGATCGACATCAGATCCTCATCTCGACGACACAGCTCAAATCCACAACTCTGATGCCCGCGGTCGACTTGTTATCTATTTGACTGTTCACACTTCTGGTCACCTTTGCATTCGGTGACTGCGCGGATCGTTTGTGCGACCAATTATGACCAGTTTTATTCATGTGCTTGCCTGATCAACTCCATTGGAAGCCCGTCCCGTCGCCCTCCATTTCGGTGGATGCCAAAAAAGCATTCCATCTGATTGACATGCCCGATTGCCTCCGTATCATTGTTATACAGCTGGGGCTCCTTCGGCCTTCTTCTTCCGACCACAACATTTCGCAGGTCCGCTGCAACAGAGATAGACGATGGTCAACGTCACCAGGGCCAAGACAATGAGCGAGATATACAGGGTCTGGTGAGCTATCTGCCCTCTCCTCATGATTGGCGTTATGGTATCCATCTTCTATTCTCGGCCTTTTCCGAATCGTAGTTGTTTGTCGATGATATTCGTTTCTGTCCGGATGATGCTGCGTACGAAGAACCAGCTGTAAGTTGAGTTGGGTTGAGTTGAGTTGCGCAAAAATGCATACGGATGGATTTCAGAATCATCCGAGTGAACCGTAGAGGCCATTTGACCTGCCATCAATGGAACGAAATCAAAGGCATCAAGGCTTTGTGGCAAGATACATTAGGCATCTCCTTTGTCTAGTAGTAAGGAACAAAGCCAAATCTCAACACTCATGATACGGGCTGCATTCGCGCCTTTACACAATATCCGAGGTTACAGCCAAGGTTATAAACAGAAATGAGGGATATGGCACGTTTGACACTGAAGGCAGTCGGGAATCGATTCTTGATTGTTACTGCTTCTAAAATGCGGCTCCTCCTAAGGAGAACAACTTGTCTAGCCACATATTATTCCATTTCCGGGGATGCAAAAAGGCATCCATCCTACAGACACTCCCGGTGACCTTGTGTTTTTCTTATACCGACGACGTTCCAGCCCGTTCGCGCGGCCAATCTTGAGTGTCCCTCTGTTCTTAGGGCAGTGGTCCAAACACGTCACGACAGTCCGAGTAGCACTTGGCCGCACAGAGAATGAAGATCATGGCCGCCAAGGTCCCGAAGAAATATGTCCCCGTCTTCCTGCTCTCTCCTAATGACTGGCATGGCGGCATCCATTTTCTCCTCCAAACCCTCTCTAAACCGAGCCGCAGTCTTTGTTCGACGATGCGATCTCTCTGCACGAACGAACGATGGATGCTGCCCGAGAAGAGCCGAGTAAAGTGGTGATCTGCGCCAGTGTTTGGGAGGGGGGGGG